>JAUIMM010000065.1:28644000-29329500 GCA_031769625.1 Taudactylus pleione
TAGTCGCATGTCCCGTTATTGCTAACTCCTTATCCATCAATATAACCCGTAATTGGACAGAAATAAAAATAGTAAAGCTAACAGGATTTTACAAATAAAAATACAAATCATCTTAAACTTACTGAAATATAAACATGTGTACACATTATCCAATATACACTCAACATCTAATGATCAAATGATAAATAAATATACTGTTTTAAATTCTCATGTCGACAAATATTGATAGATGTATATAAATAAGTGAGTACATATACATACATATACAAATACAAACATAACTACACACACATATATAAATACACCTTAAACATATACATAATTACATTAATAAACTATAAATAAATAAATGTGATTATAATATATTTATAAGGTTAAGTTTTATAACATTACGTCCATGTAAATTCTGATGCATTCCTAAGTAGGGACCCCTTGTTCTTGATTTCTTGCAGAACTGAGGAATGTCTTCCAGGATGACTTTACCCATCCACAGAGAATGTGTGATCACCCAATACTTTAATTAACATGCTACAGATGTTATCCATATGTCATGGCCTTCAAAGTCACCAGATCTGAACCCAAACAAGCATTTATAGGATATCCTGAAAGACTGAAAGTGTTTTCCACCATCAACCAGTCATCGGCTGAGAGACTTCCTTGATAATTGATCTTGCTACATCCCTTCAGCACAGTTCCAGATGCAGACAGACTCAACACCACAGCATATACAAGCTGTACTAGGCACTTAATCTCTATTAAGGGGCTTCATAAATATTTCCATTTTTTGGCCACTACCTGTAATGGTGCAATTTAACAATCAGCAATACGCTTTGTTTCTATTTTAAACAAATATAAAAAAATCCAAAAAAATAAAAGTTCTTAGTATGACAAAAAGAACAAATGGAGACTAAGCACACTATTTGGGCTTCTTATACCAAAGTTTACATTGCCATAGATACAACAGTCAACTAGATGGCTTTACTGCAGTGTTTTCCAAACTCCTAACTCAAAGCTGGGGTGCAGTTTTTAAGTATTTTAAGGTTTTAAAATTTTAAGGATACCCAATGCTTCAGCATAGATGGTTAAAGCAAAATGACTGAGGTATTAATTCGCTTCAGTCTACTTCTGCCCTGCACACACAGTACATGTCGCCAGCTCTCTGTGAAAGTGTATCTGCCGGGACACCCTGCTACCGCGGTCCTTCCCATCCTGCTCCCAGTCTGCCCCCAGCAAATGAAAATGTGATGTTCAGTTAAAATAAATGTTCCTATGGTCATAACCACATTTATTGACTTCATATACTTATTTTTCCTGTTTATGATCAGAGAGGTGAATATTAAAGAATACTTGTACACAAAAGCTAAACATAAGGAAATAATTACGAGTCTTAAGTAAAGGCCCCATACACCAGCGACTGATTGACGCAATGTTACGATCCCCAGATGCCAGTGTCGGTGGATCGGTGAAATCCAACATGTTGGGATTTTAATGATTTGCCAATCACGACCAAAATATTAAGAAAAAGAGGGGGGGGGGGGGGGGAGGAGGAAGTAGCGCTCTATGGTGTCTGGTAAACCTAAAATATACCTAGTCAATAATGTTATATCACAGAAAAAAGTTGTTCAAGAATACGAAAAGCAAAAGATAAACTGAATTCCAGCCAGGTGGGCAATAACTTGAGGCTGGAAGTTGAATGATGATCTGGCTCACGACCAAAATATGATCGGGATTTGCAAATCGGTGACTTAACATGTAAAACAGATCGGCAAACATCGATGGCACCGACCAGCATTACGGATCCGATTGAAGGATCGGGCTGTCTGTTGGCTGGTGTATGGGGCCCTTAAGGGTGATCATTTTATATACACTGTTAACAGACCTGTAACAGGACATACAGCAAAGTAACAAACTGTGGTAGACAGAACTATGAAACTTTAGTTGGTCCTTAGGTGGCATTTTAGTACATGAATGTTTATAGCCAGTTTACCTTAATGTGCACAGACTTGGACCGCAGGTTTGTAGTGCACCATTTATTTATAGCATGCAGAAGTAGACAGACAGTGTCCGCCTACTTCTGCGACATCACAAGTTAGAGAATAGTTGGCCAGATCGGAATGCTAAATCATACACATTGGATAGTGTGTTTGATCGTTCACTGCAGTCATTCAATGAATTGTCCCATCGGATATGTTGCACATCCAATGGGACGATACCACAGCCAAAGCAGTGTTGTTACATGATTTAACAATACATCGCACCACACAGTGTGTACGGCAACGCAATGTCCGTTACATATAGATGCACCGTCATTTAGGTGTGTACCCAGGTTTAGTTGGACAGACAAGTTGGACGGTTGGATGAACGTTGGTCAGCTTTATGACCCGTACACACGGGACGATCAGATATCGTTGTCTGATCGTGCTGGATGTAGGATATCGAACATAAAGCAACATGTTCCAACTCAATATAACAAACAGGCTAACCTGGTCGATATCGACCAAGTTGGCCTGCATGCACGGGCGATGGTCGATATCTATATCGACCATCCGTGCATCGACCATCGTTTGATATAAACAATCAAACGATAAACGTTATTGTTAATATCGTTCTTGTAATCTGACTGTGTGTATGCACCATTAGGGTAGGTAACGAGCTGGGAAAACACTGCTTTACAGGACAGACGAAAACCAAATACTAAACAATTTGAGATTAAAATCTTCGGAGATAAGCCACTAACACATCCCCATCCTTCACAACTATAACTTTTTACACTATAGTCTGCACTTAAAGCAGAGCTGTCAGCAGGTCCTCTAGTGAGAGACAGCATAGCATGCGCTAAATAACATGCACTTTGCTGGACGAATGGGGCTCCATGGGAAGATTATTAATCATTAATACTTGCATAAGGCACTATGCAGCAAATGGAAGATGACCTGGTGACAGTTACACTTTAATTCAAATACTGATCTAGGTAAGCAATCTACCATATCAATGCTTCAGTCCTATAAGGGACTTTTAAAACCATTAAAGTCTAAGAAGCTTTTTAAAAACTTACCCAAATGATTTTGTTAATTTTTTAGTTCCTACAGGTTTGTCACTGTGTTGCAATTCATAGAACACCCTCTGTAATGCTAGAGGAACACTCTTAGAGGAGTCATCACCTTCTGTTGGCATCATATACACAGCCTGTGATGTGAAAACACACAGAATGATTACTAAAAACTTTGCAAAAGAAACAGATAAGAAAATGTTTTGCAATTATGACTAAAAATACGATTTTTACTCACCGTAAAATCTCTTCCTTGGAGTCCATCAGGGGGATGCCATTAATTCTGGGTTATGCATAGTGAAGTGTGGAGTCGGATACTAGCTAATTGAAAACTGGCTCCCACCCCCTATATAACCCATACCCTTCCACCACCGAAAGCTCAGTCTAATGTTTCACAAAGCCGGAGAAGGACCCACGAAAGTACTGAGAAACCAACAGGTATCTAGTATGAAAGCAAACAAGGGAAGGATCTTGGCATCCCCCAGATGGACTCAAAAGAAGAGATTTTATGGTGAGTAAAATATCGAATTTCCTTTTTCATTCATCAGGGGGATGCCATTACTTCTGGGATATACCAAAGCAAGCCAAAGTAAGGGGGGGTGCATCAAACAACACCAACAGGGAATACGTACGCCTCAAAGGCACAGTACACTCCAAGTAAATGCGTAACGCACGTACCACATCCAACAGTGCTATGGAAGATACTTCATTAGTTTCTGAATCCTGGCGAAAAACTGGAAGGACAATATCCTGGTTAATGTGGAAAGCAGATACCACCTTCGGAAGAAAGGAATGTTTAGGGCATAACACCACCCTATCCTCATGAAAGATGAGAAGCGGAGATTTACAGGAAAGAGCCGCTAACTCAGATACCCTTCTGGCCGAGGCAAAGGCGAAAAGGAAAACAACTTTAAAAATAAGATACTGCAATTTTACAGTTTCCAAAGGCTCAAACGGTGCCTCTTGAAGTGTCTCCAAAACTAAATTCAAGTCCCAAGGAGGTACTGGCAGGACATAAGAGAGACTGTATGCGAAGAACACCCTGCAAGAAGATATAAACTTTAGGAACGGAGGCCAATTTTCTCTGAAACAGGATCGATAGGGCCGAAATTTGTCCTTTAAGAGAGGACAATCTAAGACTCTTAAACCAACCCCCTCCTGTAGAAAAGTCAAGAGATGAGATACTCAATCTCTCAGGTTTGAACTTATGCTGTTCACACCAAGAACTATATATATATATCTTCCATATCCGATGATAAATCTGGGAAGTAACTGGTTTGCAAGCCTGTATCATGGTTGTCACCACAGATTCTGAAAACCCTTTTGCCCTCAAAATATTGGATTCAAGAACCATGCTGTCACAAGCCAAGCGAGGCAAATCGGGGTGACTGCATGGACCTCGAAGCAATAGATCTGGACGCAGGGGCAGCCTATATGGAACGTCTGCCAACATGGTCCGAAGAATTGCGTACCAATGACCGGCCGTACCACTGATAGAATCTGCTGAATTACCTTTGGTAACATTACCAGAGGAGGAAAGATGTATCCCAGCTGGAATACCCAAGGTGCTGTCATGGCAGCCAGCAAAGATGCCTGAGGATCCCAGGACTGTGATTCATACCTCGGAAACTTCTTGTTGAGACGAGAAGCAGCACTTAGATCAGTGGTTGACAATAAGCGACCCTCCAGCTGTTACGCATTGCAACATTTTTAGCATGGTCAAGTAGCAAAACTGTGGCAGGACATGCTGGGATGCCGCTTATTGCCCACCCCTACCTTAGATATACAGTGCCTTGCAAACGTATTCACCCCCTTGGCTTTTTCCCTTTCTTGTTACATTACAACCTGTAATTTATTTATTTTTTTAAATCTGAATGATAGATCTGCACAAAATAGTCTAATTTGGTGAAGTGAAATGAGAAATATATCAAAAAGAATATTTATAAATAAAATTTGGAAAATTGGCATGTGCATATGTAATCACCCCCTTTGCTATGAAGCCCCTCAAAAGTTCTGGTGCAACCAATTAGCTTCAGAAGTCACATAATTAGTGAAATGAAGTCCACCTGTGTGAAATCTAAGTGTCACATGATCCTGTCTGTATAAACACACCTTTTCTGAAAGGCCCCAGAGGCTGCTACACCACTGAGCAAGAGGCATCACACCATGAAGACCAAGGAGCTCTCCAAACAAATCAGGGACAAAAGTTGTTGAGAAGTACAATTCTGGGTTGGGTTATAAAAAAAATATCCAAATGTTTGATGATCCCCCGGAGCACCATCAAATCCATCATCATCAAATGGAAAGAGCATGGTACCACAACAAACCTGCCAAGAGATGGCCACCCACCAAAACTCAAGAGACCGGGCAAGGAAGGCATTAATCAGAGAGGCAGCACAGAGACCACAGGTAACCCTGAAGGAGCTGCAGAGTCCCACAGCAGAGACTAGTGTATCTGTGCATGTGACCACAATAAGCCGTACACTCCATATTTGTTTCAGTCTGCCTGTGATTTGAGACTGGGACGGAGGTTCACCTTCCAGCAGGACAATGACCCGAAGCATACTGCTAAAGCAACAATCGAGTGGTTTAAGGGGAAACATTTAAATGTGTTGGAATGGCCTAGTCAAAGCCCAGATCTCAATCCAATTGAGAATCTGTGGTCAGACTTGAAGATTGCTGTTCACAAGCGGAAACCATCCAACATGAAGGAGCTGGAGCAGTTTTGCCTTGAGGAATGGGCAAAAATCACAGGGGCAAGATGTGGCAAGATCATAGAGACTTATCCAAAGCGACTTTCAGCTGCAATTGCCACAAAAGGTGGCTCGAGAAAGTACTGACTTTAGGGGGGTGAATAGTTATGCACGCTGAAGTTTTCTGTTATGTTGTCCTAAATGTTGTTTGATTCACAATATAAAATAAAAACACAACTTCACAGTTGTAGGCATGTTCTGTGAATGAAATGATGCACACCTTCAAATAATCCATTTTAATTCCAGGTTGTGAGGCAGCAAACATGAAAAAGGCAAAGAGGGGTGAATACTTTTGCAAGGCTCTGTATGTCTGGAGATCTGGCAACTATTTCTGCAAACATCTTCTGGTGCAATTCCCATTCCCCTGCACACTGTGGCGACTTAAGCACACTCCTGGAATGTAAATTGCTGAAATAGCTGCCCAACGAAGGATGTGAGAAACCTCCCTCATTGCTTGTCAGCTGCGTGTGCCACCCTGCTTGTTTATGTAAGCAACTGCCGTGGCATTGTCAGATTGGATTCGCACTGGTAAATTCCTTAGATGGCATTGAGCCTGACTCAATGCATATCGAATTTCCCTTAACTCCAGTATATTGAAGGAAAGAGGCTTCTTGGACAGACTAAAGACCCTGTAAGTGTGTCTAGAACCACCCCCCCCCCCCCCCCCCCCAGCCTGTTAGGCTGGCATCTATGGTGACAATGGTCAATTATTGACAATTTGCAACCCTTGTTAAGATTTGCATCCTGTAACCACCACCGGAGAGACTGCCGGGTCTGCAGAGATCTGAACATCTGCCTGTTTAATCGAGGGTCTGGCTTCACCCATCGATGAAGCAATTGGTTTTGTAGTGGACGGGCATAAAACCTGGCAAAAAGGAACAGCTTTGAACGAAGCCACCAATTATCCCAGTATCTGCATCAACCCTGAGAACTGAGATTTGAGACATCTGTAAAATGCATATAACTCCCACTCTGCTAGTTCTTGTTGCCAGGAACTAAGCACCCAAACATCAAAATAAAGAAATAAAACCTAACCAACTAAAAGCTTGGACCTAGCCAGTGCTTTACTCCAAAACACTAAAAACAAGACTGAGCTAACGGTGCTAAAGGAGGGGTTATATAGGAGGTGGGAGCCAGTTTTCAATTAGCTAGTGTCCGACTCCACACCTTACTATGCATAACCCTGAAGTAATGGCATCCCCCAGATGGATGAAAAAGTAACATTCTTGTATTTTGTAATGCTGTTGCTCTAGATCAGTGGTTCTCAAACTCTGTCCTCAGGACCCCACACATTTCACGTTTTCCAGGTTACAAAGCTGGAGCACAAGTGCATTAATTACTCACTGACCCATTTTAAAAGTTCCACTGCAGGAGCTAATTATTTCACTTGTGATTCTGTGAGACTTGGAAAACATGCACTGTTTGGGTTCCTGAGGACAGAGTTTGAGAACCTGTGCTCTAGATATTACTTAATATTCACAATAGTAATTCTAGAGCCTCCATTAAGCACTCTAGATATTTTCAAAATAAGCTTCTTCTTTATGCCCATCCTGCTGGATACTCTGCTTTGCAGAAGCCTAGCTGGGCTGTGTGCAAACCGAAGTGGACTGAGGAAGTGCTGTTTAAGTTACCACCAGCTTTCTGATGGGGACTCCTTCAGAATAGGCGCAGGTAGTGCTTATAGCTCTTAACCTAATACCTCACTACCGGGTGGGTGCAAAAGAGTCCCAACTGCCTAGATAGTGCCGAGGTATCAGGCACAGATAACTCCATCATGTGGGTGCAGCAGAGTCCCGATTTCTCCCTCGCCATGTTTTCCTAGCTCTTCATAAAAGTTTCAGGCTGCAAAGGTTCAGATTATTAATGACCCTTTATCAGTTCCCTAAATGGGATGCCGGTAACTGAAAATATCCACCGAACGGCTTGGTTTAACAAGTCAAAAACTTTAGGAAAACTTTAAAAAATTTTCCTAGCAACACATCCCGAAAGTTAACACAGAAGAGCGTAAAGGCTTGCTACTTGGCACTGATGAGTTTTTAGCGGGGAAGTGAATACTAAAAGTAAAATATGTGTGGGACAATAATAAGTAATATGTAAATTGTTTTAGGTAAAGTTTGAAAAGTCATAAAAGAAGCAAGACAAGCCCAATTTAAAAGTGATATTCAGGAAAAATGAAAAATATGAAGAAAATAGTAAATAAAAGTGTGTACCTTGCGGAGTTGGTTTGTGAAAAACAATGTTTGCAGTAAACTGTTCATGTAACACGTTGCCCCCTGATTCTTTAATCCAACATAACCAGTGTGCTTCTTTGAATCCCATCTACAGACAAGGAAGTAAAAGTGAGTAAACTGAACACATCACTACCAAAAAAAAAAAGTATGATAGTTACAAACTGTATAAGAACCACAAAACTCAATACAAGGTTAGTTTACAACTAAAGGCGCGTATCCACTAAATGAGAAAAATGAGCGATTGAACGATTACGACAGTTATCGTCCAATCGCTAATTAATCGTGCTGGTCGTTGTCGGCATCGCTCATCGCCCGAACATGACAGTCAACCTGACGATATCGTCAGGTTGAGCATGTTCGGGGATGAGGGAGGGTGTCTGCATTGAACGACATATCGTTCAGTGTGGGCACTGCACAGTATAATGAACGATTGAACGATAACAATATCGTTCAGTCCTTCATTGTCGGCAAGTGGATACGCGCCTTAATAGCATCAGCAGTGTATATGACAAATGTGTGAAACTTGCAAGAACTGGAGATACATATTTTATTATCCTAAACACAGCAGACATCTTGACTGTTAGCCAGTTAAAAGACATCACAGGCAGCCCAGTTTCTGAGGATACTGATGTTCACTCTTTTAAATAAGGTCACATTTATTTTAATTTTAGAAGACCTTTAATACTTACGCTACACCATGAGGAGCATCTGCCTGAACATAGACTTCAAAAGTCACTTTGTCTTCCTCTATGAAACCTTTATCCGGATCTGTAACTTCCTAGAGAAAGGAAACATGCCTGATAAGTACTTATAACCAATAGCCGAGGCTTACTTTCATTGTTATTTATGCACAAGTATTGCCTACCATGTTCTACATATTCCACTCTTCATGCAATATTTTAGAACTAAACTGGTCATATTTAGGAAAACTCGCAGCAAACCAATTTTTTGGATAACATTTAGCCATGTAAAGAGCAATTAAATAAGCTGAGAAGTACCATAGTAGCTTTGTGAGTTAGTTTTCCTAGTGATGCTTTGGTTAATGACCATCGCCAGAAGTACAAGCAAAAAATTAGAGTTATGGTAAAAATTTACCTTTGTTAACTCTTTCTTCGAAGTCCAAAGGGTCCACAGGGAGACCTTAGGGGTGTAGGTCACGGATCTGGATCCCGGGCACCACGTAGTTAAGGCTTTCAGCTCCCAGGATACACCGGTCCATCCTCCCTATACCCCGCCCCTAAGCCACCTCAGTTGGTAAGTAGCCAAAGGCCTGGAGGAGGATAAAGGAGAAGGAAGACTGCAACACTCAAGATCACACTCTCACAGAGAAGGAGACTGAAAACTGGTGACCAGCCCATATGAAGCAAGGTGCATCAGGGCGGATGCCCTGTGGACCCTATGGACTTCGAAGAAAGGAGTTAACAAAAGGTAAGTTCTTACCATAACTCATTTTCTTCTTCAGGGTTCATAGGCTCCACAGGGAGAACTTGGGGATGTTCCAAAGCAGTCCTTTTAAGGGTGAGGGCGCTCGTGCGCTGAGAGGAGAATCCGGCACCCAAAAGGAAGCATCCCGAGAGGCAAAGGTATCAAAAGCATAGAACCTTAGAAAGAGGTCTGAATGGAAGACCACGTGGCCGTCTTACAAAACTGAACAGTTGAAGCGCCACGGCGAGCCGCCCACAGACAGAGTAGAATGATCAGTGATAGAACTCGGAACAGGAAGGCCTGCCTGTGTATAAACCTCTGAGATAGTCATACAA
The DNA here is from genome assembly GCA_031769625.1 of Taudactylus pleione. Classification (NCBI taxonomy): domain Eukaryota; kingdom Metazoa; phylum Chordata; class Amphibia; order Anura; family Myobatrachidae; genus Taudactylus; species Taudactylus pleione. The sequence continues at coordinate 28,653,794 of JAUIMM010000065.1, forward strand.
AGCCATCTGACCAAGGTGTGTTTATTGGCTGCCCATCCCCTCTTGTGAATTCCATAGAGCACCATCAAGGAGTCAGATTTCCGAAGGGGGCTGGTACGGTCCACATAAATCCTGAGAGCATGGACCACATCCAATGAGGCCTCAACAGCGGAGGGGTCTGGCGACTGAAAGGCCGTTACTATAATTTCCTGATTTATTTGGAAATTAGAAACCACCTTCGGAAGAAACGCAGGGCGAGTGTGAAGCACAGCCCTGTCCTGGTGAAATATCAGAAAGGGGGGACAACAAGAAAGCGCCCCCAATTCTGACACCCTCCTGGCAGATGCAGTAGCCAGAAGAAAAAGTCTCAGCTGTTAGCCACTTGAGTTCTACCGAATCTAGTGGTCAAATGAAGGACCCTGGAGGGCCCGAAGAACTACCACCAAATCCCAAGGAGACACTGGGGGGAGAAAGGGAGGTTGAATCGAGAGAACACCCTGGAGAAAGGTGTGGATATCCGGAAGTGGAGCAATGCAGTTTCAGCGAGGCAGGCATAGGCCAAGGTCCAATCCAGCTTGAAGGAATGACAGTATTCTGGAAATCCGAAAACACCTGAGGGTCGTCATGTCTTGTTCGACACCACTGAAAATATGTATGCCACACTCTGTGGTAGATCTTGGCTGAGACAGGTTTACGTGCTCTAAGCATCGTGTTGATGACCGAGCGAAAGAATCCCTTGGACCTTAGGAGAGATGTCTCAAGAGCCACGCCATCAAAGACAGACGATCCAAGTCCGGGTAAAGGCAAGGCCCCTGAGACAACACGTCCAGACGTTGAGGCAGCAGGAACGGAGTGTCGATGGAGAGACTCCGAAGATCTGAGTACCAATGATGTCTGGGCCAAGCTTGGGCCACCAGCAGGACCGTGCCTCGGTCTTGCTTGAACTTCCCAAGAACCCGAGGAACCATGGGAGAAAATAGGTATGCAAACTAGAAGGTCCACTGAGCGTCCACCAAGCTTGCTTCGGCATCTCTTGTTCTTGACCCGTACACAGGTAACTTGTGATTGTGACGGGAGGCCATGAGGTCCACCTCTGGGAGGCCCCATTTGTCCACTAGGAGTTGAAACACCTCTTGGTGAAGGCACCATTGCCCTGGATGCACGTCATAGCGGCTGAGGAAGTCCGCCTCCCAATTGAGAAACTCCCGCAATGAACACTGCGGAAAATGGCCGGGAGGTGGCACTCTGCCCATGTCAGAATACAGGACACATCTGTCATTGCTCCTCGACTTCGAGTGCCTCCTTGATGGTTGATGTAAGCCACTGTGGTGGCGTTGTCAGACTGAACCTGCACGGCTTTCTGTGAAAAATGTGCTTTGCCATGAGGGCCCTGTACACAGCCCGTTCCACCTGGGAGAGGATCAGCCCCTGCAAGAGCCTTGAATGGAACTGAGCATATTCCACCATATCAAATGTGGACACCATGGATCCTAGAACCTGCATCGCCGAGTGCATTGACACCCGGCGACTGCTGAGGCATCTGCGCTCTCGCAGCTGCAACGTGGAGATCTTTTCTGGAGTTAGAAAGATCCTCTGTTGGTGAGAATCCAGAAAGGCTCCCAAATGAACCAACCATCCTCTGTGAGGGAATTAGGGAGGACTTTTTCCAATTGTTCAACCACCGATGCGCATGTAGACAAGCGATAGTCAGACATAGGTTTTGTTGAAGCACATCCAGAGAACCCGCCAGCAATAGGTGGTCGTCCAGTTATGGCAGGAGTCATATACCCTGACTCCGCAGATAGGCTGCCGTGACAGCCACAATTTTGGTAAATACCCCTGGAGCCGTGGATAGGCCAAAGGGCAGCGCCCAACACTGGAAGCGTTGTTGCAGAATAGCAAACCGCAGATAACACTGGTGAGAAGGCGCTATGGGTACATGCAGTTAAGCATCCTGAATGTCCAGGGATACCATGTAATCCCCAGGTTCCATAGCCACCATGATGGATCATACGTTTCCATCCTGAACCTGGGCACCCTGAGGAACTTGTTCAGAGATTTGAGGTTGAGGATAGGCAGATGAGACCCATTCAGCTTCCGAAAACAGTAGAATAACCACCAGTCCCTTGTTGAGATAGTGGAACTGGTACAATTACCCCTGCTTTCAGCAAGGACTCTATGGCTTCCTGGATCTGCAAGGCCCTGTTCTTGCCCGAAGGAGGGCTTGTGCAGAAAAAAAAAGGGAGAGATCTTCAAAGGAATGAGAGGGCCTACCCTTAAGACCACTTCTTTTACCCAAGTGTCCCTGGTGTAGTGACACCAGCACTGGGCAAACTGAAGAAGTCGGCCTCCCACTCTGGGATCCCCCAAAGGGAGGCCCTTCCCATTAGGCTGAAGGTTTATCCTCTGGTGCACCAGGCCTGTTTCTTAGGCTTGGTGGTTGATTTGGCAGCTGACTGCATAGGAAAAGACTGTCCTTTGGGCTTTCCCTGGGAACAAAAGGACCAAAAGGAAGAGGTTCTAGGATTTGAAGGTGCAGATGCTGATGGTAGAAACGCAGACTTAGATTTTGCCAATGTGTCAACAATCTTATCCAGGTCTGGTCCTAACAATATCTCCCCATTGTAGGGTAAGGCCTCCAGGCCCTTCTTAGAATCATAATCCGCCTTCCAGGAGCACAGCCACAGGGAGCGGCGAGCAGACATGGGCGAGACTCTGGAAGTCAACGCTGCCTCACCAACATAAGCAGCCGCATCTCTAATGTGGCCCAGCATAAACCTCTGATCCTTGGGAACCTCCACGGGGACGGAGTCCTCCAGAACACTGGCCCAGCTCTCTATCGCTTTGGCCACCCATGAGATCGCCATGGACGGACGGGCAACAGCTCCTGAGAGTAAATAGATTTCAGGCACGTCTCCAACTTCCTATCTGTAGAATCCTTTCAGGAAGAAATGGAAGGCATTGGTAGTGTAGCACTTTTTATCAAGCGTGTAACATGAATCCACCACAGTAGGAGATTCCCATTTCTCGCAATGGACCTCAGGGAATGGACAACATTAGTACAAACGCTTTTGCGGCTGATACCTCGTAACCAGGCAAATTCCAGGCCTCAGCCATGTGGTCTACCAGCTGGTCAGAGAGAGGGAAAACTGCCGGTTACCTTTACCTGTTTAAACTGAGGGTGTTTTGATTTAGAAGCAGGTTCATCATCCTCTATTACCAATATGTATATAACCGCCCGCACGAAAGCAGGAACATTAATACTTGATTTAGGCTCCACCTCTTGTAGAGGCCTCATCCAACTCCCCATTGTCTGACGACTTATCTGATAGTTGTGTAGACTGTGATGACAACGCAGGGCGCGCCTTCTTAGGCCTTTCACTCTGCAACATGGTCTGAAAGGCCGTAGAGGAAGCTGCCAAATTCTGTACTGAATTAGATAAAACATCCACCCAGGGTGGCTGTATAGTCTGTGGTAGTCCCAGCAAGGGAATGAGACTGTTGTGGTACCGGGGGGGATTGTATGTACTTCGGTAATCCCTGGTAGGGAGTGACAGTCGGTGATACAGGGGTAGACTGAAAAATTGCTGGATACCCTGAAAGGGAAGGATGGCCAGTTGAGGTAACCCCATATGGTGAAAAAGGTCCAAGACAGCCAGGCGACCCGCCATAGAGGCCAGAAACTGAGGAGGTCACCCAAGGGGGATCCTGTCTCATTGTTGGGGGGGGGGGGGGGGGGTTTGAGGGGCCTGATGACTGAAAGCACCTCACACACAACCCATACTGAGTTAAATCCTCCTTACTCACACCTGCAGAACATAACCTGCAGGATAGCATAGTGTGTGCAGCATTGCGCTCGATATCCAGGTTAAACATGTCTGACTGCCATAATAAATAAAATTATTAATATATATATATATATATATATATATATATATATATATAAATAAAATATGGCACCATGCAGCACACAACTGTATGCGACAGACTTCACAAATATTATCAACTATGCATGTGAGGTCCAAGAACCACCATAACTATACCTGTAGTATGGCAGATAGTCAACATTTTGTTATGTTACAGCCTTATTCCAAAATGGAATACATTCATTTTTGTCCTCAAAATTCTACACGTGTGACGTGTAAAAAGTTTTTTGGATATTTTTGCAAATATAATAAAAAAAAAACAACAACTAAGAAATCTCATGTACATAAGTATTCACAGCTTTTGCTCAATACTTTGTTGATGCACCTTTGGCAGCAATTACAGCCTCAAGTATTTTTGAATATGATGCCACAAGCTTGGCACTCCTATCTTTGGGCAGTTTTGCCCATTCCTCTTTGCAGCACCTCTCAAGCTCCATCAGGTTGGATTGGAAGCGTCTGTGTACAGCCAATTTCAGATCTCTCCAGAGATGTTCAATCGGATTCAAGTCTGGACTCTGGCTGGGCCACTCAAGGTCATTCACAGAGTTGTCCTGAAGTCACTCCTTTGATATCTTGGCTGTGTGCTTAGGGTTATTGTCCTGCTGAAAGATGAACAATCGCCCCAGTCTGAGATCAAGAGCGCTCGGGAGGTTTTCATCCAGGATGTCTCTGTACATTGCTGCATTCATCTTTTCCCTCTTTCCTGACCAGTCTCCCAGTTCCTGCCGCTGAAAAACATCCCCGCAGCATGATGCTACTACCACCATGCTTCACTGTAGCGTTCCCGCTAGGCTGTTTTAGCGGGGCACGGCGCCCTGCCCTCCTTCTGGAGGGCAAAAAGCGCCCTGCCCTCACAGCCTGCGGGTGCAGTCTTAACCCGCGGGTCGCAGTGTCCCACGGATGGAGAAATTTGCGGTGACCCGGTCACCGACGGAGAATAGACGCCGGGCGTATGCGCCCAGCATCTATTCTGTGTGCAGCGCTTGGGGGCTGCACGGCGTGCCCATAAGTGCCGGGCACGCCCCCATGTATGACGTAAAGGGGACGCGTCTTATTGACACGCCTATGGCGCGCGCACAAACTTGCCCTCTCTAGCTCCGGCGCCCTGCCTGCCGCCGGAGCTAGAGTGAACACTACACTGTAGTGATGGTATTGGCCTGGTGATTAGCGGTGCCTGGTTTCCTCCAAACATAACGCCTGGCATTCACACCAAAGAGTTCAATCTGTCTCATCAGATCAGAGAATTGTTTCTCATAGTCTGAGAGTCCTTCAGGTGCATTTTGGCAAACTCCATGTAGGCTGCCATGTGCTTTTTTACTGGCCACTCTACCATACAGGCCTGATTGGTGGATTGCTGCAGAGATGGTTGTCCTTCTGGAAGCTTCTCCTCTCTCCACAGAGGAATGCTGTAGCTCTGACAGAGTGACCATCGGGTTCTTGGTCACCTCCCTGACTAGGGCCCTTCTCTCCCCCGATCGCTCAGTTTAGACGGCCGGCCAACTCTAGGAAGAGTCCTGGTGGTTCCGACCTTCTTCCATTTTCGGATGATGGAGGACACACTGCTCATCTTCAAAGCAGCAGATATTTTTCTGTACCCATCCCCAGATTTGTGCCTCAAGACAATCCTGTCTCGGAGGTCTACAGACAATTCCTTGGTCTTCATGCTTGGTTTGTGCTCTGACATGCACTGTCAAGTATGGGACCTTATACAGATAGGTGTATGCCTTTCAAACTCATGTCCAAACAACTGAATTTACCACAGGTAGACTTCAATTAAGCTGTAGGAACATCTCAAGGATGATCAGTGGAAACAGGATGCACTTGAGCTCAATTTTGAGTTTCATGGCAAAGGCTGTGAATACTTATGTGATTTGCAAAAATCTCAAAAACACTTTTTAAAGGTTGTCATTATGGGGTGGTGTGTGTAGAATTTGGAGGACACAAATGAATTTATTCCAGTTTGGAAATAGAAAAAAAAAAAATATATATATATATATATATATATATATATATATATATATATATATATATATATATACATACATACATATATACACACACACATACACACAGCAAATTGGCACTACATTCAACTGCCCGGATTCAATGTCTGGGAAGGCTATAGTGCTGCATACACTAACCCAAGGGAGACGTATGGCAGGGAAACTGGATGACGCGCTGTCCTGGGAGATCTGCGATGCACCATCCAAGAAAATGGTCACCGGAGACCTCAGAGGGGGCATGGCCACAGGAGGAAACAACTCAGCAAAGCCAGACCTCAGGAAAAAAGGAGCGCTGAGCTGAGGGGAGTAGCTGCTAAAACCAGGAAGTAGTCTCCCCTGGCTGACTATTAACCCCTGGGACGCTGGTTCCCACACCAATGTCATCCATGGTGGTCTAGTGGAGCGCAGGGTATGGAGGCCTGCATCCACAGCACCTCCGGTCTGTCCCCTGAGGCCGGAGGTATGACTGCCAATACGCGGGTCACCGCAAGCAGTGACTCGACTTACCTGTCCCCGTACGTCCGGCTGCAGTCAGGGCTATCCCAAGGGGCCCGGCTAGCAAAGACCCCGAGGGCCCGCCGAGAACCCCAGACCAGTATTGGCGTCGCTGCGTCAGAGGGGTGACGGAGCGGCAGCGCAGACTTCCTATGGACAGTCTGTTGCTGCAAGCTGATAGTAAAAGCAAAAATAAAAATCATAAATAAAAGTAGCTCTTGGGGCTGCGCTGAAGCAGCCCCCTGCGTTAACAGTAACTCGACTCCGGCCAGGCACCAACTAAAATTGAGGTGCCTCTGGCTCAGGGGCGGGGTTTAGGGAGGAAGGACCGATGCATCCTGGGAGCTGAAAGCTTTAACTGTGTGGTGCTCGGGATCCAGGTTCATCACCTATACCCCCAAAGGTCTCCATGTGGAGCCTATGAACCCTGAAGAACAAAATGATACACTTAGGTACGGCTATTATGTGCACATATACTTCATTTGCAGGGCTGCGGAACTGTGCAGCTGTTAGCCATTTAGTGCACATACATAGCGTTCCCGTTAGGCTGGTTTAGCGGGGCGCGGCGCCCTGCCCTCCTTCTGGAGCGCCCTGCCCTTACCACGCAGCGCCTCACTAAAACAGCCATCTCCACCCGCGGGTCAGTGTCCTGCGGGTGGGGAAATGTGCGGTGACCCGGTCAGCAGCATTTGGGGGCTGCCCGGCGTGTCCATAAGTGCCGAGCACGCCCCCAAGAGTGACGAAGAGGGAACGCATCTTAGACACGCCCCCTTTTCAATGGCCACGCCCTTTTTTCCCGGAAGTGCCCTCTCTAGCTCCGGCGCCCTGCCTGCCGCTGGAGCTAGAGTGGACACTAAATACAGCGTATAAGGGTAAAAGACAGAGCCCAGATCAAAATCTCTCCATATTTTCTTAACGCATATTTCGCCAAATTCGAAAATATTTAAAGGAATTTTTAATTATATAAATCTACATGTTTGGAAAACAATCACTGCACCCCCACCATTATCTGCACCACTCCTTCCCATATGTAGGTAGTAGACATTACTCTCATCATGTGATCTGTGATGAAGAGTGGGAGGAGATATAGAAGGTACCTCCGAGGGAATCATCATCATATCCCACAGAATATCTTTACATAGGAATGCAATACAAGACAATATTTTCATATGTAGTTTCATGAACACAACATAATAGCAATATTTCAAAGCATCTTTTTACAAAAATGCAACTTTATGTCACCATTCAAAGCTATTAACCCATTCTATATATACACTCATACATTTCAAACAGGATACTACTTACAGTCCATGCCATAAAGTTGGAAAATCCCCAATCATTTTCTTTATGAAAGAACAAGTGACTAATGCGTCTGCTGAACGATTTCTCATCGTCCTTGTAATTGATAATCTTTAGCACTGCCTGCGCATGACAGGACCATGACCTGTAAACCCAGATAAACATTCATTTTAACTTTAAAAAAAAACAAAACAGGACAATAAAGAGACTACAGTTCAGATGTAGCGATGGCGATTTCACATATTGAATTGTAAGCTCCGCTGGGGCAGGGACTGATGTGAATGGCGAAATAGGCTCTGTAAAGCGCTGCGGAATATGTGTGCGCTACATAAATAACTGGTAATAAATAAATTGGCTAGTCCAGTCCACAAAGACAATTTAGAATAGACCGGCTAACAAATATTTTTGCCATTTTGCATGGATCAACCAAAATCACTTATGTAAAGTACCATACTAATTTGTTTGTGTATACGCTTTAGGCAAAACCCATAATAAATTTATGTATTTCATTGACAGGAATGGGTATGAAATACCGCCGGCTGATTCCGGTCAGCGGCAGCCCGACAAGAGCAGAGTTAAAAGCAGCGGAAGCCTGACAGCGCTGGAAATCCAGATCGTGGATAGGTAAGTATCTACTAACCTAACCCCCCTAACCTTCCTTAGGGGGTGCCTAACCCTAACTTCCCCCCCCCAAGTGCCTAACTCTAACTTCCCCCCCCCAAGTGCCTAACCCTAACCACTCCCTTCCCCGCTGCCTAAACCTAAGTCCTCCGGGGGGTGCCTAACCCTAAGTCCCCCCCCCAGGGGTGCCTAACCCTAACCCTCCCTCCCCCTAGCCTAACCCTCCCGGGGGGTGCCTAACCCTAAGTCCCCCGCCGAGAGCCCTAAACCTAACCCTCGCCCCCCCCCCCCCCCCCCCCGAGGCTGTCCGCTCGCGGAGCCCGGCATCACTACGATCGGGATGCCGGTCTCCCGGCGTCTGGGAAATGCGGGCATCTACATCTAGAAGCCCTGCATTTCACCCTTGCCGGGAAATGACAGTCGGGAAGCCGGCTGCCGGTATTTAGGCAGTCGGCTTCCTGATTGCTTCTCAATTGACACCAACATTTTCTAAAAGCTTTGCAACACATCAGTACAAGAAATACATTTCAGGTTTTGCATCTGTCTTAATTAGATTAGACAATGTATATTCTTCACATGCAGATGTACACACTATCTTAATGAAAAATGAGTTCATAAAAAACATCACCAATTAAAAAAAATGAACAGTTACATAAAATGATTACAATAGCTGTCCAAAAAATTTAAACTTTTACATTAAAAATTATAGAAAACCTGCTCAAATGTTATAAAATGACCCTATTATGCTTTACTATAGATTTTTAGTTTAGCTCATTATGTGGCACCTAATTTTTCCTCCTTTTACCTATACATATTACTTTTCTCTTTTCACTCTCAATAAAAAATATCCAGTTAGCAATATACAGGGCCTCAGAAATATTGCTAAGTCAACACCTTTAAACATATTAATAGTTTCACAAATAGCTTTCAGTAAAAATTGGAACAGGTCGTACGTTGAATCAGATTCTGCGTTGCACTGAAGGAAAAATCCCACGCTTTTCTGATGTGGTCGATCTGGGTAAAATCGTGGCATCACCATTATTTTCCATGGGAGATTTCGCACAAAGCAAGGAGGGCTGAGCACAGATTCACTAAGCCGACTAAAGCGTTCCACTGTAAATTGAAATGTTGCTTCTGACCGCCAACTGGTATCTGGAAGCAGACAAAGCTACAGTGGTTATCATTTTAACTTGCTCCTCATTCTTTCAGTTTTCTTGATAATACACAGTACCAAAATGATGTTAAAGAAGAGAAGCCCATATAGCAAACACCACACAGCCCCCAAAAAGTTGGGCCCTATGTCCTGGTCTGTATAAAGTGGCTGGGAATCAATTTAATTATTTGTGCAACCAGGCCCACGCTGGTTGCGATGGTCTCTTTCTTGTGCCCTAATGCACGGGATTGGCCGTATTAAGCGGCTCCTCCTGTGACTCACGACCAGCCCCAAAGCCCAATTTCAGCCGTATTTCTACTCGCACATCACACATTAATAAAAGCAAAACTTAAACTTATCAGATGTTGATAAGCAGAAAGCAAATTCATACGCAGATACTTTAAACCATGCTTTACCAGGGCAGTGCAAGAACAAGTAACGGAGGAAATTCCCTACATATATGTGCTAGGGTCTTACAACTACCCCTTTCACAGATGTTTGAAATATTGTAACATTTATTGCACTGAGAAACAAGTGTTTATTATGAAATAGGGCAGCACAGACGGTGTAATGGTTAGCATTACTGCCTCACAGCACTGAGGTCATGGGTTCAAGTCCCACCATGGCCCTAACTGTGTGGAGTTTGTATATTCTCCCTGTGCTTGCGTGGGTTTCCTCCTGGTGCTCCGGTTTCCTCCCACACTCCAAAAATATACTGGTAGGTTAATTGGTTCCCAACAAAACTTAACCTGTGTTTGTGTGTTAGGGATATAGATTGTAAGCTCCACTGGGCAGGGACTGATGTGAAAGGCCAAATATTCTCTCTGTAAAGCACTGGGGAATAGGTGTGCGCTATATAAATAACTGGTAATAAATAAATAAAATAGTTGTAAGAAATCAGTTATGCATTATCTGTGCCATGGTGCACATTATACTGTAGCTTACCATCTTCCATATCCTCTTCTGTATTATTGTGACCATCTGCCATAGCAACATTGCCATTTATTACCGGGTTAGGCGTGATTCTCGGAGGGTCATCAGTGTCTCCAGCTTGAAAATAGAAAGAAAAAAAAAGTAAAATAAAACAAATGCAAACAGTCTTCTAGAAGATCTGTCACCATCTTCATGTTCATAGAAGTAATTTCAGCATTATAATAAACAGATCCGGACTATATGGGGGCGATACAATTGTTTTGGCAATAATAATTAATGGGTGCCCAGTGGTACAAACTCAACTTTCCTGGGGACCCATTATTACACCCTGTTAGACCAGATTTAGCAGTGTAAAACGGTTAAACCATACCTCACAAATTTTGGCGGGACTGTCCCGTGGGGGGGGGGGGGGGGCACGCGTGCCTTAAGACCACTCCCCCTTTTTGAGCACAGGCAAGTCCAGACTACTGAATCACCAATGTTGGGAGGTATGGCTAAAACCAATTGAACTGCTCTGGGACCAACTTCCCAGCGCTATTCAACACGCTCTTAATTGAATCTCCCACTATGAGAAAACAGACCTGTCCTAGAGATCAAAATACATAATGGGGGTATTTAAACAATGACTTTCAAATCAGCTAACTTGAGGCCATGTGAGGCAAGTTTGCTGACTGTTTACTCAGCTAGGAAAAAATTACCACAGAACGGTCTTGGAATTAATTCCAATAACCAAATTTAAAAAAAAAAAAAAAAAAAATCAGTATATTTCCTGTAAAACATATGAATAAAAGTAGCTTATCTACGTATAGTAGTGATGCTAAAACATAAAATCCTGTAATATATAATGGGTGATTACACCAGTGTTCATTAGAAATAAACATGCATTATAATGCACAAGACACCCTTACAATAAATTACTGATAGACAAACGGAAGAGAAAATAATTTCAAATAGGGGAGCACACAAAAGAATGTCAATAAGATTTAAAAATATAGTAATCAGGATGAAAGACCCATTAATACCTATTGCATCTCTTCAGCAAGCTAATGAATTTTGTGTTTTGTATTTGCCCTCAGGATGGTGTGGATTTCTCCTCGCACCCTCCTGAGGGTGCGAGGAGAAATCAGACCAAGGTTATCTACAAAAATGCACCTGCAGCGGCTATTTGAAACCCCGACTTCCTTCAGGAGTTAAAAATGGGGGTACCCATAATGATCCCCCATGTCTACACATGTTTAGGGGGTTCCCTGGAATATTTGCCGAAAATTCCCATTGTGTTGTACCTGTAGAAATAAAAGAAGCAAAAAATGTTTTTTTTTCCCACCTATATTTAAAACCAGAACTGGTCCCTGCAGCCTTGGGTTGGTTCTAAAATACGGTGGAACCCTACACATTTTGTTCCCCATATTTTTAGAAACCACCACTGGCTGGCAAGCCTGGGGCTGGTTTGGCTTTTGGGGAGGGTGGAGGGGAGGGGGGGGGAACCTTATGTCGTTTTTTTTTTGTACATTTTTACCCAGTTTTATTTACAGGTTAAACAAAATGAGAATTTTAGGGAAATATTCTAGGGACCCCCCTAAAGATGTGTAGACATAAGGGATGACAAATGGTACCCCCATTTTTAACTCCTGAAGTCAGGGTTTCTAATAGCTGCGGCAGGTGCATAAATGCGGCTTTGAATAAGGTGATGCAGAGGAGTATTTACAAGTTTTTTTAGCGCAAAACAACTATGCCCATCAAATTTGGGGTACTTGAAAATGGGGTTCAGCATATTTTAAACATGCTAAAGTGACTTTAAAAAAATCGTGAAACATCCACATGGCGCAAACACCTGCAATCAAAAAAAGCTTGGGGCATACTTGGGGACCCCCCCCCCCCCAGAGCCAAGTTCGCTAGTTTTTAAGTTTGTACAGCAGCTTTTTTTTTTCTGTCCCCTTAAAGTAAATTTTTGGGGTGTCCTTAATATGTTTTTTTTTTTTTTTTGGACACAGATTACCTTTAGGGGACTGACAAAGCTGCACGGGGGTTCCCGAAACGTTGCCCCCAAAACCCCAATTCTGCACTTTTTACCGCCTGTCATTCATAGGCGATACTTTACCGCCTATTACATTTCATTGACTTTACGCCAAGGCGAAAAGTCTTTGAAATTGAATACGGGGTAAAACCAAAACAGGAGATAATGACGTCATCGGCGGTAAATTACCGCGGATCCAGACTTAACGCCTCAAATTGAATACGGCCCTTAACTTGTAATAGTTGGACTACACATCTTGCTGAATTGAATAGCTCTGTAACCAACTTCCTGGCACTATTCAAATTGCACAGAATTGAATTGGCCCCAATGTCAGAGTTCACTGGGTTCCAGTCAATAGACAGTAAAAAGGTTGACAATGTCTAGATAGACAACAGATGTTAGACAGGAACAAAGACTTTTTTTTGGTGGGGTTAGGCACTAGAAGGGACGTTTAGAATAAAGGCACTTCCGACGGTTAGGGACCAAGGGGAAAGTTGGGGTTAGAAAAAAAATGTGCGGACCATTTTTGTGTCAACCTTTTGACCCTATCGACCTTCATCCATGTTGACTCTTTGTCCCTGTCGACCTATTGCCCGTCTAATACATGTTGTCTATCTAGACATTGTCCATCGAATTCCTGTCTATCTTTTATACCAAACAAGAGTTCATCATTGCTTGCGTTAGTCAGTACAAAGAATCATAAGCAGAGTTCCCATCAATTTGAAATTAAACCATGTGAACTGTCACTTCCTCGGACCATGAAATCCACAATTGTTTTTGCTTCCATGCCAGGTAAAACCATTATAGGAACCAATTTCAGCTTGATCTGTGTGCATGTTCATTGGGAGTTTCAATTACAAGAAAATGTTTTGAATTGTAAAGGTTTGTGTAAGAAGAACAGAAAACACAGTCTTACACTACTTATCCATGAGCAAGATATTGACCTCAGGTTAAGGTGAATGCTGTGCTGTTGTTCAAACGGTTTCTGTGAAGCAGGTTTGATGGGCATTTAAAACACTTTCATAACATACTATTAAATCTCTCCAGTCATTAGAAGCTCCTGAAATGATTGCATGCATGCAACAGTTACAGCTATCATGCAAACAGATTTTGACAGTCCAGGGGTCTTCAACCTTTGGCCCTCCAGCTGCTGTGAAACTACACATCCCAGCATGCCCTGCCACCGTTTTGATAACAGCATGCTAAAACTGTGGCAGGGTATCATGGGATCTGTAGTTCCACAGCAGCTGGAGGGCCAAAGGTTGAAGACCCATGGTTTAGGCTTTGCAAGATTACTGCCAACTATCCCTTCAATAGGTGGCAAAATCAAGATTTCAAAAACTAGACACAGTATACAGTAAAATCGACAACTGCCATCACCCATCGGAACTGTGTGACCACTGCAGATCAGGAAAAGCTCTAAACTTTACAGGGAAGTTTTATACCCATTTTAAAACATACACTTCTGAAATTGGTTTAGTTAGAATGACAAAGAGCAATAAATTATGTAATGGTTTACCAAGATATGTATTAAGATTGCATAATTTCTAGAGCCAAGAAAACTACATATTAAAATGTCCAGTGTGATGCATCATGAATACTCCAGTGTTTTTTTTTCCTAGTCTATGATATTTGGGGCTGGAAAAAATGAGCCCTCTTCTCTAGGACACACACACCGATTTCAGGCGTTTACTATCTGAAATATAAAAGTACCAGAGTACACAACATACATAATACCTGTGTGTTAAAAATACAGTCTATATATATTTTAACAAGTGATGAATGGGCCGCAGATGCTGCGCTATGATCAAAGTCAGACAGAGTTCGGCAGTTTCACAATTAGATGTCGCAGGTCTTGATTATAGACTGGTAGATATTAGTGGGGCTACCTAAACACATTAACAGCTTATCTGCCATGTAATAAAATATGCTACATGTTAAATTGGATTGTAAAGTTGGTTACACAGGTATAGCATGCTTGTTGTTTTATGACAAAGACCATTTGACCCATGAATTATGAAGGTGAATCATGGTATTGTTATACATGATAACATATGATAAGGCCAGAGTGACCAATCCTTTGCAGCCATGTGGTTAAACGGAAAGTAATAGTAGACAAATGCAAATCTGAACCTAGGGGACTTAGTAGACATGATGGTATTCAGGTCTCAGACATTAAACACATCCGCAGAGCATGCCACTACTCCCATCTACTGCAGTTCTCAAGAACAGTGCTTCTCAAACGCAGTCCATAGGACACACTTACAGCCCAGGTTTTAAGGATATCCATGCATGAGCACAGATGGTTAAATCAAAATGACAGGTACTATTAAGTCACCTGTGTTCAAGCATTAAGCCATGGATATCCTTAAACCCTGGACTGTCATGAGGACCAACTTTGTTTAGCACTGTTCTAAAAGAATGTTTATAGACAGAGGTAGTTAGAGCAAAATAATCGACATTCTGGATTTGTGGAACAAAGGGAATTTTAGGGAACTGATCACATGGATGTTATACTAGCAGTGTTTTAAGCTAAACTTCTGACACTGGTGCATAATGAAGGCAGTCTGTAGAACATTTCGGTTACCATTTTTGTGCTAAAAGCCACATCCCCATAAAAGATATGTTCACTAATCTTTAGCCATATCTACAAGTAACAAAGGCAACTTTGACAGAAATGCTTAGCGCAAGGAAAAAAAAAAAAAAAAGGTGGAGGAGGGGTGGTAATTGTCTCTAAAATGCCATCTCCGCAAACATGATGGCTAAAAGTATGCTATATATTAGTGCAATAGAAAGTACATAAACCTATCGCAAAACAAGGTTATACCATTAAAATTAGTAGCCAAAGACATTTAAAGCAAAGATGAGGCAATACGAATAACGTAATCTCCAGAAAATTATTTCCAAAAATAAAATGTGAACAGTAGTCAAAAGGGACAAACTATTAATTTTATTACCAGTTTTTTATATAGCGAACACATATTCTACAGCACTTTACAGAGATTATTTGGCCATTCACATCAGTCCCTGCCCAGTGGAGCTTACAATCTCAGTTCCCTACCACATGCACACACACTTACACACTACAGCTAATTTTTGTTGGGAGCCAATTTACCTACCAGTATATTTTTGGAGTGTGGGAGGAAACTGGAGTACCCGAAGGAAACCCACGCAAGCACAGGGAGAATATACAAACTCCACACAGTTAGGGCCATAGTGGGTATATAACCCATGACCTCAGTGCTGTGAGGCAGTAATGCTAACCATTACACAGTCTCTGCAAATCACAACTAGGTTTGGCTACGCAGATATCTACCATATATGGTACCGCCAGCATCGCAAGGAAAAAGTAGCAACGTTGTTGGCCGTAATGTGGTTATCGCCCTGAATTAAATCACTGCTAAAGTGAGGAATTAGCGGGTACAAATATATACAAAAGATGAAATAAGACGTGTTTGTATTGTCAAACTAGGTTGGATACCCGGCGTTGAAAAGGACAGTGGTTGCAAGGGGTGCAGCTGTTGGTGCCCGAGCTGCCTCTGTGACCTGCCGCTGCCCCTGCAACCAGTCATGTACACCAGGTGTCAGCGTTGTTGAGTTGGTGCCAGCCTGCCAGCTGAATACAGCTGGCACCCCAGCAGGCAGTCATAGAGAGAGAGTGCAATCGGAGCTCGCGGACCTGTGCCAGATTTAAATTGCGCCGGCACGGTCTGTCCATGTCTGCCGCTGGGCCAGCTGTAATTAGCGGGCAGCCTGGCCCGAAATCCACACCTGCTGGCTGCTGATGGCACATGGGGAGGCAAGGTGCTTCTGGAGGGACATGGGGAGGTGAGTTGCATAATATAAGACAAAGGGAAAAAAGTATGTCTGCACGCTACATAAATTATGTGAAATCTCACAAATGGCCTTTAAATTCTATATATTAATCAGTTCTTAGTTATGGGGGTGCTGCCCTGTTCCAACCAAATTATATTGAAGTGAAAAGAGAGAGAACCAGGGGTTGTATTCTTATGGGCGCACAAAGATAAAGATATATAAAATTTTACTTTTATTGTCGTTAACTTAAGAGTATCCCAATATTTGGGAGATATACAGTGAAACATTGGTTAAGGAAGTAAAAAAAAGACATGTCAGTAAAAAGAAAAAGTAAATAAACAAACTGAAAAATTAATGTTTAAAAAGCGAGGTCCACTAATAAATCTCTGCTAATGCTGGATACACAGAAAAATAATGTATATTCCTCCAACTACTCTACATCGGAGGTTGATTCCTCATATGGGGAGGGCCCAATAACATGAATCCCAATAGATCCTTTAGGAGGGAATTTTTTTAGGCCAAAATCCAAGGGAAACAAGGGAAGGACCAGATGGAGGAAGACCAGGAGGAGCCAGGGGAGGAAGAAAAAGAGAGAGACTTTGGATTGGAAAGAACCACCAAGGGAGAGGAGACTCAGGAAACATTATTAGTGGAGCCCAATATGGAATAGACCTCTGGGGATTCTCTTAGGATTATCAATTTAAGAAAATGGATTTTGACACTATAACCAGCAGAAAATCCAAGACTTCGACAGATTCGAGGTAGAAAAAGATCTACATCTCCTTACAAGAAGGATGCTTCTTAAGAAATTCTTCTTGAATCAAACTTCCTCAAGGGACCAACAAGTCCATCCTAATTTACAAGAACTAACCCTTGATTCAGAAGATCTCGTGGCCCTACAGACATTGGAAGACCTAGAAATAGAGGGAGATAATCAAACATATACATCCCAACCATTTGACAAAAACAAAATAAGAAATAAATCTTTGTTCTTTCCAGATATTAAGATCTGTCCGTCAGTACAAGTCTACCAAGACTTGGGCCCTCATTCAGAGCCACTCGCTAGCGGCAGTACGCTCGTTCCGAGCGATGTTCGCACATCTGCGCATGCGTACGGCTTTTAGTACGCATGCGCGAACCAGTCAGTGCGGCTGAAAATCGTTTGTACGCAATTTAGCGAGTGCCTGCTATTTTGAGTGACAGAATGAGGCGTATGTGGGAGGTAACAGGGGAAGGTGCTTGAAAACGGGGAGTGGAGATCAGAAAGCAGGCGTGCTTAAAGGTCAAAACGGGCGTTTTATGGGTGTGCATAATTAATACAGCAGCGTCATTGACCATGTCACTTGGTTTTTTTTAACTCAGAACTGCTCGCAAAATAGCGGTTGAAAAAACCAACCAAGAATAGCGAGCAGTTCATATCCTATTCGATGTACTCGATTAATCTAATAAATAGCGGACACGACGTATGGTGCGAGCGGCCAGGGGGCATTTTTAACAAATAAACGAGCGTATGTTTTGCTTGCTCGTTCAGACTTAGAGGTGTGAACAGACTGCAATGTGCGAACGGATCATTTGAATAGCCACCCCTTGTTTTTGAACGAACGCAAATAGCGAACGGCTCTGAATGAGGGCCTTAGTATCTAAGGATTTGGACCAACATCTAATATATAAAAAAAACACATCCTGACAATATCAGTAAAGGAGAAAAATGCCTTACGTGAAATCTCGAAATGGTAGAATGTCATTGAGAAACCTTCTGACAAAGGGGGGAATGTTGTTATGGTCAAGGGAGATGTACCTTGAGGAATTAGAGTAACAACTTAATGACATCAATTGTTAAATTATTCAATCCCACACAAATATATCTTAAATAATATAATGGATTAATTCAAACTGCATTTAACAATGGTACAATAAATAAACAAGATCTGGGATTTCTAAAAATTGAGAAACCTGAAACCCCTACCCTATACCTTCTCCCCAAGATCCACAGGAATGAGACCAAACCCCCTGGGAGACCCATAGTATCAGGTGTGGGAAGTTTGACAGAAAGAGCAAGTATGTATATAGATCAACATTTACGCCAACATGTCATTGCACTTCCTTCCCACACTCGAGATACTATG
Source organism: Taudactylus pleione (assembly GCA_031769625.1). Taxonomy (NCBI): domain Eukaryota; kingdom Metazoa; phylum Chordata; class Amphibia; order Anura; family Myobatrachidae; genus Taudactylus; species Taudactylus pleione. The sequence continues at coordinate 28,672,159 of JAUIMM010000065.1, forward strand.
GATGTATTAACCAAGTTATAGAATTTGAGTGTTAACCCAGGGGTGTGACTTGTGCCATGTGATGTGAAAATCTTTACACGAGTGAAGGAGCAATTAAATATTTCTTGAAATGGGAATACGATGTGACCATAATGACTTCTTGATTCAGCTTCTGGAATAAGTCTTAATTAAAAACTACTTCATGTGCAATGAATCCCACTACCTCCAGGTTAGAGGAACAGCAATGGGGGCAGCTTGTGCCCCCACCTATGCTAACCTCTACCTGGGGTGGTGGGAGAAGGAAGTAGTATTCCAAAAATCATTGGAAATATATATGGATAAAATCTTACTATACTTCCGATATATCGATGATATCCTGCTCCTCTGGGAAGGGCAATTGAAGGATATCAATGAATTCCTTGCGATTCTTAACAGGAATAATCTCAATCTTAAACTAACACACGAGACAAGTCAGAGTTCAATCAATTTCCTTGATCTGATGATACGTATTGATGAAGGTAACATCTCTACTGATATCTTTAGAAAATTGACAGCTACCAACAGCATTCTTCACTCAACCAGTACACATTTTCCCACTACGGTCAAGGCAATTCCAAAGGGTGAACTCTTGCGGACGAAGAGAAATTGCTCTGATCTAGATACTTTTGACATCAGACAGAAGGAACTGAGGAAGAGCTTCACTAACCGCGGATATAGTAATAAGCTAATCAGGAAGACAGTCCAAGAAGTACTACTACTCCAAGAGATTCTCTTCTCAAACCCAAAGTAAAATGCAATAAGGAGGAACCCACAAGATTTGTGGGTACGTTCAATGCTCAGTGGAGTAGTATTAACAATATTCTCCAAGAGCATTGGTCAGTTCTCCAAACAGATCAAGATCTTAAGGAGATCCTACCTGCCAGAGTTCAGACAAGCTGGAGAAGATCCCGCAATATCCGGGACCAGATAGTACAAAGTTATCTTCCCAGCATACAGAAGTCTAAATATAACAAACAAGGTTTTTCGCATTGTGGGCATTGCAAAGCATGTAAATATATGGTTTCTAGACAATGTTTATTTGATAAATACAACAACAAATGGTCCATACCTTTCTATATTACATGTACTACGGTGGGTACAATTTATCTCTTAAAAGTACCCATGTCATAAAATATATATTGGTAAAACATCTAGACCTTTTAAAGTTCGAATCCTGGAACACGTAGGTAATATTCGAAAATGCCAATAGAGATCAGGCCAGATTTAGAACTTTAACTTCAGTGGCGAGACATTTTCAGAAATTTCATAATAATGATCCCACAGGTCTCCAAGCTTTTGGTATGAGACATTCAACTGGGAATTCGAGGTGGAGACTTAGACCGGGATCTTTTACAATGGGAAACGAAGATGATTTTTCTCATGAACAGTCAACATCCAGGAGGTTTGAACAAGACCAATAGCTTTAGTCCATATCTTTAATGTCTCTTGGATTACTTATTTCTCTAAACATTTTTTATAACATATGATTACTCTAACAAGACATATGTGGGGGTATTATTCATCATACCCAATTTTCATAGAACTAGGGATTCTTCCATTTACTTATATTAATCTTTTTTATTAAACGATGCGTTATATTAATATACAAAGTTAATTATGTATGGTAATTATTACATTTAGTGGGATTCACTACAATTTTATGCACTAAGTACTGCACTCTATGGGCATGATTCAGAGCCGGACGCTATTTGCGCTCGCTCGTCCAGAAAATAGGGGTGGCTATTCAAATCAACCGTTCGCTATTTGCGGTCTGTTCACGCCTCTAGGTCTGAACGAGCGAACAAAACTTGCGGACGTTTTTTGGGAAACTACGCCTCCTGGCCGCTCGCATCCTACGTCATGTCCGCTATTTATTAGATTAATCGAGTACATCGACCAGGGTATGAGCTGCTCGCTATTCTTGTGGTTGGTTTTTGCTACCACAATTTTGCGAGCAGTTCTGGCTCTAAAATAACCCAGTGACGTGGTCAATGACGCTGTTTTAAATATGCACACCCATAAAACGCCCGTTTTGACCTTTACGCACGCCTGCGATCGGATCTCCACTCCCCGTTTTCAAGCACCTTCCCCTGTTACCACCCACATACGCCTCATCCTGTCACTCAAATTAGCAGGCATTCGCTATTTTGCGAGCACATGAATTTCGGCCGCAATGACTGGTTCGCGCATGCGTATAATGATCCGTATGCATGCGCAGATGGGCAAACATCGCTCGGAGCGAACGAGCTGCCGCTTACGAGTGGCTCTGAATCAGGCCCTATATATTTTCACATATTAGTGATATTTATTTTTACACAATATTTCTCCTTATTTCACTAGTTTGCACAGGTTTTTTTGCATGTTCACATTATTATTATTATCCTTGTCACTCATTGGGCGGAAATTCAATTGTTTCTACCCCCCTCCGCGCCCGACGGAGCTATTCAATTGTTGCTCCTGTCGGGCGTGATCAGCTGCCAGCGCTCCATTTCAGCTCGCAGCCCCAGCAATCCTTTTTGCGGTCACACCCAGCACTTTGGTCGGGGGTAGCTGCTTTATGCGGCTAAACCCGACCACTTTGGGCACGATCAGCGCGAAAAACGATAGCAATTGATTAGCGGCCCGTGATCTCCTGTCACTTTAGATGGGAGATCCGGACCGCGTAAACAATTGAATTCCGCCCATTATTTTCTCCATACGAGATATTGTGGTTTATTTATTATAATTATGATGTCTCACATATAATTTTAGGTTTGTCTTTATATATATATATATATATATATATATATATATAAACACCTGATACTAGTTTTATTATGAGATTTCTTTACTACCATATATAGTTTTAATTGTATGGTAGTTATCACCACTGGTGGTAATCACTAATAATCACCAAGTGTGCACCAAGTACAATCAATGTGCGGAATTCAATTCATCGCGATGTTGAATAGCCGCGGGAGGGAGCTCCCGCAGCTATTCAATACACAGCGCTGTTTAGGCGCGCTAAGGATTTCTTCTCGCACCCCCCTGGGGATGCGAGGAGGAATCCGACCAAAGTGCAGGGCGTGCAGCAGTTTTCCTGCTTAGCGCTGCGTTAACAGCCGCGCGCCCGGCACTTTGGTCAGAGAATGCCAGTTAAAGCGTCTTAACACCCTTGTTAAGGCGCGATAACCGGCATTCTCCGACCACACAGCGCGATGTATTGAATAGCTGCGGGAGCTCCCTCCGGCAGCTATTCAACATCGCGTTGAATTGAATTCCCCCCACTGACACATTTAGGTCACTAACACACCTATTTCTCTCTCTCTTTTTATTCACTTATTTACATAGGTTTTTCCTTTGCTTCCTATTTATAATGACAATTTTTTTCACACATTATTTCCTCCATATGAGATATTGTGTGTTCTCTGTCCTTGTTAATAATAGGAGGTCCTCATGCACTCTCATACTTATATCTCATATATGATATTTATTTAGTCACTAGAACTAGGAATTTTTTATATTTAGTATTTATATATTTATATGTATTTTTTCGGTTATTTAATAATTAATAGAGTATTTCACATACATATATATACACCGTATATACTCGAGTATAAGCAGAGTTTTTCAGCACATTTTTTGTGCTGAAAAAGCACCCCTCGGCTTATACTCGAGTGAAGTGTGTAGCGCTGACCGGACGGAGTTAGGTCAGCGCTACACAGCACAAATTAGTAATTTGTTCTGTGTAGTAATTATTACTGGGGGCGATTACTACAGAGGGCACTACCAGGGGGCGATTACCACTGGGGGAACTTCCAAGGGAGGGGGGGGGGGGGATTACCACTGGGGGAATTTCCAGGGGAGGGGGGGGGGGGATTACTACTGGGGGCACTACCAGGGGGGGGGATTACTACTGGGGGCACTACCAGGGGGGGGATTACTACTGGGGGCACTACCAGGGGGGGGGATTACTACTGGGGGCACTACCAGGGGGGGGGATTACTACTGGGGGCACTACCAGGGGGGGGGGGATTACTACTGGGGGCACTACCAGGGGGGGGGGATTACTACTGGGGGCACTACCAGGGGGGGGGGATTACTACTGGGGGCACTACCAGGGGGGGGGGGATTACTACTGGGGGCACTACCAGGGGGGGAATTACTACTGGGGGCACTACCAGGGGGGGGGGATTACTACTGGGGGCACTACCAGGGGGGGGGGGATTACTACTGGGGGCACTACCAGGGGGGGGGGGATTACTACTGGGGGCACTACCAGGGGGGGGGGGATTACTACTGGGGGCACTACCAGGGGGGGGGGGATTACTACTGGGGGCACTACCAGGGGGGGATTACTACTGGGGGCACTACCAGGGGGGGATTACTACTGGAGGCACTACCAGCTGCTGCATTTCCCACCCTAGGCTTATACTCGAGTCAATAAGTTTTCCCAGTTTTTTGTGCTAAAAGTAGGTACCTCGGCTTAAATTATTCGGGTCGATTTATACTCGAGTATATACGGTATATATATCTAACACATTACACACTGAATCCCGTTGGGACATTTATATGTTTTCTTATAGACTAATTTATACTTACCTTCTTTATCTCTAATTAATCTGTCAATATATAAATACTCCCTATATAGTAAATGAAGTTCTGATCATATAATCGGGACTTACTTTGTAATGTTGCAGCAATAAGAATACACCGAGGGAGGAACCACATGATCTGTGACAGAATGGGGATAAACAGGTTATTTTTGGAGGACCGCGTCACGTGACAACAAATAATGACGTGACTGGAGGTCCGGATCCTGCTGAATATATCGCTGGATCACGTCAAGGGATGAATCATGTGATCTCTGACATAATAAAGATAAACAAAAGTTTTCATTGGATGGCCGTATCACATGATATAAACTGAAAACGCGATTGGAGGTTTCTGTTAAATATTTTGCCGGGTAAGACAAATCGGGTTCAGCCTTGAGAAAGCTGTTCATGCAGTGAAATGCGAGCGTTAGCATTTCAGCAGGTCCAATATATTACACCCTCAATTGAGATGAATATATAAACTGCCTGATAGTGGTTCCATGCTGTGAATATGAGACTAGTATTTCTAGTAGATGGATTGAGTGGTGAACGGTGTAACTCAATAAAGTGATATACACTTTATAGCCTCTAGTGCTAATATCACTATAAGCTGTGCCAGCTATTAAGAAATAACTAATTATATATTTACAACCTAGCACGGGAGCCTTACTAACGTGATTTCTTCAAATGTGATGATTATCATTCCACAACTAATGGGGATAGTTTGTGTTACTAAATATCAAGGGTGCAATAGTATGTGAATACCCTCCCTATTACAATTAGCACTATACTAGGCTGTATGAACCATCTAATGCTGGCCATACATGCTACAATTATCGGGGCGATCCGCCTGATATCACCCCGATAATTGTAGTGTGTGGGGGGGCGACCAAGGGTTATTTATTGCTCGGTCGCGCACGCCGGATTGTCCAGCATGCCCGTCCGATGCGATATTTCCCGGTAAACTGTCGGCCGCATAGGGCAGTGTATGCCCAGCTGCGGCCGACAGACAGACATTTCCTGTGTTCCTTCCCCCGGAGGCGGAGCACAGATGTCTGCCGAATACACTGAGAGAAATCTCACAGTGTATGCCGGCGACATCTGCGGCTGGCAGCCGGCCAGATAAAATGTCTGTCGGTCTGACAGACATTTTATCTGGCCGTGTATGCCCAGCATTAGCAATATCTAAGTAAAACACTGACACTTTGTAATGGCGATATCATTAGATGATTGCTCAACAGAAGCTACATTGTTGTGATCTGTGACTATCAACCACAAACAAATAGCAACATCTTAAATAGTTACATACTGGGTAAAAATAACGATTGTAATTATATTAAACCTTGTGTGTATCATCTAATTTGATGGAGTTAAGTTCCCAGTACGGCACTCTTCGCTCTTAATACAGTAAAGAACCCCCTGGGAACGGATGGGTTTCAACGTTTCAAGATACATTATTCCTGACGAAAAGATTAAAGTATCTGTGATCTGTATCAGGCACCTTGCGACTTTGCAGCGATTTGGAGGAGTGACAGCCGCTGTTGGTATAATATATATATATATATATATATATATATATATATATATATATATATATATATAACAATTGAGTGTGTTGCATATCCTGGCTGAATGAAGTGATAAACTGCCAGCACCAACTACCTAGTGAATGCAGCTATCACTCTGTAATTACATCTTGGAAATATATATAATTACATCTTGGAAATATATATCCCTAATAAACATTACTAGTCTTATCCCATTTATCATAGATCTCCTTTGTGATTGTTGTCTCTGCAGACACGAATCATTTATGGGAGATCATCACTTAATGTATTAGAGATAATTGGTGTCAATATTTGTACTGATATGTTCTATGATAAGATATCAACGGATAACCCCAGCCAATACTAGGTTTACATTATATGATGAGATATTATCTCATGGATCTATCCACCTCTATCAGATTGTAAATTAATAGGCAGTATCCATCATTAGCAGAGATTTATTAGTGGACCTTGCTTTTTAAACATTGTTAATTTTCTGTTTATTTTTTCTTTTTACTTAAATGTCTTTTACTTCCTTAACTTATGTTTCACTGTATATCTCCCAAATACTGGGATGCTCTTAAATTAACAACAATAAAAAGTTAAATTATACAAAGTACAAATATATCTTTGTCTCTGTGCGTCCATAAGAATACAACCCCTGGTTCTCTCTCTTTTTCACTTCAAGTTGCATAATGTGTAAGTGGCACTACTATTGGGCTCGATTCAATTCAGCACAATGCTGAATAGCCCCTGGAGGGAGCTTCCGAAGCTATTCAATACAGCGTGCCGTTTGGTCCGACAGATGCCATGGGTATTTAGTTGTGAGAACCAGCATTCTCTGGCTAAAGTGCCGACCGTAAGGCTGTTAGCGCCGCGCTAAACAGAAAAACAGCCGCGTGGCCGGCAATTTTGTCGGATGTCTCCTCGCACCCTCAGGGGCGTGCCACAAGAAATACTTTAGTCAGACCAAACAGCAGATTAATTGAATAGTTCACTCCTGGGGATATTCAGCATTGTGCTAAATTGAATCGAGCACATTGTGTAGTATAATGTGCTATATGGGGCACTACTATGTGGCAAATTCTGTAAAGGGCATTACTGTGTGGTATAATGTTTAAGGGACATTACTGTGTAGTGTAAGGGGCACTACTGTGTGGCATAACGTATAAGGGGCCCTACTACTGCAAGGCATAATGTGTATATGGGTTACTACTGTGTGGGGGCAATTGTATTTGTTCAACAAAGTTCTAGTTGCACTCTTGCATGCAGGCATATCTCTGGATTTAATATAAAACTTGCATAAGTCATCAAGTTTGCTGAGACTGAGGTTAAAAAGATACTTTAGTAGCTTTCTCACAGGTTTTTGGCAGACTGCCAATTTCCACTGGAACTAGCAAGTATTTAAGAGTGTCCCCATTTTTAAGGTGTGTGAGAGAATGTGTGGCCCTGACGAAGTTCAAACATAGGCAAAAACCTAATGTTGATCAAACTAGACCACCATGCCAAATTTGGTGGAGCTAGGTCCTAAACTCTGGCCATGCATAAAGGACATACAGACAGCTTTCTTGATTATTAAATAGATGTTGGCAAATAAAAGTCCCAACCTTTTCTGATCCTTTTGGCAAATTATTTTGCACACAATTCTTTGGATCACAATAACAAATGTTTAAAGTTAGAAGGTAAGCTGTATAAGTGCCTCCCTTATTAACCTTTCCGAGTCAAACCCCGGAAAACAAACAAATCTTGTTGTTTAAACAAATATTTAAACTTGTATGAACTACCATTTTCAGATGTTTTCCAGTGTTTGGGAGCAAATTGCTGATTATCATTTGCTTCCATAACTTACCAGATTTTCATTCCAACCAGCCAACTAGTTGGATGAAAGTTAAGTTGCCCATACACGGTACGATTTTTTACCCAATATGGACAGTTTCGACAGGTTGTACAGACCAATCGTATGAAAATAGGTGGTTTTTGTGTGTTCGGCAACCCCGATGTGCGCCCCCGCCGTCCTCTAGTTGGTTCGCAGATCAGATGGTTTTGCAGAGAGATCTACGATCTTTTTAGTACAACGTGATCATACAAGACATCTTACCAACTTTGAATTGCACAGTGTATGAGGGCCTTTAGTCTAGTGTGTGGCCAGCTTAAAGGCCCCCATACACTTTAAGATTCAAAGTTGGTAAGATGAGTTGGACGATTGCCCTTGAAATTCTTCCCTTAAAATTTTTCATAAGATGTGGTCAAATTGTGTAAGATTGATCGTTACGATCCTAGGATAAGATGCATAGAAGCGTGTCACAATGTACACGATCGGTTGGGATCTCTCTGCAAAACCATTTAATCTGCGATCCAACTAGACGACGGCAGGAGCGCACATCGGAGTCGCAGAAGACTCAAAATAACAAGAGATATGGTAAGAACTTACCTTTGTTATCTCTGTTTCTACGAAGTCCATAGGGTCCACAGGGTTGACCTTGGGGGTATAGGTTGGGAACCAAATCCGGGCACCACGCAGTTAAAGCTTTTAGCTCCCAGGATGCACTTGGGTCCACTCTCCCTATAACCCCACCCCCAGCCAGAGGCACCTCAGTTTGTAAGTAGCCAAAGGCCGGAGGAGGAGAAAAAAAGAGAGAAAACTGGAACACTCGATAACCATACTCACAGAAATGGGAGACGGAAAACCGGTGACCAGTCACACAGCCCATTTGAAGCCAGGTGCGTCAGGGCGGGCGCCCTGTGGACCCTATGGACTTCGTAGAAACAGAGATAACAAAGGTAAGTTCTTACCATATCTCTTGTTTTCTACTTCAGGGTCCATAGGGGGTCCACAGGGTTGACCTTGGGGATGTCCCAAAGCAGTTCAACCAAGGGAGGGGACGCTCCTGTGCTGAGAGGAGAATCCGCCGCCAAAAAGGAAGCATCCTGAGAGGCAAAGGAAAACAATGCCTAGAACCTTAAAAAGGTGTAGACAGAAGACCAGGTGGCCACCTAGCAAGGCAAACCAGCCAAGGTGCCACCGCGAGCCACCCACGAGGGTTACATGGCCCGAGAAAAAAAACAAGCAGCAACAACAGAAAGGCCTACCCATGGGTAGGCCCCTGAAGAAGACATACGAGGCCGTCCAGCCAACATATGGCCATAGGCCGGCCATCCTTTCCTGTTAAAACCAGAAATCTCAGACCACCAATAAGGAGTCCGATTTCCGTCAGGAACTTGAATGGATCACATAAATCCACAGAGGCCGGACCACAGTCAATGAGGCCACACCAGCCGAGAGGACTGGGGACTGAATGGCCGCACCATAAGTTCCAGAATAATATGGAACCTGAAAATCACTAAGAAGAAACACAGGGTGAGAGCAACTCACACCCTAACAAGATGCCCTCCAGAAGAGGGAGCCACATGAGAACGCTCCCAATTCCGACACTCACCTGGTTGATATAAACTCCCTGATAGAAAGAGAGAAAGCCAAAGCAATAGACCATGTAATGGCTATTACAACCAGCGGTTCCATTAACTTTCCCCGGAGTTAACGAAGAACCACTACTAACTCCCAAGGAGACCCTAGGGAGGACAAATGGAGGCATAATCCAGAGAACACTCCAAAGGATGAACTGGATATCAGAGCGGAGCAATTCCATAACCTAATCATACTGACAGTGTAGAGATCTGCACTGTCAGGAAGGCCAGGCCGAGGGAGAAACCCAAGCCAGCCGGAAGGAATGCCAGAAAATCTGGAAATCCTGGACACCAGAGGATCGTATTGATAGGTATAATACCATAAGAATTATGGCTGCCACAGATTGTGGTAGGTCCCAGCAAAAGCTGATCCATGTGCTCCAATCATTCCAACGATGACAAAGCCATGGAAGCCGTAAGACCACTATAGGGACGTAGTCAAAGACAAACGACCCAGGTCCAAGGCAAACCCCAGGACCCTGAGACAACAGGTCTGGGTAGCGAAGCATCAGGAATGGAGTATCGATGGAGAGACTCCGAAAAACCAAGTACCCCTGACATCTGGGGCAATCAGGAGCCACCAGCAGGAAAGCATCTCTGTCTCTATTGAAACACTTCCCTCGAGGAAGAATGGAGACTGGAGAACACAGGTACGCAAATTGGAAGAACCCCTTCACCGACAAAGAGTCACTGAAGGTTGCTTCAGAATCCCCAGAGTTGGACTGTAACACCATAGTGTGATAGAGTCAGAAGGCCATGAGTGTCACCTCAGGAGGGCCCCCCCCCCCTGCTCACCAGGAGATGAAACCTCTCTTGGGGAAGAGACTAGTCCCCGGGATGCACGTCGTAACGGCTGAGGACTCCCGCTTCCCAATGGAGAGCACCCGAAATGAACACTGTCGAGATGGTCGGGAGGAGACCCTCAGACAATTCCCGAATGTATGACATACCTGACATTGCCACCCAACGAACAGTATTGCTAAAAAGGAAGCCACTGTTCTGACCCTGTCGGACTGAACTTTTTCAGGTTCACCTGGAAACAAGGGCTATGCCAGAGTGAAGCCCAAGACAGGCTAAAGTTCCAACAAGTTAATTGACAGGGTGGAATCGACAGACATCCAATTGCACTGAAATGGATGCGAACCAGACACTGTCCTTAGCAAAGAATACCCTGGACGAGATGGCCATAGTCACCCGAAAAGGGACCGACTTGCCTCCGGGGAGAGCATCATCGTTTGAACAGTGATCCGACAGAAAAAACTCGTTCCATCTGTAGATAAGCCAATTATGGAAAGGCCTGGAATGGAACTGAGCCCATTCCACCCTTCCAAAGGCAGACACTGAATAGTGGACCATGCATCCCAGAGTGTAAAGACATATGGCGACTGCGCAGACATCCATGTACTCCTAATGGAAGAGTGGAGATGCCGTCTTAAGCCAGAAGAATTCTCAGATTTTGAGAATCCAGCAGGGCTCCTAGGTGAAGAATACCCAGAGAGGGATGCAGGGAGGACTTTTTTCCCCTTGATTAAACGTCTGCACCCTGAAGAACCCACAGTCAACCAGACCCGGCTGTAAAGTACCCCGGTGATCCTGCTAAGAGCAGGAGGCCATCCAGGTACAGGAGCATTGGGATATACTGAACAGAAGAACTGTCAGAAAATCCCAAATGCTGGTAAACCCCTGTGGGACTGAGATCAGTCCCAACAGGCAGAGCCCGAAAAATCGTAAGTGCTGTGATACAGCAAACCTCAGTCCGTGCTGAGGTAAGGTCTCTGTAAGTACCCGTAGGCACGCGTCCTGTATATCCAGTGATACCATAAAGTCCCCGGGTTCCAAACATAGTATGATGGAGCATAGGGATTGCTTCCTGAACCCAGGTAGCTTTAGGAACTGGTTCGGGGAATTGAGACAGAGAATAGGCCAAAGAGGACCATTCAGCCACCGCACCAGAAAGAAAGCAGAACAACCAGTCCCTCGCTGAGAAAGTGGGGATGGCCCAATTAGCTCCGCTTACCCCAACAACTGTATAGCTTTCTGGATTCGTAAGGCCGTGTTCGGGTCCGAATAAGGGCCTGCGTACCATCACATGGAAATAGGCCGCCTGAGCAAAGAGAGGGCGTACCCTCCTACCCACGTAGCCGCGGCAACTAGACACTAGTACCGGGCAAACTGAGAAATCGCCATCTCCCAGTGGTAGGCCTGTCTCGTCAGGCTGACGATATATCCGTTGGTTCAGAAGCAGGATCGGCTGGCAGTCCAGGCCTGCTCGGAACTGGATATGTCAGCCCTTGTAAAGGCCGACAGTCTATGAAAAAACAGACCTTTAGGCTGACCCAGAGGACAAAAAGACTTAATAGTCTGAGGCCCCGTAGTGAGCATAGCTGACGGCGGGAAATTTGTACTGCCACTGTCAAGGTCAGATATACCCTATAGATGGTATCTGCACCTCTGCATTCCCAGAGCGCAGCCATAGGGTATTACGGAGGATACCGTCGCAGCCGGAACTCTGAAAGTTTGGAGCTGGTATCCAATATAGGCATGTCCACCTATGACAACTGCATATATTACGTGAGCGACCAAATACACTTGAACCCCAGACGTGTTGGAGGGGAAAAACATTACAAATACATCAGCTCAGTATGCAATAGTATTACCCATCCTACCATGGCTATAGCATGGTTGGTTAACAACCCCTGAAAGCGAGTATACTGATTTCAGGCAGAGTTACCACCTACGGATCAGAAGAATCCGACCACGCAGGAATGGGATGCGTAGTAACGTCTGTAATCCGACGAGTAACACGCCCATCCACCCCAGGAGGGGCTCATGATGACCCTCAGGGAATTTGGGACAGGAGACCAAACACTGTTGTAATACCTCATATCTGGCAACAGCCAGAGTCCCGCCCTGCGATCCACCCGCTAGTCAGCAACAGGGACCCAGAATGCACGTAATACTGAGGGTGTATGATACAGGTGCAGGTCAACATTCACTCTAACCAGAATGGACCTGCTACCAGCCCGAAAGCAGGGATAATAATACTTGAGATAGGCTTCCCCCCCGTGTAAGAGGGAAAGAGCCCAAAACAGTATCCAGTTCACGGTAGAGCCAAGTGGGAAGTAACCACAGGGCGTCAACCACGCCAATTTGCGTTTCATAGAAAAACGACTTCCACCCAGGGTGGCTGTTGTGGTAATCCCTGCAAGGGGCATGACAGACTATTGTGGCACCAGGGGGAATTCATATACTCGAAAAAACCCCTGTAGGGAGCGGTAGTCTGTGTCACAGGGGAAGAGTGCAAGAAACTGCGAGATACCCTGAGATGAAAAGGGCAGTATGGTGAAGTAACCCCAAGTGAGGTACAACAATGGGGCCCGCCCGGCGATCCGCAATTAAGAGGATCCCGAGAAAACCAACAGCCCAAGGGGGTCGTGAAAGGGACCGGCACCCGATGACACCACATACAGAACCCTTTAAGAGTTAAATCCTCCGCACTAACACCTGCAGCACATGGCTTGCAGGATAGTAAAAATGGGTGCAGTATAACGCTCTATCTCCTGGTCAGACATATCTGACCAAGCCTTGTGATCAAGCAGCGCTATACTGGTCCTGACTGAAACTAAAAATTAGCTGCAGGGACCCATTTTCAGCGTATGCAACACACAGTTCCACTCAAAATATGGCAACGTGCAGCACGCAACAGTATGTGACAAACCTCACAAATATTAACAAGTATATAAATGTGAGGTCTCAGAACCACCCCAAGTACAGCTGTATTAGGGCAGATAAGGAAAGGGATAGATATACACTGACAGGTGAGAGAATAAAGTACAGTCAGCACTAGCATAAGTCACATACAATGCAGATATACACATATATACATAAACATGTCATATAATATACTGCACTATTACACTGCATGCAACTTACCCAGATTCAGTGTCTGGGAAGGCTACAGCGCTGTGTACACTGACCTAATGGTGAGGTACGCAGGGGGACTGGACTCACTGCCATCTCCAGAGATTTCTGCTGCACCACAGAGAAAATGGCCGCTGGAGACCTCAGAAGAAGCGTGGCCCGCGGAGGAAGCAGCTCAGCGACGCCAGACTATGGATACTGAAAGGCGCGCTGAGCTGAGGGGAGGAGCCGCTGTAACAGGGAAGGCTGCCTCCCCTGGCCGGCTATTAACCCCCGGGACGCCGGCTCCCTGCACCGAACACTAAGTCCCTGGTGGTCTAGTGGACACACGGGGTATGGGGGGCCCGCCGCCACTGCCGGCGCCTCCGGTCTGTCCCCAGAGACCGGAGGCACAGGACTGCATTTCAAATGCGCGGATCACCGCAAGCGGTGACCCGCGCCTTACCTGCTCCCCGTGAATCCGGCAGCAGTCCTGGGCGCCCGCAGAGTCCGGCTAGTACAGACTCTGGGGTCCCGCTGAGATCCCCAGATCTGTACTGGCGTCTCAGCGCCAGCGGGGTGACGGAGCGACAGCTTAGACGTCCTATGGACAGTCTGACGCTGCCGCTCTGAAGAATCCAAAGGAAAAATAAAAAACTCTGTCCTTTAGAAAAAAATAAAGCTATGGGGCTGCTAATCAGCTCCCCACTGCACTAAACGGTGACCCGACTCCGGCCGGGCACAACTTAAACTGAGGTGCCTCTGGCTGGGGGTGGGGTTATAGGGAGAGTGGACCCAAGTGCATCCTGGGAGCTAAAAGCTTTAACTGCGTGGTGCCCGGATTTGGTTCCCAACCTATACCCCCAAGGTCAACCCTGTGGACCCCCTATGGACCCTGAAGTAGAAACATCTATTTTCAAACGATTGGTCTGTCCAACCTGTAGAAACGGCCAAAATCATGTTAAAAATCGTCCCGTGTATGGGCACCTTAACTCTCCAGTCTCTGCCATCCCCTACTCTACCTTCTTATCCCGATTGTGTCCACCAATATCCCCTTTAGATTGTAAGCTCTTAAGAGCATGGCTCTGTCCCCATTTGCTTCTCTACATAATTATGTCATTAAACATAGTTATGTAACTGATTTTATTTAATTTGCAGTTTGTCCTGTTCCTTTTGTACACTGCTATGGAACCCTTGTTGCTCCTTATAAAATATAATACAGGTGCACTTAATACACTTAATGACCTGCCTGTTTACTGACTGCACAGACTTATGACCCGCCCATACGACCTGTGATCGGGCAGAATGGCAGCAACTTCTGCTCGACAGCCTTGAACAACTACAATGGAGCCCATGAACAACTACCATGGGCTCCATTCAATTGCATACAAATTAAATAGCGCCGGAGCTATTCAATTCTGCATGCTAAGTATTGCTTCTCACATCCTTCCAGGGGTGCTAGCAGAAATACGACAAAAGTACAGGTACAAAAACATTTTCTGTTTTCTGCCCTTAGCGCTGCGGAAACAGCATCTCGCCGGGTAGTTTAGTCGGAGAATGCGCGTTTTGTGCGACTAAACACCATGTTTAAGGTGCAAGGGGCGCGAGAACGGGCATTCTCCGACCTAACAGCGCGTAGAATTTAATAGCTCCAGTAGCTTCTTCCCGACACTTTAATTCGCATTCAACTGAATCGAGCCCCATGAGCCGTGGCTTCTGCTGTGTCCCGATCACTGTGGCCAGCAGTGATTGGGCAGCCCAGGGGCCAGCACCCCCTCCTGTCAGATGCTCCTCGCTTATCGACCAATTCACTTAACGATCTAGTTGTAGGAACTCTGTCGTTAAGTGAGGAGCATCTGTAAAAATAATAAAAGTATCACTAAACTTTGACTAAGGCCCGTATTCAATATGTTTCGCACCCATGATACTTTTTCGCCTGGTGGACTTTTTGCCTATATCGCGTGTTTTGGGTGAGGGAACTTTTCGCGCGCATCCCTGCGATTCCCCATATTCAATATGAACGTGCGCGAAAACGGCACCCAGCGATTCTTGAACAGGCATAAAGTCCTCTCCAAAATGGGATAATCAGCTTGGCACCCCCCAAAAGATGCACTGACATGGGGGATCACTAAGGATACCACCGAATTGGCCTGCTGAAGGTATTTGGTGTTTTTAAATGGTCTCAATAGGCGCTGTTTTGTGTATTTGCATAAGTGGTGAAGAATAGCATTTTGTTTTATTTTCTAGAGAAAATAACTAGTCCCTGCAAATTTTGGGTACCTCAAAATGGGGGGTAGCATATTTCAAAGTTGCTAAAGTACTGTTAAAAAATACGTAAAAAATCCACCTGTCGCAAACACCCGCATATAAAAAAAAAAACAACACCTGGGGCATACATGGGGACCCCCCAGGAGTCTATTTCGCTAGTTTTTAACTTTGTGCCCCAACTTTTTTTTTTTTCACCGCCAAAATGAAAGTCATTTTTTGGGGTGTTCTTAAGTCTAAATTTTTTGACGCAGTTTACCTTTGGGGTACTGTCTTAAGGCTGCACGAGAGTACCTGCAACGTTGCAACCCAAAACCCCAATTCTGCACTTTTTTCCGCCTGCTATTCATAAGCAAAACTTTTTCACCTATTACATTGCATTGACTTTCCGCCTAGGCAGAAAAGTCTTTGAAATTGAAAACGGCGATACTGTTCCGCCTGGCGAAAGGACGTCATCGGCGAAACTTTTTAGCCGATCTTGGCTTTTTGCTCCAAATTGAATACGGCCCTAAATGTTGAATAACTATGAACCAATATGTACATGTATATTTGATAATTTCATACAAAGCTTATAAAGTGGCAGGTGCTATACAGTACAGCCAGTGTCAAATAGGTCATTACAAAGTACCATCTTTCATTATTAGTCATAATGGGCCGAATTCAATTCAGTGCGATGTTGAATAGCCGCGTGAGGGAGCTCCCGCAGCTATTCAATTCAATGCACTGTTTGGGCTGCTAAAGGATTTCTTCTCGCACCCCCCCTGGGCATGCGAGAAGAAATCCGACAAAAGTGTTGGTCGCGCAGTTGTTCGCCGGCTTAGCGCAGCGCTAACAGCCGTGTGCCCGCCACTATAGTCAGAGAATAGCATCTTAACACCCAGGTTAAGTCGCGATAACCGGCATTCTCAGACATAACCCATTCCCGACAACACTAACAGCGCGTTGAATTGAATAGCTGCGGGAGCTCTCTCCGGCGGCCATTCAACATCGCACTGAATTGAATTCGGCCCTATAAAAGGTCAAACAAGCCAACAGTGATAATTTGTTTACTAACAAAACAAATGGTGTATATGCAAAGATTTCAAATACCTAATGAGGAGGCTCAAAGAAAGTGGGCTCAGCTTGTTTGTTATTTTTAAATCTACTGGTATTTTGTTGGCCCACTTAAGTCTCCTATTAAGGTGCGTACACACGTAACAATGTTTTTTTAACAATTTAACCATAACGACGGCGTTATCGCTCAATCGTTGAAAAAAAAAAAAACATTCAGTTTATGAGTTATAACGATGAACGTATGTAGTTTGCAGATCATTCTGACTGACCAACTGAACGATTTTCATTAAGGGAAGTTACAAAAATAGTTTGTAGTTCAAAAATTAGTTCATTACACTTTAAAAAAATCTGACAGATAATTTGACAGAAAATCGTTGGTAACAAAAACATTGTGTGTGTATGCAGTTTAAGCCTTTAATCCAGTCATCATGGAACCGTAACAGTGCATGTTTTCCAAGTAATCAAGCTGGAACATAAGTGTGTTAATTGACAAACAGATCTACAGGTTGTACTAATAATTGATAATACTGGGTGCACACCTCACAATAGTGCGCCCCAGCGATGTAACAATGTAATGTAACATCACGTCGCCGAACACACTGAACGATCTGGGGTACGACTACGCAATGTATTATTAAATGGTGCATGCAACAGCACCACGTCGGCCATGGAATTGTGAATTCCGATGTGCAGCACAGTAGATGGGACAATTCGGGTAACACGGCTAGTAATGACAGACTGGGCATATACGCTATACGATGTATCCAATATATATCAAACCGCACCGGGACGATATACACAACAATGGTATAGTGTGTACCCAGTTTTAAGTTTTATGAGGACCATGGTTAAGAAAAACAGGATTTTGGTACTTACCGATAAATCCTTTTCTCGGATTCCATAGGGGACACTGGAGGCTTCAGACAGTGGGGTATAGATGATGCTAAGTGGGAACTGGCACTTTAATTTTTTTTAGTGTGACTAGCTCCTCCCCCTCTATACCCCCCACCCCCTACAAGCCCAGTCTTATGCTGCATACACGGGACAATTTTCCTGAACGACATGAACGATAACGATATTGTTGAACGATATATCGTTCATTTTAAGGCAGTGAATGATCGCCCAAAAACCAACAATGCGCGTTCCCGCATGGACGATCAAGATATCTTTCATCATGCATGCAGGCCAACTTGTACGATATCGTCAATTTTCCCTGTTCAGAGATGTGGCAGGATGACTCACTGAAAGATATCTTTGAAAGATATCTATGAACGACATCTTTGAAAGATATCTTACAAGTTGTTGGTGGTACAGATCGTACCGTTTGTATGCACCTTTAGGAAACTATGCCCGAGGGGAGATGAGAAAGAGACAAACGAAAGAAAAGGAGGTGAAGAAAGTACACAGAACATTTTAGAAGGTTGAAATAGTAACACAATAAGAGAAGAGACGTCAAACAGTTCTCTAAGGGGGGGAATTCAATTCAACGTGATGTTGAATAGCCGCGGGAGGGATCTCCCGCAGCCATTCAATTCACCGCGCTGTTTGGGCGTGCTAAGGAGAGGAGAAATCTGACCACAGTGGCGGACGCGCAGCTGTTTTTCTGCTTAGCGCGGCTTTAACAGCCGCGCGCTCGGCACTTTGGTCAGTGAATGCCAGTTAACACGCCTTAACACCATTGTAAAGGCGCGATGACCAGCATTCTCCGACCACACAGCGCGGTGTATTGAATAGCTGGGGAGATCCCTCCGGCAGCTTTTCAACATTGCGTTGAATTGAATTCCCCCCTAACAGTCATAACAAAATGACCACAACCCTGGCAGGGAGGAACAGCGCAGGGTGGGTGTCCAGTGTCCCCTTTGGAGAAAGGGATTTATCGATAAGTACCAAAATACTGTTTTCTCCTTCATCCACTAGGGGACACTGGAGGCTTCAGACAGTGGGGACGTCCCAGAGATACCATCATGGGCGGGAGCGCGCTGAGAACCCTGCAAAACAGACCGGCCATACTGCGCTGCAGAGACAACAATAGTAATCTATAAAAAAACAAATAAATGCATGCCGGCCAGACCAAGTAGCCACCTGGCAAAGTCACTCCATGGAAAACCCTGCGAGCAGCCGCCCACCAGGAACCAGCTGAGCGGGTGGAATGCACTGTAAGATAAGGCGGAGGTTCTCTAAATGAGGCCATATACGCCTGTCTGATGGTCAGACAAATCCAGCGGGCCAGTGACTGCTTGGAAGCTGGCCAACCACGACGAGAAGCATCCTACCAAACAAATAGAATGTTTGTTCTTCTTAGAGCTACAGTCCTCTCCCACATAGATACAAAGAGCCCTAACAACATTCAAGGGTCTTGATGAAGGTGGATCCTGTGTAAGAAAACGGTACCACACTAGGTTGTTGATGTGGAAAGCCGAAACCACCTGAGGAAGAAAATACATTCCTGTACGGAGGTCCACTCTATCCTTATGAAATACCACGTATGGAGAATGACAGGATAGAGCTCCCAGATCAGACACACTCCTGGCTGAGGCCAGTGCGAAAAGAAGTGTTACTGTCTACGAAAAGGATCTTAACTTTATGGACTCCAAAGGTTCGAACAGAGAAGACTATAAGCAGAAAAGGACGAGATCCAAATCACTTGGAGCCGTGACACAGAGTGGACATAACTAACATACCCTGCAGAAAAGAGTGCACCTCAGGTATGAATGTATAGGAAAGATTCCTGGACTGCACACCCTCTATATATATATATATATATATATATATATATATATATATATATATATATATATATATATATATATATATATATATATATATATATATATTGGGAGTGCTACCTGTTGAGACTTATTGCAGGCAAAGAAACAGACAGATCACAGGTGCACAACTCCAAATTACTGATTATATATAAATACATAATGCAATAAAATTTTGATCTTTCTTACAAATATACTAAAAACATGAGAAAAGTGAAGTATTTTCACATTTCTATGCATCCATAGCTGCTCTTATCTTTCACATTTCACTTTTCTCATTATAGCGATGCCCTGGGGTGGCCTGGCTGCACCGATTTAGGAGTGTCCTGCGCTCTGGATTTGAACCCTAGTATGTTAGGGACCTGCCCTACAGAGGTTACCTGGATATGGCCCATAATCTTGGCCATGACTAGGCTAAAAACCTCTACTGATTATATATAAATACATAATGCAATAACATTTTGCATTATGTATTTATATATAATAAGTAATTTGGAGTTGTGCAACTGTGATCTGTCCATTTCTGTACTTCAGGTATGATTTTGGAAGAAAATTGTCAAGAGTTGAAACTGAACTATTAGAGAACCCAGACAGGCTGAAAAACCTGCTTGCAGAAATAAGCAGAAGTCTGACTGGTTGAATTCAGTAGGAGGAGACTCTCTACATTCACCCCCTGAAACAAACCTTCCAAACACGGTGGTAATGTTTTGATGTAACTTCTTACCGGGTTCTGAGCATAGTAGGGATTACCCCGGGAGGGATCCCTTTACGTTGTAAGAAGGCCCTTTCAAACAGCCATGCTGCCAAACCTAGCCACTTTAAGTCTGAATAGACTATAGATGTATAGATCTTCTCTTAGACGGAGGAGCCACAGAGAAGTTGAATGATGAATACAAAGCTCTGCGAGGCCAATCCGGAGCCACCAATAAAACCTTGGCCTTCTCCCTTTTGATGTGTAGAATCGAGGGAGAAGATGGAACGGAGGGAACAGAGACAGATTGGAACTGCTACGGCACTGACAATATGCCACTTCCACTGGGTCTCTCGTCCGAGAGCAATAGAGAGGCAGTTGATTATTTTGTCTGGGTGCCATGAGGTCGACCATTGGACAAGCTGGTGAAGAACATGAGGATGTAGTACCCATTCTCCTGGATGCACGTCCTGCTGATCGCAAACTTTTCTGCCCAGATTAGAATCCAGCTTATTTCTTTCATAGCCAGCCGACCTTTGGTTTATGTATGTCGTAGCATTGTCCGACTGGATCCTGACTGCTTGGCCCCACCACAGGTGATCTGCTGTCTCTTTAGTATGTTAATCTGCAGACTCACTTCCTGTGCTGTCCAGCGGCCTTGGAAATAGCATTCCTGAATGACAGCCCCCCAGCCTCTCAGACACGCCTCTGTGGTGAGAAGATTCCAATTGCACACTCCGAATCGCTTTCCCACCATGTAGGTGTACCGAGTACAACCACCAGAGAAAAAGGATGTCAGAGTTCTGGGACCTAACCTTACCCATTGGTGAAGAAAAAGATGGGATCCTGTCCATTTTGAGAAGAGGACTAGCTGAAACGTCCTTCCGTAACGAATTCCCTCGAATGCCGCAAACCCTCTCCCAGGAGTCTAATGCAAACATGCACCGATACCAGACTAATGTCGAAGGACCGTTCTCACTATCTCCTGAGTAGAAGCTGCCTCTTCCTGAGGGAGGAACACCCGCTGACATAAAGTCCATGATCATTCCTAGAAACTGTAGCCTCTGCGTCGGTTGCAGATGGGACTAGGGAAAGATCTGGATCCACCCTTGATGAATGTGAGTGCTGTGAGTCACTGTGATGTGCAATAATGTGTCTTCAGAGTAGTTCATCCAGGTTAAGGATAATAGTGATCCCTTGTTACCGAAGGAGACTCATCATCACAGCCATAACTTGAGTTCCCTGGGGGCTGAGGATAAGCTGAAGGGAAAGGCCTGAAAATGGAAATGTGAATTTCGAACTGGATGTGAAGGTAGGAGTCCTCGATATCTAGAGATATCATGAATTCGCCTTCCGCTGGGCCCAAGAACACCTATTGAAGGAATTCCATCCTGAACTTGAATATCCTTAGGGATGGATTGAGATCTATCAAGTTTAGAACAAGTCTGACCGAGCTGTCCGGCTTCGGAACCACGAAGAGACTGGAATAAAAACCCTTTCCGGTCCGATTTCTGGGAAAGTGGACCACCACTCTCGTGGATAGAAGCCTGCGACGCCCTGGGGCCCTCTATTGCTTCATGTAAAATGACAACTCCTGTCGTTGGAAACTGGTAAAAAACCTAGCTGGAGGTTGAAGCTGAAAAACGAGCTTGTATCCATACTTCTCTGAAGTCCCAAAGACGCGCTCCAATTCTGGGGTCCCCCATGTGAGAGGGAAGCCAGTCATGCACGAGACTTGGTAGTGGACTTAACCTCCGGTTGAGCAGATGTTATTGCGGCATTGTCATGTCCTCTGGAACCACGGGAAGTTGATGGTCCTCTTCAGAAGAGACCACGTGAATTTCCCAGAGCAAGAAAGGACTGAAACGAAGGTCCCGAATAAGATCTTGTAGAGGGAGGAACCGCAGACTGAAGAAAACTGTATTTACCCCAAGTAGCTTGAGAAAAAAACATTTATCTAGTTCCCAATAAATACACTTCCCGTGAATGTAAGAGCCTACACGGCGTTCTTGCATTCTGTCATAGTTGAAGCCCGACGCAATGAAAAAGCCACATCTGAAAATATTGCCAACGTCATTTGAAGTCACTCTCTCATCCAGTCAGTCAATTTCTGCAGCTTCATCTATATTGTTAACATAATATGCAATCGCAGGATGCAGAGACCTGCATATAAATGGGCGTGAGTGCATTCTCTTTCAAAGGAGTGGCCCCAGAGACCGGAAGCATAGTCTTTCTAGACAGTCTACTGTAGGGGGAGTACACTAAAAGTGGCATGCTGTCCCAGACTTGTCACAGGTGAACTCGCCTTATCAGGTGAGCCACTCACCAGATTTTTTACTATCTGTAGGCATAGCCACTGGGACATCTGTTCCCAACCTGACATCAGAAGAGAATCTGCAAAAGCTTGTCTTTGTTTCTTTAGAAAGAAAGACTGTCGTGTAAATACAATACCTGGCGGATTGGATTTCCCAAGGCGAATTTTGGAGCATATTCACCCTATGAACACTGGCATATTCTCCTCCTCCGATTGGGGGACTGTCTCTTTGAGACATGTGTAGAGGATCCAGTTGTGTACATGAAATAGTCACGCTCTTGAGATCCCATCCTTGGATTCAGCTATGGACCCTGCCCATGCTGGATTTTGTTTTAGAACCGCTGACCTGGAGACCCCTCTCTTTCCGAGAAGGTCCAACTCAGAGATGGGACATAAAATTAAATTTACTCCAGGTACTGCGCTTAAAGCATGGGAAGAACACACAAACTTCACACAATTAGCTTTGGTGTATCTAACCAACGTGCTGTGGGGCAGTAATGCTAACCATTACACCATCCATGCTAACATGGAGATGCCGGGGACTGAACCCGGGGGTACTGGAACACATTGTAACCTGCGCCTTTCAACACGGTGGATCTGACATCCCTGACATTGTTATTCAGAATTGTCACACATTAGGGAGTTTGATGACTGCCCTTGTAAATTCAGACGTTTTGCAGGTAATTAACTTTTGGGACACCTTATTGCCCCTTTCAGTCATGATACATACAGACTCCACACAAACAGTAAAGTGTAGTGAAACAAGGTCAAAAGAAGAAACTGACATACAGAGAGGCAGGAGAGAGCCACATTTGCCCAAATAGCACTCCTAGCAGTGCCAGAAAAAGCTAGGCATAGAAGCAAGCAATTGTCTTAATTGCTCTCCTGACCAGCCTAAACTCACTGTCTACTTACAGTACAAGGTTAGGCTATCAGTTTCATGTAGCAGCGTTGCAGAAATTAAAGCCTCTCTCCGGACACCGGCTCAGGCTCTCTTATGCAGCAGACTGTCCCTCCGTGTTAAAGGCCACCAGCACCCTGGAGGGAAGCGCTGATTGCCACTATGAGGAAGGAGCCACCCCACCATGGCGCCTAAACTGAGTTCTATGTGCGCTTAGGTCTGCTTCACTAACTGTTGATAGTGATTTGTTTTGACTGCCCCACTAATCGGAGCAGCCTGCTGTTGTAAATGACGCTCTCATGTTAACCTGGCTATCCCGCTAGACAGGAAGCCAGGTAATACTCATGTGGCTGCTTTGCTGCCGGTGTGCGGCTGACTAATGGAGGTCCGCAATGCACACTGCAAGCAGCGGCATTCGGGACTTGCTATATGGAGACCGTTGTCTCTGTAGTCGGGGACCCTAAGCGAACTGCGTGCAGTTGCGAGCGGGTCCCCCCAGCAGCTCCATTGGTGCAGACAGGCAGTGCAGCTTCTGCCTGTCTTTTCTTATCATGTAGAAATTATTTTCTTCAGCGCAGCAGCGCTCTATTTATTAAAACCCCGAGGAGAATGTGAACAACACACCAGCTCCCCTCGAGCACAAACTAAGACTGGGCTTGTAGGGGGGTATTGAGGGGGAGGAGCTAGTCACACTAAAAAAAAAAAATGTAAGTGCCAGCTCCCACTTAGCACAGTCTATACCCCACTGTCTGAAGCCTCCAGTGTCCCCTAGTGAAGGAGAAACTGCTCTAAGCAATGTTTGTCCCTTGAAATAATCCTAAATTATTATCCCCTCATTTAAAGACCATGTATATTTTGAGGTGCAGGACTCTTTTTGTTGCTGGGTTTTCAACTATATTATAGAACACTTCTATTTTTCTGTATGGTCAGAAGATTTATTAAAGGAAAATTAAAGACTTGCTGTATATTTAAGTGGTCAAAAACTCAAAAAGTTCCAATTAAAAATATACCAGCCATCCTTTAATCATTTGCTAATTAGACACTAATGGGGTGATTCAATTAGCAGCTCAGCCACAATGTACCGTTCCAGTATGTCATGTTGCGGCTGGCAACATTGCAGGTTTTTCATTTGCACCCCATTGAGGTATGCAGGAAAGTAGCGCTATTGAGTCTTCAGTAATATGCAGATACGGCTGCATGCAAACGGAGCACCTTGCCTCAAACTGAATCATCCCCTAAACTAGCAGTGACATTTATTCTAGCATCTCCTTACTAACAGCTATGTGTCAATAGCAGACCCGCAGTGTTGGGTCATTCCACGTCAGTTCAAACAGTTGTGTCCATCACCCATCTCAGATTTTTCCGAAAATTCTTTTATTTTAGAGGATGTTAAGAAAAAAAAAAAAAAATTCTGCCAAATATATCTCAACTATCTGACAGTTAGTAAATAGTTTAATAAATTTAAAAAAAAATCAATATTTTGAAAACCAAGTGTGGCTCATTTATTCCAGTTTATTTGAAGTATCACGGGTGTTTATTAAGGAATCACCACAAAATTTGGTAACTAAGGTAACTTTTCCTCCCGGATCCAAAAATCCAACCCAAATTACTTTATGTGCCTTACATTTCGAGTTACAGTAAAAATGCAAGCTTTTGAAACAGAATTAAAAATGCTAGGATAAATCAACATTAGATATCCCAATCCCACTTTTTTAGGTGCTTAACAAAAAGGTATACATGACCACCACAAAAAAAAAAAAAAATCAGCTTAGTACTGGGTTTCATAGTGGAGAAAAAAAAAATTATGTAAGTTGAAGTGTAAATTAGGTATGTGGTAGAATAGTAATCGAACAAGAAACCATACCACCTAAGTAGGCTGCAAGCCATTGTCGGCGGCGCCCGCGGCACTCACACTTGATCAAAGCAACAGTTGAATTGCTCCATAGGATGCCCCATATTATGGAGTGATGCGATAAAAACAATTTAATTCCCCCCATAAATGGATACGAATTATGTTGGTACTGGTACAGTACATGCTACAATTGGGAATTAAATTTTAAACAATGTTGGTAGAGCAGGGGTGAAGAAAAGCACCTTTGTGCATTAGTTAAAGGGAATACATGACAGTGAAATCATGTATTGCATTTATCCACCCTATTGTCATATACTTTACAATAGCTAATACTTGATGGCAGAAGAGGTCACTCAAGTTTTTGGAGGAATTAAGTTATTCCTCTCAACATTTAAGGACTATTTCTATCCAAAGAGCAGACTGTGGCAAAATCACATTATGCCATTACGATTACCCAATGCTGCTGCCGTTACCCATGATTAGACTACAATTATAGCCCATGCTGCCGTCACTCACTACACAGCGATAATTACCAGTTACCACATGCAGACAACAAACATTACACTGCAAAATTATTAACCCACCATGCTGTTCTAGTTTACATGTATTTACCGATTCATAACCTAAACTACTATTTGAACCGTAATGAAATCACGTATTGCACAGATTTAATTACCCTAAAGTTCATTGTAGTCTAGATAGAACGCATGTAAAATATACATTTTCCATTTATGAAGTAGCTGAACAATAATAAAATAGAGGAGTTGAAGGTTTGGAGTACTCACTCCATAGCAGTGGTGGACACAGTTGGAAAAAATAAATAAATACAGTAATACTTAAAGAGTTGACTATTCAATAATGAAAAACATTGAAAAATAACTTTCATATGGTTTTTAAGAGGAACCCCTATTCTCAAGTGGGCATGCTATCTACCTTTGCATCCAATTTAGGACCCATGGGGGGGGGGGGGGGGGGGAATTCAATTGTTTGAGTGCCAAAACACAATGGGTGCCCAACAGAGCTTTTCAATCGTTGCTCTGTTCGGGCGTCCTTAAGCATGGAATTTAGCCACGTATAGCAGCTAACCCTGTCCAAAGTACTGGTTTGGGCGTACAAACTCCCAATTTATCGCACATTTCTGCTCACCACTTTAGGAGGCTGTGAGCAGAAATGTGTCTAACCGCGGCTATGCACGTCCGAACAGAGCAACAATTTAATTGCTCAGTCAGGCATCCATTAAGTGACCCCTGGGGATAGATTCAACTCAGCATTATGTTGAATAGCCCCGGGAAGAAGTTCCAGGAGCTATTCAATTGGCCGCGCAGTTTAGTTCGACTACAGGGTTTCTTCTCACATTCTCCCTGAGGTTCGAGTGTAATCAGACTTAAGTGCTGGCCACGAAGCTGTTTTCCAGCTTAGCATGGCGTTAAAAGCCTCGCAGCAGGCACTTTAGTCTGAGGATGCCGGTTAGCGCAACTTAACACCCAGCTTTAGGTGTGGTAAATGGCATTCTCCGACTTAAGTGGTTAAGGTCTGACCTAACAGCGCTGTCAAATGAATAGCTCCCGGAACTCCTTCCCGGCGCTATTCACATGTTAACTTGAATCGACCCCATGGAATGAAAAACTGAAAATCTTTAAAGTCCAGTACTACCACAGTTTGTGTCGCCAGACTAATGGAATGTACAATGCTCATGGATGTGAGGAGAACATAAGCTTGCTGTGTAACAGTTTAAAAGTAGAAGTAATTCCAAGAATAATTGAAATCCTATGTGAAGCCTCTCTGAATACTATTGTTTCATCGGCAGAGATGATGCATCTGCTATAGGGCCTAGAAGGGCCCGCTGGTTACAACTTTCAGTAAAACATAAGTTTGACTAATCTTCTACATGAACAAAATTTTCTATCTGGAAAAAAACTAAATGCAATGATACAAAAGTCTTGTGTGTAAAGATGGAATGTTTTACTTAGAGAGATGCCAGAAGCTATAAGCCAGAAAGACAGCATGACAGGCAAGGTTTTTCTACTACCAAGATTGCGGACTTACTTCTGAGGGGGGGGGGGGGGGGGGGGGGGGGAATAGGGATTTTATGAAAATGATTTCTAACCTGCTTGGCAAGTTATTGAATTATTGGTTGGTACTTCAAGTCCACTGAGCTGTTTTCCAGTCTACTAACATCTCTGATGGTGCCCACACACATACAGACTTGCTCTCAATCAGCCGATGTACACGATTTACCCTGAACTCTCCCCAGGCAGTCGTGGTGACGATTTGGAGTTAAAAATGTCCAATCTGACTAAAGATCTATCTTGCAGCCAATGCATTGTATCCCAGATTGGCTAATCTGCCCTACAGCACGGCAGATCTGAAGATGCGAGGTACGACGAGCGGGAACGCGCATCGGCATCGTGATCAAGAGTAGAAACTCACGATTTGGCCATTTTTTATATGATGTGTCATTACGATTAGTCGAAATCGGCCAAACTGGATGAAAAGTCGGTATGTGTGTGGGCACCTTAAGGAAAAACAACAAGTAGTGACCATGGAGGAGATTTATCAAATCTTGGATAGAGAAAGTGGAGAGAGATAAAGTACCAACCAATTAGCACCTGTCATTCTTTAAACACAGCCTTTAAAGTGACAGTTAGGAGCTGATTGATTGGTATTTATCTCTCTCTACTTTATCTATGTCCAAGATTTGATACATCTCCTACATATCTGAAATTAAATAACTAAAAATTAAACATAACCACCTTAGCTTAAGACTTTCCAGTGAAAAACTACACTTATGAATACAACAAAATAACCTCCCAGCTTGAGAAGTTAGCTTCAACATTCCAGGTCCTAGGCATAGAAAATGACATATCAATATTCTTCTTATGCCACAAAACTATGGGGCAGGAATAAGAATGGCCAAGTTGGAGAAAATAGAAAGAATACATTTTTCATTATTACAAATATAAGAAAGTCTTCCAAATAAACCAGGGCCACTAGTCCATTGTACACATTTAATGTGCCTATACACTTGGCGATTTTTTACACGATTTATCCGATTCCGACGCATTGGAACGACAGATCGTGTAAAAAAATGCCCAAATCGTGAGTCCCCACTCACGATCACGATGCGCTCCCCGCTGGTCGCACATCGCATCGTCAGATCTGCCGTGCTGTAGGGCAGGTCTGCCAGTCTAGGACACGATGCACTGGGAAAAATCTGGATGCTGGAGAGATCGTTTGAAGATTGGACACCAGATCATGTGCAGAGCTACCGGGGAGAGTTTCAAGGGAAATCGTGCACGATGTCAGATCGTCAGCAAGTCGGTAAGTGTGTAGGCACCTTCAGCGTTCCAGAGAACAACCTTATACCAATACACAAAATCAACTAGATTTAATGGCTTCGAAATGTAATCAGAATTGTTAAAAAAAATAAATAAATACATGGGAATAGCAAACAATCATTAAAACACTCATGCGAGCAAGAATAGAAAAACACTATTCAATAATTATAGTTTAGAGCTTTATTTCATGATTTGGATCGACTCTGAATATAACTAAAGCCACTACACCAGATACCCTTGATTTTCTACAGGATGGATTAACCATGAATCTTGCCCATCAACACTCAAGGTACAAATATTAGCAATAAGGAAGATATTAACAAAATCTTGGGGGACAATTCAATTCACCACACAGTTGATAGCGCCAGGATTTCTCAGAGCTATTCAATTAAGCACGTTGCTAAGTCGACTAAATTATATCTTCTCACACTCTTCTGAGAGTGCAAGGAGAAATCCGACTAGAGGGCCGGCCGCGAGGTTGTTTTCCAGCTTAGCGTAGAGCTAACAGCCTCGCGGCTGGCACTGTAGTCGGAGAATGCGGTTTCTTGCAACTAAACATCCTGCTTTAGTCGCAAGAACCGGCATTCTCCAACTTAAGTCAAACTAAACTGCGAGGTGAATAGAATGACTGCAATGTCACAGAGTTCAGATAGAAGCTAAAAACACTTGAGTTGGCAGCTTAGAATGCCTTTGTGTTAGTGGTGAAGAACTTTCTTGGAAATAACAGATCTGATCAGTATGTTGAGCAAGTATACAACATGCTTACAAGCAAATGGACTGCAGAATGCCCATGAAAATGCATTTTCTCCACTGTCACCTCAACTTCTTCCCACCCAACCTAGGTGCAGCTAGCGTTGAACATGGTGAGAGATTTCATCAAGAAATTTCTTTAATGGAAACAAGATACCAAGGTCGCTTTGACCCAAATATGATGGGTGACTTTAGCTGGTTTGTGTACAGGAAAACAAATACAACACATAAGTCAGCAAAGCATTTTTTTTATATATTTTTCTAATGTGTAAACATATGTTATATGTAACCCAAGCTGTGATTTTGATAAACATTAATAATTAAGTAAAATAATTTAAATTTGTGCAAAATAGCAAACACTAAACGGGAGTAATGTCTATAACTTGAAATCCTGATGTGATAGGTAAATTTCGATTTCAGATTTGGAATCAGCATACCCAAATTAGAACACCAAGAGTTTTCCTAGTAGCAAAAATTTGGTTTTCCAGCGTTATTCATTGCCACGATAACAGATTTTTACCCGAAGGTTTTCACCGATGAAAACCTTTTGCCAGAAATGATTATCGGGCTAACCTTTTAGCCGGCATTTTTGCGGGTGTGAATTCTTGTATTGCGGTTATCGCAATTCTTTTTTTTGGGACCCCATAGGAGGAGAGAAGTTGTGCAAAACCCTTATTTTTGGCTTCAAATGTTGGGACTTGGTGCAGAACCACTGGGACACTCTACGAAATGACTAGGTAAAAAGATTTTTTACATTAGCTTAATTTGGCCAATAATGAATGACATGTCATTTTTGGGGTGAAAAAGTAAAGTGAAGAAAAAAGGGTTTAAAGTACTTATTAAAAATATATGATAATTAGGGTTTAGAATAGAATTTTACGAATGCCACTCTAATTGTCCTTTAGTAAATTTATGTGAAACTAAAATAATGTGAAAAGGGACTTGTTTATTAGGGGACGGTATGGATGGGACAGGTGTTTTAAACACTGCAGGAGGCAGTGACAGATGTATCAAAAATATACTTATACCCATTTAAGTGTACCCCTAATTGAACTACGGCATTTATTTTGGCAAAAACTTACTATGTGATTGTTTCATTGTTTTAGAAAAATGCTTAATAGCCATTTGACAATTTAAGAACTCAAACCCCTTTGACTATGGCCACTAACAGACTTCTATACAATTAGCCAATATTTTCTTTTTTCGGGGTACAGGTAGATTTCCCCATTTTCACCTGCACTTATCGCCTGGCACCCATGCAAGAATTATCATGCAAATTGGTTATCGCCGGTTTTGCAATAGGATAGCCCGATAAATGGGAGAGCATAGCTGGATAAATGACATTCGGGCGATAGGTGCGAAAACCTTTAGTTTTGGCATGTAATTGGAAATGTCCCTTGCAAGTTAACCATTTCCACATTGATAATGGAAGTATCCACAAAAACTCCCTCTCGGCATGATCAACAGCACACTGAATTGAATCGCCCCTAAGAACTGTAATAAATGTTTTGTTATGAATTATGTGTGCGTATGTACAAATATAGCCATCACTATTATTTTGCTTGGGAGTATCTCACTGTAAGGACTGCCATTGTGTCTTGAAGAAGAAAATAACGGATTATTCTAACCGATAACTCCATTCTTTCTTAGGCCTATATTTAACATTATTTTACTAAAAGGAAAAAGGGTGTTTTCACAGCCTTTTCACATTATTTTAGTTTCACATAAATTTACTAAAGGGCAATTAGACTGGAATTCGTAAAATTCTACTCTAAACTCTGAGTATCACATTTTTATTAAGCAGATCACATTCCCATAATTGTAATGGGAAATGTGATCTGGCCAAAGTTATTAAATACAAAATGTGAAAAAAATACCAGGGGACGCCCTGTGATAATAACGCTACCTGGAGATGGCATTATCCAGGGTTTCCCCCGGTCCCCCAACTCCTGGTCTAACAGGCAGAGCCAGCCCAAGTGAACTGCTGTGTGGTCTAAATAGAGCACAAGCTGATCACTGCAAACAAACCCTTACCTGATTCCAGGGCCGGTGATCGGTGCTTCGATGATGTCCTCCGGGGCTCCGGTCAGCTGGTCCCCTGGCTCCTGCACTGTGACCCTGGTCAGCTGCTACATACAACAGCTGACCGGAATGATAGTGCAGGATTGGAGAACAGCTGACTGGAGCCCAAGAGGACCTCACCGGAGCATCGATGACCGAAGGTAAGAAAGTAAGGAGGGGGGTATCCCAGGGGGTTATGAGAGCAGGTTAGCGCAGGCACCCTCACTTTTAAAAAAAAAATACAGTGAAAAGATTGCGAAGGAGATTCATGGGGACAGAGCTTTATCGCAAGCTAGGTCTCTGCAAGGGATTTTTAATAAATCCCTGTGATATTTCCTAAATTCGCATTTAGGTTGAAAATATCACACTACAACCGCATTTTAAATGCGGATTGCAGTAAACAGGGTCCTAAGTATCCTATGGCAGCCCAGGTTTCCCACCTATGTTGCTTCTGATACTCATATTTTAGAGACAGGGAAGGAAGAGAAAGGACACCATCATATACCATAACTGGGTTATTTTTATTCCTACTTGTATCTACATATCTAGAAGGGAAACTACCTCATCGTAAGAGCTCCCATGGAGTATGTAGAAGTAAAATCATCATTAGTAATGCTGGCCAAACACTGTTCAATTAATGGCAATGTCGGCCGATAACCAGCTGATCGGGCCGATAATTGAATCATCTACCGTGTTTCCCCGATAATAAGACACTGTCTTATTTTTTTTTGGGCTCCAAAAAACACCATAGGGCTTATTTTCGGGGTAGGGCTTATTTTAACTAACATTGACAGCCCCTTATGCAGGCCCCCCCCTGTAGCAGTGCCCCTTATGCAGGCCCCCCCCTGTAGCAGTGCCCCTTATGCAGCCTCCCTTGTGTAGCAGTGACCCTTATTCCAGTGCAAGTACGGTACTTACCTGAGTCACCGCCGTCCGGGATGTCCCTTTCACTTGCGCGCTGACTGGATCTAATCGTCACCCGCGCACTGCATGACTGGGAACGCTGGTCTCTGCAGCGTTCCCAGCTCAATAAGAAAAAAAGGTAGGTCTTATTTTCGGGGTAGGGCTTATTTTAGACCGGGTTTCACAAGTAAGGGTAGGGCTTATTTTCAGGGTAGGTCTTATTATCGGGGAAACACGGTATTGCCAAGGCTGAGCAGCAATTATCAGTCTGTCAGACATGCAGAAATCAACTAGCTTGTTCAAAAGGTCAGATATTTGGTTGGCCGCATCTGGATTCCGGAAGTGTATTCGCTGCTGCGGGTAACTGCCCGATATTTCCCCTGCTCCTTCACAGGGGAGGAATGGGGATATGTTTCAACCCCAGGAGAACAACGCAGATAATGTGGCCATACACTGAAATATCTCAACGTGTATGGCCACAATATCTGACGGTGTCAGATAAAATGGCACTCAGTCTGACAGACATTTTATTCAAAGTGTATGCCCAGTATAAGTATTAGCTGTTATATTCTGCATTTATCTTTTAGGGAAGAGTGTGGTTCTTTCACAATTCTTCAGCTTGCATGTGTGGGACTGAAGTTTGGACTTCGTAATTTCCAGTTGGATACACAGATGCATTTTATTTTTTTGTTATTTTGTATGGATTGTTTATCTTTTTTGATATTAACTATTTATTCAGCGTATTTTTCGATATATTAACAGTTGATTATAAAATATGAAAAGAACATTTTTGTATAAAACAGGGGTCAGAGAACATTTTTACCTTTTACCCCAAAATATATTTAGATATGCCGACGTTACCCCCTTGATTTGAAAGAAAGGAAATCACCCCTTGATTTGAAAGAAAGGAAATCATACAGTAGTGCCCCTGCAGCAGTGCCCCCGTATAGAGCCCCTGCAGCAGTGCCCCCGTATAGAGCCCCTGCAGCAGTGCCCCCGTATAGAGCCCCTGCAGCAGTGCCCCCGTATAGAGCCCCTGCAGCAGTGCCCCCGTATAGAGCCCCTGCAGCAGTGCCCCCGTATAGAGCCCCTGCAGCAGTGCCCCCGTATAGAGCCCCTGCAGCAGTGCCCCCATAGGTGTGCCCCCATAGGTATGTCCCCGTAGTAGTGCCCCCGTATAGTGCCCCTGTAGTAGCGCCCCCATATAATGCCCCTGTAGTGCAGCTTGTACAAAAAAGAAAAAACCCACTTACCTTAATCCCCGCTCCTGCATTTGCCGCCGTCCTGTCCGCCCGGCTGCTCCTCGGAACTAAGAGATGTCATGACGTCTCTCCCATAGTGCGCATGGAGAGAGGCGGAAGGTGGAGTTCAGAAGAGAACTCCAGCCTCCGGTTAATGCGGCGCTGCAGGGAAGGAGCCGGGCGCCCGCTTATAACAACATTTCAGTAGGCGTCCGGCTTAGAGCCTTCCTGCGGCACAGCCGGGCATGCATACGAATCATTCTATATGAATTTATATGCATGCCCGGCTGTCCGGACTTCACCCCCAGGAATTACATTTTTACCCCATGTGGGGTAATTTACCCCTGTTCCCTGACCACTTATATAAAACTCTTTTCTGAACCCTATGAATTAATTGTATATTTACATAGTAAATAGGGATGCTGTATTTCAGGATTAGGCAACGTTTTGCTTACACTCAATATTACAAGCCAAACCTGGATAGAGAGAGTTAGAGATCTATACATACACATATAAAAGTAAAAGATGTCTACTGAAAATGTTAGCTTTCCTGTCTTTTTTTTTTTTTAACTCATTTTCTCAAGTTAGGTTGATCAATTATAGTCTGGGCGCAAAGACATGGCTATTCTATGAGCTCGATTCTATTGATCGCGAAGTACATAGCACCGAGAGAGAGCTCCCAGCGCTATTCTATTCAGCGCACTACTAAGGCAGAAATCCGACAAAAGTACAGACGCGATGCTGTTTTCTGCTCTCAGCGCCAGGAAAACAGCATTGCGCCGGGAAGTTTAGTCGGAGAATGCCCGTTCTCGCGACTAAACACTCTGTTTAAGGCACGAGGGGCGGGAGAACGGGCATTCCCCGACCTAACAGAGCGCAGAATTGAATAGCGCCGGGAGCTCCCTCCCGGCACTATTTACTTGGCGATCAATTGAATCGAGCCCAATGTGTTAGGGTTCGCCCATCAGATGACCAAGCTTTACTGCCAATGCAAGCAATGCTTTGGTTTTCCAGTTTAGAGATGGTCTAGTGCACAGGTTCTGAAACTTGGTAATCAGGACCCCAAACAGTGCATGTTTTCCAGGTCTAGTAACAGAATCACAAGTGAAATAATTAGCTCCACCTGTGGATTTGTTAAAATGTATCTGAGTAATGAATATACCTGTGCACTTGCCAGCAGACCTGGAAAATATGAACTGTGTGGGGTCCTGAGGCCCCAGATTGAGAACCACTGGCCTTGTGCACCAAAATGGTCTTCTCTTTGAGGAAAGGAAGTGGAGCAATGCGGCGTCGAATGAGAAGAGTCATAACCTGTGGGTGTTACTCTAAACATACTCAAGTACATCCCATTAGAAAGAGCTAGGGTGTGCAATCCAGGCCCCCTTTCCCCAAAATTGCCACTCTAAACATACTCAAGTACCACCTTGTGCCCATACTTGCCATCAACTGCAAACTTAACTTGTGCTCTAAAATTTCAAAATGCCATTATATGTGAAGTAGAAAAGGAGGGCAGTGTATGTTGGGGGTCTTCTGAAACTCAGCTTAGGGACAAGATGGATAAAACATTATTCAAAAGGTGAGCTCTATATAAAACGAAAGGTAAGAAGGATGGCCATTTAATTGCAGAGCACTGGGAAGGCATGGAACAGAACCTAACTGTTTAAAGAACACTACAATTAAAAGAAGAATAACTTACAATCACTTTTAAACAGATTTACCAAGTAAGTAGTAATCCACTTTTTAAAAGAAGCAGCACAAACCATTTTGAAATCAATAACAAAAGAGCTAGCACAAGATATTTTATTTTCCATTTACCTTATTAAACAACCCCAAAAGTGATTCCAATCTTATTCAGTTTGCAAGACCAATCTGCTTTAAAATTGTAGAAGCTCCAAGAGCAGGAGTGAAGTTAAATCAAAACCATTGCCCATAAAAAAGAAGAAAGGAGGGAGACACAAGGTTAGAGGGCAAATAAGCACGGAATCGGTATGATTTACCGCCGGACCCATGCCCCCGGCAAAGGAGGAAATCCCGATCGCCCTAAGGTAAGTACTAACCTATTTTTACCCCCTAACCCTCCCCTAGGGGTGCCTGACCCTAACCTTCCCCCCCAGTGCTTAAACCTAACCCCCCCCCCCCCCCCGGGGGTGCCTAACCCCCCCCCCGGGGGTGCCTAACCCCAAGTCCCCCCCGGGGGTGCCTAACCCCCCCCCGGGGGTGCCTAACCCCAAGTCCCCCCCGGGGGTGCCTAACCCCCCCCCCGGGGGTGCCTAACCCCAAGTCCCCCCCGGGGGTGCCTAACCCCCCGTCCCCCCCCGGGGGTGCCTAACCCCAAGTCCCCCCCGGGGGTGCCTAACCCCAAGTCCCCCCCGGGGGTGCCTAACCCCAAGTCCCCCCCGGGGGTGCCTAACCCCAAGTCCCCCCCGGGGGTGCCTAACCCCAAGTCCCCCCCACCCCCTTCCCTAAACCTAACCTCGCGGGGTGTTGCCTAACCCTAAGTCCCCCCCGGGAACCCTAAACCTAACCCTCCCCCCCCCGCGTCTATCCGCGCCCAGCGTCCCTTCCATCGGGATGCTGGACGGCACCCGGCATATGTCTATTGACAGGCGTCTGTATTTTGACGCCTGTCTTTAGCCCCTTGCCAGGATGTGACAGTTGGGAAGCTGGCTGTTGGGATTAGGTCCGCCAGCTTCCCGACTCCATACCAATAAGCACTGCCCAAGAGTCAGACATAGTACAACAAGGTACTCTTTAAGCTCTGCCATAAGAGTGTAACAGTAACAAAATAGGGTACTTAAAAGTCAAACACTGAGTAGCTGAAAGAAAGCTGTAGCTAAAACCAACATAAAAAGAACATTCAACTTTTTGCTCAAAAGCTATGTAACAATTTTAGCCTAATCAGGATAATTAATAACTGTGAACAGTCTATGTTTCCCTCAGAGTGCAGATTACTCGAAAAGTTAGTTGAGGTAGAGGTTTTAATTTTAAAGAAAGTTTTGTATTAATGTTTATGTTCTATGCATTTGTTATAAGATAACCATTATTCAATAAATAGTGGCATGTTCAAATTAAATCATATTTAATAATTTTCTGTTTTCGTATTCTTAAAGAATCCATAGGGGGAATTCTGTTCAATGCAATATAAGATCAGATATTCTGGCATGAGGTACGAGCTACATGAAATGCACACAAACCCATATACACGATAGCCTTCATTAAAGCTTTCACATATACCCAAGTATAGCTTCGTAATAATATATATATATATATATATATATATATATATATATATATATATATATATATATTAGGCATTTGTACAGGAATAGACTATTGAGATAAATATTAAACAGTTAATAAATCTTTAATATATTTAGCTACCATAAGAAACATAATGAACAAACTTTATATCATCCTATGTAACCTTTTGTTGTGATAATAGCAGATTGATGATGCTATAAAAAATAACGAACTAAAAGAAAAAAAAGTTCTGGCATCTTTTAGGGAAAGGGCAAATAGCAGAAAAAAAAAAGATATTTAATAATATAATACTTTGTTATAAACATAAAGGGTGTAAATAAAAATATACAGTCAATAAGACTTGAAGCTTATAAGAGCATCCACATCATGACCAAGTCACCCAACCGGCCAGTATTTTTGGCAGCATCAGTACCAAATAATTTTGACTCCCTATCAAATACTTTACTTTAAAATGACATAAATTAAGGATCACAGTACTGGAAGTATGCAGTATGCTCATGTACAGCACAAACAGTCAAATACCAAACAATGGTACTGTATCGAGGGAGAGATAGCAAAACAACCCAATATCATCACCATTTTAGATAGAGGATACCACTTAACCTAGCTCACAAGAATAACTTCAATTTTTCTGCCATATGACTTTTGTACAACTTTAAATGAAACGTTATTGGATTGAAGGGTCACTTTGAACATGTAACTTGCAGAATCCTTCTGAGACATAATCAGATGGATTAAAGTTTATACACCTTTAGCAACAAACAGTATATGTCAGTTGCAGATAGATTACTAACAACATGTTAGGGTGCAACATTTTAGAATGTGCAAATGTTTCCAAATCGCTGCATGCCGGAGTGACCAACCAGCCCTGATCCTCCTCCCCAATCTCCAATGGCCGGCAATAACGCTGCAAATTTACAGCCCCCTCCCTGGCAAAGCGATGACTCTGCATGATGGCTGTAACACAGGACAGGTACCCATGTCCCTGCTGCGCCCAGTGCCATCTCGGCCAGCTGCAGGATTACTGTGCCCGGGCCGGTAGTCACATGCATGGCGAGTGCGGGAAGCGTGGCCGCCGGCTGTGACGATCGGGGCCTGGGCACAATGATTGTGTATATGTACAATCTCCAAACCCTGCGCCTTCCTACCTCTGAGCGACCGCCCCTCTTTATCCCAGAGACATGCCGCTCTCAGGGACCCCTCTAATACACAGGTTACTGTCCTGTCGGTAGTGTGTGTTATCCTCTCTGGGAGACTACTACTGCGGGGCGATCACATCAGCTCAGACCTAGGAGAGACTGCTGTGGTGTGTGCAGATGCAGAATGACCTACAGTACACACACAATCAGGGAACGAGGCTGCTAGGGTGGAAAGAAAATATCAACTACATGTAACAGTTTCCTGCGTACATCTATGATCTGTAACCAAGTTGAAAGTAACAAGAGCTGTCCATGATCACCCCACATATCACTCCTGTACACATACACTGATCACTCCTATACACATACACTGAACAGGTAGGAACATAAGTGTATACCAAGTACGACAGCTGGAGACTTATAGGCATCAGCCTGGATGCAGGTAATTAAAGATACAGGTGGTGGCGGCGGCGGCAACACGGATGCTGCAGCCTGGAGGATGACCATCACCACTCTGGGGTGACACACACAGGGCCTGAACCTTACTGGAGCCGCGCACACAAAGCAGAGGCAGCTAGTGTGTAACATGATGGGGGGGCTTTAGGGATCAGAGGGTGACAGGTACCTTCCATCTCCATGTCCTCGGGCTCACTGAGCTGCTGCTCCCCGGGCTTCTGCTGCTGCTGGTGATGGTTCATCTCTCTAGGCTCGGCCTCCAAGGCCTCGATCAGTTCTGCTCGCTGCGCCGGCTTAGATTTGGGCTGTGGGCCCGGCTGAGTCGGGGCGGAGAGCGGCCTCGGCAGGGCCTGCGCAGCGGCTGCAGCCTGGGCCTTTCCCGCGGGCGGTGGCAGATGTACTGCTGGGGGGAGAGCGCTGGGGGCCGGCGGCAGGGATACGCGGACGTATTTGCTCGCTATTCGCCCAATTTCGGCGCCTGTGGAGGGTAGGCGCAGTGGGGATGCTTCTCCCCGGGGGCCCTCAACGGCAGCCGGTGACGGGAGGCTGGCTGACACCCGGCCGCTGACACTCGCCGCGCGGTGCTGGGCCTCGCAGCTCCGGGCCGCCGGGAGCTCGTGTGCTGCGCTCAGCTCCCCTCCCCTGGCTCATTGGTTGGATCCCAGCAGCGCAGCCGTTGCAGCGGGAGTTATGCGGCCTGACACTCTCCTAGCCCCGGGCCGGGCACTCAGCGCCTCATCTACCGCGCCGCGCTCACGCCAGTCCCCGCTTCTACCCCGTGTGCAGGACGGGAGCAGCCGATGTCACGCAGCCCCCTCCTCCTCCTCCTCTGTCCCCGCTCTGCTGCTCCTCTCTCTCCGTGCTGCTGCTGGCCGCCTGCTCACAGTACTCAGCCTGTGTGTGCGGACTCTAGGTTCTCAAAATGGCGGCTCACTGAAATGTCACATCCGCATGGGGCAGCGTGATAGAGGGAGGGGAGAGGAGGGAGGAAGGGATAATAATGCCACACACAGCCCTCCTCCTCCTCTCCATCATAGCACTAACTCTGCTGGTGCTGCCCATCTCTAGGCTCCTCCATGTCCTTCCATTATGCCTGTACTCCTGATAGAAGCATCACCTGCTGAAGTATATGCTTTTCATGGGGGACGCTGTATACAGTGTACATGTGACAGCCTGTGCATTGGCCGCAACTGCATTTGTGGTGTTAATATGTGTGAGTGAATGGCATTATACTGTATGTCACAGTAATGACAGTATATCGGTGCTAGCTCTATTCTAGCTGGATACAGTGGCAGTAGTGCCATGCACATGCCCTATAATATAATAACACTTGTCTATATATAGAGGCATACTATGCATGGGATACATGTGTTGCACATAGTGCTAGTGTGCAAATTACAGAATATAACCACTGAAATCTGGATATTGTGGCCACACAAAATAAGATTGCAGCCTCTTCACTTTCTTTTTCTGTAATTGTAGCTGCAATTCTGTCCATAGTTAGGACTATCCTCTGAATGTATGACCCAGACATTCTATATTCTTTAAGGGGTCTATCCACTAATGGTGGGTACACACAGGGCGATATTATTGAGCGACTGCACGATTACTACATCGTTATCGTGTAATCGTGCACAAATCGTGCACTTCTATGTCGGAACCGACCAGCGATGCGCACTCCCCCTGGTCGTTTCCGACATTGTCCATCGCCTGAACATGCAGCACAATCTGACGACCTCGTCAGGTTGCTGCATGTTGGGGAATGGGGGAGAGAGCCTGGCGCTGAACGATATCGTTAATGATATCGCATTCCAGATATTGGTACATTTGGCAGCATCCCATCCCCCATAGAAACATATGGGGGAGGCAGCTGCCAGCGACAATGGAGGGATCACAGCAGGTATCGGAGATACCTGCTGTGGTCCCTCCTTAATACATCAGGGGGATACTCAGTATTTGAGATAAACCCCTGAAAACGTGTGTTTTCGGGGATTTTACCTCAAATACTTTTTGATAAATGGAGACAGATAAGTACCAACCAATCAACTCATGTCACATTACAGGCTGTGCTTGAAAAATTACAGGAGCCGATTGGTTGGTACTTATCTTTCTCCCACTGTATCTCTCTACAAGGCTTAGTGAATAGACCCCTAAATATGATAGAAAGTAAAATAAAAAACACACTTAGATGCAGTGCTCGGCCAGTTTTTGACATGAGGGGAAGCAAACATGGATATATAGGCCCTGATTCAGAGCCGGACGCAAGTGGCTGCTCGTTCGCTCCGAGCGATGTTTGCCCAACTGCGCATGCGTACGGATCGAAATACGCATGCGCGAACCACTCAGTACGGCTGAAAATCGTGTGCTCGCAAAATAGCGAATGCCTGCTATTTTGAGTGACAGAATGAGGCGTATGTGGGTGGTAACAGGGGAAGGTGCTTGAAAACGGGGAGTGGAGATCTGATCGTAGGCGTGCTTAAAACGGTTTTATGGGTGTGCATATTTAAAACAGCAGCGTCATTGACCACGTCACTGGGTTATTTTATAGCCAGAACTGCTCGCAAAATTGTGGTAGCAAAAACCAACCACAAGAATAGCGAGCAACTCTTACCCTGTTCGATGTACTCGATTAATCTAATAAATAGCGGACATGACGTAGGATGCGAGCGGCCAGGGGGCGTATTTTTCCAAAAAACGAACGCAAGTTTTGTTCGCTCGTTAAGACCTAGAGGCGTGAACAGACCGCAAACAGCGAACGGTTCATTTGAATAGCCACCCCTTGTTTTAGAACGAACGACCGCAAATAGCGAGTGGCTCTGAATGAGGGCCATAGACTCTTGAAGTCCATCTGACTGTTTCCCATGTGCCCCTTTTAGGATTCATCAAGCTCCCTATATGCCTCCCATGTTTAAGTCCTGTTCCGTGCTCCCCTTCCTAATCTGTATGTCCAAAAGGCCATAATTCTCATTGAATTGCGTCACATTGGCCCCCTCACTCTACAGACCTGCGATTCCAGGTATTATTCTCTATGTCCTGCCCACTTCATTAGGAAGTGAGCGTTATGCAGGAGATCCACCCAGGGACGTGACTAGGGCAATGTGACCAGTGCTGCTGTGCAGTGCTCTGTGGGCGGCACCGTCGCTGCCCCATGGCCGTTGCTTCTGGCTAGCAGTGTGCATGGAACAGCATCCTGCAGCCCGTAATGCTGCGGCACTGCTGCCCATAGCGTCACTTGGACTCTACAGACAGACAGACACCCTGCCGTGTATACAGGTGAACGGAGCATCTAATAGATGCTTTGTGCACTCCAGTGCTTCCAAGTGCTGACTGGCCCCACCCCCGGCATCATGCACAAAGGTGGCGGAACTGGCACAGGGCACATTAAAGTCCTGTTACAGCACTGGATCCACCAACTCTTCATGGAGGACTACCAGAAAAAAATCTGGGGGAGAGTAGGTATGATGTGTTTCCTGTATTATGCTCTGCCCACCTCACCTGTTTGATCTGTATTATGTTCTGTATTCCGCCCCCCTGTGTATTGTGCCCATGCTCCTCCCCTCATCTGTATGTCCTGTAGAAAACACTACCCACACTTCTATGTTTTTGGATTGTGCCCCCACACCCCAATCTTTATGTCCTTTACTCAGCTGAACATCTTTATCTGCATGTACTGTATTGACCACTCTCCCCCCACCTCTCTAAGATTCGTACTGTGCTCTCAGGGGAGGATTGAGAATTTAAAGTGGCCCTGTAAAATTCCCCGAAAGTGGCCCTATATGCACTCGCCAAAAGCGCGTGCCTGAAAAGTGGGTGTGGTTTTGTGACAAGGGTGTGGCTTTGTGCTTGCAAGACAGTCTCCCCCCAATTTGTCAGGCTGGAAGTATGCCCCCAGTCCCTCTCTCCAGTGAAAAAACAGAGCGAGCATGTGAATGAGCATTTTCTTAACTATATGATTGCTCTGCAATGGGGAGCCTCTGAAAAAATGGAGTCAGTTGCCGCCGGGCTCCAGCCCTGAAGGGGGCATCTGGCTCCATTGTCTCCAGGGTCCTGGACGTTCCTCGTACCTACACCTATAGTACCGCCGGCTTCGTTCACTTCTACTGTAAAAAGAAAGCCAGAGGAGCCACTGAGCTGAGCGCCAATCAGCATCAGCGGCGCTCCTCCGGCTCCACTACACTCTGTGGTCTCGGTGGGTCGCGGACGTCACGTATTATGTGATCGCCCGCGACAGTGCACCTGCGGCTGGCAGTGGCACTGAGTCTGAACTTTGGTGGAGAGTGGCCGGGACCCGGGAGACAGGGCACGTGGTGTCAGCAGCCAGTCCCCGGTGGTCGGTGCAGTCTCCCAGGTCTCCCAGCTGCTGCCCTGCACTCACTTCTCCCCAGGAAGAGAGCCACTGGCCAGGACCCAGGATCTGCATAGAGGACTTCTTACCGGTGAGTCCCTTCTCACTACTACTCCTGTCCCCTGCAGTGCTTCCCACTACTCCTCCTATCCTGCCCCCTGCAGTGCTTCCCACTACTCCTCCTATCCTGCCCCCTGCAGTGCTTCCCACTACTCCTTCCATCCTGCCCCCTGCAGTGCTTTCCACTACTCCCATCCTGCCCACTGCAGTGCTTCCCACTACTATTTTTCCCCAGTAGCATTTTTGTATTTTTTTTTTTGGGGGGGGGCACCAATACTTATCTTGCCTCTGGGCAACTGGGACGAAGTTACGCCACTGGGCAGCGTCTTGAGTCGGTAGTCACTACTCATGCAGGAGATCACATGGTCTGGTATCTGCCTGTTTGTGTAGGTATAAAGCCATCATGTCATTATCATGTAGTGGCTATAAAGTCAATATTAAATAAAGGAATAGAGGGGTACCATGAGATGCTGGAGGACTGGAAGGTGAGTATGGAGAGAGACAGGGAGAAGAGTGAGAGAGAGACAAGGAGCAGTGTGAGAGAGAGACAGGGAGAAGTGTGAGAGAGAGACAGGGAGCAGTGTGAGAGACGGAGAAGAGAGAGTGAGGGAAGAGTGAGAGAGACAGGGAGCAGTGTGTGAGAGAGAGAGGGAGCAGTGTGTGAGAGAAACGGAGCAGTGTGCGAGAGACACAGGGAACAGTGCGAGAGAGACAGGGAGCAGTGTGAGAGAGACAGGGAGCAGTGTGAGAGAGACAGGGAGCAGTGTGACAGAGAGATGGAGCAATGTGATACAGACGGAGCAGTGTGACCGAGAGACGGAGCAATGTGATACAGACAGGGAGTAGTGTGACAGAGAGACGGAGCAATGTGATACAGACAGGGAGCAGTGTGAGAGAGACAAGGAACAGTGTGATATAGACAGGGAGCTATCTGATACAGACAGGTAGCAGTGGCAGTGTGAGACAGGGAGAAGAGAGTGACGGACAGGGAACAGTGTGAGAGAGACAGGGAGCAATGTGATACAGACAGGGAGAATAGAGAGAGGGAGAAGAGTGAGAGAGCAGTGAGAGTGAGAGACAGAGCAGTGAGAGAGACAGGGAGAAAAGAGAGAGAATGTTTTGAGTGAAGGACTGACTCACCCGGTAACCGATCCTGTGATAGATAACACAGACAACACAGCAGACACAGGGGCAAAGCACTGGCCCAACAAGTGATGGATGAAATCCGGACCAGCACGCCTGGCTGGCAGTCTCCTCTGGCTTTCACGCCATGGCTGGTCACTAGATCGTGACGT
This sequence comes from Taudactylus pleione, assembly GCA_031769625.1. Lineage (NCBI taxonomy): Eukaryota > Metazoa > Chordata > Amphibia > Anura > Myobatrachidae > Taudactylus > Taudactylus pleione. The sequence goes on from JAUIMM010000065.1 coordinate 28,716,353, forward strand.
CAGAGCCCTGTCATCAAGCAATGTCAGATAGGAGGAGAGGAAATGGGAAGGAAGGACCCTCCCCTAATCTGGTCGGACTGCCTCCCCCTGCTCTGTTATGACCTGCGGCCGCATCTCTACCTGGAATTGCCTACTCAGGGCCGGTGAAACACCTTTAATATATTTATATAAAAAAACAAAATCTGCAGCCAGCAGCCCCCTGAGCCGTCAGCCCACCGGGAAAGTTCCCACTGAAGTGCTCTCAACAGCCTCCTACACACAAACACGTAAATTTGCTTACCTCATGCATGCCATCCTCCAGTCCTGTCTGTCTCTGCTCTGCAGACTCCTCCAGTGCTAATGTTTGCTGGCAGCGTTGGGATGTCATTTCATCACAACTGCAATGTTGCTGAGAACTCAGGATCCAGGTTCCACTGGGACCAGCATAGGCGCTGATTATGCATTGGTCTTCAGGTGGGGCAGTGGTTGCTCCCGTTGCACTCCCCCTGGCTACACCACTGCTTATATGTCCTCTTACTAAAGAGAATGTTATGCCATACTTGCCAACTCTCCCTGATTGCCTGAAATAGTAGCAATCTCCCTGACTCCCTGAAAAGACTAGCAATCTCCCTGATTTCACCTTACCCCCATTATGAAGATGTTATATAACAGAGATATATAAATTTAAATGTGATCATGTGATCATTAGTATAATTTCCCTGCATTGGTTATAAGGCACAATGATCCCTATGGCTACATGTGCTACATGCATTTTCTGAGAAGTATTAGTGTGTTTTAATGAACAAGTACATCTTACTAACTGCTTTGGGACACATTTACATTTGGATTGATGTCAATTTTATGACATGTTACTTAGATGTAGCAGTACACGTCCACTTTAACGTACGCTCATAGGTGGTGCTTCCACAATCTCCCTGAAAAGCTTTTTCAAAAGTAGGCAAGTATCTCTTATGCCCACTTACACATGTATCTGACACTCATTACTGGAGTAGTCTATTAAACAACTAAAGCTACCCCTTTTGATGCCCTATGTAACATCTCACTAATGATGTCCAAACTCCTCCTAACACCCACCTTTCTCCTAACGTTTGTATGTGTTGTAATGTATTGCAGTATGTATAACATGCTAGCTATTTCATTCCAAGTACTTCGTGGTAACTGGCATTTAATATAAAGTAGAGTAAGGAGATATATTCAACCTGTGGTCATTGAACTTTTTTGCTACTAGAGCACATATACTGATATTATGTCCCATGGTTCCACAACATTTTATTGGTTTTGTCAAGTTTGCCCATCCAAGGAAAATTTATATCACTTTTCTATTCCATATGGCTTTCATTTGGTTATCCAATGCAGCATCGTATACTCTGCGGAACATCGGCTGGCTATGGTGACCCATGTGGTCACGCAAGCCGGCCGCTGCTGATGAGAGGAAGAGACCTGGAAATCTCTATCAGCCGACGGCAATCCTGGTCTCTTCCCTCCCTGGATAGTGGACGCAACCCGTATTCAGGGAATTGACTAGACCTGTTCAAGAGGCACAGAGTTTAATGTGCCGGCGGTATTCACCAGGGACCCTCGCAAGAAGGTATGGACTTAGCTGCGTCCGATACACAGGTCGCGGCCCTCAGGTTAGGTTTCTCTATACAGGTGCTGGTGACTAGTAGAGTGCAGGGAACTTGTAGCATAGTAGACTAGCCGGGTCAGAACCAAGCAGACGAGACGGTACCAATGAGCAGGCGTAAACGGGGTCACAAGAAATAGCCGAGGTCGGACCAGATATCAAACACGGAACCAGGGGTCAGGCAGAATCAGAGTCACGAACAGGCCAAGGTCAGGATATACACAGGAACGCTGGAGTATGGTAATGGAGCCTATACTCTGGCACTGGAGTGCTCCCAGGAACTTCCTTTTATAGGTCAGAGTTTAAACTAGCCCCAATCAGCGCTTCCTATCTTGAGTGCCTGTCACTTAAAATCTTTAGCAGAGCGGCGCGCGCGCTCCTAAGGAAGCCGCGGCAGCCTGCACACAGCTACCGGGGAAGGAGAGGAACAGCTGACAGCCGATGCCGGGGATCTCCCGCCCGCTGTCCCACGCCAGCCAGGACTCCAGTGTCGCCGGACCAGGTAAGAGAAACACAGTATTTGTTCCAGGCTCTAGGTTACTCTCTTAGCATATCCCACAACTAGTCTGCGTCTGACTCCTTAGTATTATTGGAGAAAGCTCGCGTCTCTGTCATCTGTGCATATCTACGTCTGAATTCCTAGGGCAAAATTTACTAAGTGGCGGTTTGGTGACAGTTTCTATTCTATTCTAAACCTCGGCGGTTTGGTGGCGGTTTCTATTCTATTCTAAACACCAGGGATCCCTATGGAGTCGGAGAACCCTTCAAAAAAGGGGTCCCTCTCCAGGGCACCCCTAGCCTAGGCTGATAGCCCGGGGCTTCCCTGGCTGTGGCATCAGTCCCCCGTTAGATAGGGTCCAGGGCTGGTTCTTTGATTACAGGGAGACCCTACACAAATTTTTCCCTGTAAATCCAGAACCAGCCCTGCTTCCCATAGCCCAGTGCTGGTTGTACTGAGTAGAGGGAGACCCTACGTAATTTTTCCCCTGTACTTAGTCAACTAGGCCTGGGTTTCAGCAGTTCGTGGCTGGTTCTGATTTGGGGGGGACCTCACGTCAATTTATTTCTAACTTTTAACTGTTTAATTTATTTTTCCAGGCAGATACATGCAGGCTTCTCACTGATGTCTGCATGTATCTGTGTCAATCTGTCCTGCTCATGCTCAAATCGAAAGCATGAAGCAGGTCTATTCTTTTGGGGATTTGAAGTTCGATTTTAAGTCCGATTTTGAGGTCGATTTAAAAAAACATGATATTCTCACTCTTTGGTTGTCAATGCTGTCATATATACTACTATCTTGATATATTGTATGTAATTATGCTAAATACTCTTTTACATTACACTTACATTAGGTCCCCATGCAGGTGAACCTAAATAAGCCTGTTTAGGTAGGTATGATATAGACAGATTATTATTATTAGGATAGGGCAATGTTATGTCTTCCCTTTTAAATCTGTTTTGTTTTATTTGTTTTTCTGGTACAAAGAAGTGTAAGTCGGTGGACATGTTTATTAATCGTTAGCCATCTCTCTAAACTTTTAGATAAGTACAGTAGCTTTGTTTGCTCTTGGAATGTCACATATTTTCTCAGATGTATATTTGTTTATAAGGTGGTATTATTAATCGTAGCTAATTGGCACTTGTATCTTTTTTGTTAATGTGATTGGACTCTGTTGTTATATTGATTTTCAGAGATGCCGTACAATTATTGGGCACACAAGTAAGTGTTAAGTCAAACAAAGTATCTGGTGTCCTTGCTGTAAACCTGCTTTCTAACCTAACTATGGACCTGATTCAGAGATGTACGCTAATCACACAGCCGCTGCATCTTTGTAGGTGTGATAATTAGAGATGTGCGCTGACCCCCATGTTTTGGTTTTGGATCTGGATCTCCCCTGGTTTTGGATCTGGATTGGTTTTGCCAAAACCTCACCTCCGTGTTTTGTTTTTGGATCTGGATTTTTTCTTAAAAAAACAAATAAACAGCTAAAATCACATAAAATGGGCCTTTTCTTGTTCCTACAGTATTAATAACCTCAATAACATTTATTTCCACTCATTTCCAGTCCATTTTGACCACCTCACAGAGAACAATGTTGATTTTTTCATCTAGTTATAGGGCCAAAAGGTTGCATCCAGCTTGCTGGCTCAAAACTGATTGATATAATTATTAATAGAGTTGAGGAGTGTGCAAAGATCATGGTTGGGATACCCTTGAGGATTAAATAATTGATAGTTGGTGCAGCCCCTGGCTGTAAAATTGCTAATAAATTAATTAATAAACAATTCATTGGGTGCAGCCCCTGGCTGAATAATTATTAAAAAGAAATTGATTGGTGCAGCCCCTGGCTGTTAAATTGATAATAAATTAATTAAAAACAATTTATTGGGTGCAGCCCCTGGCTGTAAAATTGATAATAAATTAATTAAAAACAATTCATTGGGTGCAGACCCTGGCTGAATAATCAAAAGAAATTTATTGGTGCAGCCCCTGGCTGTTAAATTGATAATAAATTAATTAAAAACAATACACTGGGTGCAGCCCCTACTGTAAAATTGATAATAAATTAATTAAAAAACAATTCATTTGGTGTAGCCCCTGGTTGAACAATTAATAAAAAGAAATTCATTGGTACAGCCCCTGGCTGTTAAATTGATAATAAATGAGTTAAAAAACAATTAATTGGGTACAGCTGCTGGCTGTAAAATTTATAATAAATAAATAAAAAAACAATTCATTGGGTGCAGCCCCTGGATTAATAATTAATAAAAAGCAATTCATTGGTACAGCCCCTGGCTGTTAAATCGATAATACATTAATTAAAAACAATTCATTGGGTGCAGCCCCTAGCTGTAAAATTGATAATAAATTAATTTAAAAATAAATCATTGGTTCCTAAACCAACCATAACATTAATTTAAAATGTCAGGCAGCAATGCCCCAACCAACACATAATGGAAAGGAAAAAGGTGCAAGATGGAATAGTCCTTGGGCACTCCCACCCACCCTTATGTTGTATACGAAACAGGACAGTTTAGTAAACCAATCATTTCAGCGACAAGGACTGCCAATTGTGGCTGACATGATTGGTTTGTTTGGTCCCCCATAAAACAAGCTGCCAATGTGCATTGGACATGGAAATGAAAATGATCCCATACACAAACTGGCTTTACATCACAAGTTGTCATCGTCCTCGTTTTCATCATCCCCATTAGTGTGTACATCCTCTCCTTCATACAATATTAATTCGTCCCCGCTGGAATCCACCATAGTCGCCTCTGTAATTTTTTTATGTAATTGTTGGTAGAGGTCTTCCTTGTGAAATTTGTCATTCATTTTAATGAACATCATCTTTTCCACATTTTGAGGACGTAACCTCCTACGCCGATCACTGACAAGGTTGCCAGCTGCACTGAAAACTCTTTCGGAGTACACACTGGAGGATGGGCAACTAAAGTAATGCAAAGCCAGTTTGTGTATGGGACTCCAAATTGATGGGAATGACCTGATTCAAGCTGGCAGTGTCTGAACTAACTTCACGTGTTGGAAGTTCAAAGGGTTTGAGAACCTTGCACAACACGGAAATTATTCTCCAATGCGCTTGAGTAAGGTGCATTCCCCCTCCATGTCATAGTCCGTTGTATAGCCCAGGATGGCCTTTTGCTGTTCCTCCATCCGCTGAAGCATATAGAGGGTAGATTTCCACCGAGTTACTACCTCTTGCTTCAGCTGATGACAGAGCAAAGTTAACAGTACCTGCTGGTCATGCAATCTTCGACAAGCGGTTGCCGAATATCTAAAATGTCCGGATATTTTGCGGGCCATCGAGAGCATCTCCTGCACGACCGTGTCAGTTTTTAAAAAACTTTGCGCCACCAAATTAATTGTGTGAGCAAAACATGGGACGTGTTGGAATTCGCCCACATGCAATGCTCTCACAATATTGGTGGCATTGTCCGAAATCACAAATCCCAAGGAGAGTCCAAGTGAGGTAAGCCATTTAGCAATGATTTCCCTGAGTTTTTCTAAGAGGCTCTCAGCGGTATGCCTCTTAGTGAAACCAGTTATACAAAGAGTAGCCTGCCTCTGTATAAGCTGTCTTTTGGTAGATGTTGCTGTTGCTGTTGTAGGCAATGCACCTACCCAGTGGGCTGTCATAGTCATGTAATCCTTAGTTTGCCCTTTCCCACATGTCCACATGGTCAAATGGACAGTGGGTACAACGGCATTTCTGAGGACATTAATAAGGTTTTTTTAAATGTCCTTGTACAGACTTGGAATTGCTGTTCTAGCAAAGTGGAATCTAGAAGGGATCTAGTAGTGAGGACACAGGACCTTAAATATCTGTTGAAAACCCACTGCAGTACTGGCGGATACTGGACGCACATATATAATACCAACATAGCTGTTATGGCATCATTAATCTGCTGTGCAAATGGGTGATTGCTGTCATACTTGTTTGCCCTTGCAAACGATTGTTTAACAGTTAATTGTTTTTTGGAGGATACGCTACAAGTAGTCTTCCTCCTGGTCCCCTTCTGGGATGAAGATCCACTCACAGCAACAGCAGCAGCAGGCGTAGTCATCAAGGATCCTTCTGAGGAATCACGGATAGGAGAGGAGTCAATCATGCTTCGATTCAGCAGGACTACTCCCGATGACGAATGAGGATGCTGATATGCAGGTGTTGGTGTTGGAGATCGAAGGCGCTTGGATCTCACAAAGAGGGAGCAGGTAGGTGACACTGGACTTGTTACGTTTTGAGTTTTGGAACTTGGCGACATACACTTTGATATTTGATGAATGCACTCCAAGTGACGTAACAAGGAGGAGGTTTCTAGGTGATTTAGGTCCCTCCCTCTACTCACTCTTGCTTGGCAGCGGTCACATATGGCTTGACAACTGTACTATTCGGGGTGGAAATAATTCCACACGTGAGAAGTAGATTTTTTTGTCTTTTGTCCCGGCATGACAACAATGGGTTTTGGCTTTTTCAAACCATGGGCAACAGCTGTTGCCTTACTTACACAAAGGACATCCTTGGCATCAACATCCTCATCACCAACATCCTCATCATCCTTAGCACCTTCAACTACCAAAATATCCTAATACTCCATGTGCAATTCCACAGAAGCATCCTCGATGACTACGTCTGCAAGATGTTGACCGCCCTTCCCCACATTTACAGAGGGCAGACAAATATTGGAACTTGGTGGATCCTCCAGTACACTAGTATTTAGGTCTGACTCACACATGGCAACCGTGGACACACTTGCACTCTCCTCAGGGATTTGTGATTTCGATTTCTCAGGGCACACATTTGGTTTTTCCAAAGGGCTATCAGAATCAGAACCAGCAGTCTTCCTAAAGAAAGGCCAAGGCCTTATCCTTTCCTTGCCACTTTGTGTAGTGAATGGCATATTGCCAATTTATTGTTTATCTAAAGGCAAATTTCCTTAATTTTTTTTTTCTCTTTACTTCGGTAAAAGTAGCTTTACTATATCGATGGCGTGACTTAAGCCCTGGGGCATGGGCCTTCATAGAGGACGAGGAAGTTTGCAGCCTTGCACTGCTGGCGGCAGCTACAACATGTGGTTCTTGGCCTTGCTCTCCTGTCATGTGACAGCCCTCCATATTTTTTGCGGTTTTGAAGCAGTTGCGTTGTCGACTTGCTAGATCTTGTGCGGCTAAGCCTAAAACGCACAGACACACAGACAATTATTAGAAAAAAAAGACAAGTTTGTTTTATTTTTTTTCAGCTCCAGAACTTTGGGCCCAGAGCACAGATTGATGACGACTGGAGTCGGGCAGCACTAGCTTGCGTTGTCAACTTGCTAGACCTTGTGCATCTAAGCCTAACACAAACAGACACACAGACAATTATTAGAAAAAAAAGACAAGATTTTTTTTTCAGCTCCAGAACTTGGGCCCAGATCACAGATTGATGACAACTGGATTCGGGCAGCGCTAGCTTGCATTGCTGACTTGCTGTATTTTGTGCGGTTAAGCCTAACACGTACACAGACAAATATATATTACACAAAAAAATACACTTTATTTGGGTCCAGAACTTGGGCCCAGATGGACGCAGCAGACAGCACAGCAAACAGCACCAGCCCAGATGGATCAGCAACAGCCCAGATGGACACAGCAGACAGCACAGCACCGGCCCTGATGGATCAGTAGCAACAGCCCAGATTGACACAGCAGACAGCACAACACCAACCCAGAATGGATCAGCTACAGCCCAGGACACAGCAGACTGAACAGGACACAGCAGACTGAACAGCACAGCACCTCTCCCCAGCCCTATACTACCCACCCTCCCTGTTCAGTCTCCACAGCCGAAGTGAAATGGCGCCCGCCGCGTTCCTTATATATAGAGACGAAAGCTTGCGAGCCGCGAGATTTCGTCTCTATGGTTTTGCCTCGATGTCAGAGATCCGAGTAAGGCGGGAACATCCGAGCCGGCTTGGATCCAACTCTGATCCCCTTAGTTCGGGTGAGTTCAGATTTCTTAGATCCGAATCCGCTCATCTCTAGTGATAATCTGCTAATGCTGCAGGAGGCGTCTTGTGTACATAGATGCCACATGTCTGAAGATGCAGCATCAGATCATATACCTGAACATCGGTCATCTGGTTAACCCTCAGATTACTCAGGGTGATGGGAATTCACGCTGCTGAAGACTGTCCACTGGCTTCAGCATGCTCAGAAAACTGGGGTGACGCCTATTTCCGACCCCCCCTCCGACCCCAAATGGCTGCAGCCTGTCAATCAGGTTTGCGTATGTCTGTGAATTAGGCCCTATCCTGCCGACATTCATACACATTTAAACATATTGAATCATTTTCATTAGACAATTGGACTGTGGCCCTGATTCAGAGCCGGACGCTCTGACAGAGCGCTCGCTCTGAATCAGGGCCGTCCTTCCTAATTTTAGAGCAGCCTCCTGGCCGCTCGTATAGCTGTGGGTTACCGCCCACAGCTATAGCGAGCGGCTGGGAAGATGGTCGCGATGGTCTTGATGGTAGGGTCTCGTTGCCGCAAGCCTTGGAGTGCTTTCGGCTCTATCAGAGCCGAGAGCACTTCCACTGACATCACTTGTGATGTCAGTGGGGCTGGCCCCGGATGGTAGGCGTTCCCCTTTGTAGCGAGACCCATAGCGACGGTTTGCCCGTCGCTATCTGGGTCTCGCGCATGCGCACGACGGAGCCAGGTCTGTCGTGCGCATGTGCAGTGGGCCAACATCGTCCCAAGCGGGTCTGAATTAGGCCCTGTGTCCCAGCATATATCAACGAAACGATCCTAGAACAATGTGATGATCTGTATTCTGATGGCTCTGCCCTCATGGACCCATTTCAGGATATTTCCATAAGGATGGACCCATCTGCTGATTATAGATCCTAGATCCTCTCTGCACATGCGTCAATTTTCATTACAGTCTGTCGTCACAGCGTGGTTTTGGCTGTAGTGTAAATGACAGCCTGTGATCGTCTCTGGAAGGTGACGGCTGATGGGTTGCAGCTTAAATGCAGGTTTATAACGACCATTTTGAGAGTTGGTCTCAGTCAGCGATTACAATATTACGGCTTTAGCACCTCAGTACTGGCATCCATTTTGAGGTTACTCAGACCTTCGATAATTGACTGATCTGCATTCAGTGCAACATCTTTGTACATAATCGCTTGGATTTGCAAGGTAAAGGCACCACGGGCTTCAACAGTTGCATATTTTCACACAGCCTCTCTGTACAAATTTGCGGCGGCATTAGTGTCCATCTCTGAATAAGGCTCACAGATAATTTTCTTGCACAGGTATCTTCTCTGTTTTTCTAGTGCGCTCTCTCAACTGGGCTAGGCCTACGTTCCCCTGCACTGGTAACCTGTTAACAGGTGCTGTGCCATCATAAAGCAGAAGCGCACCATCTATTCTCACCCAGGACTGTATGTCAGCTGCTCTCTCATCCACCATTCAATGCTTGCAAATTTTAAAAGGCAGATGCAGTGAGATCTTTCCAGCCCTGGGATCTGCTCTAGTCCTTCCTATTACCCTATGCAATTCCAGACATCTGTTTTTCTTTATTATGCTAATATATTACTATACATATTTCATTATTGTGGTTGTTACTTTCTGATTGATGGATGCGGACATAGGGCCTAATTTAGAGGTGGACGCTAATGCTGTTGTGGCTACGATTTCTTTCTGATTCACTGCTGCTAGTCTTTCTGATTCACTGCTGCTAGTCTCAGCCTTCCCCTTGTATAATTGTGAGCGCCGGAGATTGCAAGCCTTGAGATGCCCACTTTCAGTGACCGCTAAACTCAAACACTCCACCATCGGCGCACCATTGCAATGACCATCGACACTTACAACACTCTATGGTTGCCTCAGTGTCTCCATCTGAACTTTCCCTATTCATTGCCTCATTAGTAGTGGCTCTGCGTCTAAGGATAGTCTATTGTTTGGCGAGTTATTCTGGCGAGTTTATAACTCGCTGCCTATAGTTGTATGTTTAACATTACAAGCATCTGGAGGGAGTGTTGTGTCACAGAGAGAATGGTTGATGCGAGTTAGCATGTACTCCCATTCTGTTGCAGATGGTGAATCCAATCTCACTGGGATCTTGAAGGAATCTTGCATATCTATCAAACTCGCACTCTATTACATTTACCCCTGCGTCTTTTTCTGCAGTTACACTGATTACAGCCGCCATGTTCAAACGGACATTCTGCATCTCCATAAAGCTGGTGCAATGTTTGATGGTGCATCTTAATACGCAGCTGGTGGGTGACTCTGTACGAATACCATTGGCTGTGGCATTAGCATAAAGATGCAGTCACACTGCATAAGAAGACAAAATCGGGTCTGCATTACCGTCCGTATCTAAATCAGGCCCTTTATCTATCTCCTGCCTCTGCATTACCAGGGTGTCTGATACTTTGCTTTCTGCCATCTGCAGTACTCGGACAGACTTGGCTTACACACTAAAGTTCAGGATGTCCTTTGAAGCGAACATCCTTTCTCATGAGACTAGATACTGTAACATGTGAGACTGCACCTGGCTTTGTGCTGATCTGGCATTTATTCTAAAGGTTATGAGTACCTGCTGTAACCTTGAGGTTACAGAACCCACTTGCTGAGTGGTTCATCTATAACAGCCCCCTTTCCTGGAACTACGATCGTTCACTGATACTCCGCGGCTGCCAGGACTTCAACTCTAAGTAGTGCAAACTCAAGATCACAAACACATACATTTAAATAACACTGGACATCTCAGAGAATACAGAAAGCCAGATGAAGAGTTTGCTCACAATTATTCCAAATAGCATTGATAAATGTTTTGCTGGACTATTCTTTCACATAGCATAGGTATTTAGAGAATTATTTATAAATATCAGGTTTTCTGAGTGCACATATAAATGCTTTGTAGAAAAAAACTGAACAGTTCTTTTAAAGAGCAAATTTCTACTGTGGAAAATACTTGCTAACAGAAAAAGAGATTTCCTAAACAGCACAAGTACTTTGCACAGCAGCAAGCTATTGAGTAGATCTTCAGAGTACTCCTGAATAGTTGCACTGTAATGAAATGCTAAACAGTGCTTTTCAATATACACAAATCATTTGCACTGTAGCACAATACTTAGCAGAACTTAAGAGTAATCCAGGTTAGCGTCATAATAGAGAAATATCAGCAGGTAACAGGCTTTCACAATGAATAGACCAGTGGTTCTCAAACTCGGTCCTCAGGACCCCACACAGTTAATGTTTCCCAAGTTACCCAGCAGCTGCACAAGTGTATTCATTACTCACAAACACATTTTAAAATATCCAAAGGTGGAGCTAATTATTTCACTTGTGATTCTGTGAGGAGACATGGAAAACATGCACTGTTTGGGGTCCTGAGGACTGAGTTTGAGAACCTGTGACATAGACAGACGAATGTCACTCATCAGCTCAGAGCAGGAATCCATGTATGCATCAAGACAAGACAGAATCAGACTGATTACAGACCACAACAGGGAGTCCAGGGAGACTCCCACTATTAGAAATGAACATCCAATCAGCACCAGTTAAAGAACCAAGCAAGGCTCTAACCTCAGCTGCAGCAATCAGGAGTCAGAACAAAACACAGCATGATTGGACCAAGTCTGCACAGATGACTGGTTGCCAGGAGATGGATTGAAGCTCACAGAACTAACCTGAGCACCTAAGCTGTGCTTGTTTAAAGTTCCCACTAAGCCCTTAAGAAATGGAAAGTTTTTGCTGGCTAGATTCCTTGGCTTTTTTGATGTTTCCTTATGTATACTAGAAATGACAAAAGTAGAAACATAGGGCCTGATTCAGAGGTGGACGCAGTGTCGAACAACGTGTTCCATTCCAGGAGGGACAAAATGCTCTGTTCCTGGACTTCCTTTTTAAATCATGATTGCCATCATCTGTGTTGAAACACCTTTCTTTTCAATTATCTAGTTCAACACAGGTGATGCCAATCATAAATTAGAAGGGAAGTCCACAAACAGGGTATTTTGTCCCTCCTGGGTCATGTTGGGAGGAATAATTTGGCAGGCTGTGAGCATTTGGGGATGGTGACAGGGGAGTGGTCAGAGAAACCCAGGCGTGTCTGTCCTCTTGAACACCGGTTTCACTGAGACGGCATACGCAGCTTGAGTACTCACTGCGTTCAACAAGACTTGCAGTTTCTGCGTCATGTCAGACCTGCTGTAATAGTGAATGAGGGGCCGATGTTACTCGATGTTCCTGATGTATATACGCAGGACTGCAAGGTATTACGGATGTGAGATAGCGGTAGTGGGCGTCTCTATGCTGGCTGTGCGACGGCTTTGCGATTGCATTCATTAGCATATTTTCATAGCAGACCTCCATGTGATTATGGAGCTGTGATCGCAATAGTGATCCATGCTGAATCAGGCCCTATGTAAACTATCTGCGCAAATTCAAATATGTTTTGTGTGTGGTGTGGTTGCTGCCTGAAAACAACTAGATTTCCCCACCTAGTTCAAAGTATTTCATGTGAAAAAAAATAAGTTCTTGGCACATACCATTGGGGTAGGGAAGCTGGTACACACTATACAATTATTGGGTCCATTTGCCAATAATCAGGTGGTCGGCTTGATTTATTGTACAGTGTGTTTGAATGATCATTTCAGCGTTTCACTGATAAAATGGCTAAAAAATGTCCACATTCCTTGATTATCTGATGGGTCAGCCAAAACAGAAAATCTTTGCCTCAATTTCCCAATATCGAGCAGTGGGGGTCATTCAGACCCATTTGCGAGCAAAGGACGCTCGCAAACGGGTCGATGTTGCCCCACTGCGCATGCGCATGACAGAGGGAGCTCCGTCGTGCGTATGCGCGAGACCCGGATAGCGACGGGCTCTCCGTCGCTCCGGGTCTCGCACCAAAGGGGGCGTGCTGTCGATGTTGATTGACAGCATGCCCCCTTTGGTGGGCGTGCCGGGGGCGTGACTGCCAGACGGAGGCGTTCCCATGGGAACGCCTACCGTCTGAGTCCGGCCCCACTGATATCAGTAATGATGTCAGTGGGAGTGATTTTGGCTCTGATAGAGCCAAAATCACTCCTGGGCTTGCGGAAGCGAGACCCTACCGCAGGGTCTCATCGCAAGCCCGATGGTCGTGATGGTCTTTGACCATCGCGACCATCTTTTTGGCCGCTCGCATAAGCTGTGGGTGGTCACCCACAGCTATGCGAGCGGCCAGGAGGCCGCTCCAAATTTAGCTGGGACGGCCCTGATTCAGAGCGAGCGCTTTGAATCAGGCCCTGTGTGCGTGCATTCTCGATTATCTGCCCATATTTCCTACATTTCCTGTCACTTCATCATCCTCCTTGTGGACGAACATATTCAAAATCAGTGCAATGTGGCCAAAAATCAGTAATTTCTAATAAGAAAGTAGCACAATGTGTAGGACAGATATTGGGGCTTTCGATTTGCTGAAAAATCACCCAGTTTGTCAGCCTGATAAAAAAAAACAGTGTGTACCTAGCTTTATTACACCTTTTAAATGATTGAGAGCTAGAAATCTCCTGGAAAACATTTGGGTAATTTAATTACAGTATTTTTGGGTCAGGTTTAACTCATTAAACCCAAATTCACAAGAACCTAACTAGTCCTGGCCGAGTATAATGAGTAAAATGTTCTTGAATTTTAAATCAATTGAGGTTTAATGTTTTTAAATGTTTAAGCCTGTAACACTGTCACATCTGGATCTACAGTTTTTCTGTAGATAAACTCCAGTGACCAGGCTAGCATACCCAATAGAATCCTTTTTCTTATAGCGAGTATTGGCTAACGGTATTCAGTAGCACCAAATATTTAAAAACCTATGGTGTTTGTTCTCTTATTTTGAGGGTAAGCAGGACCCCTCATAAGTGTCAGCTGCTTTAAATGTCATAGGGTTTTATCCATATATAAGCACATCTGTTTGGTGTTTTTCTAATTCACCAAATATTTAAACTCACAATTATTAATTCAAATCCAAATTCAGTTTCACAGGATATCAGGTAACTATCAGTCCTAGTATAGCAACAATGCACAAAATGCACTGGATGTAGAAATGCCAAAGAGAGAACATGCAAACCAAAGGAAGATATCAAATCAAATAAAAACGGCAACAAGTACAATATTAAGGATAACATTTTATGCGATACAAAAGGGGTAATATATCTGTTGGAATGCCCTTGTGGCCTGCAATACATAGACAGGACCAGAAGGACCTTAAAAATCCCCATAGCATAACACGTCCGTAATATAAGAAAAGGCTTGGATACTAACAGCATCCAGGGCCGCCATCGGGGGGGAATGCCAGGACTGCGCCGTGTAATAAAGTTTTGTTTTTTCTTTTGAGACTCTGCCCGGCGTGCGTGATGTCATGCTGCACTGCGCCGGTGGCAGGAGCCTTAGCTGTGGAGCAACAAGAGGGGTAAGTCAAGTATGGGGGCTGGCTGGGAGCTAGCTGGAGACAAGAGACGGACAAAGCAGGGCAGGAGACACAAAAGGGGATATATACCGTACATGTCTGTGACTTTAATAACAGTTAGAATAATTTACATTATTTTGCACAGAAGGGGGGCTGGGATATGGTGAAATATAAACAAAAAGCTGCTGCCATATTCTTCCCAGTACTTGTCATTGTGTCAGTTATTAAAGGTGCTATTGTGGTGTTTAGTGAGGAATGGAGTGACAGCTAGCTTATACAGTATAGTACATGTCTATGATTAGATCAACCGTTAGAATAATTTAAATTTCACACAGAAGGGGGTCTTTCAGGGGACACAGAAGGGGGTCTGTCTGGAGACACAGAAGGGGATCTGGTTGGAGACACAGAAGGAGGTCTGGCAGGAGACACAGAAGAAGGGGCGGCAGGGTAGACACAGAGGTGAAACACAGAGGGGGAGCCAGCAGGGGAGAGACAGAGGGGGAGCCAGTAGGGAAGACACAGAGGGGGGTCCGGCAGGGGAGACACAGTCCCGGGCCCTACAATTTCTGATGGCAGCCCTGACAGCATCCCAGCCCAATTTAACAGAATTTCATAACACATCATGTCTCAATTTTATGGGCATTGTTAGACAGAAACCATTCTGGAGAGGAGGAGTTTACACAGCTGCAATTTCACAGGAAGAGGCAAAATGCATTTATAACTTTAGTACCATCGTACCCGATGGATTAAACATAGACTTTGATTTAGGCACTTTTTTGTGAAAACAAAACCTCTCTGCAATAAATATACATAGAAGTACTAAAAAAAGTCCTATGGCTCTACATGTGAGAAAGAGAATAATTTTTAATAAAACAACTCCCCCATGTTACCAGAGTAAATGATCACTATTATTTTATATTTTATTAAATATCAACATGCTTATGAAACTTTTTCAATATATTATCCATTCAGCTTTACCTCATTAGTGTTCTATGTTTATATATTTATTTTTTCTATTGTATTTTATTTTATTTTATTGATTCATTTATGAACAGATATATGAAGTTTTAACCCTAAGGTAACTGTTATTTGCACAATTTACATCGCTATTTAAAACTGCTATAAAAAGCCTCCATTAGCAGTAACATGCAATACCTGTTCTAGGCACCTGTTTAAACTAATCTGCTAAGAAGCACAGATAAAAGCAACAATCAGAACCTAATTAGGGAGGTTTCTATGGCAACCACCAACACAGGATAAAAAGGAGAAGACTTGCCAACACCCACTAAACTCTGAGGAAGTTTTGATTGGGTGAAACACGTTGGGAATTACCCCTAACATCACTCGTGGATCCTAACCAGGAAGCAGCAAGCCAGACACAGCCTATCTACCTGGAACCCGCCAGCTTTTCAAGCTGAAGAAACCTCTGAATCCCGGCATAGCCGACAGCGCCAGGTGAACAAGAGAGTGAGAGGACTCAGGCAAAGTTAAGGAAACAGACAGGGGGCCTGATTCAGAGCCGGACGCTCTTTCAGAGCGCTCGCTCTGAATCAGTGTCCTCCCTCTCTTTTTTTAGAGCTGCCTCCTGGCGAGCGGACAAAAAGATTGTCGCGATGGTCAAGACCATCGCGACCATCGGGCATGCAACGAGACCCTTGTGGTAGGGTCTCGTCTGCCGCAAGCCCTGGAGTGCTTTGGGCTCTATCAGAGCCAAAAGCACTCCCACTGATATCACTTGTGATGTCAGTGGGGCCGGCCCCAGACGGTAGGCGTTCCCATTGGAATGCCTCCATCTGGCCAGCCACACCCCCGACACGCCCACCAAAGGGGGCGTGCTGTCACTCACCATCAACAGCACACCCCCTCTGTAGCGAGACCCATAGCGACGGCTTGCCCGTCGCTATCTGGGTCTCGCGCATGCGCACGACGGAGCCAGATCCGTTGTGCGCATGCGCACTGCCCCAACATCGACCCGCTTGCGAGCGCTCAGCGCTCGCGAGCGGGTCTGAATCAGGCACAGGGCTCATGAAGCTGAGACTGAGGTGAGATGGCCATCTGCACCAAGAAGGTAGGACACCACGGCATTAAGGTACCTAGTGCTGCTACATTTTTTATGCGAAAACACATGGATTGATATTTTCAAGCAAAGACGGATTATTAATGACATTGACATTGAGCCATATGTATTCATGCTCTGGGGGAGCAAAATATTAAATAGAGTGCCACTGTTATTCTGCCTTCATAGCAGACGGGCATTTGCATTTCCAGCACTGGGCATTTGCAATACCAACAGATTATCAGCATCAGTTACAAGTGACATTGTTATTCTGCCCTCACATCAAATGGGCATTTGCAATACCTGTGCAGGGCTACTCATATTAATAGCTTTTTATATGACTATTTTATCTACTGTTTTATGTAATTTTGATATGTTATATGCCATTTAATTTTAATTTGAAGACGCTTAAATAAAGCTTCTTAAATAATCTGATGATTATCTAGATCATTTAGCGAAGGGAATATTAATATTTATTTTGGTTGATTTTTTGTACTTAGGGAGCTTTTAGTACTCCATTCCCGATAGCAGCATACAGACAAAGCAGGAGCAGCGTAGGTTTTCTGACTTCTCCTATTTCAACTAGTACAGCAACAGACGGGCAGATACAGTAATGAAATAATGTCCAGGAGGTGGTGTAGTCAGGATCCCGGCGGTCAGAGTCCTTATGTTCACAATACCGGCTCCAGAATCCCGACGGTCAGAATCCTGACGGTGAGTATGAGGATTAGGTTTAGGCACTAGGGGGTGGGTTAGGCTTCCGGAGGGGACGGTTAGGGGTAGGCTGCGGAAGGGGTGAGTTAGGGGTAGGGTTAGGATTCGTGGTAGGGTTAGGAAGGATTAGGGATAGAATACTTACCAACATGCATCAGGATTTGGACTGTCGGGATTCTGGAGCCTGCATTGCGACCGTCTGGATTCTGACCACTGAGATATCTTACCCAACCCTCCTCCAGGAGAAAAGTGCTATTCAAACGCAAAGCTAAAAACTGACAGATAACAGGATAGACAGTGTTAAAATGCCACAAGAAAAGTGTGGAATTTAGAAGTAGGTAATACAAATTGTTCCCTTGACTTATAGCACGTCCGGCGGCTCCAGCAGTGTCTTTCAGGTCCGATGGTCAGCTAAGAGGACTTCCGACTGATCCTGCAGCACTTTTGATGGTGAGTATCCCTAACCTCCCCTCCCGCAGCCTAACCAAAACCCTACCTCTAGTGCCTAATCCTGACCCTCCACTCCTGTAGCCTAATCCTAACCCTCTGGTCCATGCAGTATGTCGACATTTCACAGAAAATAAATTCCAATAGAGGTATGCTGAGGATCAGAGGTCTGGAAACTGCAGTGGGTTCTGAGTGTGTGCGGCTGGTCAGTAACAAGTGAAGGGTGAGACGTGGGGTATAGCTGGTGCAGGAATCCTGGGAACTGCCTGGGATGCTAACAGGAAGCAAACGAGACACTGCTGAGACTGCAATATACCAAGGCTAGGGAGCACAGAAACCTCTCACACAGCAAGGCTGAGAACATGTTCACTGGCAACTAGAGGGTGTGCTGAACACCTTAAGTGCCATGGGAAGGTGCAAGATAGGATGCTGAGAGTCACATGCAGAGCTCCAACCTGATTGGCCCATTCAGGTCACATACCCAAAACCAAGATGGCGGCGCCCAGCAGTCTACAGCATGGAGAAGCTGCCAGTCTTACCTGTACCAACATGGCCTGTTCCCTCGAGACTTATACAGTTGCATAACACCTATCCATTACTCATTTGTGTACCATTATCAGCACATCCCAATATGGCAAAATGTACTTCCTGCCAAAGACAACCACTAAATTCGGTACCCAGGAAGTGATCTGCTTCACCTAAGTGGTGTCACCTTATGGTTTTAGTATATTTTGTTGACATTCATCATATCGACAATAATGTTGACATGAGAAAGTCAACATAGTCATAATGTCAACTTTCAACATGTCCACATGCTTGGCATGTCGATATTGACCACATTGATATTCATCATGATGACAAAATGTTCCTGGCAGTCTAGTGGTGACCTTCCGGATTTAGCCGGTCCGGCGGCTCCAGCAGTGTCTTCCAGGTCCGATGGTCAGCTAAGAGGACTTCCGACTGATCCTGCAGCACTTTTGATGGTGAGTATCCCTAACCTCCCCTCCTGCAGCCTAACCAAAACCCTACCTCTAGTGCCTAATCCTGACCCTCCACTCCTGTAGCCTAACCCTAACCCTCTGGTCCATGCAGTATGTCGACATTTCACATGTCAACATAGTTAACATGTTGACATTCTGCAGATGTGGATATGTTTCATGTTGACATTTCAGCAATTTCGACATCATAACTGTCAACATTGTAGAAGTCAACATAATGACTGAATCCCTGGCCTTACACTCTATTACCTTTGCTAATCTTTGGAATGAATGAGGTATGTCCTCACTTGGCCACTGTAGTGAAATCTTTTATTATCTTTGAGGAACAGTAATATTAGAGGTTGACATATATACGTCATAGCTTTTTAAACATGTTTTCATAATACTCATTTTATAACCATAACATGTAATCATACAGCAGCTTTTTTTGAAGTTTGCCGCCAAAGACATGGCTCAAGCCCGTATAATATGTAACTCCAGCGTACCAGAAGAGTTAAAATAGTAATATATATATATATATATATATGTAATATAGGATCCGGCACTCCCTGTATATATAGATTAGTTAGCTGGTTGCCTGCATGAATAACGAATGTTTATAGATCCCTCAGTGATGCGGCACTCAATAAACACACCATAGACATGGCTGAGAAAAGTCAACGTTTCAATACCTAGAACAACGGTATTTTCATCAGGACATACTGACACATACAAAAAAACATCCTACCTTATAAGTGCTCACCTGAGTGACTAAACAGCCTCACCGGAGCAGGGATCCACACCCGCCCGGCGGCGCTGACTAGTGACGTCACAGCGTCACATGACTCTACTAAACAAGTGCCATCACCATGGTGACATGTAAACAAGCTAGCGTAGCCTAAATTACAGTGCTGTTCGATTAACATTAACATAGGCAAATAGCATATTATGTCTCATATAATAAACATAGTACTAACAACATATCTACAAATTTAGCTAGGATACTTTGCACGTATTTGAGGATAATATGATTCCACATACATAAACAAATGGTACCCAAGGTAACAAAAACATCAAGATATATATGCTAAACCACACAATTTACAGAAGAGATCCTAGGTTCAATTGCTCATTAAGACCCCTGGGTGACATCGTACACAACCGATGTATCCATCGAGTTTCACATTGTATTAATTTACGGGATCTGTCTCCTCCCCGCATAGATACTGGAATGTGGTCTATCATCCTATATTTGAGAGCGGATAAAGGATGGCGTGCCATGGCAAAATGCTTTGCCACAGGTTGTTCATTACAACCATTGTTAATGGCTGACCTAATGGCACTTCTATGAGCTGCCATGCGCTCTTTAAATGTTCTCTCGGTCTTGTCTATGTATGATAAACCGCATGGACATATTATCTGATACACAACAAACAAAGAATTACAGGTGAGCCTATGTCAACTACGATATTTACGTCCTGACAGGGGATGTAAAAAAATATCCCCAGGAATAAGGTATCTACAGGTAGTGCAGGTACATCTAAAACAACCTAACTTGCCAACACCAACTCCATCCGCCCTGGGACCAAGACTCGATATGTCAGTCTTGACAAGTATATCACGAATGTTGCGCCCTCTTTTATAACATGACATAATGCGAGTTTCTTGCAAGTTAAGCTCAGGATCTGATTGAATAATAGGCCACAGTTTTTTGGAAACCTTATTGACATGGCTACAAGATTGATTGTATTTGTTGACCCATGGTTTCATATCAATATTATTATTCTTTTTAGACATATTATGCTTCAACAATGTATCCCTATCTAAACGCAATACCTGTTACTTAACACTGGTTAGATGAGTCTGATCATATCCTCTACTGACAAATTTATTAATCATGTCATCCATCTGTAGCTCGCCAAAGCTTCATCCGTGTTAATTCTCCTAATTCTCAATAATTGAGAATAGGGAAGACCATGGATAAGTGGCCTGGGATGACAACTGTCAGCGCATAACAAATTATTTCTGTCAGTCTCCTTGGTAAATAGGCTGGTAGAAATTTTACCATCAACTATAGATATCTTAACATCCAGATAATTTACTGACACATTGCTAATACTGAGTGTCAATTTCGCAGGACAATCGCTCCTATTATGTTGCTCAATTAGCTCAATAAATTCATGTTTGGGACCCTTCCAAAACACCAGTAGGTCGTCTATGTACTGCACATAGAACAAAATTTTCTGTGCAATATCAGGTTTACCAAAAAACAATTAATTTCTACACCAAACATATAAATATTGGCGTTCGATGGGGCCACACTGGACCCCATCGCACAGCCAATATTTTGGAGATAAAATTGCTTATCATAAAGAAAAAAATTCCTAGTGAGGATAATCTGTAACAAATCAATAATCAAATTAATATCAGGCCCAACGTATAGGGGATGATCTCTGAGAAAATTCTGTGTGGCAGCCATCCCCTCTGCATGAGGTATAATGGTGTAAAGGCTGCCTACATCCATACTGCAAAGCCAAACTTCTTCATTAAATTTAGGCAGTTCCTTCAATTTCCTCAACAGTGAGGATGTATCTAGAAGATAATGAGGATGACTACGGATACATGGCTGCATTATAGTATCCAAATAGATAGCTGTTGGTTACAACAATGACCCTCTAGTTGCAATGATGGGTCGTCCCGGTGGATCAGATAATGACTTATATATTTTCAGGGTGCAATAAAGCACCAGAACAACAGGATACTGCGGAATTAACCCCTCCTTCAGATGATTATCAATGATTTTATGACCCACTGCTGCAGTAACGATATCATTAAGTTCTTTATTAACCATCGATGTCGGATCCGATGGCAATAGTCTGTATGTCGATATATATCCCCCAAATGGACCGCAATCATTTGTTGGTAATTATATAGGTCCAATATAACAAGGGCTCCCCCCCTTCTCCGCCGGCCGAAAAATCAGGTTGGAATTATTGGATAGTTGTATAAGTGCAGTATATTCTTCCTTAGTAAGATTAAAGCTGGTGCGTGGCATATCGACAATTACCTCATCACCTTCATTATGTGATAGCCTCATAAATGTCTTAATAGAGGAATTTGACGATAAAGGGTCAAAAGTTGACCTGGGTTGTAATTTCTGCAATTACCGTGGGTCAACAAATACAAGCAATCTAGTAACCATATCAATAAGGTTTCCAAAAAACTGTGGCCTATTATTCAATCAGATCCTGAGCTTAACTTGCAAGAAACTCGTATTATGTCATGCGGTTTATCATACATAGGCAAGACCGAGAGAACATTTAAAGAGCGCATGGCAGCTCATAGAAGTGCCATTAGGTCAGCCATCAACAATGGTTGTAATGAACAACCTGTGGCAAAGCATTTTGCCATGGCACGCCATCCTTTATCCGCTCTCAAATATAGGATGATAGACCACATTCCAGTATCTATGCGGGGAGGAGACAGATCCCGTAAATGAATACAATGTGAAACTCGATGGATACATCGTTTGGGTACGATGTCACCCAGGGGTCTTAATGAGCAATTGAGCCTAGGATCTCTTCTGTAAATTGTGTGGTTTAGCATATATATCTTGATGTTTTTGTTACCTTGAGTACCATTTGTTTATGTATGTGGAATCATATTATCCTCAAGTGAGACAATCGGGAAGCCAACTGCCTAAATACCGGCAGCCGGCTTCCCGACTGTCTTATCCCGGAAAGGGTGAAATGCCCGGCGTCTAGATGTAGACGCCCGCATTTCCCCGACGCCGGGAGAGCGGCGCCCGGCATCACGATCGTAGTGATGCCGGGCGCCGCGAGCGGACAGCCGCGGGGGGGGGAGGGTTAGGTTTAGGGCTCCCGGGGGGGACTAAGGATGAGGCACCCCCCCCGGGAGGGTTAGGGTTAGGCTAGGGGGAGGGAGGGTTAGGGTTAGGCACCCCTGGGGGGGGACTTAGGGTTAGGCCCCCCCCTGGGGGGACTTAGGTTTAGGCAGCGGGGAAGGGGGTGGTTAGGGTTAGGCACTTAGAGGGGGGATTAGGGTTAGGCACTTGGGGGGGAAGTTAGGGTTAGGCACCCCTAAGGAGGGTTAGGGTTAGGGGGGTTAGGTTAGTGGATACTTACCTATCCATGATGGGGATTTCCAGCACTGTCTGGCTTCCGCTGCGTCGCACTCTGCTTCTGTCGGGCTGCCGCTGACGGGAATCGAACCGCCGGCCATGCAGCCGACAGTATTTCATACCAATTCCATCCTCAAATACGTGCAAAGTATCCTAGCTAAATTTGTAGATATGTTGTTAGTACTATGTTTATTATATGAGACATAATATGCTATTTGCCTATGTTAATGTTAATCGAACAGCACTGTAATTTAGGCTACGCTAGCTTGTTTACATGTCACCATGGTGATGGCACTTGTTTAGTAGAGTCATGTGACGCTGTGACGTCACTAGTCAGCGCCGCCGGGCGGGTGTGGATCCCTGCTCCGGTGAGGCTGTTTAGTCACTCAGGTGAGCACTTATAAGGTAGGATGTTTTTTTTGCATGTGTCAGTATGTCCTGATGAAAATACCGTTGTTCTAGGTATTGAAATGTTGACTTTTCTCAGCCATGTCTATGGTGTGTTTATTTGCTCGGAGTGCTGCATCACTGAGGGATCTATGAACATTCGTTATTCATACAGGCAACCAGCTAACTAATCTATATATACAGGGAGTGCCGGATCCTATGTTACATATGTCTATACATCCAGTTTGGCTCACTGGATTTATTTGGACCAGGGCACCCGCATATATGTCAATTGTGTGTTCATCTGGCGACTTTTTTCTCTGCTGATTTGTTTTTATACATCACCTCTGCACTGGTACTTGTTTATTATACCCCTCTATTGTTTTAGGGGAGTAGTGACATGTTTTATGATTAATATACATATGGCTGAATACTAAATACCAATATTGCATTTGAAGATATACACCTATTTGGTGTGGATTATAGTGCTATTATGACGGAGGCTGAGGTGGATGATTGGAAGAAATGGAGTGTATGCGCTTGACTAATTAGCTGCTTAAAATTAATAATAGTGCAAAAAGTGTTTAAGCGCTTGTGGTGATCTGAGCGGACAAACAAAACAAACATACAAATAACACATATATGTTTATGCTCTTTTGTTACTAATGAGAGTGGCAGCTTGCTGGTATCTTATCAGCGTTGCTGTGGGTGGGAGTCCGTATGCCCGTTCCTCTCCTAACTGTCCCTTACTATACCTCAGAGTGTCCGGTGATATCGGCGGTCTTCTCCCTTGCACGGGGTGCCTTCTCACTCCGGAACACGACTCTGCATGCAGCGCTGTAAGTGCGGCCGCGGCAGCCGGGTATCTGCAGGCTCTAGCGGTGAGGACTGTTCCACGTGACTCCAAACTCTCCTGCTCCAACGCGTTTCGGACCTCGCTGGGTCCTTTGTCAAGGATAGGGATTGGGCTGCTCATTACCTCTATTTATACTGTTCTTTATTAAGTGCTAAGTTAAAACAGGAAGTCTGTACCTTGTGACTTCCTTCTTTTTTTGGTGGCAACCATGTGTTGTCAAAAAAATGTAAATAAAATCCACTTTAAAATCCATATATTAGTAATTTGTATTTCTTGCCGGTTCGCCGCTCATTCTATAAATACTATGTGTGTGTAAAATTATTAAAAGGATATTGTCATGTATGAAGATATATACTAGGAATTGTATGTCATTTTTAAAATTTATAAAAAAGCTTTTAGTTCAATGTCTATATTCAACCCATATGGGTCCAAAGTTCTCAACATATAGATCCATTTTGTTTCAGTTTTTTTCAATAAAGTGATTATGTCCTCACCCCTCCAATTGGGGGTCACTTTTTGAATACCCATAAATTTCAAGCCTTCTGGGTTTCTTCTATGATGTTAGTGGAAATGGGCTGATACACTGTGAGTCATTAATCCTTTCTTGATGTTATTGATGTGTTCGTAAATTCGTGTTTTGATTTTTCTCTTTGTTTGTCCCACATACTGTATGCCGCATGGACATTCCAGTAAGTATATGGCACCCTCTGTTTCACAGGAAATTGCATTCAGAATTTTGTGTTGTTTCTTTGTTGTTTTTGAAGTAAATTCCAGAATAGGTTTTGTACCTGTTGTTTGATTTCTACAACCTACACATTTTGTGCAATAGTAGAATCCATTTTTTTCTTTATTTCCTTTATTCAAAGTGTTTGTAGGTAGAAAACTTCTGGTCAGTTGTTGTTTTAGATTTTTTGCTTTTGTATATATTATTTTTGGTTTTTCCGGAAGTATTTTCTTCACCTCTTCGTCCAGAAGTAAAATATTCCAGTGTTTATGCAAAATCTTTTCAAAGATTGTGTGATTACTGTTATATTGTGTGATGAATGATAATGGTCCGTAATCTTCTTGTTTCTTTGGTTTTTACTTTATTAGATCTTTTCTATTGAGTTTGGACACTTTGTTGATTTCAGATTCCAGATATTCTTCTTTATACCCTTTTTGAACTAAATTACTCTTCATTTCTGTACTTTGTTGTCTAAAGGTTGTGTCTTCCGTACAGTTTCTTCTAAGACGGCGAAATTGCCCCCCCGAATGTTATTAATCCACTTCTTGTGGTGGTTGCTTTGGGCTGGTAGAATGTTATTTCCATTTACCTCTTTCAAATGGTTTCTTGTTTGTAGGTGGTCGTTTTTGACAAAAATTTCTAGATCTAAAAAGATAACCAGTTCTTTGCTGTGGGTCGATGTGAATTCTAGGTTAAGGGTATTGGTGTTCATCTTTTTGAAGAATTCCGTTAGTTCTTCCTCCATCCCGTCCCATATGAAAAAAAGGTCGTCTATGTATCTTCGCCATATTTTTATCTTGTCTAGAAACGGGTTGTTCTGCCATATATGGCTGTCCTCCCACCAAGCTACAAATAAATTGGCATAGCTTGGTGCGAATGATGTGCCCATGGCGGTACCTTTCACTTGCAGGAAGTAGGTGTCTTCATACCAAAAATAATTTTTTGTTAATATGAAATCTATATTGTCCATAATGAAGTTAATTTGTCTGTTTGAAATTTGTGTTAGTGTTGATAAATAGTGCCGGGTTCCGTTGCATCCATCTTTATGATTGATAACTGTATATAGAGATTTAATGTCGCTCGTGCATAATATGTAATTGTTTTTCCATTCTATGGTGTCTAATATCTGGAGCATATGCATCGTATCTTTAAGGAAACTCCTCTGTTGTGATACTAAGGGTTGTAAGTAGTGGTCCACATACTTAGATAGATTTGCCGTCAATGATCCAATACCCCACACTATAGGTCTTCCCGGTGGTTTTTCTAAGCATTTATGAATCTTTGGTAAGTGGTAAAAGGTCGGAATCCTGGGGTATTCTATACTGATGAAGTCATATTCTTTTTTTGTTATGATGTCCAATTGTAGGCCTTCATCCAATTGTGATTGTAGGATATCTTTGAATTCCTTTGTGGGATTTTTTTTAAGTTTAATGTAGGTATTTGTATCTGAGAGGAGGTTGGTAGCTTCTTCTTTATACTTTTCCACATCCATAATGACCACACCTCCTCCCTTGTCTGCCGGTTTTATCACAATTGAACTATCTTCTTTTAATTCTTTCAGACTTTGTATTTCTTCTCTTGTGAAATTGTATGATATTCTTTGTTTGTCTGGTAAGTTAGTAATCTCCTCTTCTATCAGTCGTTGAAAAGTGGTTATATGGGGGCCCTTCATATGTGCCGGAAAGAATGTTGATTGGGGTCTATATTCTGTGTGTAGATACTCCCTTGTTTGTGGTATAGCCTCTCTTGTAGGAGCATCTTTCAGAAAATATTTCTTCAGACATCATTTTCTAATGAATATTTGTGTATCAATGAATAGGTGGAATTTTGTTGCTGCTTGACTGAGGTGCAAATTTAAGGCCTTTTTTGAGGACATTAGCTTGGTCTGTTGTTAGTTGTTTGTTACTTAGATTAAAGATGCTTTCTTTGATATTTGCTTCATCACTCCTTATTGTTTTCGAGTACTTCTTTCCTCCTCTTGTACCTCGTTTTCTTTTGTTGAAATGTTTCTTCTCTTTCTGTACTGTGTTGGTGTATGGTCTGGCGGTTTTCCTGATCCCCAGCTGATGTCTAAAAAAGTTTAATCATCGTCGCTTTCCAAATCTTCTGTGTAGTTTCTTTTTAATGTTCTCTTTTTTAGTGTTTGCTCTTTCTTATCTTCTATAGTCTGTAATAATGTATGGTAGTTGTTGTGTTCTTCTTGTTTTGCATCTAGTGTCCCCTTCTTGTAGGAATCTCTTATTATTTTATATGGATTTGGTTCATTGTAGGTGAAATTTCTCCAGTTGTAGGGTTGATAATTCCTCTTGATTCTTGGTGTTTGTGGTATATGTTTAAGTAGCGGTTCTTTTTTCTTGTAATTGGCTTGAATTTTTGTTTTTTGTACAATTCCATGAGTTTTCTTTTTTTCTTCACCTATTTTCTGATCTCTTCTTTCATTGATTGTTCTAGTGTATGTATCTTTTTCCTCTAAATCTCTTAAAAATTTTCTTTTTTTCTGTTGGATTATGTTCTCCTAGTTTTTCAATTTTATTCTTCGTCATTTCTGTCAATTTTCTATAATCTTCCATGTTCTGAAGTAGCTCGAACTTTTTTTCCACTTTTTCTATTTGTTCATTTATATTTCCTAATGAAAATTGTCGATCTGCAATTATAAGCTTGATGAGATCTTGTGAGCATTTATCTAAAATACCATTCCATTGTTTATAGAAATCAATTTTGCATGGTTCAAACGTGGTTTTTTTTGATATTCTGAGTCCCCTGGGAATCAAACCCTGTTCCACATATTTGGAAAGGGTTGTGATCTCCCACCACTGTCTCGTCTCCTGTGTATAATATTTTTCCAATTTCAGAAATTGATTGCAGAATCGTTCTTCTATTTCTGTTTCGATAATAATCGATGTTGAAAAAATTTCTTCTAGTTTGTTTCTTTTTGAGTTGTGTGTAATATGGCGTGAGGTGTATGTCATAGCTGCAATAACACTCAATATAAATATGTAACTGGAAGAAATGGAGTGTATGCGCTTGACTAATTAGCTGCTTAAGATTAATAATAGTGCAAAAAGTGTTTAAGCGCTTGTGGTGATCTGAGCGGACAAACAAAACAAACATACAAATAACCAATATATGTTTATGCTCTTTTGTTACTAATGAGAGTGGCAGCTTGCTGGTATCTTATCAGCGTTGCTGTGGGTGGGAGTCCGTATGCCCGTTCCTCTCCTAACTGTCCCTTACTATACCTCAGAGTGTCCGGTGATAGCGGCGGTCTTCTCCCTTGCACGGGGTGCCTTCTCACTCCGGAACACGACTCTGCATGCAGCGCTGTAAGTGCGGCCGCTGCAGCCGGGTATCTGCAGGCTCTAGCGGTGAGGACTGTTCCACGTGACTCCAAACTCTCCTGCTCCAACGCGTTTCGGACCTCGCTGGGTCCTTTGTCAAGGATAGGGATTGGGCTGCTCATTACCTCTATTTATACTGTTCTTTATTAAGTGCTAAGTTAAAACAGGAAGTCTGTACCTTGTGACTTCCTTCTTTTTTTGGTGGCAACCATGTGTTGTCAAAAAAATGTAAATAAAATCCACTTTAAAATCCATATATTAGTAATTTGTATTTCTTGCCGGTTCGCCGCTCATTCTATAAATACTATGTGTGTGTAAAATTATTAAAAGGATATTGTCATGTATGAAGATATATACTAGGAATTGTATGTCATTTTTAAAATTTATAAAAAAGCTTTTAGTTCAATGTCTATATTCAACCCATATGGGTCCAAAGTTCTCAACATATAGATCCATTTTGTTTCAGTTTTTTTCAATAAAGTGATTATGTCCTCACCCCTCCAATTGGGGGTCACTTTTTGAATACCCATAAATTTCAAGCCTTCTGGGTTTCTTCTATGATGTTGGTGGAAATGGGCTGATACACTGTGAGTCATTAATCCTTTCTTGATGTTATTGATGTGTTCGCAAATTCGTGTTTTGATTTTTCTCTTTGTTTGTCCCACATACTGTATGCTGCATGGACATTCCAGTAAGTATATGGCACCCTCTGTTTCACAGGAAATTGCATTCAGAATTTTGTGGTGGTGACTAGAGGCCAAAATATGAAAATTCTGTCAATGTCCCAATATTTATGCACCTGACTGTATATATATATATATATATATATATATACACTAATAAATTATTAGTAAGAAGATTTGTCCTTAGAAAAGACTGAAAAAAGTAAATGGGTAACTGAATGTCACCTAGTTATAATTGGTGTGCTATAATTTGATTCATGGAATGTAACCTTAGCTGGCCATACACCAGACCAACTTTCATCCAACCCTCCATTTGCATGGGAGCAAATGACAATCAGCAATTTACACCGGAAAACAGATGAAAGCTCTTGTTCAGACAAGTTGTTTACATTAAACAGATTTAACCAACTTGCCTGAACAACCTTTTTCGTGTTTTCCGGTGTCTGGGAGCAAATGGCTGATTGTCATTTGCTCACATACATTACCAGAATTTCAAGTTGGATGGTTGGAGGAAAGTTGGTCTGGTGTATGGCCAGCTTTAGGCTTTATCATGTGAAATGCTTTGGAAGCCAAATAGAAGCAACTATTTTGATTTTAGCCCAACCAGTGATTGGGAATCCTGAAGTTGAGCCAGCCAGCCCGGAAATGAGAGCCAAGTGATGTAATCACTAACCACTGATTTCAACTCGGGAGACGTCATCATCAAAACATAGTAGAATATAGCATAAGAACATGCCAAGGTACAACAGAAACAGCAAATCTAACACAATCTAGAGTCAAAGGACAAGGGCAATCCACATGGTCAGATCAGAAATCAAAATGTCAGGTCAAGACTCAAGACTGGACTTGAACAAGTGCTACAGATCGCCCAATGAATGAGCCACCAATGTTGTTGAGAATCTGATCTAATGAATGAGGAATTCCAAACAAATGCCGTGCATTACGTTGTGGCCTGTAAACCACAAGTACATTCATGCACATACAAGCCCCAGATAACTATGAATATATATATATATATATATATATATATATATATATATTATACAGTATCTATCTAATAAGAAAGAAAGGTCTTTTTGTCCTTTATGCACGGCCAGAGTTTTGGTCCTAGCTCCACCAAATTTGGCATGGTGGTGTAGTTTGACTAGGATTAGGTTTTTACCTAGGTTTGAACTTCATCAGGGCCACACACTGTCAAACAATCCCTAAAAATGGGGGCACTCTTACATTACACAGGTTCCAGGGCTGGCACCAGTGGATTTGGCAGTCTGCCAAAAACCTGTGAGAAAGTTACAAAAGTATCCTTTTAACCTCAGTCTGAACAAACTGGATGACTCATGCAAGTACTGCCAGGACCTGGGGGATTTTTAGACCCGGGATGGAATCAGGAGTCGAAGCAGGAATGGTCTTGTTAAACTGAAAGGCAGCTGGTTTAATGGGAGTATTTAGATTCATGGAATAAAACAAAAATAGAAATACTGTAAAAAAAAGTCCATGGGTGAACTGATGATGTATGGCAGAGGATAAAAGTCCAATTGCTGTGGAACTGCGAAACAAGTGTCTGATAATAAAACATATCCAATAGATGTGAAGCAGATAAGCAGGTGTCCGGTAATGAATGAATCCAATTGATGTGAGGCAGAGAAACAGGTGCTTGGTAATGAACTGACAGAAAAGAAATTCCAATAGAGGTATGCTGAGGATCAGAGGTCTGGAAACTGCAGTGGGTTCTGAGTGTGTGCGGCTGGTCAGTAACAAGTGAAGGGTGAGACGTGGGGTATAGCTGGTGCAGGAATCCTGGGAACTGCCTGGGATGCTAACAGGAAGCAAACGAGACACTGCTGAGACTGCAATATACCAAGGCTAGGGAGCACAGAAACCTCTCACACAGCAAGGCTGAGAACATGTTCACTGGCAACTAGAGGGTGTGCTGAACACCTTAAGTGCCATGGGAAGGTGCAAGATAGGATGCTGAGAGTCACATGCAGAGCTCCAACCTGATTGGCCCATTCAGGTCACATACCCAAAACCAAGATGGCGGCGCCCAGCAGTCTACAGCATGGAGAAGCTGCCAGTGTTACCTGTACCAACATGGCCTGGGTCCTCCTCGCGCACCTCGTGCCAACCTCCAGGAACCAGCACCCCCACCGGTAGGACCGCACCAGAGTGCTGGCAGAGACCGTGAGCCCAGAGCCGTCCCTAACCGATTTGGTGCCCTAGGCAAGATTTTGGATGGTGCCCCCTAGCAGATAATCCAACCACACTACACTCTGCAGACACTCTGCCCCACCTCTTCATGCACCTGGCCTCATCCAGCACCCCACATCCAGAATAGCTCCTCTGGCCTCATTATGCACCCCTTATCCAGCTGTCAGCACCCCTCATTCATTATGCACCCATTTCCCAGCACAGCACCCCTCATCCATATAATGCAGAGTGTGCCACAGTGAGGGCCATATAATGCAGAGTGCATCACAGTGAGAGACATATAATGCAGAATGCGTTGCAGTGAGAGACATATAATGCAGAGTG
Organism: Taudactylus pleione; assembly: GCA_031769625.1. Lineage (NCBI taxonomy): Eukaryota > Metazoa > Chordata > Amphibia > Anura > Myobatrachidae > Taudactylus > Taudactylus pleione. The sequence goes on from JAUIMM010000065.1 coordinate 28,747,794, forward strand.
CATCACAGTGAGGGCCATATAATACAGAGTGTGTCACAGTGAGGGCCATATAGTGCAGAGTGCGTCACAGTGAGGGCAATATAATGCAGAGTGCGTCACAGTGAGGGACATATAATGCAGAGAGTGTCACAGTGAGGGCCATATCATGCAGAGTGCATCACAGTGTGGGACATATCATGCAGAGTGCATTACAGTGAGGGACATATAATGTAGAGAGCTTCACAGTGAGGGCCAAATAATGCAGTGTTTCACAGTGAAGGCCATATAATACAGAGAGCGCAGCAGTGAGAGCCGTATAATACAGAGAGCGCAGCAGAGAGAGCAATATAATGCAGAGAGTGCAGCAGTGAGAGCCATATAATGCAGAGAGCGCAACAGTGAAAGCCATATAACGCAGAGCACGTCACAGTGAAGGCCATATAATGCAGAGTGCATCACAGTGAGAGCCATATAATGCAGAGTGCGACACAGTGAGAGCCATATAATGCAGAGTTCGTCAGAGTGAGGGCCATATAATGCAGTGTGTCACAGTGAGGGACATATAATGCAGAGTGCGACACAGTGAGAGCCATATAATACAGAGTGCGTCACAGCGAGGGCCATATAATGCAGTGTGTCGCAGTGAGGGACATATCATGCAGAGAGTGTCATAGTGAGGACATATCATGCAGAGCGCATCACAGTAAGGACATATAATGCAGATTGCATCACAGTGAGGGACATATAATGCAGAATGCATTGCAGTGGGAGACATATAGTGCAGAGTGCGTCACAGTAAGCACCATATAATGCAGAATGCGTTGCAGTGAGAGACATATAGTGCAGATTGCGTCACAGTAAGGACCATATAATGCAGAATGCATTGCAGTGAGAGACATATAGTGCAGAGTGCGTCACAGTAAGGACCATATAATGCAGAATGTGTTGCAGTGAGAGACATATAGTGCAGAGTGCGTCACAGTGATGGCCATATAATGCAGAATGTGTTGCAGTGAGAGACATATAGTGCAGATTGCATAACAGTAAGGACCATATAATGCAGAATGCATTGCAGTGAGAGACATATAGTGCAGAGTGCGTCACAGTAAGGACCATATAATGCAGAATGTGTTGCAGTGAGAGACATATAGTGCAGAGTGCGTCACAGTGATGGCCATATAATGCAGAATGTGTTGCAGTGAGAGACATATAGTGCAGATTGCATAACAGTAAGGACCATATAATGCAGAATGCGTTGCAGTGAGGACATATAATACAGAGTGCATCACAGTGAGGACATATAATAGTGCAGAGAGTACTGCTGTGAGCACCATATAATGCAGAGGACAGCGATTAGTGACCCACATAAAACTTATAACACAGATAATATAAACACACCCCTTACACACATACACATAAAATGAATACACTCCCCCCCTCCCACACACACTACATTAATACACCACGACCACCCCACCACAGAAAGTAAAACACACTCCAACTCCACCCTTCCCAGAAAAAAACAAATACACCCCTCCCCATTGCATACATGATACCACCCTCCTAGATGACACTGGCATTTACCTGTCCTGAAGAGGATGTGCGGTCCCTGCTGGGGCTGGGCTCCATGTCATGTCCATGGCAGAGGATAGGAGAGGAAGAGCCTGTGAGATGATGATAGAGAAGAAACTAAAGAGGAAGGGGCGGGGACCCGGGTTAGGGGGCGGTGTCTTGGGCAGGGAAAACAGTGTGCATGTAGAATAGACAGGGGGCGGGGACCCAAGGTTAGGGGGCGTGGTTCTCAGGCAGGGAAATGAGTGGGCATGTAGTATAGGTAGGAGGGGACTAGTGGGGAGGGGATGGTCTCAGGCATAGTGACAGCCTGGTCAGGGCCCCCTCCTCCTCCTCCAGCCACAGTCAGACTGCCCGAGGCCAGCCGCAGCATAGAGTACTGTAATAATGAGTCAGTGTGTGTGACTCATTATTAGTACTACCGGCTGCAGGCCCCTTCATTGACGCGGGACCCAGTGCATTGCACCTGCCGCACCGCTAACAGTTCTGAGCCTCGGGATGCCCCTTAGGCATTCCAGATGCCCTAGGCATTTGCCTGGAATGCCTATGCCTAGGGCCAGCTCTGCGCAAGCCAGCAGGTAAGGACGCTCTGGTCGTTACAAGTTCATATTAAATCCACAGCCTCTGTGTCTGCATGCAAAGGCGTATCTAGAACTTTGTGGGCCACATAGCATGATCTTAAAAAAACACATACATTTGCCCCCACACAGAGGACCTGATTCAGACTCGGTCGCTAAGGAGCGATTGCTCGCTGCCGGGCGATTGTTGCTCAGTGCGCATGCGCATAATTCGCAGTGCGTGTGTGCAAGCCAGTCTCAGCGATGGGGAATCGTGTGCTCGTAGCACACAGACTGCCCACTACTTTGAGTGACAGATAGTGCCGATTGTGTGTGGTAACAGGGGAAGGTGCTTGTAAACGGGGGAGTGGTGTTGCGAGCGCAGGTGTGTCAGGCCAACAAAATGCCGTTTAAAGGGCATGCATAATTTGCAAAGTAGCATCATTGTACATGTCACCTGCATTTATTTCAGCCAGCACTGATCGCAGTGCTTATGGCGGGGTAAGGCTACCTCAAGGGCTGTGAGCAGCTCTGATGGCTCTCGATGTTATGAATTAATCAAACAAATCCAGGAGATGACGTGTGCTGTGAGGGAAAAGGCGGCGTCTTTATTCACTTTCGAGTGGTCAGTGCCGTAGCTCGCTAAGACATAGAAGGCATCCTTATGCCACACAGTGCGAGCATTTCATTTAAATATCCGGCCCCTTTTTTGCCAGCAAGCAGCCGCATCTTGCGAGCAGGTCTGAATGAGCTCCAGAGTCAATACATGTTATGCCACACAGACCCATTCATGCCACACAGTAGTACCCCTTATACACATTATGCCATGCAGTAGTAGTGCCCCTTTTTATATTATGCCACACAGTAATTCCCCTTACACTAGACCAGTGGTTCCCAAACTGTGCACCGTGGCACTGTGGGGTGCCTCGGGACACTTCCAGGGGTTCCTCAGGTTGGTGGTCCAGCACAAAATCAAATTATTTATGGTAAAGGAAATGAAAATATGTGGACAAACAGAAGCGTAAATCTGTCCACCACCACATAACTGACCCTAAGGATGACAGGTCAGCACAATTTACTTCACTTTACTACTCTACCTTCATCTTTTTCTAAATTTCTCAATAACAAAATTTTGGTTTAGGGGTGACCGTGATAACAATGCTGATACTCTAGGGCGCCGTGGTAAAAAAAAGTTTGGGAACCACTGCACTAGACAGTAATGCCCCTTATACATTATACCACACAGTAATGACCTTTACAGATTATACCACATAGTAGTAGTGCCCCATATAACACATTATTCCATTCCACACAATAGTAGTGCCCCTTAGACATTATTTCCCTCCCCCTGCAATTTAACTCCTGTGTCCCTCCCGCAACCTCTCACCTCCCTCTGTGTGCCATCAGCAACCAGCAGGTGTGGATTTGGTGCTGGGCCGCCAGCTAATTACAACTGGTGCACCGGCAGGCAGTGGCAGACATCCGATTGCCTCATGACTGGCGGCGCTGTCTCTCCATGACTGCCTGCCAGTGCGCCAGCTGTAATCAGATGGCGGGCTGGCACCAAATCAACATCGCTGACTGCCAGGCCCCTCTCGATGACCCTGACTGGACAAGCCCACCTTCTGTGCATGACTGGGTGCAGGGGGAGCGACGGGCAACAGAGGCAGCTCGGACACCATAGCAGCTGCACCCCTTGCACCCATGGAAGTTACACCTGTTTGCAAGAATGTTCTCAAACAGTGGGGTCCTTTTCAGGATCAATGGAAAGGGGTTATAGGTGAGGACAATGTGAACAAATAAGAGCTGCAGGTGGATTTCAGGGTCCAGTCTTCAACCCAGGCAACGTTGGGTATCCCAGCTAGTAATGTATATAATAAGTGAGAAAGCGTTTTTGTCTGTCTGTTTATCATTTATGCGCGGCCAGAGTTTTGGGCCTAACTCCACCAAATTTGGCATGGTGGTGCATTTTGACCAGGACTAGACCTGGATTAGGTTTTAGCCTAGGCTTGAACTTTGTCAGGGCCACACATTCCCACACAAACCATAAAAATGTGGACACACTTAAATTACACAGGCTCTGGGGCTGGCTCCAGTGGAAATTGGCAGTCTGCCAAAAGCCTGTGAGACAGCTACAAAAGTATCCTTTTAACCTCAGTCTGAGCAAACTTGATGACTCATGCAAGTTCATATTAAATCCAGAGCCTCTGTGTTTGCATGCAAAGGCACAAATAGAACTTTGTGGGCCACATAGCAAGATCTTAAAAGGCCCCCCCTCCATAGAAAAAAAACACGTACATTAGCCCCCATATAGAGGGCTTCATTCAGCAGTGCATGCAAGTGCGCTGCTGAACGTAGAGTCCCGATTATCGGTAATCAGCTGTACGCAGGACCCATTCTGTGAGTATGCAGAATGGGTCCTGCTCAATTGCACTCAATCAGGCAGAGGCATTAAAGGGCGGTGCAGGGGCAGTCAACGTTCCCAGAAACGGGGCATGTCTGCCCCATTTTCCGGGAGTGGCCAGCCCAGAGACTACATGGAACATACACAGTCTTCTGAGCTTGCAAGCCGGCCAGCCTGAGTAAGCTGAGGTTTACCCAGCTGTCCTGCCACCCAGCACCATCCCCCATCATGACCATCGACCACCGATAGCCACGATAGTTGCAATGGTGATCCCAGCCTGCGACCTCCATCGACCTCCTGCTGCATTTGCATTATTACAAGGATCGCAATTGCAAAGCTGCCTGCATGCAGTTTTGCAATTGCGATCCTTGCTGCATCAGGCCCAGAGTCCATTCATGTTATGCCACACAAGCCCATTCAGGTTATGCAACACAGAGCCCATTCAGGTTATGCCACACAGTAATACCCCATATACACATTATGCAATGCATTAGTAGTGCCCCTTATACATTATGCCACACAGTAATGTCCCTTACACATTATACCACACAGTAATGCCCTTTACAGATTATGCCACATAGTATATTAATCCACACAATAGCCCCTTACACATAATTGTTGCCAGGCAACCTGTGCCTGGGGATCCTGTGCCATCCTGCTTGGACCTGCACTCTGTAGCTGCTTCTGAACCAGAGACCTTGTTGTGGCGCAGAGTGCCATGCACCACTCCACTCCTGGCAGACCCCAGGACCTGTGATCTACCCTGGTAGGGTGAGTCTAGTGGCAGCTGTAAATTCCACTGGCATATTGACTTTCGGGATGATTCGGGACCTCTCTGATCCCGCTTCCTGACTGGACACTCTGAGGTAGGCTGCCATTTTTACTCCTAACTGTGGCTGGAAAAATTAACCTTCATTCTGCTGTGGAAAGGGGTGCTGAGGAGTATCTTCCATGTCCCATACTTACCTCCTGTTCTCACTGTGCATTCCAAGCCATTTTCTCAGCTTCTCCAGGACAAGAACTGTGACTGCAGTGACTTACCTCCTAAGGACATTGTACAGCTTTTTCTAAGTGTATCTTCCCTGGCCACTCATCTACAGTCCCACACTGATTTGCAATAATCTGCTAAACTTTCTGTGCCCACTACAATTTATATATTATCCTAGCACAATTAGATATTAGTGATTTCTGCAGTGTATTATTTACTATTTTTTAAGTGGTTGCGTCCATTGCCGGGTTTAGTTGTTTTCATGTCTTCTCTCTCTTATAGTTCTTCAATATGTGTACTTGTCACATGTATGTGGGTGGAATTACTGTTCTTTTTCCTATCTACAGTAGCTGCTATTCTTCTGGGCTATGGACACAAAAAGTCACAAAAAACCACAATGGGCAAATCTATAGGAAATATTGCTAAATCACATTCTTCCAGAAACTCTCCTCCTACTTACTTGACACCTCACCTCTCAGAAATGTCTCAAGTATCACCTTCTCAAGTTCACTAGCCAATTACTTCTGCAGGGAACACTGTAAGTGAACTCTTTTTACTTCTTCAACCACTTAACCAAAAAATGGATAATAACCAATCAGCAATAATTAATGCTCAGTCCCATTTGGAATCCAACACCAAAAGGAAAAGGATTGTAGAGTTAGAACATCAAACTGCACTTTCTTGGAATACCAGAGAGCATAAAAAATACAGATCTTCTTAGTACAGACTTGATACATGTTATAGAGCTTCCAATATCTGGGACAGTTAATATTGAGAGAACCCACAGACTTGGGTCTAAGAGGGATAATCATACTAAGGGGTAAATTTACTAAAATGAGAGTTTTTAGAAATGGAGATGTTGCCCATAGCAACCAATCAGATTCTAGCTATTATCTTCTAGAAGATGCTAGTTAAATGTTAAGTAGAATCTGATTGGTTGCTGTAGGCAACATCTCCATTTCTAAAAACTCTCATCTTAGTAAATGTACCCCTATATCTCCATGACCAATTATAGCCACATTTTTAAACTTTAAAGACAAAGAAAATATTCTCAGGGCCTATTGCAAGATCTGCTCCTTTATTATCTTGGACTTTAAGTTCTTAATTTTTCAAAACTTCTCAGCTTTAGTAATGCAAAAATGATGTAAATTCTTGCCTACTTGTAAAAAAATGTCTTCCATTCTCTACCCTGGTAAACAGAGGACCTCATTCAGAGCCGGACGCTATCAGCCGTTCGCTCGTACGCATTAGATTGTTTTAAACCACGCATGCGTCCGGATCTCATTGCGCATGTGCGGCCGGATCATTGCAGTCATTTCTCGATCGCTCGTATACACAGCGAACAGGAAGTGACCTATGTCATTTGATTGACAGAATGTTCCGTTTATGGGTGGTAACGGGGGTGGAGATGAGAAAACGCAGGCGTGGCAAGGCGTTTTTTGGGCGTACATGTATTATCTTGTGCGAACGTCCAATGTGGATGCTATTTTGTACACGTCACTGTGTGATCCATTTTCCATTAAGACTGCTCGCTCAGCTTTGGGTCTGGTATAGTCTACCGCAATGACGATGGTCTCCTCGTACTTCCCCGGACTCATCGATGGTGTTGCGATTAATCAAGTGAGGCAACAAAAACAATTAACTTTTAATTGCTAAACAGCTTGTAAGGTGTTTAGCAAATAGACCTTTTTTAGTAGCTAAAAACCGAACGCAGGTGAACTACTCAGCTGCTAATTTCTGGGGCATACAATCAATTAGCTAACAAATGTTTGTATTTTTTTAGTGCTTTTTACATATTTGTAAGTGTTTATTTTGTAGGCAAACAATATTGTACGCATGTTGGTTTTTTTTCTATTTTATTTTTTGACCAAGAAACCAATCGTCCTTTTGTTTTTTGATAATTGTTAATTACAACTCATAAATTAATTTTAACCCTTGTTTTTTAGGCAAAATATGAAATGATTCTATTTCCGTTGTACTGTTTGCAAGTTTGTTAGAGGGATTACCTTTTAACCAGTTTGTGAATAAATCAACAATAGAATTTTGCCAATTTGTTTCCAAAGTTTATTAATATTTTGTTTTTTTTGGTTTCAAGTTTTTTTTTAAGTAAACATATTTTTTTTCATGGGCCAAAATCTAGAAATCATTTTGCCCACACACCAACAAAATAAGTGGCATTTGAACACAAATAAAACAAATAAAAACAATTCACAAGAAAGGAGAGGGAGGTTTTTGCCATGCAGGAATATGGGGCAAACACAGAGATGGATTGTGGGGAAATTAGCCAGTGCTGTCATCGCCTTTTAGGCCGTTTGGCCGGGGGTTGGAGGGAGCCTGAACGGGTATGGGAAGTCCTTCGGCTGGCCTGGCCAGAGGCAGATGTTGTGGCCTCTGGACTAGACATAGGGCTAGGCACATTTGGAGGGATGGCTGTTGTTGTGTCAGAGGTGGAGGGTCCTGATGTTCCGGCAGGAAGGGAGGCTGGCTCCAACATGTGTTGGCGAACGAGCTGCTCCAGGGCATTTGCTATTCGCATGTTGGCCCCAGTATTTTCCGCAAGGGCCTTAGCAATGGTCACGTTGTCCGCAGCACTTTGCTCCAGGGCGTCCGCCACCCGTAGCAGATTGGCGTCCATCCTCTGCAGAATCTCGGTCTGCTGATCCATTTTACCATTGAGATCAGTGAGGAGGGCCACTGCCTGCAAGGGGGAATGCCCTGGACTGTCTGCCACAGGGTCCCCAGCCGGATCTACTGCTTCCTCCCCTGCAGTGCCAGAAGAAATTCTGCGGCCAAAGCTCACCTCTGGAGCAGACTCATCCGCCTGTGTCTCTGTGAGAAAAAAGAGAAAAGAGTAAAATTATAATCTAGATATTGTCAAAAACACATTTCTGAGTTGGTAACCTTACAACATTTATCTGGGGCAACATGAGGAGCCGCAAAGTCTGGCATGTCGGTATCCATGTTCGACATGCCAAACACCTCCTCATCCTGCACACACCCCTGGGCCAGCTCCTCCAAATCTGTGAGCTCAAGTGACACAGGGGTGGAACCCCCACCTGTCACCCCTGCATGCCTAGCCCTATCAGACAGTTTTTGTTTAAGCCGATATTTGAAGTCGCTCCATCCGTTGGTTTAAAATTTGGCATTATTCCTGCAGTATTTTGACCTGTAAACACTTTTTACTAAAATGTAGTTTTTACGTACCGGCGTTTGACCTCCCGGGTTGAACGTTCAAACTCACCCACACCATTGACACCACTGGCTATGTCGTCCCACAGTTTCCATCTCTGGGTTGCACCCATATTCCTTGGTGCCTGTGCCAGGTTGTCATTGCACATTTGCACCAAAACTTCCATCTCCTTCCTTGTGAATTGTGGCTGCCTTTTTTTTGGCACTAGTTTGCCTACTAGGGCCAGCAGCCTCTTCCATGGCATCCTCCACACCTTTTTTTTTAAATGTTAAAAATGTTTTTTAGTAAAATGTTTTAAAATGTAATGATAAACATACACATTTTCCCATAAAAAAAAAAAACACTTACATGGTGCCTGTTGGCTAGTACTTTGCTGCTCTGTACTCATTTTTTTCGGTCAATGTAGCAGACCGATTTTGGCATTCAGTGACGTTTTTATACATGCGTCAGCATCATTCCTTGTGCGCTCCTATTGTCCGTCCTTAATTTGAGCGGGAAAATAAAGCCTATTTATGGCTTGGTGTGACTCGAGTCAAGGTGGCATGTTTTGATTGTTGGAGGTTTAGCGTTGGAGTTGATTGTTGGCGATTGGTTTGGAGAAGGAGAACTGGTTTATTTTGATCTTTTGGCTTTTTTTCTTCGTTATTTTCCGTTCGCATTTTTTTATTTTTTTTGGCTTTTTGGATTTGCATTTTTGAGTAAGTATTTAAAAAATCCACCGTAAAAAATAATAGTAAATAGTTTACATTTGTTTCTAATTTTTTTTTATTTTACAATTATTTTGGCAGTGACTGAGTGAAGTTTTTGAACTTTGGGATATTTGTCTGTTTTTGGTAAGTGTTTTTGGTTTCATGATTTTACAAATTCGATGTGTTGGTCTTAGCATATGTTTCGCTAAGTAATGTTGTTTTTTTCTTTGAACAATCATGTCTTACCACTAAATGTAGCGTACTATTTAGTGAACTAATGCATCCTTATTCAACTGTAAAAGTAGTGTACTATTTAGCGAACTAATGTATCCTTATTCAACTGTAAAAGTGGCATACTATTTAGCGAACTAATGTGTTTTAAATTTTTCTGTGTAAAATCATGTCTTCCCACTAAATGTAGCTTACTATTTTGAGAACTAATGTGTGCTCCCTTCTCTATTTTTTAGAATATGAATTTTTTTAAATATCCTAGTTTTTTAAATTAATATCTTTAAAAATTTCAAATTTTGAAATGTAGGTTGATTTGCCCATGACACGTCCCAGGCCTGTAAGCATCTTTGGTTTTCTTGGAAAAGATAAGTATATTTTTCTTAACACATTTGTCTAAACCTATAACTACCTTGCTTAACATTTCAGGTTGATGTTGGTCGTATTATATTGGCCATGGTTCCAGAACCCGACCAACCTCAACTTCGTCCCAGGCGTAGGCCTCGTAGGCGTGCAAGGCCCCAGCTATATAGAACACGTATCACCCTTTTTGGAATGCCAGATGATGAGGTGTTAAGGTGCTACCGTCTTCCGCCACAACTCATCATAGACACTCTCTCATTAATAGAGAGTGATCTTGAACGGCAAATTGACAGTCCTACAGCAATACCACCACTTACGCAATTAATGTCGGTGTTACATTTTTGTGCCTCAAGATCCTTTCAAACCACTGTGGGAATAGTCGCTGGAATTTCCCAATCCTCCTTTTCAAGGATCCTGAGGGCAGTGAGGGAGGCCCTTTTCAAACACCTCCATCATTTTATTAAAATGCCATTGGATATGGGTTCCCTTAATGTGGCGAAGGCTAATTTTTATCAAATAGCTGGCTTCCCACACATCATAGGAGTTGTGGAAGGCACTAACATACCAATTCAAACTCCTGCATGGCTGGAGGCTATATTTAGGAACCACAAACACTTTCACTCGATGAATGTAATGGTGGTATGTGATGCCTCCCTCCAGATCCTGTCCCTGAATGCCAAATTCCCCGGCAGTTCACATGATTCCTTCGTCATCCGGCAATCAGGGATTTGGCACAAATTAAACAACCTACAAGCTGGTGATGCGTGGCTTCTGGGTAAGTTGACACCTTCTGTTGAAACCAATGCAAAGCTTGTTACACAATGGTCCTGATGTTTTTTATCTGTTTTCACAGGAAACAGTGGTTACCCTTGCACACCCTGGCTGCTCACCATGGCCACAAAGTGAGTATAATTCCGCACTTACAGCCACCAGGCAGGTGGTGGAGCACTGTATCGGCCTTTTAAAAGGCTGATTTAGATGCCTCCACCGCTCTGGTGGTGACCTCATGTATTTGCCGGCTATGGTTTCGAAAATTGTGGTCCTGTGTGGGATATTTCACAACATCGCTATAAGGAGTGGTGTCCCAATGCAGCCAGAGGATGCCTTGCCTGAGGACGGCCCCCCCGAGGTGGGTCGGAGGTCAGTATGTGGGGGGGCCATACACGATGAAGTTGTGGCCAGATTTTTTAGGTCATTATTTTCCTCATAATGTTTAAAATGTAATATTTTAAAGTACACTTTTAACTGATTTTTTTTTGTTTTGTTTTTAATCCCTAAAATGACCATAAAAAACCATGCCTACTACCTGATCAACACAAATGACTTTATGTGGACACATTGGATATAACTTCGGGAACAATGATTTCTCATTTGTGGATTCATGTTGGCATGCTCCTTCTTCAAACAGTTCCTGATTTTGTTTTTTTGGGGGTTTTGGTGTGTTTTTGACGTGTGTGTTTTGAATTTTTGTATTTATTGTGTGTATTCACTTGGTGTTTATTATTTGTGTGTATTAAAAAATTTTTTTACGTTCACCAACGATTTCCATCGTAAATTACAACCAAGTGTAACCTGTTTCTAAAAATGCAAAGTTGCTTAATGCCTAATACAGTAAGTTGTTATTTGTAAAAGTTTAGTACCCTGCTTAGTTGCTAAAAGCAAACACCAATGGTATTATGGTGAATCAGTATGTTTGCAATTGTAGGCCTAAGCAGGTAGCTTTAAATTTAACATTACCCACACCAAAAAAAAAACACATTTTGAGGTTACTTTTCCAAACCTATTGGTATTGTTATGTGTTTAATGTGCAAGCTTACATACTTACTTGAACTTTCGACAAACACATTTACATTTCTTAAAAAATCATGGACAAATAGTAGACTTATGTAAGGTTCAGCAATCTAAGATTTACACACAAGGAATGAGACTTAAATAAATCAAAATAAATTAATTTTTTTTAGACATTTTTGGAGTGAAACAAAATAAATAGTGGCGCAGGCGCGCCAAAATGTGATCCAAGGCCACATGCATGGCAACTACATGGCCCCTCAAATTCTGCAAGCCTGCATAAATTTCAGCGTTACGCCTCTGTTCCTCTGTGGGTAAAAAAATGGGCGGATTACTAAAATGGCACCTTAATTTATATGTGAAAAAACAACTAAAAAATCATACTATACAAAAAAAGGTGACAAAAAAACCTACAAAACAATTGGAATGCCAAACGAAAAGATTGTCGAAAAACAAAGCCAAAAAATCTTTGGCAAAAATAACATAAAAGAGAGTTACAACTACGCAAAAATACATTTGTTGGTACCGTAAACAAGAAAGACACAAGTATGAGTGTTTGGACATGTGTCATATGTGTAAGGGGAAAACATCGTAGACATTGTTTCACAAAGATATATATCAAAAACATTAGAAATACTTTACAATTTTGAAATGCACAGGCAAAAGGACAACATCAGCCAAAATCAAAATAATGAAAAAACAGCCATAGTTTTAAAGCGAAACATACCGGTCCTAATGGTGCCTGGTCCTGGAGCCCCAAAATCGTCCTCATCAGAGGTGGGCCAGTGCAGCAGGGATGGAGGAGGGGTGATTTGGGATGAAGTTGAGGGTGAGGAAAAGAGAGGGGGGGTTGAGGGGAGTGTGAATTGGGAGGGATGGGAATGTGAGGAGAGGGAGGGGCCTCACGGTTGGCCAGGTCTGGGTTGGAGGGGGAATTTGGGGAAGAATGGGCAGAGGAGGTTTGGGTGGGAGTGGGGGATAGGGGACTAGCCCGACGTTGCTGACTTTGGCGACGTTGTAGTCTGCGCTCAGCCCCTAAATGATGTTGAAAAATTTAGATTATTACATATTTCATTTTTTGTTTCAACAATTTTCACACCAAATTTTTTTTATTTTAAAAACAGGGCTATACGGTAAACATGCACACGCAGGTATGTCTAAAATAAAGAAACAGGGCTATACAGTAAACATGCACACGCAGGTATGTCCAAAATCAAGAAACAGGGCTATACAGTAAACATGCACACGCAGGTATGGCCAAAATAAAGAAACAGGGCTATACAGTAAACATGCACACGCAGGTATGCTTACATTTTAAATATAATTTAAAAAAACACTTACTTTCCTGTATTTGCTGATGCAAATTGGCCAACAGGCGTGGGGATCTGCGCCCCAGATCGGACCACCTCCTTTCCAGTTGGCCGATATTCCTGCAGTTGCCGATCGTACACAGGCGGCGGCGCACCTCCGCGTAGGCCAGCCACTTGCAGAGGTTAGTGATGGGGTGCGGCTGGTGTGTGATTCTCCGGTCCATCACATCAGTGAGGACCAGGAGCTCACGTCTACAAAAAGCTGCTGCTCTCATGATGGCAATGATTTTTTTTTACACAAAACAGTTTTAATAAAGGTCCTAGATTGGCTAATGTACTTTGTAAATTAAGAAAAAGCATTCTATTGGTTATTGTATGAGTCATGTGACCTACACCCTCACAAATATAATGTGAGTTATGATAGGCTTGATACAGTGACATGCGTAAGCTAATTTAAATATTAATAAAAAAGATGAAAAATCGGGCTAGAAAAAAAACGCAAAACAAGAGTAGCATTCAAACAAACTTTTAATTTTGAAAAACCATCCCCTTGGTCCAACCGTACGTATTCTGCGGAAGCAATGACACACACTAACAATAATAAAGTTTATTGACATTGAAAGAAAAAAAAGGATTGTAAACATGTGAATAACAATTAAACTAATTAATATAGTGATTTCTATTAATCGATTCAAGTATGTTTGCTGAATGAAATAGCAGGCAATCGAAAACTGACAGGGCCACTTCCGGATTTGACTTGTGCGAGTGTTCCCTGCAACCAAAGAGGAGACGGACGGTCGCTATTTCGAACGTTCGCTAGCTAGAGGAGGGGTTGTGAGTATATGGGGCGGAAGATTAGCTGCGAGCGAACATACGAGCGAGCGCTTGAATTTACATTTTTCAGCTCGTACGGCGCACAAGCGAACGGCCACTTGCGTCCGGGTCTGAATCAGGCCCAGAGAGCCCTATCAAATGGCAAACCTTGTTTTTTTTGTTACTCCAGCTACAGCTAGATCATATTTGCATCTTGACAAGCAAAATTCTTTACCAGTTTTTAGCCCTTTCCCTAAACCACCTTCATTCATCAACCTTTATGCTCCATAAGCACTCACAATGTTGTTTGGTACAGAACGTTTATAAAGTTTATAGAAAAAGTAAAATGAATATTCATTTTATTTCACTTTTATTTTTTTAACACTGGGGAAGAGCACCCCTGATGAACACAGGCAGCACACTTTCTTTATGGACAACAAGCCCCTTGATGAACAACAGAGACAGCACCTCTTCTTTATGGACAATAAAGCAACCCTGCAGAGTCACAAATATGTGAACGATAAACTGTGGGCTGGCCGGCAGTGTCACCAAACAATAATAGCACAGCTAAGTTGCTAATGCACATACACAAAAAATATATATCTTATTTAAATTTTTTGTGAATTAATAATATTCACTTTATTTCACTTTTATTTTTTTATCAATCTACAGAAAAAAAAGATATATTAACAATAATAGCGCAGCTAAGTTGCTAATGCACAGACACAAAACAAATTAATTTATTTTTTATTTTTTGTGGATTGATAATATTCATTTTATTTCACTTTTATTTTTTTTATCAATCCCCAGTGTTAAAAAAATAAAAGTGAAATAAAATTAATATTATCAATCCACAAAAAAAAAAGTTATTTTTTGTTTTGTTTGTGTGCATTAGCAACTTAGCTGCGCTATTATTGTTTGGCGACACTGTCGCTCAGATTGCAGTTTATCACCCTCGCATTTGTGACTTTGCAGGTGTTCTAGCAGCACCTCCACCAGCGAGGCCACCTCATTTCTATTAGATGTATACAAATTAAAAAACCTCCTCCAGATCAAAGATGTATTTTAGGAACTGAAGAACTTGATCCTGGATTGATGTTCCCTCATAAATTTTTGAATCAAAACATTAAAATAAATAAATTAAAAACTAATCAATCCTTCCGTCCTTTCCCTGTCTTTAGTCCATAAACATATTCCAACTCCGTCGGGCCTCTGACCTAGTTAAGAAAAACATTCTTTGTTTTTAAACTTCCTAGGGGTCGTATAGTTTATTAAACTGCCATCCTGTTTACCACTGAAATGCCACTCTGTGCCATGTTGGAAGCTGAACTGCCACATGTTAGTGCCACCCACTGCTGTAGCTTAGCTAAGTCAACCAGCTAGCTGGATGCAACCTTTTGGCTCTAAACTAGATGAAATCGATATTGTGAGGTGGTCAAAACTGACTGGAAATTACTGGAAATAGATGTTATTGAGGTTAATAATACTGTAGGAAAAAAAACAGGCCCAAATTATGTGGTTTTAGCTGTTTTTATGATTTGTTTAGAAAAAATACAGATCCACATTAAAACCAAAACATGCAAGGGGCGGTTTTGGCAAAACTAAATCCAGAATCAAAACACGAGTGTCAGGTTGCGGCCTAGGTTGTCCGTTACTCACCTTTGCGCCACCTTCCTCTGATCTCCCATCAGGTGCAGCGGAGGGTACGTGCCGAGTATTCTACCTAGTGCCGTGTGAACTGCCTTGGACTGCTCCGTGCTTGGTTTCTGCGGTTGCCGTCATGGATGCGGCCATGACAGTTTGCATCACCTAACGACTCCATACCCAATGGTAACATGACGTTGGTCAGCTGACGCTGTTCACCAATGATATGCTACTGCAGGGGATAAAGCCAGACTATGGACCACAGGAAGTTGTCTGAGCAATGTTGTCGCTTCCCAGTGTTCATAGAAGATATTGTTCCAGGCCCTTCCTCGTGTTTCCCTGTGCTTACCAGTGCTGACTACAGTGCAACAGTGCATCCTCAACACCTCGCCTGTTTGCAGATCATTTGCCACCTTGTTGTGCAGAAGTGCGTCTTCAACATCATGCCTGGTTGCGGATCATTTGCTACCTCATTGCGCAAAAGTGCATCCTGAACATCTCACCTGTCTGCAGATCATATGCCACCTTGTTGCGCAGAACTGCATCCTCAACATCACGCCTGTCTGCGGTTCATTTGCCACCTCGCTGAGCAGAAGTGCGTCCTGTATATTTCCCCGACGCTCGGAGCAATCGTCTATACTGCTGTCACTACACCGTCCAGCCTCAGTTCTGTAGTCTCTACTGCATTCAGTCACATTACCGCTGTCACTACAACATCACGCCACAGTTCTGCCATCACTACTGCATCCAGTTACAGTACCGCTGTCACTTCAGCATCCAGCCTCGGTTCTGCAGTCTCTACTGCATCCAGTCACAGTACCGCTGTCACTACAGCATTCAGCCACTGAACTGCTGTCACTACTCCATCCAGTTACAGTACCGTTGTCACTACACCATCCAGCCTCGGTTCTGCAGTCTCTACTGCATTTTGTCACAGTACCACTGTCACTACAGCATCCAGACACAGTTCTGCAGTCACTACTGCATCCAGTTGCAGTACCGCTGTCACTACAGCGTCCAGCCACAGTTCTGCAGTCACTACTGCATCCAGTCACAGTTCTGCTGTCACTACAGCATCCAGCCATAGTACCGCTGTCACTACAGCATCCAGCCTCAGTACTGCTGTCTCTACAGCTTTCAATCCTTGGTGCCATTGTACCTCACATGCACCAGTCCTCACTGTCCTGTTACTACCTAGGACCTCCAGTGAATACATTAGAAGCTGCACTAGGGTGTAGCTTAATCCTTGTGAAAAGAATCCTCTAGGGTCACGGTAGCAAGATTCTCTATTCCCGTGAGTGCCAGTTACCTGACCAAAGGACCGCGACCTGCCAGCTGGGTGCAGCTAATCCCGCTATGAGGGGTCACTGGTGAACACCTCCTGGCTGGTTAGATTCCACACATTTGGTCAGGTCTCGCCAATGACTGGTACTCGTGGATAAGGAGATCTTGTGTACAGGCCCCACATCTCAGATTTCCCCTTCAGTCCTGAACCTCAGCTT
Source organism: Taudactylus pleione (assembly GCA_031769625.1). Classification (NCBI taxonomy): domain Eukaryota; kingdom Metazoa; phylum Chordata; class Amphibia; order Anura; family Myobatrachidae; genus Taudactylus; species Taudactylus pleione. The sequence continues at coordinate 28,764,821 of JAUIMM010000065.1, forward strand.
GCGCCCCACAGTAGGGGATTCCATACAGCCGATCGTGATAGATTGCTCAGGCCAAAGAAGATGCAAGCCACCAGGTTGGAGGATAAGGCAGGTGTTTTTGAGTTGCTCTCTCGAGTGAAGGCTCATGAGACATTTCTGCGGGTTGTGGGGCAACACCTGCAAGAATTTTCATGGATATTTAAAGAAATTTTTGTTGCTCCTTCTGTATCGTCTCCAGCTATTTCTTAAGTACCATCAACTAAACCTCCTGTGTCTGGTTCTTAAGAGTCTCACATTTCATCCTCTCCTATGACAGGGAAAAGTTGTGAGTCTTTGAGTCTATTTTCCAAGTATTCCCTTCCTACATCAACAATTATTTCTAGTGTACATGACCTCCTCATAAGGTTTTCTCAAGTTTTGGAACAACTCCAAAGTCTCCTCCCCAGGATACTCCAAATTATTTCTAAGTCCTCTGGTGTTACCCCTGAGGTATCCAATATCACCGTCAGGGAGACTGGAGTAAGACATCGAAGCTTCCTACGTCCCAAGCTTTGGAGAGCGAACATCAGTACCGCCGGGAACTACATCTATGCCTGTATTGTGGTTATGATGACCATTGTATCAGAGACTGTACTCTTTGACTCTTTGACTTTCTAGATGTAGGGACAAGGGTGTGCCCTTCGAAGACGGCACTTCCAGTTCTTCCCCGTCACCACTGGTGGTCTCTACTCCTTCCGTTCAAACAAAAAGGGAATGCTTTCCAAGCAAAAGGTTATCCTCCCTAGGTCAGAGACACAATTCATATTTATTCTATCAATCATGGTTCGGACATTATCTGTGACATAGGAGGTCTCCAGTCAGTTGTTCCTCAGGAGTTATATAGTAAACCAGCCCTAAACTCTTTAGTTTTAAATCCTGTACCCCAGGAGGGGGTTATGAGTGGCTCACCCCAGGAGGTGGTCTTAGGTCCTATATCTCGAGACAAAGCTTCAAGCTCCTCATCCAAAGGAAGGAATTCAAGTGACATACTCCAAGGAGGGGTTTTAAGTTTTTCTCCCCAGAAGGAAGTTTCAAGTGTTACACCCCCAGAAGGGTTGCAAGTTTCATACCCCAGGGGGGAATTTATGGTGTCGTACCCCAGGAAGGGTTTTTGAGTAATACACCCCATGAAGGGGTTCTAAGTCTCTCACCGCAAGGTGGGGCTTCAAGTCTCATAACTCTAAAAGGAATTTCAAGTTTTGTACACCAAGAGAGCATTTTGGGTCTTTCACCCCAGGAAGAAGTCTCTGGTCTTGCTTCCCAAGAGAGGGGTTCATGTTCCATACCCCAATAGGAAATGTCAAGTCAACTTCCCCAGGAAGGGGTTTTAAGTTCCATACTTCAACAGGGGGTTTCAAGTCCTACACCCCAGGAGAGGGCCGTCATTTCAAGTTTCACACCCTAGGAAGGGGCCTTCATTTTGAGTTTCATGCCCCAGGAGGGGGCCTTCATTTCGAATCTTATGCCCCAAGAGAGGGTTTCAAGTTTTGTTCCCCAGGAGGGGTCTTCTGGTGTTATATCCCAGGAGGGGTTTTCGGGTATTATACCCCAGGAAGGGTCTTCTGGTGTTATGCCTCAGGAGTGGTTTTCAAGTATTATACCCCAGGAGGGGTCTTCTGGTGTTATGCCCCAGAAGGTGTTTTCAACTATAATACCCCAAGAGGGAGTTTTGAGTCACTGACCCCAGGAGGGAGTCTCTGATCTTGCATCCCAAAAGGGGGTTTCATGTTCTGTACCCCTAGAGGTAAAGTCAATTCAGCTTCCCCAGGAGGGGGTTTTAGATCCCATACTCCAACAGGGAGTGTCAAGTCCTGTACTTTAGTAGGGGGCCTTGAGTTTCTCACCCCAGCAGGGGGCTTTGAGTCTCGCACCCCAGGAGGGGGTTTCAAGTCTTGTGCCCCAAGAAGGAGGCTTAAGTCTCATACCCCAGGAGGTGGTTTCATGTCTCACCCGGCGAGGCGGTTTCAAGTCTCATACTCCAGCAAGGGTCCTCAAGTGTTACACCCCTGGAAGGAGTCTCAAGTTTCACATCTCAAGGGGGAATTTCATGTTCCGTACCCCAGGTGAAAATGTCAAGTCCACTTTCCCGGGAAGGGGTTCCTAGTTCCATACCCCAGCCGGGGTTTTCAAGTGTTACACCCAGGAAGGGGTCTCAAGTCTTATGTCCCAAAAAGGGGTTTTGAGTTCCATACCCTGGAGGAGGTTCTCTGGTTCCTCACTCAAGAAGGAGTCTTTTAGTGTTTGGTCCAAGTCAATTGTTTCTACACCACTTCAGTTAAAAGATTCTCAAAAGGTCGCTATTGCTGCACCTGAATGTATCACCCAGGGTCCGTCTGATGCTTCTATGCCCATTTGCTTTAATGGAAATATAGAGCAGTATTATGCTTTGGTGGAACATTTCCTTGCTATTATAAAATCCTCTCCATTATTTGGAGTCAAGCCTACCTATCACACATCGCTCCAGAGACCCAGAATCAGACCCCATCACTTACCTTTGCGGGCACTGACCCGCGGTGTCTTCCGGCTCCCGTGCTGTGCGCTGCTTCCTCCTCTCTCAGGGCGGGTCCCGCTGTTGTCCTCTGATGGGTCACGCTGCTGTTCTACCTCCACGCCGGCTCCTGCTGACTGCTTGGTCCCCGCTGCTCACATCCAGGAAGCGCTGTCCTACAGTCCATGGGTGTGGCTATCTTGGATTCGCCCATGTGACTCCTCTACCACCAATGAGGAGCCTTCTCCTTCTCTCTCAGCCTAACAGCTCCCAGCGTCCACTATAAAAGGATCCCCACTGCTGACACAAGTTGCCAGTACAACAAGTCCCTTAGTCCAACTAAGTGAGCCTCCCCACTGTGCTCTGTAGGTGTTGTCACCACTCCAAGTAGCTTCCACGCTACCAGCTTCTCCACACGGCTATCCAGCTGCTCCAAGTAGCTCCCACACTACCAGCTTCTCTACACGGCTATCCAGCCACTCCAAGTAGCTCCCACGCTACCAGCTCCTCTACATGGCTATCCAGCCGCTCCAAGTAGCTTCCACACTACCAGCTTCTCAACACAGTTATCCAGCCGCTCCAAATAGCTTCCACGCTACCAGCTTCTCTACACAGCTATCCAGTCGCTCCAAGTAGCTCCCACACTACCAGCTTCTCTACACGGCTATCCAGCCGCTCCAAGCAACTACCACGCTATCAACGTCCCGATATGGCTCCTTAGCCGCACCAAGCTCCTTCCGTATTACCCAAATCCTCTAACAGTCTTCTGCACCCTCTCATGCGGAGAAACTTCATCAAACCAAGTCTCCTCCAGCGAGCATCTGAGCTGAGTACTACAGGTCCAAGGCCCAGCCCGGGAACACAGCCTCAAAATCCCACGATTGTGACACTACCAATGTAATAAAGTTTATTATTTCGTCTTTCCGAGGTGAAGCTTGGGACTGGGTTGAACCTATTTATGATTCAAAAGATATAATGCTGTTAGATTTGGTAGCCTTTAGTGCAGCAGTAATAAAGGAATTTAGGGCCTGATTCAGACCCGTTCGCTAAGCTGTGGACGCACGCCCTGGAGGCGATTATCACACGTTTGCGCATGTGTATGTGTCAAAGTATGCATGTGCAAATCAGTCACTGTGGCCGGGCAGATATTTTGAATGACAGATAGTGCCTTTTGTGGGTAGTAACAGGGGAAGGTGCTTGTGAACGGGGGAGTGGTGTTGCGAACGCAGGCGTTTCTGGCTATCAAAACAGAGTTTTATGGATGTGCATATTTAGCAAAGATGTGTCATTGTACACATCACTTGGTTGTTATTCAGCCTGCAGTGATCGCAGTGCTTGCAATGGGGTAAGGTCTTCCTCAAGCGCTGCATGCAGCTCCGATGGCTCTTGATGGTTCCGATTGTCCATACACTTCCTGGAGATGACATGTGTTAAGAGAGAAAAGTGTCCATCTTTATACCGGTGTGCGTTTGCTCTGCCATCGCTCTCTAAGACATAAAGGGCATCTTTACACCAGACAGTGCGATCATGGCATGTGCATACCTGGCCCCTTTTAGCTGCGTGAGAGCGCAGATTAGCATCCAGGTCTGAATGAGCTCCTTAGTCCTACTTATCCCGACAATTCACTTGTAGACACTCGTCTCAATGAAGTCTCTAGTACTGGTGTACCATCTTCTACTATTAAGCTCAAATACACTTCTTTGAGTCCTCTCCAAAAATATCCAGTGCAAGAACAATCAGTCCAGAAGGGGAAAACTCAAGGGGGCATTAGGATATTAAATTACAACACAGATTCCTGAGCATGATGAAATACAGTTTTTAGTAGTTCCCGTGATTGATCCCTTTCAGCTTAAGTCTTCTCCTCCTTCGAGTGGTCCTCGACAGTCCCGTAAGAAGAAGAAAAATCATTGAATTTTTTTCGTGTGACCAACCTTTTTGTGACAAATTAATTTTTTGAATCCTATTTATCAGTTTCTACTGGTGTTTTGAAACTTACTCGTATCTGAGATTTGGTAAATCATCTGGAAGATGTCTTGGAAGTTTTTGTACCTTGATCTTCAATCAGAACTTCTTCGAGTCAAAGATTCTTTTTTTTTTTGGAGCACATTGTGGTGTTCGGAGTCCACCCTGAAAGGGGGGTACTGTCAGGTTGCGGCCTAGGATTGGCCGTTACTCACCTTTGCACTGGCTTCCCCTGATTTCTTGTGGGGTCAGATGTCAGGTGCAACGGAGGGTACCTGCTGAGTATTCTACCTAGTGCCATGTGAACTGCCTTGGACTGCTCCATGCCTGGTTTCTACGGTTGCCATCGTGGATGCGGCCATGACAGTTTGCATCACCTGATGACTCCATACCCAATGGTAGCATGACGGTGGTCAGCAGACGCTGTTCACCAATGATCTGCTACTGCAGCGTCAAGCCACAGTTCTGCAGTCACTACTGCATCCAGTTACAGTACCGCTGTCACTACAGTGTCCAGCCTCAGTACCACTATCTCTACAGCATTCAATCCTCAGTGCCATTATACCTCACACACACCAGTCCTCACTGTCCTGTTACTACCTAGGACCTCAGGTGAATAAATTAGAAGCTACATTAGGGTGTAGCTTAATCCTTGTGAGAAGTAACCTCTAGGGCCACGGTAGCAAGATTCTCTATTCCCGTGAGTGCCAGTTACCTGACCAAAGGACCGCGACCTGCCAGCTGGGTGCAGCTAAACCCATATCCCGCTAGAAGGGGTCACTGGTGAGCACCTCACGGCTGGTTAGATTCTGCACCTTTGGTCAGGTCTCTCCAACAACTGGTACTCATGGATGAGGAGATCTTGTGTGCAGGCTCCATGTCTCAGATTTCCCCTTCAGTCCTGAACCTCAGTTTGCACCCCACAGTAGGGGACTCCATACAGCCGGTCGTGACAACGAGGAGATACAGATCCAAAACCAAAACATGGGGGTCGGCGCACATCCCTACATATTTGTCTGTGTACTTTATAAGGTGCTATGGGACACTTGTGGCGTCATATAAATAATAATATTAATAAAATATATAGGAATTTACCTACCCTGTAGTATTCCCGAGTTACATATCCTTAATGTAAAACATATTATTATGTGCTCTCTTGAGGAGCTTCAATCTTGGTGCCAACTTCAGCTTTCTTTTTTAGGTTGTGTGGATCTTTTCTTGCAATGCCATAAGCAGCTTGAGTACTCATAGTGTGCGACAAAGTTAGCAATTCCTGAGTAAGTTCAGAGCTTGTGTAAGTGTGCATGAGGCTGCGATGGTACTCAATGTTACCGATGGTTTTGCAGTCTTGCTAAGGATTATAGATGTGTGTAAGGTAAAGTGGGCGTCCTTATGTTGTGCTGTGACTGTATAGCAATCGCAGTGATCTAGCATACTATATCAGTGAGACTGCATACGAAATTGCTATTGCAATCGGTAATGAATCAGGGCCTAAATCATATGGGAAAAATATTCTCAAGTATTTCTGCTCTTCTATATAAAATTTTGAAACCCACAAACTTAGTATGGTCATTTTGCAAACAATGAGAACTTTCCCAATATTAAATTGAATACGCAGGCTGCAATCTGTCAAAACATGAAAGGCTGAATTCATAAACATGATACTTACGCAAACACTACAAAAGAACAAGTTACTGCCAAATATGGATCAGTTTTTTACACCTTCATAAATAGGAGAACCCTCCTGACCTCTTGGACAATGCCCTTTTAATGACTCAAAAAAGAGAATAATAAAAAGCACTGCTGATTGGAGACCCTTTATCTTAACAATAATAAAATGTCACATACAAATGGCCATACATAAGCACACAAAAATACAAGACAATTTACATAAATTACATTATATAACATTGTTTTCTAAAATATCAGGTAAATATCTGAGCATATAGTTATAGAGCAGCCACAAGATATAGCAGGATGCCAACACCTCCACTTATGTTGCTGTATTGTGGAAGTGAATAATATACATATAAATAATACACATAAAACAGCTCCACAGACCACTGGGCGTTCCTCTGGCTTATGTCCCAGAAAAATAACACTTCAAGGTTCCAAGTGTATTTTAATCTATACCATTTTGTTGGGTCAAGGACCAATTGTATAGCAGTACTTTTTGTCCTTGATGGTTGAAAGGGACTTGATCATAGATATGTGTAAATACATTGTCTCATATGTTTTCTGTCCATTTAATAGTTGAAAAATGTCTCATGGAGAGATAGGGATCTTCCCATCACCCTTAATGGGATAGAATGTCCAGCCAGGTATGCGTAATATCAGCTATTATTCATCTGCATTGTATGCAGAAATAATTGGCAAATAGTGTTATTATTGCCCAGATAGCGGTATTCACTGAGAGTTGTTTTTAGTATGATTACTCACAGTAAAGCTGATCCAACAGAGCGCCCTGTATTGGTGGATGATAATGTGGAGCTGGAGTCTGTAACGCGTTTCCCCGCCTTGTGGTATACCTCAGCAGCTTCCTCAGACAGAATGACTCTATTTCCATTCCAAAGGTTCCTTTATAGCACCTTGATTGGATGTTAAGTGATTAAACTGAAAGCTACTGTGTAAACTGTGTAAATTGTGGGCTTAAGCCCCGCCCCTTCCAGTTTTTGCGTTCCACGTGACATCACTTGTGCGTTCCAGCAGCCATTTTTTGTATGCTACTTCCTGTTCTGTGATCCACATGTGATCGTTTGTGCGTTCAAGCAGCCATTTTGCTCAGCTGTTACTCATATTTTTACTTTCTAAGTACACAGTATCTGCTCCTTTTCATAATTAAGGGGGTCATTCAGACCCGCTCGTGAGCGGCAGTACACTCGCAAGTGGGTCGATGTTCCCCCACTGCACATGCGCACGATGGAGGGAGCTCCGTCATGCACATACAAGAGACCCAGCGAGCGACGGGCTCTCCATCGCTCCGGGTCTCGCACCAAAGGGGGCGTGCTGTCGATGTTGATTGACAGCACGCTCCCTTTGGTGGGCGTGCCGGGGGCGTGCCTGCCAGACGGAAGTGTTCCCATGGGAATGCCTACCGTCTCAAGCCGGCCCCACTGACATCACTAGTGATGTCAGTGGGAGTGATTTTGGCTCTGATAGAGCCAAAATCACTCCAGGGCTTGTGGCAGCGAGACCCTACCGCAGGGTCTCCTTCGCAAGCCCGATGGTCATGATGGTCAAGACCATCGTGACCATCATCATGGACGATCGCTATAGCTGTGGGTGGTAACCCACAGCTATGCGAGCGTCCATGAGGACGCTCCTAAAAAAGGTAGGAGGGCCCTGATTCAGAGCGAGCGCTCTGGTCAGAGCGTTCAGCTCTGAATCAGGCCCAAAGGTCCGGCTGGTAACATTTGTGCGTTCCAGCAGCTATGATCCAACGTTAGTAATACTACTGAATAACTTATCACCTGAGTGGAGACTGGTATAATAATTAAGTAATCTTTAAACCAAAATATACGTATATATAAATCTCTAAGAGAAAGATATTACTAGCTCAGATAACTGAATATGGCACAGTTAAAATAATAATCTGCAATAACCTATAAAGTATAGAATGTAAAATATAATAATAAAATGTATATAAAACATTTTATACAAAACGATCATAGAAATATGCAGGGAGAATCTATATGTATATACACAGCTATACATATATACATATATATATATAAATATATATATATATGTACACACACATAAGCATAAGTGAACATATGGGGTTCATATTTTATATAGAAGATAGTATAATTTATAACCCAGAAATCACACCTATGGGGGGGGGGCAGAGAGGAAGAGATAGGGACAATCACAATTCCCAAAAAGATAGAAAAGTATATGCAGTATATAAAAAGTAGAATTATAATAATAATAATAATAATAATAATAATAATCATCATCATTCATAGAGGTAGTGTTCTATACATTGTTTAGTTCGATTGAGTCATTGAGACCTCCTGGACTTAGACTATAGATACAGAAGGCCTCTCTTCTACACAGTCGGTTGTATTTATCACAGCCTCTCATAGTACTTTTCACCTGTTCGATTGCTTTAATTTTAATCTGACCTATGTTACCTTTCTGACAGTCCGTCATGTGTCTATACAGAAAATTGTTCTGGAATTCATCAGTATGTGTCTTTTATGTTCCATGAACCTGATATGTAATTTCCTGGTGGTGCGCCCCACATATTGTAGGCCGCACCCACAGTCCATCACATAGATAATATAATCCGATCTACAGTTGAGAGAATTCTTGATCAGAAATGTCTACTTTGTTACACATGAGTCAATCTCAACTGTTTTCTTATTTGAACTCTTACATGTAAAACATCCTGTTTTGCCATTGTGATAAAACCCTATTGGTCTAGCAGGGACCACGTGGAACCATTTGTTTTGCTTTTTTTCTTTTTAAATAGACTTGGGGCTAATTTTAATTTTAGATTATCAGATTTCCTGAAGATCACATTGTCACTAAGTGACCCATTCCTTGTTAATAGATAATCTAGCTCCAAAATATGAAAATTATTCCTAATGATCTTTTTAATGGCTTGAGCTTCTGAGTTAAACTGCGTTTCAAACATGACTGACCTGTCCTTAATTTTGATAGTGGTAGAGGTAGACTTATTCTTAAGAAAAGAAGGTCTATCTATTTGTCCTACTTTTTCAAGTGCTTGTTCCAGAAGTTCAGTGGGATAACCCTGATCTAGGAAGGAATCATACAAAATCTTAGTTTATCTCTTATAGGTGTCCAAGTATGAGCAGTTCCTTCTTATCCATAGAAACTGCCCCTTCGGAATGTTTTGTTTCCAATTCCTATGGTGACAGCTGGTATAATTTAGGTACCTATTTGGATCTACCTTTTTGATAAAGGTCTCTATAATAATTGTATCCTCTACAGCCTGGAGTGCGATGTCCAAAAATGTGATATGATTGGGGTGCACTGTGATAGTGAATTTAATTCCATACTTATTACAAGTAAGTGAATTAGTAAAGTGATTAGCAGATTCAAGGTCTCCATCCCACATAAAAAATAAATCATCGATGTATCTGCCATAGAGGACCAAGTTCACCCCATAGCTCTGCCAAATATGCTCATCCTCAAAGGACCCCATGAACAGATTGGCAAAGCTTGGGGTGAACCGGGTCCCCATCGCGGTACCTCCTTTCTGTAAAAAATATTGTGAATTAAACAAAAATTAATTATGATGCAATATAAAGTGAATAGATGCTAAAATATCATCGTGTCAAATATTGATCCACTATCCTTATTCCCAGTGAGTGATCTATATTGGTATACAGTGCCTCCACGTCGCAAGTTATAAAACAATACATTGATTTCCATTCTATATTTTCTACCATATTCAAATTGGGTTGTGTCCTTTATATATGATTTTAGAGATTTTACATATTTATGTAGATGACCCTCTACATATGCCGACAAATTACTTGTCATTGACCCAACCCCCAAGATGATAGGTCTTCCTGGGGGGGTTGGTCAATGACTTATGTATTTTTGGTAGAAAATAAAATGTGGGGACAACTGGATAATGTGAATATATAAAATGAAAAACATCCTTGGTAATTGCACTCCTGGCCAGAGCGTCATCAAGCAGATCTTTAAGTTTTCTCTTGTAGGGTTCAGTCGGGTCCTACTGTAACCTTACATAGAAATCCTTGTTATCCAACTGTTGGTAGGTTTCAATTTGAAATTCCTCAGTATTTAAGATGATAATCCCTCCCCCCTTATCTGCCTGCTGGATGATTATACTGGGGTCCTCACAGAGGTTCTTAAGAGTGATCCTCTGTCATTTCCCCAGAATGTCTCTAATGAAACCTTTCTCTGCCTTACCACATATGACTCTGAACTGTTCCATAGTTGCTTTGAACAAATTATCAATAAATGGTCCTCTATACTGTAGGGGGTAAAAATTGGATTTATTTTTAAATTTAGATTTATTAGGCTGTAATATTTGAAAATCTCTGTTGAGATCATAAATTCTAACATCTCCTGTACTCTCTGTATCCAAGGATTCCAATATTCTGATCATTTCATCATCCTGCTGGTCTAAAATAATCGGAACTGCTTCTAGGCCTTGTTTAGTTAGTTTCTTCAGAGCAAAAAAAATGCTTCCTACTAAGGGTTCTGATGTATCTATTCAAATCTATGAACAGGTTAAAAAGATTGGGTTTGGACATGGGTGCAAAATTTAAACCTTTTTCTAACAGTTTTATCTCATCCTCAGTTAATTTTTTAGAAGATTGGTTGAACACCCCATTATGAGTTTTTTTCAGTAGAATTTTATACTTTTTGTTGGTTGAACTACTTTTGTTGGTTACCTCTACTTCATCTCCTTCTGTATCTCTTATTCATTTTGAACCCCAGCATGGTTCTGCAAGGCTCCAGCCCGGGTTGTCCTGAAACCTGTGGCCCTCCCCCAAAAAAGATGATCTATCCTCTTTTCTTCAGTCACAGTTATCTTGACTATTTTTCCTTTTGGGTTTGGCCCCATCCCATTCCCGCCTTTTGTCAAAGTCTGGCCCCCCATTGGGGGAACCATAATCTTTAAAGGACCTCAAACTTATTCCTAAGTGTCAAAGGTATATAGGGCCTGAATCTGATGTTCAATCGATCCTCTCTGAACCTCCTTTCTCATATGGATACTCTTTCATAGGGTAAACCCTTCTAAAGTTGGTAGATCTTTTATTTCTCTGGAATCTCCAGCTGTTTTGACCATCATCTCTATGGCCTCTATCAAAATCCGATCTATTACTTCTTTTGAAGGAATGTATTTCCCCTCTATCAAAATCTTGTTGGTCTCTCTTTAGTTTATTATTTTTCCTTACAATCAGGGTCCTCAATCTTTTTATTTACTTTATTATCCCTTTCTAAAAATGCTGTATCTTCTGAAAACCCCTTCAATAAGGATTGTGGGGGTCATTCAGACCCGCTCGCGAGCGCAGGACACTCGCAAATGGGTCGATGGTGCCCTACTGCGCATGCGCACGACGGAGGGAGCTCTGTTGTGCGCATGCACAAGACCCGGCTAGCGACAGGTTTCGCACCAAAGGGGGTGTGCTGTCGATGTTGATTGACAGCACGCCCGTTTTGGTGGGTGTGCCGGGGGCGTGGCTGCCAGACGGAGGCGTTCCCATGGGAACGCCTACCGTCTGAAGCCGGCCCCACTGACATCAGTAGTGATGTCAGTGGGAGTGATTTTGGCTCTGATAGAGCCAAAATCACTCCAGGGCTTGCAGCAGCGAGACCCTACCGCAAGGTCTCCGTCGCAAGCCCGATGGTCGCGATGGTCTTGACCAACGCGACCATCATCATGGACGCTCGCTATAGCTGTGGGTGGTCACCCACAGCTATGCGAGCATCCAAGAGGCCGCTCCATTTTCATGGAGGAGGGCCCTGATTCAGAGCGAGCGCTCTGTACAGAGCGTCTGGCTCTGAATCAGGCCCTGTGTTTTTTGAATCTCCCCCTGTAGATCTTTTACTTTTGATTCTCTAAAGCCAATCAATAATTTCATTAGGTTCTTGGAACAGGTGTCCAAGATATCATTCCATTCTTTTACAAATTGTGTATTATCCTGAAATGTTCGTGACTTCAGGATCCTTAAACCTCTTGGGATGAGATCCTGATCCAGATATTTTTGTAGCAGGATCTGATCCCACCAGTGTTTGGTTTCACTGATACATTTCTAGACGGTTAAATGGGCCATGCATATCTTCTAGATTCTCATTGTACATATCTGCAGATTTTATAGGATATTTTTCATTTAGATATATATTTATCCTCTCCTTTCTTTCAGAAATGCATTTCAGAGTTGCCATTTTGTGATGGCTACCCTGTGTGAAGCAATCTAAATAATCAGTCAGAAAAAACACCAAAACACACACACTTAAACGCCTGATCAGAATATGGATATATCAAGCTTATTTCCCAATCTGTGCTGCATTTTTTTAATAGAGGTAATTGCTTTTAATGACTACCTGGCCGACATGGGACACTGGGCTTGATTCAGAGATAGACACGAATGCGATCACAGCTGCAATCTCATATGGTAATGTCTGCAAAGATCACCCGAACATAAAGATGCCCACTGGTGCCTTCTTATCTACGTGTAACGCATACCTGCATATATATCAGTAACATCGATGCACATTGGCGGCCATCTTGCCCTTGCGGCAGATCTGACCTGCCTCAGCTTTAGGGGCTTTTTTGACATACAGAGCTGCGTATGCAATTGCAGTGGCTGATTTATGCACGCCCATGTAATGGCATTTAAATGGGCAGACATGCCTGCGTTTTTCAGACCACCTCCCTGTCACCACCCCCAAGTGCTGACAACCTGTTACTCACTTTGGAATGGATTACGAAGTGCAATCGTTGCACATGCGCAGTGCGTCTAATACGCATGCGCAATTGCAAACAATTGCTCAATCTGCATGGAAAGCGCATTAGCGTCTATCTCTGAATCAGGCCCACTGTCCGATACAAATGGCATTTACATAACCATCACTTTTTCTTCATTGTTTAGCTAATGCTGAACTTCAAAATGGTGGGGCTGCATTCCCATCTACCTCTTGGGCAACAAAGAGGCTTCAGTCTTTTCAACACCTATATGATGTCATAAATAAAAAAAAAATGCATTTTTGTCAACTGTCTCTAAGTTCCCCTTTCTCCACACCCATGATCTGAGGCTTCTACAACAAGCACTACATTATATATCTACAGTGCTGCCCATTTGTCTTATTTAAATCTGACTCAATACTTATTTTTGATTTCACAAAATAGTCCAATATTACCTAAATTGAGTTCTTATTTTTATGGCCTATTACATACTGTATACTGTTTTATGATGGAGAGAGTAGAATGGGTATCACTCGCTGGGTCACACAATGTCCACATTTAGATGAACAAACATTTGTTAATACATTGCTTTATGCTAATAAAGCCATCATCTATGTGTGATATGACGCTGCAGCTGCTGGAGTTGCTGTAGCAACCTGCACACAACAGCGAGTCTAGGTGTATATTTACTAAAGTACGGGTTTATAGAAGTGGAGGTGTTGCCCATAGCAACCAATCAGATTCAAGTTTTTATTTTCTAGAAGTGCTAGATAAATAAGTAGAATGTAATTGGTTGATTATGGGCAATACCTCCAATTCTATAAACTCGCACTTTATTAAATAGACCCCTAGGTGTCAGCCCAGCGTGAGGAGAGGGGAGGGACCCCATGACTCCCTTGCAGCCAGGACCTGCAAACATTGGACAGGAAGGAGACACGGTTAGTGCCACAAGTGTGAGGTTCTGAATTTGTTGTGGACCCGGGGTGGTGATAGGAGCAGACACAGAAGCAGATATAAATGAAAAAGTGGAGTTTTTAATAAGTGACTTAGAAGACATGGGAATGGCAAATGAAAAAGTCCAGGTATAGCACTAAAGTGCACTTGATAACTGTAGTGGGGGTTAATGAGAAAATGTCCAGATAGTGACAGGCAGGAACAGTCCAGTATACAAGTATGGTGAGCTGAAAACAGAATGCAGGTATGATGAGCTGTAACTGAATGCAGGTTTGATGAGCTGTAACTGAATGCAGGTTTGGTGAGCTGTAACTGATGCAGGCAGAGGTAGTGAAGACCAGCTGGGAGTGAAATTAAGCTAGTTGCAGAGAAACAGCAGGTTCAGGTACTCAGGCAGGTGAGAAGGTATATGGAGGGTGCAGGGTAAGTCCAGCAGGTTGGAGCAGGCAAGGTTCAGGCTAGAAGTGTATACAAGCAGGCAGATAAGGCACAGGTACTCTCTCTCAGCCGCAGCTGAGAAACACGTTGCACTGGCAAAGGAAGGAGGGCTCTGGACCTTCCTAAATACTCAGTGCCACGTTGTGACTGGCTGGAATGAGCACATGACCTACCAAGATTGGACAGCCGGAATCATATGGCCGCAGGCAAGATGGCGTCACCTATGCCAACAGAACGGAAACACCGCCAGACCTCACCAGGCCTAGTGACAATGTGCCTGCACAGAATCACGTGCAGCCAATGCCCCTCGCCAAACACCAGCACCACTGCCAGAGACCTCCCGCCATAACGACCTCACAGGTAATACCCGGTGACTACCATGCCGAGAAACCCTGGCCATGACAACAAGTTTATAAAAAGAGATGGCTAGCTGACAGTTGTAAGTGCACTGAGGTGACTGCCTTGAGGACGAGTGATCTGGACAGTCCGAAGACCCCTCAGGAGGTGCAATATAGATGCAGATCCGCTATGTGGAGTGGGGACAGTAAATCTGATGTAGGATCCTGCAGAAGAAGAGAGGCTGCTGGAAATCTTCCCTCTGGTTGTAACTGGGAGCTGCCAATTTCTCCTACCATCCCGCTAGAGAGGAGAAACCTGCCTTGGTGAGAGGTACTGTCCAGTGCTGACTAGTTAGATGCAAAAGCCTGTGAACGAGAGGTTAGTGACATTTGTGTGGAATAGGTATGAAATACCGACACCGGAAGCCCGACAGTCAGGATCCTGATATGGACAGGTAAGTCCCCTATCCCCCCCCTAACCCTAATCCTCCCTCTGTGGTGCCTAACCCTAACCTCCCTCCAGTGATGCCTAACCATACCCTCCCCCTGGTGGTGCCACACCCTAACCCTCCCGGGGGGTGCCTAAGCATAATTTCCCACCAGGGGTGCCTAAAGCTAACCCACCCTTCCACGGGAAGCAGCTCATACTTACCAGGCCCGGGTTGTTCGATAGTCCGGGATGCCTGCGCCAGTATCCTGATCCCCTTCGGGATATCCAATTCGTCATTTTGCCGGGCGGTGGGGATCCGGAGTTGGTATTTTGATGCCCGGCATCCCATCCGCCAGCATCTCAACTGCATCCCCATTGGTGTATCTTGTTTAACACTTATCTGTCCAGTTTCCAGTGTCAGCGCTACAGCAGCAGCACAAATCACCTGGAAAATGACGTGGTGGCCTGAGGCTACTGCACACAGACCCCCTCCTACCTTAACTTCACTAACACCAACCTCACTAACAGCAGGTAATGGTAACTGATATCTTTGTTGTTTTGCTTTCTGTTGTGGTTATTTTGATTGTATTCTTTATTTTATGATACCATGAAATGTAGGCCACTTTCTATTACGTTCAGGTTTATATCTCTTATTGTGCTCACAACCTTTAAGATGAATGTTTTTTCTTACATTTTGTTTTCTCTCATTGTGATGAATCCGATTTGTGAGATATGCTGGATTGGAAGACTACTTCCTTTTTTATTGTAAACATCTGTTCATATTATCGACCTAAACCTATATATGTATACAGGGCCTAATTCAGACCCGGACGCTATTTGCGAACGGTCATTCAGAAAAAGGGGCCGGCTATTTAAATTGAGAGCTCACTATTTGCGGTCTGTTGATGCCTCTATGTCTGAGCGAGCGAACGAAACATGCGCTCGCTATTTTGTAAAGACACCCCCTGGCCGTTCGCATCATACGTCATCTCCGCTATTAATTAGATTAATCGAGTACATCGAAAGGCGTCTGAACTGCTCGCAGTGCTTGTGGTAGGTTTTACTTCCCGCAATTATGCAAGCAGTTCAGGCTAAAAGACTACCAAGTGACGTGATTGATGACACTCCCTTACTAATTATGCACTCCCATTAAACGCCAGTTTTGACCGTTTGGCACGCCTGCGTTCGGATCTCCACTCCCCGTTTTCAAGCACCTTCCCCTGTTACCACCCACAAACGCCTCATTCTGTCACTCAAATTAGCAGGACCTCGCTGTTTTGCGAGCGCACAATTTCTGACCGCAATGACTGGTTGGCGCAAGCGCATTATGACCCATATGCATGCGCAGATGTGCGAACATCGCTCGGAGCGAACGAGCGGCCGCTTACGAGCGGCTCTGAATCAGGCCCACAGTACATGTCTGCTCTATTTGTCTCAATCATATTGTTTGGAAATATATATACATATATATATATATATATATATATATATATATATCATTCCACATTAGTAGCTCATCCTCTGTAGCAGAGAAACAAGCATATGATTCACTTCACACATCCGAACTACAAGGAAAGCCTGTCTTTAAGCGTCCAGATCTGATCAGGATAGGACAATAAAATTGTGGATCTATGTTCTGGGTCATTCGTAAAAGACTATAAAACAAATAAGTCAAACATTATCCTTAGGACTTAATTTAGAACATATAATTTGTAATACCATATGCAATTGTAAATGAAGACTTCATGTTTTATGCATAATTAAGCACTTGAATGCTAATGTAGAGAGTTGGACTGTGATGTAATGTTCTTATTGACTTCTTAATTCTCAAACTCAGTCCTCAGGATCCCACACAGTTAACGTTTTCCCGTCACTTAGGTGTATTTCACTTCTGAATCTGCGAGTAGACCTGAAAAACATGTACTGTTTGGGGTCCTGAGGACAGATTTTGAGAACCCGTGTCTTATTCACTTAGTTATTACTTAAGTAAGCAACTGCAAGCAAAAAAACCTAAACAAAACAATAAAGACTTTATTTCTAAAAGCTGTCAATTATTGCGGTGGTGCGAGAAGAGGCAGAATGTAGACATCTTATTACGTTCACCATTAATAGTTGCAGTGGACCTGTAAAGGGTGACTGTGGACGACATATGTATAGAGAGATGCATTTCCGAATACATTATAGGGGGTTTATCTTTCACCCTCTAGGCATAGTCTGAATGGATTACAGTTCCAGCCATCTTGTCCGAAAGTGTTCAAGTGATAATGTACAGTATCTGTTTATCATTGTTTGTGGTATTGTCTACCTATCAAAATTTTTTGGATACAAATCAAGATGTTTTCCACTAAGTGTTGTATAACCTGCCTCGTACACCAGAATGGGCTTTACTAGGTACAAAGCTTATTTCACAAAAGACAGTAGAAAGCTTCAACTTATTATTTCTGCCATAACAAAAAACCTACACTCACATTGGTTTCACCCAGGCCCCCAAGCTTCTCTCTTTTTCAGGAAAAATGGTTCTTTATCTTTAAGATGGATGGGCTTGAGGACCCCTTTCATAAGGAAGAGAGAGTTCAGAGCTTTTTTTGTAATTGTGGAAAAGCTATATTGATAGCTGCCTCACCTTGTCAAAAGGCAAGTTAAAAATGTCTCCAACAGGTTTCCAAAATATGGGATGGTATGAAACCAAATATTATTGGAGGATTTGTCTGTCCAGTTATAACACACACTGGGGTAGATGTATGATAGCGGCACTTACCATGCCGCTACAACGCTTCCTGCTTCGCCTCTTTAGCGAGGCGAAGCGGAAGCACTACCGATGAGATGTAAGTACATCTCATCGGCCGGAGAGGGGGAGCATTACTTCCCCCCTCCAGCGCTACACGCTAGAAACAGCAGCGCATCAGCCTAGTGCTGATGCGCTGTGTCTCTGTCCCGGCTGCGAGTATCGCAAGATCCCCACATGCAGCCCTGGAGCCGGCAGCAGCCCCAGCAGGGACAGCGCTGTCCCTGCTGTGGGGATATGCTAGCGCCAGGCTGTAGCTGTCAATAACGACAGCTACAGCCGGCCGAACGGTCGTGCGGTATGACAGTTCGTACATGGCCCTGCCGCTCGGCGCTGCTATCTTGTAGATAGCAGCACCGATAATGACAGGGGCGCATGGCGCCCCTGTCATTTACCACCCAGACCCCCAATCATACATCGGGGAGAAGCGGTATCAGCGCACATAACGTGCGCTGATACCACTTCTAGGCTTCGTACCCCACTGTATTTTATGCAATTTGACATAAGAGAATATAGTATGTATCTTCTGATGTGATGCAGCTTGCCTGGAGGATCCTATTCCCACACCCCCTTCCCCTTAGTTCTATCTTTCTTGAACATTTACTGTTGTTTCTCAGTTTCAAGAGTTGTACTTTTGTATGGCTTGCATTGCTATAGCGTTGCCATAGCTATCATGTTCTGATGCACAATTAATCTTTTTTCCAGCTTCTACATGTGTTTCTAAATACTTAATGCTCTTCAGATCATTTGTTATTGTATTGACCTCTTCTATACTTTGGGTGGCTATGCTTCTTTTGATTATTAAAAATATATATAAAGGACAGACTCACTGGAATACTATTATATTTCTCACTATAGGAGAAATTAAATACTTAATGTCATGAACATCTACAAATATGGTTGTTGGAGCTCAGCCCAATCAAAGTATTTTTCTACAGCCTCTTTTCCCAGACAAAACCCATATATCTGAATACTGTTGAGCAGACATTCCCAGGTGTTAAATTTGGGCTTGGATTATATCATGGATTATATCATGATTATACTTTTAACCAACACCAAGGATACATGCATCTTCATAAGTGATACAGGCATTACCTTGGCAGATGCCTCCTGCTTCTCTCAGACACTGCCTTGTATGTTACATTACCAATTCCTGTACGGAATGAACAGTACATTATGCTTTCAAGTTTGGCTATCAAGGTCCCAGCTCTCAATCAGGGTAGCAATTAAATGTATTATATTATCCTCCAGACATTTGTCAGAATACATGGAAGTGTGTGATTCCATATTTATCCATAGGGATACCATAGCCAAATTCTCCACAGTAAATTAAAAGTTGCCCTTGGCTTCAACAGCTTTTAAAGGGGTAGGTGTCTCCTTCATGACCTTTTCCACTCTTATCTCTAATATCTTTGGTCACCAAAAATAGCAGGCCATTCTAAAAGCTTCATAAATTTGCATCTAGCAAGAAAGTAACAGATGGTGCAAATTAGTGTCAATTAATTGTAACAATATAGGGAGTCAGATAAGTATTAGCTATTTAATGTCATGGTTTGAATAGTCAGATCTGAGATAGGACCCGTGGAATGGGCCGACAAGGTGTGCAGGAATCTAGGATCCTGGATTAGCTGTCTACTCATGGAGAGGACCCATGTGGTTTGTTGCCTAGTGCTGTCTAGGAGGTGTGTAAGGCTCGCTGTCTGTCCCTGAAACCAATTGAAGGAAACTCAGCCCCTAGCCCTGAACACAGGAGATAGCATCTGAAACCAGTATGTAAGAACTCAGGGAGCAGAGCAGTGAGTAATGCAGCTTATCAATAGCTCTAATGGAATCCACTGAGGATAGTACAAACCAACTACCAGAGCAGGGTGCCTGGAGCATATCCCCTCAAAGAGGGGTATAGATCCAGTACCCAGTCCCCAGCATCCGGAGCAACCACTCCAGTGGAAACTCAGCACAAACCCCAACACTCAGAGAAGAATATTCTAAAAAGAAACATCCCTAAAGAAATATCCAATATCTCTTAATAAATGGATTAATACCCAATATAAAAGAAAAAAATTATTTATAAATAAAATGCAAATGTGCCAATGAAATAATTTATTATGACAATAATAAACAAAAAACTATTATATATAAAAATAAAAGGGGAAATTTAAAAAAAAAATACATATACCAGAATCCAATATACAATAGAAAATAATATAACATATTTTAGTGTGTTATATATTAGCCACAACTTTCAAACCTCAATAATTAATCAATTTGGCTATTAAAACCTCACAGTGAAAAGATTAGTAAAGTCCTGGAACACAGCAGCAATTATGTATCAACTTGTGTGTTGTTATTTTTGTATCATTGTAATTCCACATCCACAGGGTAACAAATAATGTTTCCAGTAAGTATAGAAAGGAGCAACCAAATATAGTTAGTAAAAAGTACTTAAATTCCAAATGAAAAATCCAGGCTGTATCGCAGGAGAGGGTTCTATTCAAGTTTGTGGAGCGTATTGTTACAGCTGCATCCGGCTGATTAGATAAGGTAATCCCCAATATACTCACTAAAGCGGTCACTGCACATGTGTGTCCGGTCGGCACTCACCGCTGTGGAGATGGGGTTCCCACTGCTCCAGGTCTATGTATTTCACCCTGCTGTAAAAATGAAAGTCCAGCCTTGTACTCCAACTGCTTCTGCTGCACGCGTCTCCCGGTGCTTGTTGTTACTCGCTGCTACAACATGCAGCAAAAGTGACAGCCAAACTGGAAGAATAATAAGTGCTGCTGTGCCCGGTTAATAATCCATCATGTTTGCCTCCCTAATGCGCTTCTTCCTAATGCTGGGCATACACTATACAATTAAATGTCAGATATCTGTTCAATCTGGCTATTTGGAATGAAAACCTGGTAATGTATGGAAGCAAATGACAATCAAACATTTGTTCACAAACACTGGAAAACAGACAAAAATAGATGTTAAGCCAAATTGGTTAAAGAAAACAAATCGTTTTTGTCTGTTTTCCAGTGTTTAAAACCATATAAATCAATTGTCATTTGCTCCCGTACATTACCAGATTTTCATTCCATCCAGCCAGATTGGACAGATAATTGTATAGTGTATGCCCAGCATTAAGAGGATTTCTTCAGAGGGATGTGTCCAAACCACGGACCTGTTTCCTTAATATACTCTACTTCATTAAAGTTCATAGGACACCAGTAGATCGTTCTTGGTGTCTGAATTAAGGGTATACTTTGTATTGGATTAAGTGTGATTAATTGTCTGTTGGTTTTACAACACATCAAAAATATTTATCACACATTAGAAACTTTATATATTCTGAACAGAAATACATTATATTGGCACAGTTGCTTTAAAAAAATGTAATAAAAATAATTAATAAATATATATATATGTACATATAATCAGACCATACGTAACAAACATATATATATAAAACATGTGTGGGACATATGTGTAAAAGGAATATGTATAAGAACATATATGTATAAAAAATAATTAATAAAAAGCTAGGAGGTTGGTATTTCTCATATACAGTCAGGTGCATAAATATTGGGACATTGACAGAATTTTCATACTTTGGCCTCTATTCACCAGCACAATGGCTTTGAAATGAAACAAACAAGATGTGCTTTAACTGCAGACTTTCAGATTTAATTTGAGGGTAATTACATCCAAATCAGGTGAACAGTGTAGGAATTATAACGGTTTCTATATGTGCCTCCCACTTTTTAAGGGGCCAAAAGTAATGGGACAAACTAATCAATCCTAAATCTAACTTTCACTTTTTAATACTTTGTTGCAAATCCTTTGCAGGTAATTACAGCCTAAAGTCTGGTACGCATAGACATCACCAGACGCTGGGTTTCATCCCTGGGGATGCTCTGCCAGGCCTCTACTGCAAATGTCTTGTCACAAGCGTGGAATTTAGGAGCTGTGTTCCCGGACTGGGCCTTGGATCTGTATTACTTGGTGCAGACGCTCGCTGGAGGAGACTTGGCTTATTGAAGTTTCTCCGCATGAGAGGGTGCAGCGAACTGACAGGAGTTTGAGGTAGCTAGGAAGCTACGTGGAGCGGCTGGATAGCCGAGGGTAGATGTTGGTAGCTGAGTGGCTACGTGGAGCGGCTGGATAGCCGTGGGTAGACGTTGGTAGCTGAGTGGCTACGTGGAGCGGCTGGATAGCCGTGTGTAGACGTTGGTAGCTGAGTGGCTACGTGGAGCGGCTGGATAGCCGTGGGTAGACGTTGGTAGCTGAGTGGCTATGTGGAGCGGCTGGATAGCCATGGGTAAACGTTGGTAGCTGAGTGGCTACGTGGAGCGGCTGGATAGCCGTGGGTAGACGTTGGTAGCTGAGTGGCTACGTGGAGCGGCTGGATAGCCGTGGGTAGACGTTGGTAGCTGAGTGGCTACGTGGAGTGGCTGGATAGCCGTGGGTAGACGTTGGTAGCTGAGCGGCTACGTGGAGCAGCTGGATAGCCGTGGGTAGACGTTGGTAGCTGAGCGGCTACGTGGAGTGGCTGGTTAGCCGTGGGTAGACGTAGGTAGCTGAGCGGCTACGTGGAGCGGCTGGTTAGTCGTGGGTAGACGTTGATAGCTGAGTGGCTACGTGGAGCGGCTGGATAGCCATGGGTAGACGTTGGTAGCTGAGCGGCTACGTGGAGCGGCTGGAGCGCAGTGGGAAGGCTTGCTTAGCTAAACTAAGAAACTAGTTGCACTGGCAACTTGTGTGAGCATTGGGGATCCTTTTATAGTGGACACTGGGAGCTGACAGGCTGAGAGAGAAGGAGAAGGCTCCTCATTGGTGGTAGTGGGGTCACATGGGCAATCCAAGATGGCCGTGCCCATGGACCGGAGGACAGCGCTTCCTGGAGGTAGTCAGCGGGGACCAGCGGTCAGCAGGAGCCGGCGTGGGAGCAGCACAGCAGCGGGACCCTTCAGAGGACAACAGCGGAGACTGCCTTGGGAGAAGAGGAAGGAGCGTACAGCGCGGGAGCCGGAAGACAGCGCGGGTCAGCGCCCGCACAGGTAAGCGACGGGGTCTGATTCTGGGGTCTCCAGGCTGGCGTGTGACAGTACCCCCTTCTTCAAGAGTGGCCACCTGATACTTCCTTGGTTTATGAGGAAATTTCACATGGAACGCTTTGACCAGACGGGGTGCATGGACATCGGAGGCATTTATCCAGATTCGTTCCTCCGGACCATAATTCTTCCAGTCGATGAGGTATTGAAGACGGTTGTATCGACAACAGGAATCTAAGATTCTGTCAACTTCGAACTCCTCTCCCTGCTGTGTTTGAACACTAGAAGCTTTAGGCAGGACCTTCTGAAATCGGTTTAAGACTAGTGGTTTTAAAAGAGAAATATGGAAAGAACTTGGAATGCGAAGAAATGGAAGAAGCTTTAACTTGTAAGCCACAGGATTCAAGACTTTGATGATTGGGAATGGACCAATGAATCGCGGAGCAAATTTCATCAAGGGTACTCGGAGTTTTAGGTTTCGGGTAGAGAGCCAGACCATATCCCCAGGTCGGAAATTTGGAACCGCTCGTCTTTGGCGGTCAGCAAATCTCTTGTACCGGGCTGACGTTTTAGTCAGAGAGGAACGAACCTTTTCCCAGATGTTGGAGAACCGTTGAAGGGACATTTTGGCCGCAGGCACATCTAATGTGGGAAGAAGAGGGAAATCTGGCACTCGAGGATGTTGACCAAAAACTGTAAAAAAAGGAGTTGAGCTGGTGGACGTGTGATAATGATTATTGTGGGAAAATTCGGCCCAAGGAAGAAGTTCAATCCAGTCATCTTGGGAGGAGGAGACAAAAGTGCGCAGGAACTGTTCCAGGTCTTGGTTGACCCTTTCGGTCTGACCGTTGGTCTGGGGATGATAAGCGGTAGAAAATTTGAGTTTTACCTGAAGGGCTGAGCAGAGTGACCTCCAGAACTTCGCTACGAACTGTACTCCCCTGTTGGAGATGATCTCTTGAGGAAGGCCGTGGAGCTTGAAGATCTCTTTTATAAAGCTCTGGGCAAGTAGAGGTGCAGACGGAAGCCCAGTAAGTGGTACGAAATGAGCCATTTTAGAAAAACGATCCACGATAACCCAAATTGTGTTGTGGCCCCGAGATGGAGGAAGATCAGAGATGAAATCCATAGATAGGTGAGTCCATGGCTTAGATGGAATTGCAAGAGGTAGGAGTTGACCGTGTGGAACCCACCGAGGTATCTTGTGTTGGGCACATTTGATGCATGAAGACACATAAGACCTGACGTCCTTTTTCATCGAAGACCACCAATAGGACCGCTGGATAAATTCTAGGGTTTTATCCATACCTAGGTGACCAGAGAACCGGGAAGCATGAGCCCAATGCAGTAACCTCTTGCGGAGTTCCGGAGCGACGAAAGTCTTCCCAACTGGGGGTATAGAAGATAATTGGGTAGAGGCGAAGAAAGCTGAATTCATGATTGGTTGGGGCTGTTCCATGGGTAGATCAGGGTTGCTCGTCATGGAACGGGAGAGTGCGTCGGCTTTGAGGTTTTGTGAACCGGGGCGATAGGAGACTTTGAAGTTAAATCTGGAGAAAAACATTGCCCACCGGGCTTGACGAGGGTTCAAGCAATTTGCAGATTTAAGATAAAGGAGGTTCTTATGGTCAGTAAAAATGGTAATGGGGTAATGAGCTCCTTCCAGAAGATATCGCCATTCTTCGAGGGCTAGTTTCATGGCGAGTAACTCTTGATCTCCAATGGTGTAGTTCTTCTCTGCAGGCAAAAACTTCCGGGAAAAGAAACCACAGGGATGAAGTTTTTCATCTTTAAATCGCTGGGAGAGCACTGCACCGACACCTTCAGAGGATGCGTCCACCTCCAGGATAAAGGGCCGGGTGGAGTCTGGTTGCTTTAAGATGGGAGCGGAGATGAAGGCTTGCTTAAGAAGTTGAAATGCAGAGGTAGCTTCGACGGGCCATATAGTTGGATCTGCTCCCTTGCGGGTGATGGCTGTAATCGGAGCTACCAGAGTCGAGAAACCTTTTACAAACTTGCGATAGTAGTTGGCAAATCCTAGGAATCTTTGTATGGATTTTAAGGAAGAAGGAAGAGACCAATCAAGAATGGCTTGTAGTTTTGACGAATCCATTTGAAGGCCTGTTCCGGAGATAATGTATCCCAGGAATGGTACACTTGAGACCTCAAACAGACACTTCTCTAATTTGCAAAACAGTTGATTGGACCGCAACCTCAGAAGGACTTGTTTGACCTGGTCTCGATGAGTTTGGAGGTCTTGAGAAAAAATCAAAATGTCGTCTAAGTAAACGACCACACACTTGTACAAGAGGTCCCGGAAGATTTCATTGACGAAAAACTGGAAGACGGCCGGAGCATTACAGAGGCCGAAGGGCATAACGAGATACTCGTAGTGCCCATCCCTGGTGTTGAAGGCCGTTTTCCATTCATCGCCTGGACGGATACGAATTAAATTATAGGCTCCTCTTAGGTCGAGTTTGGAAAAAACTGTGGCTCCCTTGACTCTATCAAATAACTCTGTAATGAGAGGAAGAGGGTAGCGATTCTTAATAGTTATTTCATTAAGACCCCGGTAGTCAATACACGGGCGCAAGCCACCATCTTTCTTTTTTACGAAGAAAAATCCAGCCCCTGCTGGAGACGTGGAAGGTCGACTGAAGCCTTTATTTAAGTTTTCCGTAATGTACTCCGACATGGCCTGAGTCTCAGGGAGAGATAGAGGATAGGTTCGGCCTCTAGGAGGATTCTTCCCGGGAATCAGATCTATGGGACAGTCCCAATCACGATGGGGAGGTAACAGGTCTGCGCTCTGTTTGCTAAAGATGTCCTGAAACCCATCGTAGGATTTGGGCAGGTCTGTAGAATCCCGTACAACAGAAGATCTGATAGGTATTACCCGCTGAAGGCAACCTTTGAAGCAATTGGAACCCCAGGAGATTATTTGCATGGTGGCCCAATCGATTTGAGGTGAATGTCTCTGTAGCCAGGGTAATCCGAGGACTAAAGAATGAGAGGCTTTGGGAATTACTAGGAAGGATAGTTGTTTGGAATGGAGCACCCCAATGGTAAGTTTAAGTGGTGTTGTACGATGGGTGATGGTTCCACTAGAAATGCGACTACCATCGATGGCGGTTAAAGTGATGACTCGAGGCAACGCTTCCATGGGGATTTGATGCTTCTGGACAAATTCAGTAGTGACAAAGTTCTCTGCCGCTCCGGAATCCAGGAGAGCTAATACAGCTTTGGAACCTCGAGGACACTTTAAATGAGCCTGGATGGTGGAATCAGACTTCTTTTGTGATTCAATGGCAACTCCTAACTTAACCTCTCTTTCATAAGTTAGGAGGCGGCGTTTCCCGGACGAATGGGACAAGTTTTAACTAAATGTTGAGGAGATCCGCAGTACATACAGAGGTTCTGCCTCTGCCTTTTCTGCCGCTCCTCAGCCGATAAATGAGAGCGGTTGACCTGCATGGGTTCTTCGCCCAGAGGAGGAGAGGGTAAGCGGGAAACTGGACGTGGCCTTCCACGATCAAATCTGCCTCTTTCCAAGGCACGCTCCCTGTGACGGAGATCCACCTTGTTGCAGAGAGAGATTAACCCATCCAAACTGGTTGGAAGGTCACGGGAAGCTAGGTCGTCTTTGAGCCTTTCAGAAAGGCCACTCCAGAAGGCAGCGATGAGGGCATCCTCGTTCCAATTGAGTTCTGAAGCCAGAGTCTGGAACTGGACTACGTATTGGCCGACAGTCCTGCTGCCCTGACGGAGGCGTAGAATATCAGCTGATGCGGAAGTGGTTCTTCCGGGTTCATCAAAGATTTTGCGAAATGTAGCAACAAATTTGGGGTAGTTGGAGAGCAGGGGATCCGACTTCTCCCAAAGGGGCGAGACCCAATTGAGTGCTTGGCCAGAGAGTAGAGAGATGATATATGCCACCCTGGTTCTGGCCGTCGGAAAGTTGGCGGATTGTAGCTCGAATTGGATTTCGCATTGGTTTAAAAAACCCCTGCATAATTTGGGGTTGCCATCGAACTTGCTCGGAGGGGAGAGCTGAAGACGAGCAGGAGGTAGAACCGGAGGAGCAGGTGACACCACAGGAGGAGAGGCGGCTTGGGAGCCAGCGGGAGCGGGATGAGCCAGTAAGGACTGAATGTTGTCCAGGCGTGACGACATTTCTTGTATAAATTGGATCAGCTGAGCCTGAGAGGTCTCCTGTCTTTCCAGACGGGATAGTACATCCTGCGAGGCTTCTATCCCAGATCCTTGACCACTTGCCGAGTCCATCTGGCCAGTGCAAACTGTCACAAGCGTGGAATTTAGGAGCTGTGTTCCCGGACTGGGCCTTGGATCTGTATTACTTGGCGCAGACGCTCGCTGGAGGAGACTTGGCTTAATGAAGTTTCTCCGCATGAGAGGGTGCAGTGAACTGACAAGAGTTTGAGGAATGCGGCAGTAACGAGGTAGCTAGGAAGCTACGTGGAGTGGCTGGATAGCCGAGGGTAGACGTTGGTAGCTGAGTGGCTACGTGGAGCGGCTGGATAGCCGTGGGTAGACATTGGTAGCTGAGTGGC
This sequence comes from Taudactylus pleione, assembly GCA_031769625.1. Classification (NCBI taxonomy): domain Eukaryota; kingdom Metazoa; phylum Chordata; class Amphibia; order Anura; family Myobatrachidae; genus Taudactylus; species Taudactylus pleione. The sequence goes on from JAUIMM010000065.1 coordinate 28,792,257, forward strand.
TACATGGAGTGGCTGGATAGCCGTGGGTAGACGTTGGTAGCTGAGTGGCTACGTGGAGCGGCTGGATAGCTGTGGGTAGACGTTGGTAGCTGAGTGGCTATGTGGAGTGGCTGGATAGCCATGGGTAGACGTTGGTAGCTGAGTGGCTATGTGGAGCGGCTGGATAGCCGTGGGTAGACGTTGGTAGCTGAGGGGCTACGTGGAGCGGCTGGATAGCCGTGGGTAGATGTTGGTAGCTGAGCGGCTACGTGGAGCGGCTGGTTAGCCGTGGGTAGACATTGGTAGCTGAGCGGCTACGTGGAGCGGCTGGTTAGCCGTGGGTAGACGTTGGTAGCTGAGTGGCTATGTGGAGCGGCTGGATAGCTGTGGGTAGATGTTGGTAGCTGAGCGGCTACGTGGAGCGGCTGGTTAGCCGTGGGTAGACGTAGGTAGCTGAGCGGCTACGTGGAGCGGCTGGTTAGCCGTGGGTAGACGTTGATAGCTGAGTGGCTACGTGGAGCAGCTGGATAGCCGTGGGTAGACGTTGGTAGCTGAGTGGCTACGTGGAGCGGCTGGAGCGCAGTGGGAAGGCTTGCTTAGCTAAACTAAGAAACTAGTTGCACTGGCAACTTGTGTGAGCATTGGGGATCCTTTTATAGTGGACAATGGGAGCTGACAGGCTGAGAGAGAAGGAGAAGGCTCCTCATTGGTGGTAGTGGGGTCACAAGGGCAATCCAAGATGGCCGCGCCCATGGACCGGAGGACAGCGCTTCCTGGAGGTAGTCAGCGGGGACCAGCGGTCAGCTGGAGCTGGCGTGGGAGCAGCACAGCAGTGGGACCCTCCAGAGGACAACAGCGGAGACTGCCTTGGGAGAAGAGGAAGGAGCGTACAGCGCGGGAGCCGGAAGACAGCGCGGGTCAGCGCCCGCACAGGTAAGCGACGGGGTCTGATTCTCGGGTCTCCAGGCCGGCGTGTGACATGTCTTCAGTTCCTGCTTGTTCTTGGGGCATTTTCCCTTCAGTTTTGTCTTCATCAAGTGAAATGCATGCTCAATCGGATTCAGGCCAGGGGATTGACTTGGCCATTGCATAACATTCCACTTTTTAGCCTTAAAAAACTCTTTGGTTGCTTTTGCAGTATGCTTCGGGTCATTGTCCATCTGCACTGTGAAGCGCCGTCCAGTGAGTTCTGAAGCATTTGACTGAATATGAGCATATAATATTGCCCGAAACACTTCAGAATTCATTCTGCTGCTTTTGTCAGCAGTCACATCATCAATAGATACAAGGGAACCAGTTCCATTGGCAGCCATACATGCCCACGCCATGACACTATCACCACCATGCTTCACTGATGAGGTGGTATGTTTTGGATCATGAGCAGTTCCTTTCCTTCTCCATACTCTTCTCTTCCCATCACTCTGGTACAAGTTGATCTTTGTCTCATCTGTCCATAGGATGTTGTTCCAGAACGGTAATGGTATTTTTAGATGTTGTTTGGCAAACTCTAATCTGGTCTTCCTGTTTTTGAGGCTCACCAATGGTTTACATCTTGTGGTGAACCCTCTATATTACTCTTGTGAAGTCTTCTCTTGATTGTTGACTTTGACACATATACACCTACCTCCTGGAGTGTTCTTGATTTGGCCAACTGTTGTGAAGGGGATTTTCTTCACCAGGGAAATAATTCTTCTGTCATCCACCACAGTTGTTTTCCATGGTCTTCCGGGTCTTTTGGTGTTGCTGAGCTCTCCGGTGCATTCTTTCTTTTTAAGAATGTTCCAAACAGTTGATTTGGCCACACCTAATGTTTTTGCTATCTCTCTGATGGGTTTGTTTTGATTTTTCAGCCTAATGATGGCTTGCTTCACTGATAGTGACAGCTCTTTGGATCTCATATTGAGAGTCGACAGCAACTGATTCCAAATGCAAATGTCACACCTAGAATCAACTCCAGACCTTTTACCTGCTTAATTGATAATGAAATAATGAGGGAATAGCCCACACCTGTCCATGAAATAGCTTTTGAGTTGATAGTCCCATTACTTTTGGCCCCTTAAAAAGTGGGAGGCACATATAGAAACCGTTGTAATTCCTACACCGTTCACCTGATTTGGATGTAATTACCCTCAAATTAAATCTGAAAGTCTGCAGTTAAAGCACATCTTGTTTGTTTCATTTCAAAGCCATTGTGGTGGTGAATAGAGGTCACAATATGAAAATTCAGTCAATGTCCCAATATTTATGCACCTGACTGTATATATTGAGTGGTGAGATTGTCTCTCACCTGAATTACCCACATTCTGGTTGAATCAGCTCCCTCCAGGGGAGGCTGGAGTGAAACCTGTGCATTATGCTTTAGCAGTGGAGGTGTGAAATTCCAGGTTTTCACATTTACACAGACCCAGCTAGAATAATCACTGGAGCACAGGAAGTGTTTAAATCTCTCACACACCTGATGCTCGTTGCCCTGATGCTGAGTATAAGCCAGGGCAACGGGACACAGTGTTGTAGTGCCAGGGACCAAGGGCTATAATGGGAAAGCATGCCCAAATTGTGTTTGCATGCCACTGCTGACTGATTAGCACAAGGCGTGCCGAGACTTTTATGTTTGATTGCTTTTTTTTCTGTTATCTGCCTGTATGTGTGCAGTCCTAAACTCACGTATGCGAAGGTGCAGTGTTTACTGCAGTCCGGTCTACATAATACTGTTATTGAGCATGTTTCCCAAATGCAGGAAAGAATTGCTGCAGTGGTGCTGATAGTGACAGAGCACTTGGAACAGGCCTAACAGGCACAGCCGCAATGCCCAGTTATGTGTCTTTGCTTATGGGGACAGAGTGCTGGTTTTGGTTCCCACAGTAGAAAATAAACTTTTAGCTAAGTGGCAAGGACCCTTTAAAATTCTAGAAAAAGTGGGGGAGGTTAATTATAAAGTTTACCAGTCTGGGAAAAGAAAGTCAGAACAGATTTAACATGTAAATCTTATAAAACCTTGGAAGGATAGCCAGCCCCTCCAGTAAACTCAGGGCTGCTGGTTCCTAAAGTGACAGTAGCTAAAACCCTGGCCAATCAACAGCAGGAAGTTAAACAATTTCTTATCAGAAAAAGGGTTTTGTTTTTAGACATACCGGGTAAAACCACAGTCATTAAACATGACATAATCACTAGGGATGTGCACCAAACCCTGTGTTTTGGTTTTGGATCTGTATCTCCTTCATGTTTTGGATCTGGATTTGGCAAAACCGCTTTTAGTATTTTGGTTTTGGATCTGTATTTTTTCTACAAAACATAAAAACAGCTAAAATCAGATAATTTGGGCCTGTGTTTGTTCCTACAGTATTATTATCCTCAATAACATTAATTTCCACTCATTTCCAGTCAATTTTGACCGCTTCACAGCTCACAATATTGTTTTCATCCAGTTTAGGCCCATAATTTGCACCAAGATAGCTATCTAACTAAGCTAGTTGGCAGCAGTGGGTGGCACAAACATGTGGCAGCTCAACTTCCAACATGGCACATAAGGAAACATGTTTTCATTAATCAAGAGCCTTGAGGGAGATGGAGTATGTATGTAGTTGGAGGCAGGGAAAGGAAGGGTTGATTCATAGTAAATCTAATTTAAGTTTTGGATTCCAAAGCAACTTTATGAGGGAGGAAGGTGGGGAGTCATTTTCAAAGAATATTTGACTCATTCACATCAGTCCTTGTCCCAGTTGATCTCTAGTGGTGGTCCAGTATTTTTTATTAAATGAAAGGGGCATGCAGGAGGTACTGTCTGTGGCAGCACACAAAACGGAAGCTCTGAAAAGGAAGGGGTCAGAGGGATTTTTAAAGTCTGGTACTAAACATCTCTTATCATTGTGCTTCTGGGATTATGGATGGGAAGGCTAAGAGGGGAGGAGAGAGAACATCTCAAGATACCATCACATAATAGCCTTTCCATTTGGTGTTTGAGTTGTATCTGACCAAACATGACTGTTATGATCAAGGAAAACCAAGCCCACCAGGTTGGTATCTACAAATTAAGGTTGAAAAATGGCATGAGTATTTTGCAAGTATACCTATTTGTGATTTTATTTTAAATAAATACAGTATGAAACTATAAAAAAAGTATGCATCAGAGCAGCAGAACAAATGCACAGCAGTTTTAAAAAAATATAGGACATCTATTAAACTTTTGCAACACAGCAGTGGCAGATAGGATGGCAGTTTCATAAACTATAAAATTAAAAATGTTAGGCAGCAATGCCCCAAACAGCACATAATGCGAGGAAAAGAGGTGCAAGATGGAATTGTCTTTGGGCCCTTCCACCTACCCTGTTTAACAAACCGATCACTTCAGTGACAGGGACTACCAATTGTGGCTGAAGCAATTGGTTTGTTTGGGCCCCCACAAAACAAGCTACCAATGGACAGCTGACATTGCTGGCAATGATCTCTCCATGCATAAACTGGCTTTACAGAGGCAAGATATTGTCACCATCATCATCTGATTCCTCACCCTCATCAGTGTGTACATCATCTTCACACAATATTAATTCATCCCGTTGGAATCCACCATTACAGCCTCAGGTGCTTCTGTAATTTTTGGATATAATTGGCAGTAAAGGTCTTCCTCGTGGAATTTGTAGTTCTGTCACAATCCAGGGTTTTTGTGTGTGCATGTGCATGAAGTACTCAAAATAAGGTTAATACAGCCATCAGGTGTACTGAAATAATAATTTATTAAACAACAAGGTTTATTCGTGAATGCTGAAATGGTCGGATTTGAACAGAGCAATGCAGATGGATAATCACTGGGTTCGAATGGAACTATTAACAGGGAGTTTATGAACACAGGTAAACTGGCAGGACTATATAATACTGATAGAAAAATAAAAAGTCCAGAGTAACTGATATACAAATAAACAAAGTCCAGGTAGGTTGGTGCAATGTAATAATAATACTGTCCAGGATAACTTATACAGGAAGCAGAAGAAAACATGGTAGAAGTGAGCCAAGATCCAAGGTAGTAAACAAGCAATGGATATCTGGGAACCTGGAGCACAGTCACAAAGGTAGACTAGATGACCTGGCACTGATTGCACAGTTCTGAGGATATATAAACATAGGTACCAGGTGCAACCCGCTGCTGCTTGATTAGGGTAATCAAGACTAGCCAGAATGGAATAGGCTAGACAGGACTTCAGGCAAGAGCGACACCAGAGGTAGGAAGGAGGAACTACACAGACTGTGACAAGTTCATTTTGATGAACATCATCTTTTCCGCATTTTGAGGAAGTAGCCTCCTACACTGATCGCTGACAAGGTTCCCGGCTGTGCTGAAAACTGTTTATGAGTACACACTGGAGGGTGAGCAGCTCAAGTAAACCAAAGTGAGTTTGTGCAATGGCCTCCAAATTGCCTTTTTTCCTGCCAGTAGTCAAACGGACTGTCTGACATGCTGATTTGGATGCTATCATTAAAATATTCCTCAACCATTCTTTAAATGGTGACCATATCAGATGGAGTTACGGTAGAAGTCTAATTAATGGTAGGCAATTCTTTAAACTCGACCAGATGTCATAACTTGACTCATCTTCATCACCAGTGGCTCTTTTGGGAAAGTTAAGTTTTTTTCTGGCATGCTTAGCGGATTTGCTTCGTTTCAGCTCCTCTTTCAGTTTTGAAAGCTGATTTTCCAACAATCTAATGAGGATAATTACCTGACTCGAGCTGGCAGTGTCTGAACTCTAACAGGTGGCTACTTTGAAGGGTTTAAGTACTCTGCACAACATGGAAAGTATTTTTCACTGAGCTTGAGTCAGATACAATTCCCTTCCTCTTCCTATGTCATACTTCATTGTGTAGCTTTGGATGGCTTTTTGCTGTTCCTTCATCCGCTGAAGCATTTAAAGGGTTGAGTTCCACTTCATAACTACATCTTGTTTCAGCTAGTGACAGGGCATATTCAACATTTCTTGCAGGTGCTGTAATCTTCTACATGCACATGCTAATGGCAAAAATGCCCAGCAAGAGAAAGCATCTCCTGCACAGCCCTGTTATTTTGAAAACAAAATTGCACCACCAAGTTAATAGTGTGATCAAAACATGGGATGTGTTGGAAATCACCAAGCTGTAATGCTCTCACAATATTGGTGGCATTGTCAGAAATGTCAGAAATCACAAATCCTGAGGAGAATCCAAATGGGGTAAGCCATTTTGCAATGACTTCTCTCAGTTTTTCTAAAAGGTTGTCAGCAGTATGCCTCTTACTGAAACTGGTGATACACAGAGCAGCCTGCCTCTGAATGAGCTGCTGTTTCTTTGATGCTGCTGCTGTTGGTGCCACTGAAGGCAATACCCCCACCCAGTGGGCTGTTACAGTCATGTAATCTTGCGTTTGCCCTTATCCACTTGTCCACATATCTGTGGTCAAGTGGACAGTGGGTACAACAGTGGGTATATTTTGGAGGACACTAATTACGTTTTTTTTAACCACCCTGCACAAGCTGGGATTGCTTTTCTAGTGAAGTGGAACCTAGATGGGATTTGGAAGCAGGGACACAGGACCTCAATTAACTGTCTAAAACTCACAGCACTAATGGAAGATATCGGATGCACATCTAATACCTGCATATATGTTATGGCGTCATTGATCCACTGTGCAACTGGGTGACTGCTCCCCCTTGCAAAATATTGTTTAACAGTCAATAGTTTTTTTTTTAACTACTACTAGTAGTCTTTCTGGTCCCCTTCTGGGATGAAGATCCACTCCCAGCAGCAGCAGGTATAGCGCTCAAGGATTCTTCTAAGGAATCCAGGATAGGGGCGGACTGAGTTAGCCTTATTAAATTGGATGCAGGACTACTTCCGATCATGATTAAAGATATTGTTGATGAGGGTGTTGGTGGTGAAGATGGCAGGTGCTTGGATCTAGCAGAGAGAACAGAACTAGCTGACGCTGTAATGCTTGTTCTTACTTTTTTAGACAAAGTTTCTGAATTTTGCAAACACTTTTGATGGATGCACTGTAGAAGATGTAACAAGGAGGAGGTTCCTAGATGGTTAAGGTACCTACCTCTACTTACTCTGGCTTTACAATGGGTACAGATGGCTTGACAATTGTTTTCCAGATTTTGGTAGAATTTATTCAACACATATGAAGTGGATTTATTTGTCTTATGCCCAGCCATATACCTTATTGTGGGCAACAACTGTTTCCACTGGTGCCTGATTTATACAAACAACATCCTCATCAACAACATGCTCATCATCAACATCCTTATTAGCATCAGCTACACAAATATCCTCCCCGTCCTGGTGCACTTCCACAGAAGCATCCTCAATTTATATGCCAGCATGTTGACTTGTGCTGCTCTTCCCCACATTACAGAGGATGCACAAGTGGTGGAAGGTGGCTCCTCTTCGAGTATAGTTTTGGAAAGGCCAGGCTCACACATGGCACCCGCTGACACATTTGGGGGTAAATTTACTAAAGGTAGATTTTGCATTTTGAGTGATTTGAGGTACGATTTTCATTCGATTTGTATTCGATTTTGCTTTTGGGTATTTACTAAAGGCCAAATCGAATGTAAAATTGAATTTCAAATTGCATTTTAGTCAAGTCAGCCTCAAATCGAACATCAGGAAATATTGGTACTTTTACATAGCCCAACGCACAAAACCCTTATTTACTATCATTTGATTTGAAATTGACCTTAAAATCGGACTTCAAATCGAACTTCAAATCACCAAATGAATAGACCTGCTTCATGCTTTCGATTTGAGCATGAGCTGGTCAGATTGACATAGATACATGCAGACATCAGTGAGATGTCTGCATGTATCAGACTGTAAAAAGCAAATAAAGCGTTAAATGTTAAAAGAAATTGATGAGAGGTCCACCCTCAAATCAAAACCAGCCCGGACTTTGCAAACCCAGTCCTGGTTGACTAAGTACAAGGAAAGAATTGTGTATGGTCTCCCTCTACTTAGTTCAACCAGCACTGGGCTATGGGAACCAGTCCTGGTTCTGGAATTACAGGGAAAAATGTGTGTAGGGTCTCCCTGTAATTCACAGAACCAGCCCTGGACCCTTTCTAATGGGGGACTGATGCCACAGCCAGAGGAGCCCTATCACCGGACCACTAGTCAGCTCAGGCCAGGGATCCCTGGAGATTTGGGGACACCTCCAATAAAGGAGTCTCCCTCTCCAGGTCACCCCTAGCCTAGGCTGATAGCCCATGGCTATCCCCACCACCCCTGGACAGTGGGTGGCGGGTTGATTGTGTTAGTGTAGTGTAAAAATAGAAGAAAAACATTGTCTTTACAGTAGAACTGCAGGTCCCAGCAAGCCTCCCCCACATGCTGGTGCTTGGAGAACCACAAGTACCAGCATGTGGGACATTAAGTGCCCACTGGGACCTGTAGTTCACCTGTAAAGAAATGTTGAAAGAAACACACACACACCTAACACAGTTTAATACATACATACATACATACATACATGCACACTCACACATACTCACCTATATTACCTCAACTGGTCCCCTTGTCCAATAATCATCCATGGGTCTTCTTAAAATAACAACACAAAAAAACGGACCCTTGCACTAAGCAATAATCATCCTAATCAAATACGTGGATGATAAACTGTGGTCTGGCCAACAGTGTCACCAAACAATAAAAGCGTGGAATGATGTTTAACTTTTATTTCTTTTACATTGGGGAGGAGCACCCCTAGATTGACAGAGCACCCCTTTATGTACTGCAGACCTAGCCCCTTGATTGACAGAACAACACAGCAGCACCCCCTTATGTATTGCAGCCCCGGCCCGTTTATGGACAACACAGCAGCACCTCTTTATGTACTGCAACCCCAGCCTCTTGATGGTACTGCAGCCCCTTGATGGTACTGCAGCCCCTTGATGGACAGGACAACACAGCAGCCCCTCTTTATGTACTGCAGCACCAGCCCATTTATGGACATCACAGCACAGCCCTTATGTACTGCAGTCCCAGCTAGTTGATGGTATTGCAGCCTCAGCCCCTTCATTGACAGGACAACAGTGACACAGTAGTACCCCTTTATGTACTGCAGCCCCCCTTTATGTACTTCAGGCCCAGCCTGACAACACTGCACCTTTGAACAACAGAAAGAGAAACAGAGAACATGTGCAGAGACAGAGCAGCACACAGCACGTCTGTTCTGTAGCTCTACACAACTGGAGTGAAAATGGTGCCGATCACCAGGACCTTTATACAATGTAAAACCCGCAAGAATCCAACAGTGGGATGATTACGTTTGCCTCATTTTGGGATCCGAATTAGGCGCAAAAACCCTGAGCCGGACTCAGATCCCTGCCTGGATTGGGAAGTTCGGGTGGGTCCGGTTGTCGGAGAACTGGACTCACTCATCTTTAATAATCACTGACACAGGGGTTAAGATTAACCTAAAATCCTATAGATTACCAAAAGCTCAAAGGGAAGCAGTGTCCAAGAAATGTAAAAAAAATTTTGTATTTGGGTGTAATTGAAGAATCGCAAAGTGAGTGGTCAAGTCCCATTGTGCTTATTCCAAAGCCTGATGGGAGTTTGCGCTTCTGCAATGATTTACGTAAATTTAACAGTGTGTCAAGGTTCGATGCCTATCCAATGCCTAGGGTGGATGAGCTAATTGAAATATTAGGAACAGCCAAGTATTTAACTACTCTAGACTTAACTACTTTCCTGGCATGGTTGGAATTTTCCAACCACACCAGACAGTTCTTTATCTGCTCTGGTCGCAAAATTTCAAACAGTCAGATAAACATGGGGCGTCTGCAGGAAGAGAATCTTCCCACAGCTGCTGCTCTCAGAGGGACCTTTTGGTCCCTCTGCTTACCTGCACCCACCCCTAGTGTCTGTTGTACTGCCAATCACTGCTGATCGGTCAGCAAAGCAGGACCCCCCACCCAGCAGCTGCAAAGATTAGCAGCCACTGGGAAAAAGTAAATGAACCTCCCCCCTCACCCCCTTAGTGTACCTGGTGCCTGAAACAGGTGTCAAATTGAAATGGAATTGGTTCCGATGGTGACTCCGATGTTTGAAAAAAATTATATATATTTTTTTTCAAATTTTAGAGAAAAAACATTTTTTTAATGAAATCATTTTGGATAAGTTGAAATAGATGTTCCTCACCTAATTCACTCATAAAAAACCCCCAACAATTTTGGGGCAGTTTTTAGAAAAAAAAATCGTCAGTTAAGTGGTTAAACAAAGGGTATTGGCAAGTGCTGTTAACTGAGAGTGCCAAAGAAAAGACAGCTTTTTCTACACCGGAAGGCTTGTTCCAATACTAGATTTTGCCATTTGGGCTACAAGGGGCACCTGCTACCTTTCAAAGGATGATGGATTCACAGGCCCCATAGACAGTATGCTGCTGCTTATCTAGATGATGTAGTCATTTATAGTCCTGATTGGCAGTCTCACTTACCCAGAATACAAGCAGTGTTGGCCTCCATCTACAAGGCAGGCTCTACAGCCAACCCAAAAAAATGTTGTCTAGGGATGGAAGAGGTAAAGTATCTTTGATACACAATTGGCAGAGGTTTGATAAAGCCCCAATTTAATAAAATTGAGGCAATACAAAATTGGCTACGACCCCTAATTAAGAAGCAGGTGATAGCAATCTTATGAATCATGGGGTATTATAGAAGATTTATAGACCTCATCATAGGTAAACAGAAAGTTATGGGTAAATGGAGTGCTGAAGCAGAAAAGGCTTTTCAGGAGTTAAAGGTAGCATTGTGTACACAACCAGTTCTGATGACACCTGATTTCAACAGGGAGTTTGTTGTACAAACTGATGCATCAGATGTAGGCATTGGAGTGATCCTGTCCCTGAGCAAAGAAGGTAAAGAAAACCCTACTATTTACTTAAGCAGAAAATTTAATGTATATGAGAGAAACTATGCTATGGTTGAAAAAGAAGCGTTGGCCATAAAGTGGGCATTAGAAATTCTCAGGTACTACTTGATGGGAAGGAAATTCAGGTTGATCACTAATCATGCCCCTTTGCAATGGATGTCAAAGAATAAAGAGAGCAGTGGGAGAATAACAAGGTGGTTCTTGGCATTGCAAAACTTTAAATTCACAGTAGAATACAGGCCAGGAAGCCAGCTGGCCAATGCAGATGTTTCATCAGCTACAGGACTTCATCAATCATTCCCTTGATGAAATGCATTGGAAGTTGATCTATCTCACTGTACCTCCATGAAATTTTGACCATCCTTTTTAAGATAAGCATATTATGATCTATCCTTGCTCATTTTTTATTGTAATTTTTGTTGTGATTTTTAATGTTTTATTCTCATTTTCTCTATCTAATTGTGATTGAAATTGTATTATTTTAATTATTGTTATTAGAGTCTATTAAAACCTTTTTAATCAAAACACAAGCACTGTCTGGCATGTTATTTATAAATACATAGGTAGTTTTTGTTCTATTATGCCGATACACTAAGCACTTTACTTGTGGCACTAGGCACTATTTTGAGTGAAATCTGACAGCTTTTTCTTTTCTACAAAACACTTTGCACTTAAAATAATTGAGTTAGTTACATTTTGTCATGTATGAATTGACTAGTATTCATTTATTTCTTTTTCTTATATTGTATAGAAGCACCTTGGTCGCTCATGTTCAACTATATATATATATATATATATATATATATATACACTGCATAGTTTGTGGGTTATGTACTGTCTCACCAGCCCTGCACAGTGTTATTACAGTCCCCTTCTCCCCCAGCCAGACAGCATATAAACCTTTTGCTCCAGTCTGGTGATGGCATGGCTCCTCTCTTCTTCATTAGTGAGCGGTGATGTAATGATGTCATGCACACCCGATAAGGAGCCCTCCACCCACCATGAACGGGCAGCCTGTCCGCCCCTTCTGCTGATGTACATGTAGTGGACAGGCACCCCATTCGCGATGGGCGGTGGGCTACTTTCACCTTGAGGATGAGAAAGCTGGGGTGGGTTAGGGGGCCCCATTCATCCACAGTAGCAGTGGCAGGCGGGTGGTAGGAGTGGCCCAGGCCCCCCTTTTCTGTCAGAGTGTCCGGGCCCAGGACAGTAGTCCTGACAATCCCCCCTTAAGGGGGCCCTGCATACTGGATTATTAACCGGGCACAGCAGCACTTATTATTCTTCCAGTTTGGCTGTCACTTTTGCTGCATGTTCTAGCAGCGAGTAACAGCTACCAACGGGAGATGCGTGCAACAGAAGTAGGACTTAATTGGAGCTCAAGCTGGACTTTCACTTTACAGCAGGGGAAATACACAGAGACCCGGAGTGGTGGGAATCCCATCTCCACAGCGGTGAGTGCTGACCGGACACACATGTGCAGTGACCGCTTTAGTGAGTATAATGGGGATTACCTTATCTAATCAGCCGGATGCTGCTATAACAATACGCTCCACGAACTTGAATAGAACCCTCTCCTCCTGCAATACAGCCTGGAGTTTGCATTTGGGATTTGAATACTTTTAACTGACTATATTTGGTTGCTCCTTTCTATACTTACTAGAAAAATGATTTATTACCCTGTGGATGTGGACTTACATTGATACAAAAATAACAACACATAAGTTGATACATTATTCCTGTGTATTCTAAGATGTTACTAATCTTTTACTGGGAAGTTTTTATCAATTTATAGCCAAATAACTTTCGTATTGTGGTTTGAAAGTTGTGGCTAATATATACCACACTAAAAGATGTTATATTATAGTCTATTGTATATTGGATTCTGGTATATGTATTTTTTTTAAAAAAATCCTTTTTGATTGTTATGTATACCTATATTTTTTTTGTTTATTTTTGTCATAATAAATTATTTAATTGGCACATTTGCATTTTATTTATATATCATTTTTTTTTATATATATCGGGTATTTATCCAGTTATTAAGAGATGTTGGATATTTCTTTAGCGCTGTTTTTTTTAGAATATTTGTGTTTTTTGGTGGCAACTTGCAGTACAGCAGCTTGGGATATCCTTCACAAGTGTGTACATCTTAAATAGGCAAGGTTATTGATATTTGCATATTTGTTCCATAGAGCCTAAGGTTATTCTTCCCTCTCTTTTTTACTCAGTGTTAAGATTCGGGTATATCTTAGAGAGAATGAGTCCAGCAACAGCCTTGAGGGCTGGAACACTTGGCTAGCTGCGGCCGTGGAGCAGCCTAGAGGGCTGGTAGACTGGTTAGTTGTGACCCGAGGGCTGAAGAATTATTTATGTAGCCTTTGGGCTATGCAGCAGCCTTGAGGGCTGGTAAGTATTTGACTAGTTATGGCCTGAGGGCAGTGAGATAAGATACGGCCTTTAGGCCGTGCAGCAGCCTTTTGGGCTGGTAAACCTTGGCAAGCTGTAGCCTGTGGGCCTTAGAACAAGATCCAGCCTTTGGGCCATGCAGCAGCCTTGAGGCCTTTTAAGCCTTGGAAAGCTGTGGCCAGTGAGCTGTAGAACAAGATGCGACCTTTGGTCTGTGCAGCAGCCTTTTGAGCTGGTAAGCCTTGGCAAGCTCTAGCCTGTAGGCTGTAGAACAAGATGCGGACATTGGGCCATGCAGCAGCCTTGAGGGCTGGTAATCCTTGGCAAGCTTTAGCCTGTGGGCCCTAGCATAAGATGCAACCTATGGGCTGTGCAGCAGCCTTGAGGGCTGGTAAGCCTTGGCAAGCTGTAGCCTGTGGACCATAGAACAAGATGCGGCCTTTGGGCCATGCATGAGCCTTGGGGGCTGGTAAGCCTTGGCAAGCTGTAGCCTGTGGGCCGTAGTACAAGATATGGTCTTTGGGCCGTCGGGTTGACATAACTGGTGGTATGCTGGATTACATACCCTGGGTACTGGATATGCGGGCCGTGCTGCCTAGATGACACAAAGGACAGGTAGTAGATATGCGCGGACTGTGCCACCTAGATGACACAAACGCCAGGTAACAAAAGCTGATAGGAGGACTGGGTACTCAACTGAGTAACAGGAGACAATACCAAAACCAGAAACACATGAAACGCTATCATCGGCATCGGAGCAACGTTTGCACCAGAAGGAAATAGCCACAGGAACCAATCCAGAACGGAGCAGGGATGATGGACAGTTGACAGGAGTAGTTCAGCGAATGGTCCCCTGGCATTCGCATGATCGGCTTGTGACAATACCCCCCATGACGAAGGTTTAAGGAACCCCTAAACCCTGGTTTAGGGGTTCTTAAAGTTTAGGAAAGTTCTTAAAAAACTTTTTCTTCAGGATAGGAGCATGTAAAGCTCTTTTGGGAACCCAGGAGTGCTCCTCTGGTCCATAGCCCTTCCAATGGACTAAGATTTGAAGGCTGCCCTGTGAGAGTCCTCCTGGTGACCATGGATGAGAACTGGTAGAGTTCTGACTGAATGTCTAAGAGAAAACTTGGAAGAGAAGAACACCGGTTTAAGAAGTGAAGAATGAAATGTATTATTAATCCTGAGTGTCCTTGTAACTGTAATCAAAACACTACTGGACTGATCTGTGAAATGATCCTGAATGTGCCAATGACTTTGGGACCCAGTTTTTGTGATCTCTTCTGAATATTAATGTTCCTGGAGGACAGCCACGCCAAGTTTCCCAAGTCTATGATGCTTGTCAGCCCACCACTTGGAATGACCAGTCGCTTGGAGAAGGGCGTGCTGTACCTTCCTCCAGACTGATCAAAACCTCAAGACAGATGAAGATAATGGAGCTCCATTTAATGTAATTTCAAAAGAGTTACTTCTAGGATGAGTCCCAAAATTGCAGAAAAATGGAGAAACAGAAGAAACAGAATGGCAGGAGTTGTTGAAGGAACATTCATCAAATGGCAACAGAGGAACCCAGTCGTTTTGATATTTAAAGATGAAAGAGTGCAGGGGTAATGTTCCATGGACTGATTGGCCTGCTCCATCTTTCCGGATTGTGGAAGATAGCCCGAAGATAAACTCACATTGATACCCAGGTCGGTACAAAAACATCTCCAAAAATGGGCAAATTGAGTACCACGATCCGAGATGGTGTCTGATGGAAGCCCATGAAGTCTGAACACATGCTGTAAAAATGATGCAGACAATTCCTTAGCTGATGGCAATTTGGTAAAGGGAACAAAATGAACCATTTGGAAAATCGGTCAACAATCTTTCAGATGACAGAACAGCGGGAAGACAATGGAAGGTCAACAACAAAGTCCATAGCAATATGGGTCCAGGGCGTAGGCAGAGGACATAGCAGACCAGAAGGAGTAGTCCGGAGAGTCTTATTCCTGGAATAGATGTCACATGCCAAGACAAACTCACTAGTATCCCTAGACATGGACTGCCACCAAATAGAACGTGACAGAGGTTCAAGAGTCCAAGAAATGTTTGGGTGACCCACCGCTTTAGAAGAGTGAAAGTCCTTCAATACTGCTTTGCAAAGCCTCTCAGGTTCAAAGGGCCTGATTCAGCTTTGGAAATAGAGTGAGATATATCACTCAACTGATCATCTTGGTGAAACCATGCTGCACTGCAGGTGGGGCATATATAGAATGTGCAGAGAGATTTAGATTTGGGAGGGAGGTGTCCAAACTGACATCTAAAGTGCAGTGTAATAATAAAGCTGTGCAGTATTTGTAGGCTACATTCAAAAGCAGCCAGTATTTACCCCACATGCAAAAAAATGTATGTATTTACACCCCTTGCATTGCAATATGGTTTGTCCAGGTTCACAATCAGTGCTAATTCTCACTCAATTCTCAAAGTTGAATCAGGCCCAAAGAGCAAACCTGACGGTTTTTCAAGAGGAGCTTCAGTTTGGCAATTCCTGAGAGAATCTGCCAGAGTCCTGGTCATGGCTAAATGAATCCTGGAAGCCGGAATGATGGTTTCTTCTGAAGTAATTGGAGGCTGATTGAAGGAGAAACTTTGAAAAAGGGCGTCCGCCTTTATATTCTTAGACTCGGGTTGGAAGGAGATGATATAATTAAACCGGGTGAAGAGCAAAGCCCAGCGAGCCTGCCTTGTGTTCAACCTCTTGGCCGTTTCAATATAGGCCAAATTCTTATGGTTCGTGACAACCGTCACCACATGATTAGCCCCCTCTAATCAGTGCCTCCAGTCCTCAAACGCCCATTTAATGGCTAGAAGCTCCCAGTTGCCAACATCATAGTTCCTTTCCGCAGAGTCGAATTTCCGGGAATAGAATGCACACAGATGAAACTTGCCAAGTTTGAGATCCCTCTGAGAGAGGATCGCACCCACTCCAATCTCAGACGCATCCATCTCAATGACAAATGGAACTTCTGAGTTGGGACGCCGAAGAACAGGAGCAGACACAAAGGCCGCCTCGAAGGCTTGAGTGGCAGTAGTCAACCAATTAGCGAACTCAGCTCCTTTTTTAGTTAATTCTATGATGGGCGAGACAACGGAGGAGAAGACTTTAATGAATCTGCGATAGTAATTCGCAAAACCCCCAAAATGCTGGATGGCCTTCAATGTAGTGGGTTGTTCCCAATCCAAGATGGCCTTCACTTTGCCAGGGTCCATGGAGAAACCTTGCGAAGAAATGATGTAGCCTAAGAATGAAACCTCTTTCAAGTCAAACTCGCATTTCTCCAGCTTGGCATACAAATTGTTATCTAATAATCTTCGCAAGACCTGCCTCACATGCCTACGATGTTCCTCCATGGACTTGGAATAGATGAGGATGTCATCTAAATACACCACTGCAAAGACTCCCAGAAATTCCCTTAACACCTCAATGATAAAATCTTGAAAGACGGCTGGGCATTGGAGAAGCCAAACAACATAACAATATACTCAAAATGTCCAGACTGGTTGTTAAATGCCATCTTCCACTCATCTCTTTCTCTGATGCAAATGAGGTTATATGCACCTCTGAGATCAATCTTAGAAAAAATGGATGCTTCACACAGTTGATCAAAGAGAATGGGGATGAGCAGCAAGGGATATGTGTTCTGGACTGTGATCTTATTCAGTCAACGGAAGTCAATGCAGGATTGGAGTGATCTATCCTTCTTCTGGACAAAGGAAAAAACCCGCTCCTACTGGGGATTTAGAAGAACGAATGAATCTCTTATCCAGAGCCTCTTGAATATATACAGTACCTGCATGGCTTTATCCTCCAGGATGGATAATGCATATAATCTGCCTTTTGGAAGCCTGGCACCTGGAAACAAATCAATGGCACAATCAAAAGAACGGTGAGACGGAAGAACGACAGCTTTTTTCTTGGCTAGGTCACGATAAGGAGCAGGAATAGATGAGGATTTGGATGAGATGGCAGTAGCAAAATGAATAGATCAAGATAGACATTGGGAAAAGCAAGTTGATCCCCACTCAAGGATTTCACCGGTTTGCCATTGGATCTCAGGGTTATGTTTTTTCAGCCAAGGTAACCCCAATACCACTGGTGCCAGCGGACACTGAAGAAGGAGAAATGACAACTCTTCTCGATGCATTGCTCCAGTGGACAATTGCAAAGGAGGGGTCCAGAAGACAACTGGAAATTTGGAAAGATTTGCCCTGTCTAGACCAATAACCGACACAGGAGTAGATAAGGACACGGGATCAGTTACAAGGTCTCGAAAAAAGACAGGTCCATAAAACTATCCACAGCTCCGCTATCTATGAAGGCAGGGACAAAAATTTGAGCATTTGGTAAGTTAATAACTGTGGTGATAAGGACAGAATTATCAGGGGAGATGGATGCAAGGCCTAGATGTACCTCCCCTAGCTCATCTAGACCTTGCTTTTTCCTGATTTTACTGGACAAAGCTGGGCTAAATGTCCTTTACCACCACAATAGAGGCAAATACCCAACGAACGTCTCCTACATTTCTCTTTGGCCGGAAGACAAAACGCTCCCAGTTGCATCAGTTCTTTAGGTTCAGATGAAGCCATCCATACCAGAGATCATAGAGGCAGAGGAGGTAGATTCTTTTCTACTCTGCGCTCCTGGAGTCGCCGGTCAATGTGAATGGCCAAATTCATGAGGTCATCTAAGGAATCCGGAAAAGGGTTTTGGACTAGGATATCCTTTATTTGATCAGACAATCCCAATGAAACTGGCTTCGTAAGGCCTGGTCATTCCAACCCACATTGACGGCCCATTTATGGAATTCCGTACAATAGTCCTCGGCTGCTTTGTTCTCCTGTTTCAAGGACCTGAGACTCATCTCTGCCATAGCCACTTTATTGGGGTCATCATAATGTAGAATCAATGCGGCAAAAAAGGAGTCCACAGTCTGTAATGCCATACTAGTGGAGGGAAGACCAAAGGCCCAAGTCTGAGGGTCTCCCTGCAATAGGGAAATTATGATCCCAAATTGTTGGACCTGCGAGCCCGAGGATCTGGGCTGAAGCTTAAAATAGAGTTTGTAGCTCTGCTTGAAATTCAAGAAATCCTTACAGTTCCCTGAAAACCGGTCAGGCAGATTAAGCTTTGGTTCAATCACCGCAGGGGCTGAAGCACCTCGAGTCTCCTCAACTCAAAGGGAAAGCTCCTGCACTTTCTGGGTCAGTACCTGAATCTGTGTGGCCAGAATTTGAGCAGGATTTTGTGAGGGCTCCATCCTTGATGAATCAAAAAAAGAATACCCTTAATATGGCTAAAAAACTCTCTGTTTTTGTGGCCGGTGATAATGTTAACATTTGGGTATATCTTAGAGAGAATGAGTCCAGCAACAACCTTGAGGACTGGAACACTTGGCTAGCTGCAGCTGTGCAACAGCCTTGAGGGCTGGTAGACTTTGACTATTTGTGGCCTGAGTGCTGAAGAAGTTGATGTAGCCTTTGGGCTATGCAGCAGTCTTGATGGCTGGTAAGTCTTTGACTAGTCATGGCCTGAGGGCAGTGAGATAAGATCCGTCCTTTGGGCCGTGCAGCAGCTTTGTGGGATGGTAAACCTTAGCAAGCTGTGGTCTGTGGGCCATAGAACAAGATGCGGCCTTTGGGCCATGCAGCAGTCTTGAGGGCTGGTCAGCCTTGGCAAGCTGTAGCCTGTGGGCCATAAAACAAGATGCAGCCTTTGGGCCGTGCAGCAGCCTTGAGGGCTGGTAAGCCTTGGCAAGCTGTAGCCTGTGGGACGTAGAACAAGATGCGGCATTTGGGCCATGCAGAAGCCTTGAGGGCTGGTCAGCTTTGGCAAGCTGTAGCCTGTGGGCAGTAAAACAAGATGTGGCCTTTGGGCCGTGCAGCAGTCTTGAGGGCTGGTAATCCTTGGCAAGCTGTAGCCTGTGGGCCATAAAATAAGATGTGGCCTTTGGGTTGTGCAGCAGCCTTGAGGGCTGGTAAGCCTTGGTAAGCTGTAGCCTGTAAGCTGTAGAACAAGATGCGGCCTTTGGGCTGTCGGGTTGACACAAGCAGTAGTATGCTGGATTGCGTACCCTGGATTCTGAATTGTGGCCTCTGCCACCGGGTTGACACAAGCCGCTGGACATTGGACGGCACACTCTGGACACTGAGTGCTGTCTGTGCCACCTAGATGATACAAATGGCAGAGCGTGGATATGCGGACTGTACCGCCTAGACTACACAAACGACAGGTAGTAGATATGCGGACCATGCCGCCTAGATTATACAAACGGCAAGTAAAAAAGCTGACAGGAAGACTGGGTACTCAACTGGATAACAGGAGAAAATGCCAAAACCGGAAACACATGAAACGCTATCACCAGCATCGGTGCAGCGTTTGCACAAGAAGGAAATAGCTGCAGGAACCAATCCAGAATGGAGCAGGGATGATGGACAGTTAACAGGAGGAGTTCAGCGAATGGTCCCCCGGCATTCGCATGAGCGGCTTGTGACACTCAGAACCCTCAGAACAACTACCACCATCGATGGTAGTACAGATAGTATGGAGAGCAGAGAGTCCTGAAGAGAGGTAGGAGCTGCGATGCTGCGATGAGCAGTAGTCTCACTGAGCAGCAATATAGTCTGAAATGAAAACAGGAATAGTTCACTTGAACCTGCAGTGAGCAGGCAAGTTGAATTCAGAAGACTTGGCACTTGAAGCACTTTAATAGTCTCTAGGAAACAGGATACTTCAGACTACTGCACAGACTAGAGCAAGAATGTATCAAACAGGCCTAACCGAATTGGGCCTGGATCTTGAACCGGAATGGTACTGGAGGTGAACAGCAGCTTGAGGTGAAATGGAATCGGAGATTGAACCGTACTGGGCCTGGAGATAAACAGAAGCTTAAAACAACAAAAATGGAATTGGAGCTTTACCCGTACTGGGACCGGAGATGAACAGTAACTTGATTCATGCTGGAAACAGAGCTTGAAACACAATGGGACAGGAGGAGACCAGCGACTTGGGGCCTGACTCAGATCCGCTCATTGCAGATGCTGTTCTCTAATGTACGCATGCGTGTAGTTCGCATTGCGCGTGCGCAAACTAGTACAAGTGATTGGAATGTGCTCGCTTGCTCTGCAAAGACAGCTCAGTGAAGTGAGTGACAGGAGAGGAAGTTTGTGGGTGGAAACACGGGCAGGCCAGTAGTAACGGGGGAGTGGAGTTGCGGATGCAGGCGTGCCAGAGTGTTTTCCTGCCATTTTTGGGGTGTGCATAATTAACAGGCAGCGTCATAGTACACGTCACCTGGTTGATTTTTACACTGAACTGCTCACAGTGGTTGCAGTAGGGTACAGTCAACCGCAAGCACTGCAGTCTGATCCTATGGTTCCCGATGTACCGATGGTTGCAGGGGCGGATTGGCCGTTGAAGTCAGCGGGATTATTCCCGGTGGGCCAAAGCGCTTGCGGGGCCACCTGACAGCCGGCAGACTTTTTTTTTTTCCTGCAGTTCCAATATGACAGGCGGCTGTATTGAGGGCGGACTGTCACTGCATTAAATGACAGGAGGCCGGCTAAAGTATGTCGGGTGACTCAGCCAGCAGGGTTGAGGAGGCCGGGCTGACAGATGAGGTGGGTGGAGCTAAGTGGGCAGACAGTGGTCTATGAGTCAATCAGCCGGCTGTAATAACAGGCCAGGCTGACTAATGAGGCAGGCGGCAGATGGAGCTGAGGAGCCTAAAGAAAGGTACAGGAAGTGCAAATGCACAGAATAGATCTGACAGAGGGGCTGCTGGCGCTGATGATCACGGCTGCAGCCTGCTTCTCACTCACAGATACATGTCTGCCTGTGAGTCAGAAGCAGTTTGGGGCTGGGATCATCAGCACAAGAGGCCCTTCTGTCAGTTTGGATCATTAGATGCTACCAGTTTAGATGGGGGCATTGTGGCTGTGTTCTCTCCCCCCTCCCCCTCCAGACAAGTTCAGTTTCAGTTTCACTTTCCTCTCCAGACTCCTCTACATGTTGCACCATCCCTTGGTCCCCTACAGCACCTCCCTTCTCCTCCCCTTGCTGGACTAGACAGAGGCACTCAAAACTTCCTCAGCTGTGCCTCTGTTCTTACCCTCCCCATGTATGCTTCTAAACCCCCACAAATGTGTGCCTCTGCCCCCCTCCCACTAATGTGTGGCTCTGCCCTCCCCTCACCAATGTGTGCCTTTGCCCCCACACCAATGTGTGCCTCTGTCCCCCTCCCACCAATGTGTGCCTCTGCCCTCCCCTCACGAATGTGTGCCTTTGCCCCCCCACAATGTGTGCCTCTGCCCCCCCACCAATGTGTGCCTTTGCCCCCCCACCAATGTGTGCCTCTGCCCCCCCCACCAATGTGTGCCTTTGCCCCCCCACCAATGTGTGCCTCTGCCCTCCCCCACCAATGTGTACCTTTGCACCCCCACCAATGTGTGCCTTTGCCCCCCCACCAATGTGTGCCTCTGCCCTCCCCCCACCAATGTGTGCCTCTGCCCTCCCCCCACCAATGTGTGCCTTTGCCCCCCCACCAATGTGTGCCTCTGCCCCCCCCCAAAGCATGCCTCGGCCACCTTTATCAGCTATGGATTTTCCCCCAAGTGTGCCACTGCCCCTCCCCCCCTTCAATGCCTTGTTCCTTTTTCACATTTATACCTTTGCAATATTCTCCATCTGTCCTCCTGACACTTCCCCCTGTTGTGCCTCTGCCCCCTTTGCCGCCAGTACCTCTGCCACCATCTCCATTTGTCCCTCTGCTTTTTTCCCCATCCAGTACCTCTGTAACTACATTGTGTGTGCATATTCCACCCCCCCATGGCTGGTGACTGCCATCAGAAGCGGCGCAGACCACATAAGACAGGGCGTGTACAGCACCTCATAATTCATCTATAGGATGGCAGGTAAGCACAATTTTCTGGTAATAATAATTTTGTTTATATCTTGCTTGTATATTATATATATTTATATTTTGTGTGTGTGTGTATATATATATATATATATATATATACTAACGATACTGGATCAGAACCTCTATACACTCCTTCCTATACCTTCTAATATCCTGCCTATACCTTCTAATATCCTGCCTATACCTTCTAAAGATGACGCTAATTTGTGTACGCAGTCATACAGTAAATAAAGACTTAAGACCTGGAATCTGTGGTTCCAAAGCACCAGTATTATTCAAGTAAAAGTACAGTCAGTTACACGCTATTGATCCAGACACAATTCGGCGCAAAGGAATTATACAGACCCAAGTACAGTATACATACGCAGCACTTCCGGACCAGATGTTAGGCATCAGCAAGAAATCCCTCATCTATCAGCATTCAGCACGAAGACTAAAGACCCAGTGTTGGAGCACACATATTTATATCCCCCAGGAATAGACAAAACAATAGAGACGTTTGTTGCTGATGCTATTGGTTCCCAAGGGGGATCCATCTGTTACAGAGCATTTAACAGGCTGATTCAAATAGACACAACCCAGCCTCCAACAACTGAGGGTCCCTAGATTCCCGCTACATGCAACATCCTAACAGTTATTTATATCATATACATTTTGTTGCTTGAAGTCTCTGTGGTCCATAACTCAAGAATGCATGATGCGATCTCCCCACCGATATAATCGGAATACTGTGGGAAGAGTATGCATCAGTACAAAACCAAACATGGCTTACTTAGCATGTATAAAACCTTAGTTACCAAACAATCTTTATTTCATAGCATTTATTCTAAATGAACAACTTAAATCTTATACCTTAAAGCTTATGAAACCTTGTATGTGAAAGTAATGTGTGAGTATGCGGGGATTGATATAAGGATGCTAGTTAACTTGGTGCGGATGCATGCGCATTTAGCTACTAAACAGCGTTTTTCATTCGGGGTCTTATGCATTCGCTAATATGCGACTAGTTAACAGCGCAATTGTGCATATTACTGTGTGTATGGGAAATGAGGAAAGATGCAATCGCAGGG
The DNA here is from genome assembly GCA_031769625.1 of Taudactylus pleione. Classification (NCBI taxonomy): domain Eukaryota; kingdom Metazoa; phylum Chordata; class Amphibia; order Anura; family Myobatrachidae; genus Taudactylus; species Taudactylus pleione. The sequence continues at coordinate 28,815,571 of JAUIMM010000065.1, forward strand.
TGCTTAATAGTAATATCGCCATATATACTTAAATTTGAGTTTATCTAAAATGGTGCTTGGGTGGCCATTCGCAAAATGGCGTCTTGCGATCTCATTTCCAAGATGACGTCTTGCGGCCAGTCGCAAGATGGCGTCGCTGCGATTCAATTTTAAGCTGATATTGTCTCAGCCAATAATCTAGTTTCGACAGTCCACTCTTTGATAGCGAACAACATGCTATCACAATCTGATCTTAAAATTTAATTTAGGCTTACATTTACATATTATTTTGTGTTATTATGGGATGGCACAAGGTGGTTCTTAATCCATCAATAATGTGTCTCTGGTTGGGGACATAAAACTACTATTATACGCACACCGCGGATTCTGGAAGATCATGTGAAAGGTGTGGGAATGCACCAGTCTTATAAAAGCAGTCTTGAAGGGGAATTGAGACTTTACATTATCTGAGGTGTTCTAAAAATAACATTTCAATAATACATTCTATGCACGTCTAAATATAATACATCAAATGATGGTATTTCCTAGTTCAGGGTTGTAATGCAGTTCTATATTTACCTCGGTATTCATATTGTCATTACTGACCACCATCATAGTTTCGTTCTTGCGATTTACTCTATTTTTACATTTTCCACACTTCAACACAATAGGAACACACCGGGCGCATATGCCAATCATTATGATGACAATTAGTATAAGGATCAAGAATTTGCCTATGCTGGTGATCACTTCCTGGACCCATTCCCCTAGACCTGAGAACCATTTTACTGGGTTCAGCCATGAAACCCATCCTTCTATCTTTTCCCCTACTTCAACCACTGAAGCGTTATGGTTCTTACGAAACTCCCATTTTAGCTGCAGTATTTCATCCATCTTTCGGTCTATCACCTCCTTGGAGATGCTAGTATCATTGGTGACGTAGGTGCAACATTTTACTCCAAACTGGGTGGCTAACATTACGTAATACCCTCCAGTAACAGCAGTTAAATAATTTAACACTAGCCTGTGTTGCATCAGTTCTTTCTTGAACGCTTGCAATTCTCTCCCTGTATACCTGAATGTGTCATCGTACATCTCGGTGATATTATCTATGAATTTAGCAAGTTCCTGAATATACCTAAAATTGAATGTACCCCGAGCAATCCTGGTGGGATCCAGTGCAACTAAAACTTGAAAGCCAGTTGTCTCACTGATTAACTGAGTGGCTTTATGCACGTCACCAGGTATCATATTTCTTTTGCCTCTGTGTTCATATTGTGTGTGAAGATATGGTGACGGTGTGTTTTTATGTATACCAAGCATTTCGACATGTGTGAGGGTCATAACTTCTGGGACTACTCTTCCCAGGTAACACAAACCCTTCAGAACTCGGGGAGAGCCATTTATACGCTTTTCTTCCACATATGAAATATACATTATCAGGGAGAACATAAGGAATGGTATGCATCATTATCATTAAGCACATTTCCCTTGCAAACAATCCTATTTCTGGGTCTTCCATCTGGTACATGCAAGTTTCTGGCTGTATTATTTTAGCACAATAACCATTTGGCACCTTACCAATAATTTCTTTGGTGGAACTCAATTTATACCTATACCTAAAATGTTTCCCACCAGATTTAATTGAGCGTAACAGATCATGGTTTATGGACTCATTATCAGCTCTTTGTGAGAAGGTCATCGTCTGGTTATTCCCCGTCACTTCCCAACCTCCGGGTATATTGGGGTTGGTTATGTTTAAACACAAAAGTGATCTATCTACTTGGAATTGATAGAGTTTGAAATGAGGTGGTTTGGATGAGAAATTTTCCATCCAAGGTTTTCCCTTTTTGAAATCCTAAAATTTCCATGGTATTCAGCGGAAATGGCACCAACCCTACGTTATGCTGTCCCTGTGGAACGTGTGAACACACCCAGCAATCAGTTTGATTTAACACTTTGCCTACCATGCTATGATAATCCTCTAAAGGATACCCACCCCAGTACGGGTTATATTTAGGTTGGCACCGTTGGATACAGTTCTCATCAACTAGGACCCACAAAGCTCACAAATACAGGAATCTTCAGACGATAAACCTCCACACCTTCCCCGAGTATCTGGAATGACAGCTCTCTTAACAATAACAGTACTAAGATTGGTCAGACACTCCCCTGATTGGCATTACATTCCTCCTGACTCCACTCCATCAGCACTGCCATCAGCTCCCGTTTCCTCAATCGGTCCCCCATCACTGACACTAGATATCCCTGAACCGACCAGAATGGTGAACACTCTAAAAGAGAATATGAAAATGAACACAGCAGGCCCGTCCATTGTCACAACAAGTCCTGCAAAATTCTCTCAGTTCAGGTATCTCACTACAACCTGATCAATCCTCCCGGAACAAGCTCGCGATTGACAGGTCCACGCTATCAGCCTTTTCTCCGACTTGTTTCTCCACCAGTTGATTGACCTTTTTGCAGTGAGTGGAATGGACCCAGGTATCTCTCTCGGCCACCTTCAAAGATGTAGTACTCATCAGCAGCACCTGGTATGGACCTTCCCACCGATCAGTCAAACAACCTGAACACAAGAAATTTCTGATCATAACATATTCTCTTGGTTCAACATCATGACAGTTAGTTTCAGGCATATCATTAGACAACAATTTCAGTTTCTGCTGCTGTTGCTTTAACTGCTTACTCATTGATATAAGATACTTTACAGTTACCTCGTTGTTACCCTTCAGGTCTTCCTGTGGACTTATGATCAAATGAGGTTGTCTACCGAACAATATTTCAAATGGGGACAGATTTAGAGGGGGTGTAGGAGTGGTCCTTATGCTATGTAGGACCAAAGGTAACGCTTCTGGCCATCCTAGTCCAGTCTCTGCCATAATTTTGCTTAACTTATTTTTAATAGTCCCGTTCATCCATACTTTGGCACTGGCTTGCGGTCGGTATGGGGTATGAAGTCGGCTATTAATACCCAGCAGCTTACACATATTTTGAAAAACATCACCTGTGAAATGAGTACCCCGATCACTCTGGATGATTTTAGGGATACCGTATCTGCATACAAATTCCTGAACTATTTTCTTGGCAGTAAACGCAGCAGTATTAGTGGCCGCTGGGTAGGCCTCAACCCAGTTAGAAAATACGTCTGTGCACACTAATACATACTTAAGGTTCCTGCAGGGTGGTAATTGGATGAAATCAATTTGTATCACCTGGAAAGGTCCATCAGTCGGTGAAATGTGGGACGGTTCGCTAGGGATTGCTTTCCCTATGTTCTTCCTCAAGCAGGTCAGACAGGACATTGCTATCTTTTCTGCTTGTGAAGAAAAACATGGTATGCACCAGTATGCCCTCACCAACTTGTACATACCTTGTTTACCCAGATGAGTCAGACCGTGTGCTGCCTCAGCCAGGCTGGGGTAATATGCCTTGGGCACTACTGGCTTACCTTGTCCGTCCCTTCAGAGCCCGGAGGACTCTTGCCCACATCCCTTGGTCTTCCAGATGGATTTTTCCTGGATTGAACACAAATTTTGCATCTCAATTAATTTCAGCATATCAATTGTTTGGAAAGACATAATTTTTTCAGTGGGAGAAAACATTTTTAACCCTGCTGCCCATTTTGCAGCTTCATCGGCTCTGGTGTTGCCCAGTGACACCGGATCATCCTCACATGTATGGGCTTTACATTTAATTACTGCCACCGCTTTGGGCAGTTGGATTGCTTCTAAAAGATGTTTTATGTGTCGGGAATGTGAAACTGGTGTGCCTGCTGCTGTCATAAAATTTCTCAGACGCCATAGAGCCCCAAAATCGTGCACCACCCCGAACGCATACCTCGAGTCACTGTAAATGTTAGCAGATTTGCCTGCTGCCAGTTATGATGCTCTAGTTAGTGCTACTAACTCTGCCACCTGGGCTGAGTGAGGAGGACCAAGATGCTTAGCTTCTATGATGTCTTTGTCATTTACAACAACATAACCTGTACATAATTCACCTCTGTCTGTTTGTCTATGACAACTCCCATCCGTATAAAAGGTCACATCCACATTCTCTAAAGGTGTGTCATGTATGTCAGGTCTAGCAGTAAAGGTCTGATTCAGATATGTCATACAATCGTGTGTATCATTATGTCTGCTGAACTCACCTCCCGCCAGCAACTCCTCTCCTTCCACCCTTTGTACATCATGTTGTAGATATGGTAAATACGTTGCTGGATTCAGCGTGCTGCAACATTTAACAGTAATGTTTGCGGGTGCGATTAGAGCTAGTTCCCATTTGGTAAACCTAGCTGAAGAGATGTGTCTGGTTTGAGCTGAGCTCAACAGAGCAGATACAGCATGGGGAGTGTAGACAATCATATCATGACCCAATACTACGTCCTCACTTTTACTCACCAATAGAGCAGTAGCTGCTACACTTCTCAAACAGGTGGGGAGTGATCTTGCCACAGTGTCCAATTTGGCACTGTAGTATGCTACGGGCCTACTGGCATCACCATGTTTTTGTGTAAGGACACCTGCAGCACAACCATCGGCTTCCGTACAATACAAATCAAAAGGTTTTTCATAATCAGGTATTCCCAATGCAGGAGCTTTTGTCAGACTATCCTTAAGATTAAGGAAAGCCTGCTCTGATTCCTCTGTGTGTACGACACGATCAGGCTTTGAGGAAGAGACTAATTCCTGTAAAGGTAAGGCCAAAATAGAAAAACCCCGGATCCCCATTCTACAGTATCCACACATTCCCAAGAAAGTACGGATTTGCTGTTGATTATGCGGCAGTGTCATGTTTTGTATGGCCTGGATTCTATCCATTGTAAGATGTCGTAAACCCTGGGTTAGGCAGTGTCCCAAATATTTTACTCTGGATTGGCATGGCTGTAGTTTGTCCTTAGCCACCTTGTGTCCTGTATGCGAGAGATGAAGTAGCAAAAATTTAGAATCATTTAAACATGACATAAACGAGTCAGACCATAGCAATAAATAGTCCACATATTGAATTAGAACAGATCCATTGGCAGGTTGGAAAGATTGTAAACAGTCGTGCAATGCCTGGGAGAAGATACTGGGGCTGTCTATGAAACCTTGGGGTAACCGTGTCCATGTGTATTGTAAACCTCTGTATGTAAATGCGAATAGATACTGACAGTCAGGGTGGAGAGGCACAGAGAAGAAAGCAGAACAGAGGTCAATGACAGTGAAATGGGTTGCGTTTGATGGGATCTGCATCAGAATGACAGCTGGATTTGGCGCTACAGGGAATTGGCTCTCTACAACCTTATTAACACCTCTAAGGTCTTGTACCAGCCTATAACCCCTCCCACCACTCTTTTGCACTGGAAAAATGGGACTGTTGGCTATACTAGTTGTACGAACTAAAATTCCCTGTTGCAGTAATTGCTCAATTATTGGAAAAACCCCTAATTCTACCTCCTGTTTTAGTGGGTACTGGGGAATTTTTGGAGCTTGCCTACCGCCTTTTAAATTTACCATTACAGGGCTTACGTTTGCCATTAATCCAGTGTCCTGTCCATCCTTAGTCCAAAGGGAATCTGGAATTTGGGACAACATTTCATCTACCTGGGATGGATTTTCATTTAAACTTGTAGAGTGATACATTATCCTTTGGGGAGTGTTCAATATATCCCGCATCTCATGTGCAACTCTCTCTGGGATATCTAAAAATACACTATCAGGGGTGCAGTATATAACACATCCCATCTTACATAACAAGTCTCTTCCCAGCAGATTAGTAGGAGCCGCAGCAGCCAGGATGAAAGAATGCCTGGTATGCAACGGCCCAATAGTAACCTCTGTGGACTTTGTTAAAGGATAATGTTCCACTTTACCTGTTACACCCATTGTTGGTACTGTCTCGTTGGTCACCTGTAAATTAACGGGAGATTTTATCACTGACCTGGTCGCCCCTGTGTCTACAAGAAAAGGATATTCAGTACCAACTACATCAACCATCATGACCGGTTCTTCCCTAGTACTTCCCATTAACCTGACTATCTGTAGACTACAGGTATGACCTGACCCCTAGCGTTGGCTACCATTCTCCAATAAAGCATTTACGGCCACAATTGGAGCTAGGGCCTGTTGGACATTTGCTGGTCCCAGGGCATATCCCTTATGGGGATATCCAGGTCTTCCCTGACTTGGGGTTCCTACTCTTTTTACTGTACAGTTTCTACTTAAGTGTCCTGTTTGTTTACAGTTAAAACATGTTCGTGTATCGGGTGAAGACATGTGCTGTTGTGAGGTTTGAGCAGAGGGTAAAGGTGGTGGATATGGGTAAGGATAGGGAGGGTAAGGGTATTGTGGGGGATAAGAAGTTTGTGAGTAGTATGGGACCTGTGGTTGTGTCGGGTTAGTGGGATAGAGTTGTGTTTGTTGATGCGTGGGGTTAGTGAGGGCACATACTTGTTCAGATGTAAGTGTGTGTGCAAGTGCAAGTGTGTTGGTTGGCTGTGATGTTACCGTCATTCCCTCCATTGCTTGGATACTGACAGCCATTAGTTTTTCGCTCTGGGCTTCTCTCTTCTTTGAGATGTTTTTATCATGTTCGATGGCGGTTTCTATGAGGGTATCTATTGTGAGTCCTCGCCAGCCAGGCTGTGTGGTCTGAACCTGGGTTTTTAAACTCTCTTTCAGACCATCCACGAGTACCGTGACTATCATTCCCCTGTGGTGAGTGCTATCTTTAATATCCTCTATCCCAGTGTACTGGGTGATAGCCTGCAGTGCCCGGTTGCAATAATCTTCTGCAGATTCACTCTCCTTTTGCTTACTGGTGAAAATTTTGTTCCAGTTAACTACTACTGTAAAATATATACACAATTGAGTTACAATGCGGGAAATGTTACCTTGGTTTACTTGGTCGAGTAAGGGAACGTCACCATCCAATACACAATCCGTGATAAATTTTGTCACGTCGGTATTGCGTGGTAGACAGGCCCTTAACACCACATGCCAATCTTTATTAGTGGGCTCATGTGAACTACCCAAATTTCTCAAAAATCTTTGACATTTGGCTAGTTCCTTTTTGGGATTAGGGAAATCATTTATGATGGAATTTAGTTCTGCTCTTGTCCAAGGACAATGCATTACTACTTCCCTCGTGGGCACTATACCATTTGCATCTGCATTTCCATTTGGAACGGTTATTGTCCGAATGGGATGCAGACCGGTCGCGCTGCTACCTTTGACCTGGTTACCTGGCTGGGGGTTTAGTCTGCTGCTGCTACGTATGGTATGAACAACTTCCTCTACGGGTGTAGAGGGTGTTAACACTTCCCTTGCTGTTACCGATGGAGATGGTGGCACCACTCGTGATTGTGGTGATGCAGCATCTATCATCTGCACAGCATGGGAAATGGCAGACATTACAATAGGCTCATCATCCACATCATAAACATTTTCTTTATGGTTGCTTAAGAGAGGGTACAAATTGTTTGTTACATTTTTATGAGAATTTTTGGTAACTGTACTTGCACCTCCATCCACATAAGGTGGGGGAGGTGAGCGTGAACTGCTGGCAATACTCTCCACAACACCCGTATTGCAATTTAACATCACGGATATATTCTCTGGCAATGTGCTCGCGACGCTAGTTTGCATCATTTGCACATTTTTAAGCCACGCATCCCCTTCATGCTGCCACAGTTTTAAACATTCATAATATTTAACCTTTTTCTCTCGGGAGCGCATCAGACTGATGTGATCCCGGACATTATCTAATACATTTTTATCAAAACTACCAATTCTGGGAAACGGTCTAACACTCTTCATCGTCATTTTAAACCATACATCACAATACCTTATCGCATAAGTACCTTACTTAGTATGCATAATACGACGAGCCGATCCAATCGGCGCCTCCATTAGCAGCACATCATTGTCTAACATCTCAACTGTTTGTGCGGCTCCCATTCTGAGACAAAATCCTATGCTTTTCAATGAAGATTTAAACTGGTGAAAGACAATCAAGATACTTTCACTTACCTGTGGACGATTTAAGTCGGCGGCGCCCACACACCTGGATAAAATTTGAAAAAGGCAACTTCCACACCCGGATAAGATTTAGTAAGGCAACTTCCACACCTATGGAGGTTTGTATGTCGGCCACTTCCACGCACCTCTCTACAACAAAGACAACATGTACACCTGCTACTGTGTATAGAACGGTAAAGCTGCTTACCGAGCGACTAGCACTTAGCCCTTAAAGGTCATATGGTACCTTTAACTGTAGGGAACAAGTTACCCCTACCAACAAACACTCACTGTTACACACTTTTTCCTGCGCAGAAAAATACACGTTAACCCAGATATTGATAATAATTGAAAAATGTAAACCTCAACGGCTTTATCTAAAACACGTGGCAGCACAACCGGAAGTACGTATACGCTATTGTGCGACCAGTTGCATACACAATAATGCGACTACCACACAACCGTATGACAACCTTTAGCTGCGTACACAAAAGTGCATCTTTGCTGTGCGCAAACCTGCGACTCGACCGTGTACTCAGTACTGCGGCACCCCTTTAAACGTAAGGTTCTATCAACAGAGGAAAACAAACTTTTTCCTCTCTTGTCCCTGGATTCTAGTCAGCTTCCTTGATTCACACGGAGACGGATAGCGATCTTTCAGCACAAAGCGGTTGCAGGTAAACCCTGCATGTGGCTACTCCACCCTTTGCTGAAATATCGATAGACGTATGTACCGTGTGAGCAGGTGACTTCACTATGAGCCCCCAACTAACGATACTGGATGAGAACCTCTATACACTCCTTCCTGTAACTTCTAATATCCTGCCTATACCTTCTAAAGATGACGCTAATTTGCATACACAGTCATACAGTCAATAAAGACTTAAGACCTGGAATCTGTGGTTCCAAAGCACAAGTATTATTCAAGTAAAAGTACAGTCAGTTACACGCTATCGATCCAGACACAATTCGGCGCAAAGGAATTATACAGACCCAAGTACAGTATACATACGCAGCACTTCCGGACCAGATGTTAGGCATCAGCAAGAAACCCCTCATCTATCAGCATTCAGCACGAAGACTAAAGACCCAGTGTTGGAGCACACATATTTATATCCCCCAGGAATAGACAAAACAATAGAGACGTTTGTTGCTGATGCTATTGGTTCCCAAGGGGGATCCATCTGTTACAGAGCATTTAACAGGCTGATTCAAATAGACACAACCCAGCCACCGACAACTGAGTGCCCCTAGATTCCCGCCACATGCAACATCCTAACAGTTATTTATACCATATACATTTTGTTGCTTGAAGTCTCTGCGGTCCATAACTCGAGAATGCATGATGCGATCTCCCCACCGATATCACCGGAATACTGTGGAAAGAGTATGCATCAGTACAGAACCAAACACGGCTTACTTAGCATGTATAAAACCTTAGTTACCAAACAATCTTTATTTCATAGCATTTATACTAAATGAACAACTTAAATCTTATACCTTATAGCTTATGAAACCTTGTATGTGAAAGTAATGTGTGAGTATGCGGGGTTTGATATAAGGACGCTAGTTAACTTGGCGCGGATGCGTGCGCATTTAGCTACTAAACAGCGTTTTTCATTCGGGGTCTTATGCATTCGCTAATATGCAACTAGTTAACAGCGCAATTGTGCATATTACTGTGTGTATGGGAAATGAGGAAAGATGCAATCGCAGGGTGCTTAATAGTAATATCACCATATATACTTAAATGTGAGTTTATCTAAAATGGCGCTTGGGCGACCATTCGCAAAATGGCGTCTTGCGATCTCATTTCCAAGATGGCGTCTTGCGGCCAGTCACAAGATGGCGTCGCTGCGATTCAATTTTAAACTGATATTGTCTCAGCCAATTTTCCAGCTTTGACAATATATATATATACATATATATATATACTGTATATATAATAAAATTTGACCCAGACATAAATAAATTGTGCACATGCATGTAAATGTGCCCCAGCATCCGCTGAGTTCAGGTGTTTGCCACAACAATAGTAATGAAGAGGACCGGGAACTAGGGGCAGGGACAGAATGACAATAGAAATTTGAGGGAATCTTTCAGTCTGTCAGACTTTTTTTTTTAACTTTATTTAAAAAAAAACATTCTGGCAGTGGCAGGTTAATGATACGGGCCACGGGTACAGTCTGTGAGCAGCATCTTGGGGGAGGAGGCGCACAGAGCAGTCCAGCTCTGACAGCACTGAGCAGTGAGGAGGACGCTGGAGCTGGGCGGATCTGAGTCACAAGCAAGCAGCATCATGGAGGAGTACATTCAGGCAGCTCCAGCTAAGCAGCACTGAGGAGGAAGGCAGAGTGGAGGATAAGGGGGCGCTGGTGAAGCCATCCATGAAGAGACATCCCCAGCTCACGGACAGCCCCAGCCGCAAACTGACAGCGCCATTAACTGGAACAGGAGGCTTCTGTGGAAGGAAGTAAAGGCCTGCTAAGGCCTTACTGATAGAGGGGCAGGGGGGGCACTAACTTGGTTATACAGTGGTAGGGGGGCCCTAATTGTGGTATAGCAGGGGGGCACTAATTGTTGGTGATACAGGGGCAGGGGTGGCACTAACTGTTGGTGAAACAAGGCAGGGGGACACTTACTGCGGGTGATATAGGGGCAGGAGGTCTCTGTGAAATGGGCATAGGGATACTAATTGTGGGTGATACAGGGGCAGGGGGCACTAATTGTGGGTGATACAGGGGCAGGGGGCGCTAACTGTTGATGAAATCGGCATAGATACATTAATTGTTGGTGATACAGTGGCAGGGGGCACTAATTATGGGTGATACAGGGGCAGGAGGCACTTACTGTGGGTGATGTAGGGGCAGGGGGCACCTACTGTGAGTGATATAGGGGCAGAGGGCACTTACTGTGGGTGATACAGTGGCAGTGGGCACTTACTATGGGTAATTTAGGGGAAGGGGGCACTCACTGCGAGTGATATAGAGGAAGGAAGCACGTATTGCTGGTGATATAGGAGCAGGGGGCAATTACCGCAGGTGAAACAGGGCCAGAGGGGCACTTACTGGGGCACTGATGGCACAGAGTAAATGGTGCTGGAGACATGGAGATGGTTGGTGGACTGTTGCATGTTGATGACATTGGCTTTATCCCTACACAAACAGGCGGCTTCTAGACCCTGTGATCTCCTGCATGAATAGAGAATGCTGACTCAAGACACTGCATGTCCAGAAAGGATCAATTGCTTCAGAGGTTCCCTGTTGCAGAGAAAACATATAGGCAAGAAAATACCCATTCACATGCTCACTGTGTTTATTCACTAAAGAGAGGGACTGGGAGTTTGCCAATCAGCTCCCGAAACGGTGGGTATGTCCCCAACATGTTGAAAACGAGGAAGTGGCTTGTGGGCATGGCATTTCACACAAGGCCTCACCGTCTGCCACAAGGCCACACCCACCTTTTTGCCCGCGCGCCTTCGGCACGCACATAGGGCCACTTTCATTATTTTTTCCAGGGCCACTTTAAATTGCCAATCTGCCCCTGGATTGTTATATATACTTCCTGGAGATGACGTTCGCTAGTGGGCGGCTAATGACAGGCTGGTGGGTGTCTATAAACACAAAGTGATCGCTCGCCAAAACATAGTGGGCGTGCTTTTGTCTTGCCGTGCGAGCGGCTCCCTTGACATCACTTAGCTGAATTTCCATGTGCTGGGAGCGAGTGGCCGCATCTAGCGAGCGGGTCTGAATCAGGCCCTTGGTCCGGACTGGAACCAGAGTTTGAACCAGATTGGGACTGGAGGAGAACAGTAACTTGATCACAGGCTAACAGGTGCAGCAGCCTGAACACAGGCTGAAGAGGTGCAGAGTGGATACTGGTACCAGAGATATGCTACAGAGTGGATGATACAACCCCACAGCTGCAATGAAGGAGTTGCTTAAACCAGACGGGAACTGGAGGAGGAGAGCCACACTGAACACAGGCTTGAAGGTATACAGACAGGATACTTGCAATAGTGGTAAGCTGTAGAGTAGATCAAGCAGACTAAAAGGCAGTAGCTTGCAGAGCTCCAGCTGACAGGAATGCAGGTTCATGCAGCAGATCGGAGTCTGGAAATACACACTGGTGATTGAGCACACAGAGGAGAATTGTTCCGACTGAGGCCCTGATTCAGACCCGCTCGCAGGTCTGAAGGGCATTTTTTTTTTTTTTGTGGGTCCGGCCTTCTGGCCACTTGCTAAGCTGTGGGTGACCACCCACAGCTTTTGCAAACGGCCAGGTGATGGTTGCGATGGTCGCAACCATCGGGCTTGCGACGAGACCCTTGTCAATGCACAACCATCGACCCGCTTGCAAAGCGCATAGCGCTTGCGAGCGGGTCTGAATTAGGCCTTGTATGCTAGCGGTAGAAGCATCTTTAAATAGGGCACTCTTGCAGAGGATAGGATGAAGCAGTCATGTGAGCGCAGCAGACAAGTAGTGACTGGATACATGTGCTCAGCTGATCAGACACAACATGGTTGTACCCATGTCGCTTGCAGGAATGCAGTGACAGCAGTTTGGAACAGGATGGTCCACCTTAATGAAGCACCGCCGGTCTGGGTATGACTGACAAAGACTTGACTTTGTGACAATTAATATACAATACAATAATAAAAAGAAAATAACCTACACAAAATCACATAAAAGCAACAATTAAAAGCAATTAAGAAAGGCAAGCAACATAAATAACTGCAATAAAGTCTCAGGGAATCATGCCATAGGTCTATGTAAATACCAACATGATCCTTTGTTATGTGCCGGGCTCAGTATAAATAGTGCAACTCCAAGATGAAACTTAAACCCAGAGAGTCTACCCGCTGGTACAACTATCCTTGGATGAAGGTAATGAGTTGCTTGAAAGTTAGGTATGCAATAACAGCCGTTTAGAGTGCTCCAATTAGGGTATCCCGTAACCCAAAATTGAGAAATAGTGTAGTGGAATTAATATTATGAGGCACCCGTGGTCTCTATATATTTATAACAATAAGCAGAGCAGTAACTAGGGTAGTGCGACCAGTGCCATGGCACAGGGCACCGCAGGGCAGGGGCCGCTATTTGGGTTTGTCAATTTCCTGTTGATTATCATTCTCACTAGTAGCTTCCTCTTTTTTTATCACCAGCATCTCCTGGCCTCCCCTATCTCTTCCCTGACCCTTCCCCATGAGGCCATAACTCTTTTTCAGGTGCACTATCTTATGTCCCTATTTAAAAAAAATAGGGGGGGTGCCAATGCTCTCCCTGGCACAGGTCACCAAAAAGTCTAGTTACGGCTCTGACAATAAGAAAAGGAGTGATACTGTACTTGTCTCGTAGACAAAATGTTTCCAAGCATCCAAGGTACATGTAAATAAATAAATAAAGAGAAGGCACAATAGTGCAATAACGCTGGTGATGTATTGAAATTTAATTAGCTAAGAAGCCATAAATAACATATGATAAAAAATGTCGATGAATAATCTCTATTCATGTGCACAACATAAAATAACAAACATAAAATTAACATATAAAAAACATGTAATAAAAATAAATAATTAGTCCGTAGGGATGAACCCGTACTGATTGAGAGAGGTAAAATAGTGTGGATTTGCAAACAGGGTTCTGAAATTTCCCCTGTGTGACTCACTGTTTGTAGTACTTCAAGGTGGGGTCCTCCAAAGGTTGAGAAAGATCCCCAGTGCTCAAAATGCATAAGACTGCTGCATGCTGTTGGAGGACCTCACCTTGAAGTACTACAAACAGTGACTGTGATCGCAGTGACTAGGCAGACCCATAGCAGAGTGATTGATAGGAAGTACCATTTGGAGGTGGTGATGAGAGGGTTGTCGGAGAAACGCAGGTGTGCCAATGCGTTTGAACGCCGTTACAGGGGCGTGCATAAATTAGCCACTACGATGGCATACGTAGCTTGACTGCTTACTGCGTACAGTAAAGTTAGCAATTTATAAGTGAGGTCTGACCTGCTGTAAATGTGTGAGTGGCTCCGATGTACTTCAATGTTACCACCAATGTTATGGCTGGATTGCAAGATGTTACAGATGTGCAAGAGGGGAAGTGGGAGTCTGCATGTTGTCCGTGCGAGTGCTTTGCAATTGCACAAATTAGCATACTTTTGCAGCAGACCTGCGCCTGAGATTGCCAACACGATTGCATCAGAAAACTTTGCTGAATCAGGCCCATAGTCCCCATACTTGTCTAAGCATTTGTTCCAACAGTACACAAAGGCATCTATCACGGCATAGACAAAATCAATGTTGAGCACCTGAAGCCAGGACATGATGCTTGCTGAACTTCACAATCAGTTGCAAATCACCTTCCACCGCAGAGCTAGTCCAAAGAGATGTAAATCACTCGGTTCCAAGTCAGGGCTGTAGGGAGGATGGTCCAGTACCTCCTAATGGTAGCGCCGTAACAACTCACACGTGCGGTTGGCTGAGTGTGACCTAGCATTAGGTGGCATATTGATACCTGTTCGCAGCAACCCAGGTCATTTTTGACAAATTGCCCTATGCAACCGGCTCAATGTGTCACAATAGCGGACAGCATTTACATTATAACCATTAGTGAGAAAATGAACAAGAAGCACACCACTGTGGTCCCAAAGCACAGTCCCATGACCTTCTTTGCTAATGAGGTTGTTTTGAATTTGTTTGGAGGTGGGGACGAAGTGTATTTCCATGTAATTGATTCTTGTTTTGTCTCCCGTGTGACATGATATGTTTCATCACCTGTAACAAAACGCAGAAGGAACTGCACTCTCTCCTCATGGTACCGAGTCAAGTGCAGAAGAGACAATACCATCCTATTAGGTTTTGTGAACTTGTTAGTTGCTTCAGTACCCAGCGTGAACACTTTTTCCTGTGCCCCAGTTGCTCATGAACAATGTTGTGCACAGTACCCACTGAGATGTTAATTTTGTCAGCAATATCACAAACTAGAATGCATCTGTCCTCCTGAATCAGACCTTCAATGTGGCACAAATTGTCATCTGTGGTGGACATGCTTGACCAGCTGGATTGCTGCTTATCTTGAACATCTGTCCTGCTGTTATCAAAGGCAGTGCACCAAACCCAAACCTGTTTCCGTGACATGAAGTTATTAGTGTACACTTTGACAAGTTGGCAATGAATTTAAACTGTTGATGTGGCCTTTAGATAAAGAAATCTGTTCACACTACACAACTCAATGTTTGACCATGTTGCAACCAGCCCCGCCATCTTACAACTGATGTTGGGACACTATGACTGATGTGAGGCGCAGTCTAATGGCCATTAGGGAAAGCAGTGGTCTGCCTGCTTGAATGAAATAGAGAACATTACACATGTGACAGGTCTTGTTACCTTACTTATTGAACCACCCTCGCATATCTGCATATATAATGAAAAGAAAGGCCTACAGCTGATGTGGCCTACATCACTGTAAGGAATATGTTTTTCTATGGTGGAGGTATGTAATTTCCTTTTTGAGAATAGGACAGGTAAATTAGAAGTGTCAGTGCTTTACAATCAATGTACATCTCTCACAGTTATAATATGTACTGTCTGGTTTTAATGTTACTGCCTTTAATATTATAATTTTTCTTACCGCTCCAGTTCTTGTCCAGGATAGCACAGAGGTCTGCTCATGCTGTCCATCGCTCCCGACTGGTGCCCAGGTCTGTCTGTGCTGCTCCAGTGCTCAGTGTCCTGTTACGGAGCACGGAGATGGCTTTCCGCAGCCTCTTGCTCACAGCACCTCTTCCCAGCATGATGGCACAAAGGTTGCATGGCAGAGTACCCTCCTAAACAACAGCATGGGCACAGCCATGTTGGACTCTGTCACCTGATGCTCTTCCTCCATTCAGAGCACTGCTCCCAGACCAGCTGATCACAGCATCCAATCCCTGGGGTCCTCCCCTATAAATTCCATTTCCAGAATGGCCTCTGTTTCCAGTACAACCTCGCTTCTTGATGAAGTTACAGCTCAGTGCAGAGCTCCCGGGTACTATGTACAGGGGCGGATTAAGGCTTGTGGGGGCCCTGAGGCAACTAAATTGTGAGGGTCCCCACCAAGCCACATGGAGCCTATCCCTACCTCCCCTTGCCTTCTGTTAACAAGTTAAACACACACATATGTATACAGGGGCAAAACTAGAGCTTTGCGGGCCCCATAGCAAAGTTTTTAAGAGGCCCCCCCATTCACATTATGCCACAATTGTACTCCTTATAAACATTATGCCACACAGTTGTAGTGCCCTTTAAAACACATTATGCCAGGCAGTAGTAGTGCAGGGTGGGAGACACTGTGATGGGGGGTCAGTGATATGGTGGGGGACACTGTGAAAGGGGGGCACTAGGCAGGATGGGAAGGGGGCAGAGGGAAAGGGGTGGAAGAGGGGACTGTGATTGGACTGTTTGCATAGTACCTGTGCCAAATAGAATTACACATAGTAAATGTGCTGGGGTTTTGTTATTGTAGAGAGAGAAAAGAGCAATGAGCTGCAAAACAAAAGATGTCATTTGTGGAATTGCATCCCCACATCTTTTGTTTTGCAGCTCATTGGACTCTGCAATTCCTAAACCGCGGCATATGTACTATGTGCAAATCTAATATATTTGGCATAGGCACAGTGTGCATGTATGAAATAAAAAAACGCCTGACCTTACCTATATGGTGGTTTCTCTGTGATGGGGAACCTCTGAAGAAATGTATCCTCCCTGGGCAGACAATGTCTTCAGTTGGTATTCACTAATCATTTAGGAAATCACATTGCCCAGAAGATGCCTGTTTGTGTAGGAATCTAACCAATGTAACCAATGCAACAGAGGTTCAACCAGACTCATGCCTCCTGTGTCCCCTCAAGCCTCTTGTCCCTGTGTCACTTCAGCCTCATGCTCCCTGTCACTCTAGCCTCCTGCTCCATGTCCCATTCATCCCCATATCTTTCCAGCTACACTCAAGCCTTGTGCCACCTCCAGATCTCTGCATCATTCCAGCTTCCTGCCCCATGTCACCTTCGGCCTCCTACTCCATGTCACTGTTGCAAGTCACAGTCACGACTTGTCTCCCTCGAGCAGTTTACCCAGTCAGGACGGGGTTACTCCAGTTACTACTGTTGCTAGGTGATCGGCATGCCTTAGAAAGTGACGTGTCATCCACATTGTAGCGTGAATGGTGGTACCTCCTATTTGTACACACTGGACTTTTGCCGCTTCGCCAACTATAGCGTTCCTGTGGGTTTCCTCAGCTAGGCTACATGGTCAGCGTTCGGATCCCCCTCGCGGTGAAGATTCTGGTTTCCCTGTTGTGCAGCATGTCTCCAGCTCTCTGGCTTCTCCTATGGCTTTCTAGCCACATCCATACAACTGTGCTGCCATCAGCTCTCAAAACCACAGCACCAACTACCAACTTACTACCACCAGCTCTTACCACATCATTGGCACCTTTTCCACACCAGCAGCTTCCGTGTGTTATGAATTCCAGTGACCACTCCTAGTAAGCTGTCTAGAACTCAGGCTATGAGGTCTCCCGCCACTAACAACTGCCCGCTGTTCTCTTAGAGATGAATTGCTCACCGGTACTTAGGCGGCCGCCTGGATTACCGCTAGGAGTAGTAGTAGCTTACAGGGATGGAATCCTGTGATAAGGAAAAGAGTCTTGTTTAGGAAGAATTTATGATACAACTTAGAGAGATGCGGCTTGGGAGCCGATGGTCCAGCAAATGTGCCGATGGTACGGCAATAGCCAATGGTAGACAGTTTAACAGTAGATGCTGCGGATTTAAGAGCCGATGGTGTGGCAAATGTGCAGATGATGTGGCAAATGTGCCGATGGTGTGACAGTAGCTGGTGATAGACAGTTAATAATAAATGCTGTGGTTTTGGGAGCCATAGGTGCGGCAAGTGTGCCGATGATGCAGCAAATGTGCCGATAGTGTGGCTTGTGTGCCTATGGTTTGGCAATAGCTGTTGGTAGACAATTAATAGTAGATGTTGAGGCTTTGGGAGCCCATGGTGTGCCAAATGTGCTGATGGTGTGGCAAATATGCTGATGGTGTGGATTGTGGGCCAATGGTGCAGCAATATCCGATGGTAGACAGTATAACAGTAGATGCTGCGGCTTTGAGAGCCGATGGCAGCACGGTGGTATTGGTGTGGCTGGGGAGCCATAGAAGAAGCTGGAGAGCCAGGAACAGCACGGAAGCTGTTGGTGCAGCAAAGGTGCCAAAGATGCGGCAAGAGCCTATGGTAGATGAGTAGGTAGTCGGTGCAGTGGCTTTGAGAGCCAAAGGCACCATGGTATTAGTGCAGCTAGGAAGCCATAGAAAAAGCTGGAGAGCCGAGGACAGCATGTAAGTTGTTATGGGAAAACCAAAATCTACACCATGAGGAGGAGCAGAATGCTGACCATGCAGCTGAGCCTAGGGAACACACAGATATGCCATAGTCAGCGAGGCGGCAAAAGTCCAGGGTGTACAAAAAGGAGGAACCACCAATCACACTGCACTGTGGATGACACGTCACTTCCTGAGGTGTGCTGATCACCTAATAACAGGGGAAACTGCTCAAGGGAGAGAAGTCATGACCTTGACTTGTAACACCATACCATATCCAGATCTCCAGCTTCTCCCAAGGCTTCCAAGCCATACCAATACTGCTGTGCTGCCATCGGCTATCAAAGCCACAGCACCAACTACCAACTTACGAGTACCTGCTTTTGCTGCATCATTGGCACCTTTGTCAAACCACCAGCTTCCCTGGTGTGTCTGGCTCTCCAGCTTCTACTACGGCTTCCAAGCAGCACCAATACTGCTGTGCTGCCATCGGCTCTCAAAGCTACAGCACCAGCTACCAACTTCCTACTATCTGCTATTGCTGCACCATCGGCACCTTTGCCGCACCACCGGCTCTCAACACTGCAACACTTGTAACAGCATCCTACTATCGGCTATAGCCGCAACATCAGAACACAAGCTGCTCCATTGGCACCTTTGCCTCACCATTGGCTCTCAAAGCTGCAACACTTGTATCAGCTTCCTACTATCAACTATTGCCACACCAAATGGCACACAAGCTGCACAATCAGCACATTTGATGCACCATCGGCTTTCAAAGCCATTTCACAAACTGTTCTTGTTCTTGTTGTCTCACTCATCACTAGATTCCATAGTACCTTCATGTGAAAACCAGATGGCCGCCTAAGTACTGGTGAATATGACCAGTTCTAAGGGAACAACGGGTGGTTGTTAGTAGCAGAAGACCTCATCAGCTAGGTTCTAGTTGGTTCACATGAGGCAGGCTTTGGTAATCATAACATTATAGTCGGAAAAAAGTATTAGAGGAGTGTCATGGAACAAGGGCAGAATCCTGCTTGTGAGGTGGTGGCCTAGGATTGGCCATTGCTCACCTCTGCGCCAGCTTCCCCTGATCTCCCATGTGGTCAGACATCAGGTGCGGCGGAGAGTAACGCGCTGAGTATTCTGCTTAGTGCCATTTGTACTGCCTTGGTTTGCTCCATGCCTGGTTGTCGCTACGAGTGCTTCTTTGCTGCTGCCTCATTCCAGGTTCTCCCAAGTCTTTTGTGGATTTTGCTGACATCCTCGAGCAACAGTGCGTTTGTCATCTAGCCTGTGTGCAAGTTACTAGCTCCCTCTGCAACAGTGTACTAACCATCTTACCTGTGTGCCGGACGATTCCCATCTCCCTCCGCAACAGTGTGTTTGTCATCTAGCATGTGTGCAAGTTACCAGCTCTCTCTGCAAGAGTGTACTGACCATCTTACCTGTGTGCCGGACGATTACCATTTCTCACCACTGCAGTATGATTGTCATCTAGCCTGTGTGCAAATTTACTTACTCTCTTTGCAGTGTACGGAACATCTTACCTGTGTGCAAAGTGCAAGGTTTTTACCTCCTCGACGCATGTTAGGGTCCAAGTCCTAGTAGTCTCCAGTGTCTCCTCGACGCAAGTTAGCGTGCAAGTCCGAGTATTCTCCTAGTGTTTCCTCGACGCAAGGTAGCGTCCAAGAACCCTCCAGATAGCTATTCGGATCTGCCTCCATCAACTGGCCTCAAAGGGTTCACCCCTCTCTCCTAGATGACACTTCCTTTTAGAAGTATGTTCTCTAGGGCCATTGTATAATCCGACTCCATTCCCATGGAGTCAGACACCAGTGCAAAGGACCGCAACCTGCCAGCTGGGTACAGTTAAACTCATATCCCGATTGGTGGGGTCACTGGTGAACATCTCCCGGCTGGTTAGACTCCGCACCTTTGTACTGGTCTCATCAACGTTTGACGTCCATGGATGAGGAAGTCTTATATACAGACCCCATGCCTACGATTCCTCCCACAACCCGGGACTCCCGCTTTCACCCCCACTACAGGGGAATCCTCCACCATGAACATGACACTGCTCAAGTGCTTGCTGCACAGATTCAAGTTCTCACCCAGAAGGTCCAAGAACTCTCCTTGCATGTAGAAGAGTGTTGGTCTCCCGTTTTTGCAGCTCCTCTCAAGGGATCGTAGACAGTTCCTAAATTTACGTGAGAGCTATAAACTGTACTTCAGACTTTGTCCCGTCTCTTCAGGGACAGAATTACATCAAGTAGGACTAATAATTTCCCTTCTTCAAAGGGATCCACAAACTTGGGTCTTTGGGTTGCCCCCAGCCCATGCATCACTACAGTCCGTCAATGCCTTTTTTACTGCCATGGGTTTATTGTATGATGACCCTGATAAGTCCTCTTCAGTGGAATCCAATTTGCTTTCCCTTAAACAGGGTCAGAGAGCAGCGGAAGATTATTCCTCTGAATTCCGCAGATGGGCTAATGACTCTGGCTGGAATGACCCAGCCCTACGCAGCCAATATCAGCTTGGACTTCTGAGGCCATCAAGGACATCCTTGTCCAACACCCTCCTGCTGAATCCTTGGACACCCTCATGCAAAGGGCTATCAGGATTGACTGCCATCTCCGGGAATGAACACAGGAATTAAATCTCCCTACCAAGTCACCTCGTTCTCCCACTTGGATTACATTTCTTGATTCAGAGGAACCAATGCATATTGGAGCCTCTCGATTGTCATCTGAAGAGAGATGTGGGAGATGTTCCCTAGGTCTCTGCATGTATTACGGATACAAGGGGCATTCAGTGAACAATTGTCCGAACAGACTGGAAAAAGGCAAGGCCTAAATGTTCTGGATGAATTGCATTTGGGCCTGGCTCCTATTTCCTCAAAAAATTCTGCTCTGGTTCCAGCAGCCATCCAAATTGCCGATACCACCCTGACTACTTCAGCAGTTTTGGATAGTTGGGCGGCTAGTAATTTTATGGATTTTCATTTTACAGGTCTCTGGGTCTTTCCACCGTTCCATTAATTCGAGAAATTCCTATCTGTGGATTGGATGGAGGACTGGTTTCTAGTGGATGCTTAAAATTCAAAACACATTCTCTCCGTCTGTCTGTTGAGCCCTTGCATCTAGAGACAATTTCCTTATATCTCCTCCAGTGTCCATTAGCTTCCATCGTCCTTGGACTCCCCTGCCTCAGGGATCATAATCCGACCATCAATTAGTCCTCCAGGGAAATAGTAATGTGGAGCCAAACCTGTAAAAGCTTGCTGTCTTGCTGTTCCTATTTGGGCAGTCCAACCTGCAGTAGCTGGAACTTCACCTGTCATTCCGGTCCAATACCAAGACTTTGCTGATGTTTTTTCCAAACAGCTCGCGGATGTCCTTCCTCCTCATTGGTCATATGACTGTCCTATTAATTTGGTACCTGGAGCCAAATTCTGTTCCTGAGGATAAGGCCATGAGGGATTGCTTCAATTACACCTCAGCCAAAGGATTTATCCGTCCCTCTAAGTCACCAGTGGGAGCAGGTTTCTTCTTCGTGGAGAAGAAAGACGGATCTCTCCATCCATTACAGGGGTTTAAAGAGCATCACCAAAAAACCTTCTACTCACTGCCTTTCATCTCAAGACTTTTTGACCAGCTGCGCCAAGTCCACATCTTTTCAAAAATTGACCTTTGAGGAGCATATAACCTCATCCACATCATAAGTGGAGATGGGTGGAAAATGGCTTTCAGTACCCATTCTGGACATTACGAGTACCTAGTCATGCCGTTTGGCCTCTCCAATGCTCCAGCGGTCTTCCAGGATCTTTGTTGTCATGTATCTGGATAACATACTCATTTTCTCACAGTCACTGGACCAACATCATCAGCATGTACGCCTAGTTCGTCAGAAACTACGGTAAAACAACCTCTACGCTAAGCTGGAGAAGTATGATTTTGATGTCACCCAGATTTCTTTCCTTGGCTATGTCATCTCCTCCCAAGTTTTTTCCATGGATCCAAGTAAAGTGGAACCTATTCAAAAGTGGGTCCAGCCATCTTCCCTCAAAGCAATCCAGCGCTTTTTGGGTTTCTCCAACTATTACCGTAGATTCATCAGGTCTTTCTCCACCATCATTTAGCCCATTGTTGAATTTACCAAAAAAGGAGCAAACACCTTTAATTGGTCAGCCAGATCTGTCCAGGCTTTTGCAGCTCTTAAGCTCACACTCATTCAGGCCCCAGTGCTTTGGCATTCCGATCTGGAGCTTCCATTCATCCTTGAGGTGGATGCCTCTGAAGTTGGAGTTTGAGACGTTTTATCTTAGAAAGATCTTGCCGATAATAAATTGCACCCTTGTGCCTTTTTCTCTTGCAAGTTCTCCTCGGCGGAGCGCAACTACGATGTGGGAAATAGGGAGTTATTGGCAATTAAGTGGGCATTCGAGGACTGGAGACACTGGTTAGAAGGGGCAAAACATCGGATCACGGTTCTCACTGACCACAAGAACCTGTCTTACAAAAAGGTTGAACGCGCGGCAAACATGTTGGGTGTTATTTCTCACCCGGTTCAACTTCCTCATCTCTTTTCGTCCTGGTTCAAAGTCAATCAAAGCTGACGCCCTGTCCAGGAGCTTTGAACTGATACAACAGGTCTCCTGAGCAGATGAAACAATTATTCCAGACTCCTTCCTCCATTGTGCCATCCCTCGAAAGCTGGCTGATCTCATTCAGGCCTGTCAATCAGAGTCACCTCCTGATAAGCCTTCTGGTCTTCTCTTCATTCCAGAAAAATTTAGGAGATCGGTTCTTCACGCTTGTCGAGCTTCTGGTCACCCAGGCATCAGTAAGATCTTAGAGCTGCTCTCCTGCTCAGTTTGGTGGCCTTCGTTGATCAAAGATGTGTGTGAATTTTTCCTGGCGGTGAGGCCTGTGCCCGGAATTAAACATCTCAGACAGCTCCTTCTGGTCTGTTACTTCCTCTTTCCATACCTAGGAGACCCTGGACTCACATCGCCATGGATTTCATCGTTGACCTCCCAGAGTCTGCTCGATATTCCATGATCTGGACGGTGTTGGACCATTTTAGCAAGATGGCACACTTCATACCATTGCCAAAGCTCCCTATCGCCAAAGAACTCTCTGGCCTATTTCTCCAACATATCTTTCATTTACACGGCCTACCAATGTATATTGTGTCAGATCGAGGAACACAATTTGTGGTACAGTTCTGGAGAGTTTTATGTGCTTTCTTGGGCATTGACCTTAGGCTTTCTTTAGGATACCATCCGCAGTCCAATGGACAAACTGAGGGCCTCATTCAGACCCGCTCGCAAGCGGCAAGTGGGTTGATGTTGAGGCGGCCGCACTGTGCATGCGCAAGTCCCGGAGTGAGAAAGAAATTCTCTCGCTCTGGGGCTCACTACAAAAGGGGCGGTTGTCGATGGTGATTGACAGGTCACACCGTTTTGTAGGTGGGGTGGGAAGGTGGCTGGCCAAACGGAGGCGTTCCCAAAGGAATGCCTGCCATTTGGGGGTGGCCCCACTGACATCACTCGTGATGTCAGTGGTGAACTTCCAGCTCTATTAGAGCTGAAAGCTCACTGGGGCTTGCTGCAGATGAGACCCTACCACAAGGGTCTCGTCGCAAGCCCTGATGGTCGTGATGGTCTTGACCATTGCGACCATCAACCTGGCCGCTTGCTAAAGCCGTGGGTGGTCACCCATTGCTTAGCGAGCAGCCAGGAGGCCGGCTCTTTACAGAGAAGTGGCCGCCCTCATTCAGAGCGAGCGCTCGCATTTTACATCATTGACACCTTTGCCGCACCAGCAGCTTCTGTGCTGTCTCCGGCTCTCCAGCTTCTCCCACAGCTTCCAAGTCGCACCAATACAGCTGTGCTGTGTTATGAGAAGAGTTGTTGTACCTGGCGGTTCATGGTCTCTGCCTGTGCGGGTGCTTTGGCATGGTCCTACCGGTGGTGGTGCTGCTGTGTGGAGGTTGGCATGAGGTGTGTGTAGTTGTTCCAAGGGTACAGGCCATATGGTGGCAGGTGAGACTGCCAGCGCTGCTGCGTTGGGGACTGCTGGGTGCCGCCATCTTGGTTTTGGGCATGTGACCTGAATGGGCCAATCAGATTGGAGCTTCGGCATGTGACTCTCAGCAGCTTATCATGCACTATCCCATGGTACTTAAGGGTGTTCAGCATGCCCTTTAGTTGCTAGTGCAATGTATACACAGTGCAAGCTGTGTGAGATTTCTCTGTGCTCCTTAGCTCAGTGTGATTATTG
Organism: Taudactylus pleione; assembly: GCA_031769625.1. Taxonomy (NCBI): domain Eukaryota; kingdom Metazoa; phylum Chordata; class Amphibia; order Anura; family Myobatrachidae; genus Taudactylus; species Taudactylus pleione. Next base: position 28,840,209 of record JAUIMM010000065.1, read on the forward strand.
CAGTCCCAGCAGCGCTCCGTTTCCTGCTCTTTCTCCACGTCCGGCTGTTCCCGGATACCCGCATCTACCCTGCTATACCCCATTACTCACCCCACAGTTTGTTATCCCTCCAGCTCTCCGGACTCAGAACCCACTCCAGTACTTCAGACCTCTGTTCCTCAGTCACACCTCCATTGGACTTTGTTTTCTCTGCCTGACACCTATTTCCAGCTTCATTAATTGGACTTTGTTTTCCTGCCAGACACTTCTTATTCAGCCACACATCACTTGGACTTGTTTATTTTCTGCCAGTTTATATATTTATCACCGTTTCATGAATCATAATCGTCCTATTAAACCTGTTGCATTTCAATACTGCAAACCCTTTCCAGTTTTCTCTCCTGCATCCACCCCAGGTTCAAAAAATAATCCAAACCTGACAGTTTGCACTGACCCAATGGATTCGGCCACTGGACAGGAGTCTAGATTGGATTTGCTACAGGGTATTGCCAATTGACTGGAAGGCCTGGAGGCCTCACAGCAGCAACTGGCACAATTCCTCCAGGAGATGTCTCACAGACAAGATGCCTTACAGGCTTCCCTTGTCACAGTTAATATTCCAGCGAACACCAATCACCAAAGTGACTTATATTGTGTCTCTGCTGTCCGGACCCGCATTGGACTGGGTTTCCCCATTATGGGAACGATTAAATTCTTAACTGGATAATTATTCACATGTTCTAGCATCATTTAGGAGAATCTTTGATGAACCCAGAAGGACAACTTCTGCATCCTCTGAAATTATGCGCCCAGACAAGGGATTCGTCCTGTCAGTCAGTATGTTATCCAGTTTCAAACATTAGCATCAGAGTTGAAATGGAATGAGGGGGCATTAGCATTGGCCTTCTGGAATGGCCTTTCTGATTGGCTAAAGGGTGACCTAGCCACTCGGTTCCTTCTCACTAAACTCAACGACCTGATCTCTTTGTGTAATAGTAGATGTGATCATCCCAGGTTTCGTCCTGTTATCCCTCCCATTGCTTCAACCCAGGGCCGGATTTCCCGCTTGGCATCTTAGGCATTCGCCTAGGGCCCGGCGGGACCCAAGGGGCCCATGGACGGGCCCCTTTGCCTGAAGAAATTACTTGATCACAGTGCTCCCAGAGGAGCACTGCGCGAGTACCACGTTACGTCATGATGTCACGCGGTCCTGCCTCCACTCCCAGAGATACTCCGGACAGACTGTATCACTGTGATACAGCTGCCTGCGCAGGCACGCCTCAGCACTCAGGAGGGTTCCTGAAAACATCGCTGCGAGACCTGTCCCCCGCCGCCAGTCTTCTGCTGCTGCTGTTGGAGCCACCAGGACCAAGTAAGTCTAAGTGGGGGGCTGTGATGGAGGGGGCTATGAGGAGGGGCTGTGATGGAGGAGGCTATGAGGAGGGGCTGTGATGGAGGGCTGTGATGGAGGGCTGTGATGGAGGGGCTGTGATAGAGGGGATATGAGGAGCTGTGATGGAGGGGGCTGTGATGGAGGGGGATTGAGATGTGATGGAGGGCTGTGATGGAGGGGCTGTGATGAGGGGGATATGGGGACTGTAATAAGGGGAGTGAGGGGGCTGTGGTGAGGGGTGCTGTGAGGGGCTGTGATGAGGGGTGCTGGGCTGTGAGGGGCTCCATGGTTATGAGTGAAGAGGAGATATGAGGAGCTGTGATGGAGGTGACTGTAATGAGAGAGATTGAGAGGGGTTGTGATGTAGAGGATATGAGGGGCTGTGATGAGGGTAGTTTGAGGGATCCTGCCTAGGGCCCTATGAGGTCTAAATCTGGCTCTGCTTCAACCCTTGGACCCACAAATGATGAGCCTATGCAGGTTAACCAGGCTCGCCTCACTAGTGAAGAATGGCAGAAGCGATGCTGAGAAAACCATGTATTGTGGGGAGTCTGGCCATCTTGTAGCTTCCTGCTCCGGCTGTCTGGGAAACCCCACTCCTAGCCAGTTCCGGGGACACTCAGTTAGGAGTAGTGACTCCGTCCCCAAAATGAGTCTGTTCTGCCCATAATCCTGGATTTGAAACAAGGTCCTGTGTCTGTTTCCTCCCTCCTAGATTCTGGGGCAGCGGAAAGCTTTATTACCCTTGGATTTGTCAAATATCCTCTACTACCTTCGATCATGTTATCTGCACTCTATCTGCAGTCGATGGCGGCCCTATTATCAATGGCATAGTCTCCAAAAAGACTCATCCTGTGTTGGTTTGTATAGGAACCCTTCATTCAGAACTTATCAGTTTCCTGATTATACCCAAAGCATCTCACAATGTAAGTCTAGGATACCTCTGCCTATGCAAACACAATCCCAAAATTGATTGGAATTCCATGTAAATCCACTCCTGGGGTGATGATTGTCGAAAGTCTTGTCTTCCACACATCAAACCTGTAAGAGAAATTCAGACATCAGAAAATCTGCAACTTCCCATTTCATACAGGTCTTTCTCTGACGTCTTTTCAGAAAGTAAGGCTAATATCTTACCTCCACATCGAGACTGGGACTGTCCAATCGATCTGATGCCAGATAAGACTCCTCCCCGAGGTCGTACATACCTTTGCCTGAAACCAAGGCCATGTCAGAATATATCCAGGAGAATCTGTAAAAAGGCTTCATTAGACCATCCACTTCTCCTGCTGGAGCCAGATTCTTTTTTGTGTCCAAGAAGGATGGACCCTGATTGATTATCGGGGACTAAACGATACCACTATAAAAAACTGATACCCATTGCCTCTCATTACAGAGCTGTTTGATCGTGTCAAAGGAGCTACAGTCATCACTAAACTGGACTTGCAAGGGGCTTATAACCTCATTAGAATATGCTATGGCGATGAATGGAAGACCACCTTCAATCCGAGAGATGGGCACTTTGAATATTTAGTGATGCCATTTCGGCTCTGTAATGCCCCTACAGTCTTCCAGGACTTTGTAAATGAAATATTCAGAGACTTACTTTATGTTAACGTGGTTGTGTATCTGGACGACCTTTGATTTTTTCTTCTTACCTCGAAGGACATCGATGCCATGTTAAAGAAGTCCTGACTTGACTGAGAAAAAATGGTCTGTCCTGCAAAATCGAAAAATGTGTCTTCTAAGTGCCTTCCATTCCATTTTTAGGGTACATTATTTCTGGCTCTGGATTGGAGATGGACTCCAAAAAAGTTCCAGCAATTCTGGATTGGTCTCGTCCTACTTCTCTCAAGGCAGTACAAAGACTTCTCGGGTTCTCCAATTATTACAGGAAGTTTATAAAATAATTTTCATCTCTTGTGGCTCCCATCCAACCTTAACCTGTAAAGGAGCCATTCCCTCCCAGTGGTCTCCCGAGGCAGAGACAGCTTTTCAGATGTTGAAGCAGGCCTTTATTCCGGCTCCAGTCCTGAGACAGCCAGACAGCAACAGGCCTTTTCTATTAGAGGTGGATGCTTCCTCTGAGGCAGTGGGAGCTGTTCTCTCGCAGAAATTCGAGGACAACAAGATCCATCCATGTGGGTTCTTTTCTAAAAAATGTCTCCAGCAGAAAGCAACTATGCCATCGGAGAACAGGAATTGCTGGCGGTCAAGTTAGTTTTGGAGGAGTGGCGTTACCTTCTCGAAGTTACCAAGTTTCCTTTCACAGTATTCACTGACCATCGAAACCTGCTGTTTCTAAAAAATATTCAATGTATCAGTCCTAGGTTGGCCTGCTGGGCCATATTCTTTTCACGGTTTAGTTTTACTATGACCTATCATCCTGGATCTCTCAATCAGAAAGCCGATGCTCTGTCACACTCCTTCTCTTCAGATAACAGTATAGAAGTCCTCAGAGAAACCCCAGTCCTTGACTCTAAAGTTTTTGCTACCATTCAGGTACAACCTTCGCTTGGAAAAACCTTTTGTGACTCCGTAGTTATGGATGCAACTACTGTCTTGGGCTCATTCATCCCACTTTGATGGCCACAAAGGTATTCATAAAACATTAGAGTTTTGCAATGCTCCTATTGGTGGCCCACTATGAAATTAGAGGTAGCTAAGTTCATTGCCTCTTGCACCCAGTGGGCTCAACATAAGACATCTAGATAAGTTCCTGCCGGAGATTTGGTGCCTCTTTCAATTCCGACCCATCCATGGACCCATCTGTCCATGGATTTCGTGACGGACTTGCCTGCTTCCAATGACTATACCACCATCTAAGTTGTGGTCGACCGTTTTTATAAGATGGTCCATTATGTGCCACTCAAACAACTGCCCTCCGCTTCTAAACTGTCTCATTTGTTCATACGTCATATTTTTTACCTGCACGGACTCCCAACTGAAATTGTATCGGACCGAGGGGTACAGTTGGTTGCCAAATTTTGGAGAGCCCCAGTAAAAATTAACTTCTCTACAGCCTATCACTCCCAAAGCAACTGATCTACAGAGAGGGTAAACCAAGACCTAGAGACCTTTTTAAGAATTTACATGTAATCCTCTCAATATAATTGGTCTGACTCTCTCCCTTGGGCAGAATTTGCGCACAACTCCTCTTACCATTCTTCTTCTGGTCAGTCACCATTTTATATGGTTTATGATCTCCATCCTAGAGTTCCTGAGTTCAAAGATCTACCAACCTATGATGATCCTGCAGTTGATTCTATTCTATGGAAATTTGCTCAGATATGGTCACAAGTTCGTGCTACTCTCATCAAGACCTCGCAGCGTTATAAAAAGGGGGCAGATAGGAGACGTAGAATGGTTCCCAAGATGCAAATGGGAGATCAGGTCTGGCTCTCCACCTGCAACCTATACCTCAGGGTTCCGTCCATGAAATTTGCACCCCGGTTCATCGGTCCTTTTTCTATCATTGAGGTCATTAACCCTGTGGCTTACCAACTAAAACTCCCTTCTTACCTCAAAATTCCTAATTTGTTTGACATTTCCCTACTAAAACCTCTCATCCACAATAAATTCCTCAAAATCCTACCATCACCTCCTAAAGTTAATACTGAGAAAGGGGTGGAATTCAAAGTGAAACAAGTTCTGGACTCTGGTTTTCGATACGGGCATTTAGAGTATCTGCTGGACTGGAAGGATTACATCCTTGAAGAACGATGCTGGATTAAAGCAGAGGATGTTCACACTCCTAGTCTCATTCACAAGTTCCATGCCTCCAACCAAGAGAAGCCTAGGAAGTGTCCAGAGGCCACTCGTAAAGGAGAGGGTGCTGTCATGACCAGAGTTGTTGCACCTGGCGTTTCATGGTCTCTGCCTGTGTGGGTGCTTTGGCATGGTCCTACCGGTGGTGGTTCTGGTGTTTGGAGGTTGGTGCGAGGTGCACATGGTTGTTCCAAGGGTACAGGCCATCTGGTGACAGGTGAGACTGGCAGTGCTGCTGCACTGGGGACTGGTGGGCACCGCCATCTTGGTTTTGGGCTTGTGACCTGAATGGGCCAATCAGATTGGAGCTTCTGCATGTGACTCTCAGCAGCCTATCATGCACTTTCCCTTGGTACTTAAGGGTGTTCAGTTCTCTGTGTTCCTTAGCTCAGTGTGATTATTGCAGTCCCATCAGTGCTCCATTTCCTGCTCTGTCTCCACCTCCGGCTGTTCCCGGATACCTGCATCTTCCCTGCTATACCCCATTACTCACTCCACGGTTTGTGATCCCTCCAGCTCTCCAGACTCAGAGCCCACTCCAGTACTTCAGACCTCTGTTCTTCAGTCACACCTCCATTGGACTTTGTTTTCTCTGCCTGACACCTGTTTCCAGCTTCATTAATTGGACGCTGTTTTCCTGACAGACACTTCTTATTCAGCCACACATCACTTGGACTTGTTATTTTCTGCCAGTTTATATATTTATCACCGTTTCATGTATCATAATCGTCCTATTAAACCTGCTGCATTTCAATACTGCAAACCCATTTCAGTTTTCTCTCCTGCATCCACCCCGGGTTCAAAAAATAATCCAAACTTGACATTCTGCCATTGGCTCTCAAAGCCGCAGCATCAACTACCAACTTACTACCACCAGCTCATGCCACATCATTGGCACCTTTGTCGCACCAGCATCTTCCGTGCTATCTCTGGCTCTCCAGCTTCTCCTACGGATTCCAAGCTGCACCAATACTGCTGTGCTGCCAATGGCTCTCAAAACCACAGCACCAACTACCAGCTTCCTACTATCGGCACCTCTGCCGCACCATCGGCATATTTGCTGCACCATCGGCTCTCAAAGCCTCAACACTTGCATCAGCTTCTTACTATCAGCTATTGCCGCGCCATCAGCATATTTGCCACACATCGGCTCCCAAAGCCGAAACACTTGCATCAGTTTCTTAGTATATCGGCTATTGCTGCACCATCGGCACACATGCCGCATCATTTGCACCTTTGCCGCACCATCGGCTCTCAAAGCTGCAATACTTGCATCAGCTTCTTAGTATTGGCTATTGCCGCACTATCGGCACACAAGCTGCATCATCTGCACCTTTGCCGCACCATCGGCATATTAGCCACACATCGGCTCTCAGAGCTGAAACACTTGCATCAGTTTCTTACTATCGGCTATTGCCGCACCATCGGCATACAAGCCGTATCATCTGCACCTTTGCCACACCATCAGCTCTCAAAGCTGCAATACTTGCATCAGCTTCTTAGTATTGGCTATTGCCACACTATCGGCACACAAACTGCATCATCTGCACCTTTGCCGCACCATCAGCATATTAGCCGCACCATCGGCATATTTGCCACATATCGGCTCTCAACGCTGCAACTCTTGTATCAGCTTCCTACTATTGGCTATTGCCGCACCATCTGCACACAAGCCACTCAATCAGCACCCTTGCCGCACCATTGGCTCTCAAAGCTGCAACACTTGTATCAGCTTCTTACTATCGGCTATTGCCGCATTGGCACACAAGCCGCTCCATCGGCACCTTTGCTGCACCATCGGCGCACAAGCCACACCATCGGCACATTTGCCGCACCATCGGCTTCCGAACTGTTCTTGTTCTCCCACTCATCACTAGATTCCATAGTACCTCCATGTAAACCACTACCACCTCGAGTATTAAGACCAGGTGGCCACCTAAGTACCGGTGAATATGACCAGTTCTAAAGGAATGGGCAGTTGTTAGTGGTAGAAGACCTCATCAGCTAAGTTCTAGTTGGTTCACATGAGGCAGGCTTTGGTAATCATAACAGTCACCTCCTGCCTCATGTCCCCTCCAACCTCTTCTGTCTCTCCAGCCTCCTGCCTCCTGCTCCCTATTTTTCCGCCAACTTGCTGTGCCATACCAACCTCTTACTCCAGTGTCATTTCAGCCTCCTGCTCTCTGTGTCACATCCTGCCCCATGTCACTTGAGCTTCCTGCAATGTCACTACAGCCTCCTACGCCCTGTCTTTCCAGCCTCCTGCCCCTTTGTCTTCCCAGCCTCCTGCACCCTTATCTTTCCAGCCTTTGCTCCCAAGGCTTTCCAGTATCCTGCCCTGTCTTTCCAGACTTCAGGCCTCATCTTTCCAGTTTCTGCCCCCCCCCTTCTCTTTATCCAGCCTCCTAGCCTCTGTCTTTCCAACCTCCTGTATTACCCACTGTATGGTTGTCACGGCTACAGACGTGTGGGACTCCTGAGGAGAGGCAGGCTTAACAGGCGGTATGAACTGAGGTGGTTTAAGGAATGACTTTCTCATGAAATAGCACCAGCATGCAATGTTAAAAGTAAACAGGATTTATTCAAAGACAAAACTGTGTAGAAAAGTTCTAGATATTCAAAAATAAAGTCCACATAAAGCAACGTTCATAATATCACAACAAACAGGTGCAGGGTTGAGCCCCGAGACGTGAGTGGAATCCGGTAAGAAGAGGTGCGGGGTTGAGCCCCGGGACGTGACTGAGATCCGGTATGAGGAGGTGCGGGGTTGAGTCCCGGAACATGACTGAGGTCTGGTATGAGGAGGTGGGGGGTTGAGCCCCGGAATGTGACTGAGGTCTGGTATGAGGAGGTGCGGGGTTGAGCCCCGGAACGTGACTGAGGTCTGATATAAGGAGGTGCGGGGTTGAGTCCCGAGACATGAGGGAAATCTGGTATGAAGTTGAGCTTTTATGATGCAGTGGACAACTGTTGTTTTAAGATGAACACAGTGAGGCCATGAATCAATAGCAGAGCTGGGCTAATAGTACAGCAGAAAACTAATAGCAGAGTCAGGCTTGGTAAAACAGCAGAGAGCCAACAGCAACGCTGGGCTCTGTAGTGCAGCTGAGAAACTGTAGCAGAACTGAACCAGGAAAAGGCCCAGGCATTTGGAAAGTCCACAGCATATACCAGGCACAGAGAGGAGTCCAAGGAAAACCTGAAGGTAACGTTGCACATACAACAATGCTCAGTTAGTAACAGACTTTTATACCAGATGCATGAAATCCATTGGAAGTGTTAAAGCATGTGACCCAGACAGAACCAGGTTTAGAAAACCAAGTAATCACAGACCCCAGCAAGCAGACGATGCCTAAGGAATAGAGGATCACTTTAACTCTCTGTATACTCCATGCGATACATGCCAGCAGCCCGGAAGGATACTCCAGCGACCACAACGGTACCTTGGCAAGTGTAGTTTATCTTTAAACAGGGATACAGTTCGGGTTCAGACAATGGTTCACTTTGTGTGCTGCCAGCAGCTCCTCTTTGTGGCATGGAGCATGACGTGATGCCATAAGGTCACCATCGCGCTCCAATCGGTCCTAACTACTGGAAGTAAGAGGAGCTGTCACGCCGCCAAGAACCTTGGTCTTTCTTGGCTGCACAGTTCCGGGATAATAATAGCAGCAGCTAGTAGGTGCTAAATAGGTGGGTGATACAGCCAAATTTTTAATGGTACACTGTACTAAACATTACCGCCATACTTGCACCACTGTACTGTGTTGCTGCACTGAATAAAATAAATATTCTCCTATACGACAGGAAGTGGTGGCAAATGCCTTGGTGCCCACCCTCTGGATTCACCCTCTGCACATACACACACATACTGACACACATACCCTCACTGACACACACACACACTGACACACACACACACCCTGACATGCACACACTGACACAGACAAACACAGCCTCACTGATACAGACAGACACAGGCACACACCCTTACTGACACAGACACCCCCCAAATCCACCTATGCACATACACAGAGACACACACACCCTCACTAACACAGACACACACCCTCACTTACACACACACTAACCAACTGACAGACCTCCCCCCCTGCCGACACCCCCCTCCCCCACATGGTAGACACATACCTGCGGCTCTGGAATACAACACAAACACCGGGAATACAGTGAGTCATCATCCGGAGGCAGTTCTCAGGCTCTCACTCAGTGCTCCATGGGAACTGTCTGGGAGGGACTATTCAGCCAGCCTGACTCTGGAGCCTCTGTGCATGGATAAGAGGTAGAGCAGGCAGCTGCTGTGCAGAGTTCCTCCTATTAAAAAAAAAAAGTCCCCTACGCCGGTGATGGATTGGCTGGCAGGGGGGTGTATGATGACATCATAAGCCCCGCCCTCTAGCGGTAGAGGGAGGGGCTTAGTAAGTGGGGCCCATCGGGGAATGGCCGAAACATTAAAAAAAAAACTCACAACATTAAACAACTCACAACTCTGCAGGGTGCAGGGGGTTGCTTGCTGGGCCGGCAGGCCCCCTAAGCCACTGGGCCCCATAGCAAACGCACCCCCTGCACCTCTATAGATACCTCACTTCATATATATATATATATATATATATATACATATACTGTATATGTGTATATATATATATATATATATATATGTATATAATATATATATATGCAGCAAATGTATATTTTATATATAACATACACACACTAACAAACATATACAGTATACACACAGACATGAACACATACAAACACACTAACACATATACATACACAGTATACACACATTAACACACATATACACATTAACGCATATATACACCCTAACACATACGCAGTATACACACACTAAGACATACTGCATATACAATAAAACATATATACACACAAACACATATATATACACACACTAACACATACATACACATAAAACAGTACACATACACACTTTCATGCAGGAGCTTCTGGTTGCTCATGAGGATGGGCATTTTACATAATTAGGCCCCGCCTCCTCGTGCTGCAATCCTGCGATTCACGGGTGATATAGGGGCGGGGCATTCCATATTAGCCCCACCCTCACTTCAGCAGGTTCACTAGAGGTGGGGGCCGCTCTGTGTGTGGGGGCCCCGGGAGGACCGCCCCTGTCACCCACCCATTAATCTTGCCCTGACTCTGTAGCTAAACGGTCCCAGGGCCTGATTCAGCAAGGATCGCAACTGCGATTCCGCACTCAATCGGATGATTGTAGCGTTCTGCGCATGTGTATGTATCGCAGAGTGCGTGCGCGGACACTTCACTGTGAACGGTACTGCAATCAAAGTGAGTACACAGACCCATCGCAGAGTGATTGACAGGGGGTGTCATTTGTGGATGGTGATGGGGGGGTTGTCAGCAAAACGCAGGTGTGCCAGTGTGTTTGAATGCCGTTGCAGGAGAATGCATAAATTATCCACTGTGATGACATACGCAGCTTGGCCTTTCACGATGAGCTTAGCAATTTCTGAGTAAGGTCAGACTGGCAAGTGTGCGTGAGGCTCCGATGGTACTCGATGATCGATGATACCAATGTTTTTGTGGTATTACAAAGTATTACTGATGTGTGTAAGGTAAGGTGGGCGTCCTTATGTTGTGCTGCGACGGCATAGCAATCGCAGTGGATTAACATATCTTCGCAGTGAGACGGTGTGCATGATCGCAGCCGGGATCACAGTTGTAATCCGTACTGAACCAGGCCCCCAATCCATTATATCCAGTTCCTATATCCAGTAAACAAGTCTCCTATACCATCTTGCACACCAGTCTGGTTTTTACCACTGAGACTTGTTCTTACAGCCACCATTGGTTTCAGCGGTATGCAATCGGGAAGCCGGCGGACCTAATCCCGACAGCCGGCTTCCCGACCGCTTAATCCCGGCGAGGGTTAAATGACAGGCATCTTACTCTAGACACATGTCATTTAACCGATGCCGGGAGACCGGTGCCCGGCATCCCGATCGAAGGGATGCCGGGCGCTGAGCGCGGATAGCCGCGGGGGGGAGGGTTAGGCTTAGGGTTCCTGGGCTTAGTCCCTCCCTCCCTCCCCCCCCGGGAGGTTAGGGTTAGGCTAGGGTGATGGATGATTAGGGTTAGGCCCCCCCATGGAGGGCTTAGGGTTTGGCCCCCCCCTCGGAGGAGTTAGGTTTAGGTGGCGGGGAAGGAGGGTTAGGTTTAGGCACTTAGAGGGGGGATTAGGGTTAGGCACTGGGGGTGAAGGTTAGAGTTAGGCACCCCTAAGGGAGGGTTAGGGTTAGGGGGTAGAATAGGTAAGTGAATACTTACCTGGGGACGATCGGGATTTTCATCCTTTTCGGGCTGCCGCTGTCGGGATTTGAACCGCCGGGCATGGGTCCAGCGGTAAATCATACCGATTCCGTTTCAGCCAGTACCTCCAATCATCGTTCTCATCAGATGCTTCCAACATTGGACTCATCAGTTAAGCTCTTCAATTCGTTAACATCGGTCCCAACATTTCAAGGGCCTGATTCAGAGATGTAGGCTCCCGCAGCCTGGTCAGTGGAAGATCGACAACAATTGTGACCGATGGTTGCGATTGTTTAGATGGTAACCGATAGTGACCCCATGCTGCGACCTGGGCCGCAGCGCTGAGATCACGCAAATGCAGCAAGGAGGTGTATGACACATCCTTCTGCAATTGAATTTTAAATGGACGGAATTGCACAAATGCTTGTGTGCGGCTTTGCAATTCCGTCCATCTCTGAATCAGGCCCCAAGTTCCTCAATTCATCAACATCGATCCCAACTTCGGACTTTTATCAATTAAGTTCTTCAATTCTTTAACATTGGTCTCAGGGCCTTATTCATCAAGGATCACTAATGCATACGCAAGTCTGCTAATGTTTGCAATTGCAAAGCACTTGCACGGACAACATGCAGATAGCCACTTCCCCTCTCGCACATCCATAATACCTTGAAATCCAGCCAAAACATCAGTAACATTGAGTACAATCGGAGCCACTTGCACAATTAAAGCAGGACAGACCTCACTTATAAATTGCTTACTTTCCTGTACGCAGTGTACACTCAAGCTATGTATGGCATTGCTGTGGCTAATTTATGTACGTCCCTGTAATGGCGTTCAAACGCACTGGCACACTTGCGTCAGGGTTGCCTACCCTCCCGATTCGGGCGGGAGCCTCCCGATAAACAGGTGCAGCTCCCGCCCCCCCGGAAAGGCAGGCAAGCCTCCCGCCTGTCGCCGATCCCCCCTCCCCATTACCTGATTAACCCCCGCAGCGGGGAGCCGCTGACGCGATTCGCGTCATTTTGGCCCCACCCCCTGCTTCGCAATGCCTTTTTTCCTGCATTGTGTAGCGGGGGCGGGGCTAAAATGATGCGATCGTGTGGCCCCGCCCCTGTCACGCCCGCAAACCGACCTCTGCTCCTTTAGACCCGCCCCTTTTGCCGGCCACGCCCCCTGCTCTGCCGATCTGGCTGCTCCCTCCCGGAAGGAGCAGCCAGATTGTAGGCAAGTATGACTTGCGTTCGGCCGACCACTCCCCATAACCACACACAAACGGCACTTCCTGTCAATCACTTGAATTTGAATCTGCATGATCTCTGCAATCGCTTTCCTGTTTACAGTGAGCTGCTTACGCACGCATTGTGTACGTATTAGCATCTGCGATCCTTGCTGAATCAGGCCCTCAAACCGATCAAGTTCATCAATTCTTCAAAATCGGATTCAAATCCATCAGGTTCTTCAAATCATCAACATTGGTCTCAGGGCCTTATTCAGCAAGGATCACAAGTGCTAAGATGCACGCGGTCGGCTGATTTTCGCAATCTGCACATGCATCGCAGTGCATGTGCACGAACTAGCCACGGCGATCGGGAATGAGATTGCAGTGTGTACGCAGACCCATCGCAGAGTGATTGACAGGAAGTACCATTTGCGGGTGGTGACAGGGGGTGATTGAGAAAAAGCAGGCGTGCCAGTGCGTTTCAACGCCATTACAGGGGTATGCATAATTAAGCCCCTGCGACGTCGCACTAAATGTGTAGTGCGGTCAGCACTACACATTTACTCAGGACTGGCGCTAGGCTTCCCTGTGCCCAGCACCGACCTGTGCTGCACAGCCGCGCCCTTTACCTTAGGTGGAAGGTGGGAGGCGAGCACAGGCTAGTGCATTTACACACACATCATCGCCAGCACAGCAGCGATGTGTGTGTTAATCAGCAGCCAATGAGACTCAGACAGATTCTCATTGGCTGCTGCTACTGCGCCCGCTGCAAGAGCCGGACTGGAGCTCACTCATGAGCTCCGACTTCCAGCTCCTGCAGTTGGTAATGGGAGAGACGTCATGACGTCTCTCCCATAATGCAGAGCACGCCAGCTCTGGAGTACTGATGTGCGGACGGCGGCGGGAGCAGTGGCCGGAGCGTGTATTTTTCTTCTTTTATTTACCTGTGTGTATTTGTCAGGGGGGAGGTGGACTACTATTGTGGGGGACCTCTACTGGGGGCACTACTGGGGGGGCTTCTACTGGGGGCTCCACTGGGGTGGACCTCTACTGGGGGCACTACTGGGGAGGGCTACTACTGGGGGGCACTGCATCGGGGAGATGGATTACTACTGCCGGTACTACAGAGGGGACCTCTACTGGGGGCACCACTGGGGGGGACCTCTACTGGGAGCACCACTAGGGGGGACCTCTACTGGGAGCACTATTTTGGGGGACCACTACTGGAGCACTGCATAGAGGGGTCTACTACTGGGGCACTATATAAGGGGCTTACTACTGGTGGCACAAGGGACACTGCACTGGGGGGACCACTACTGGGGGCACTGTATAAGTGGCACTAGATAGGGGGATCACTACTGGGGGCACTGCATAAGGGGGTCACTACTGGGGGCCTGCATAAGGGGGACCATTACTGGGGGCCTGCATAAGGGGGACCACTACTGGAGGTCTGCATATGGGGGACCACTACTGGGGGCACTGTATAAGGGGTACTACTGGGGGCCTGCATAAGAGGGACCACTACTGGGGACATTGCCTACTAGGGGTACTGTATAAAGGGCACTACTGGGGCCTGCATAAGAGGGACGACTACTGGGGACATTGCATACTGGGGCTGGGGTTCTGTATAAGGGGTACTACTGATGGCCTGCATAAGGGGGACCACTACTGGGGGCACTGCATAGGGGGGACTGTATAAGGGGCACTGCATTAAGGCATTAAGGTGCATATGGAATGGAAAGGAATGTTCACAGTGACAAGAAAGGGGAGTGTGTCATGTTGACATGCCCCATTTTAAGTGACCACGCCCCTTATTACCACACCTATATTTTGGCACGCGCACACAGGGTGGGGTTGGCTCTATTTTTAAATTGGCCCTGGCCTCCAAATACCCTAGTTACGCCACTGGCCTGTACTGTGCAATATACATTATGCAGAGCTCACATATACCTTGCACTTTGCAACATATACTATACCCAGCACTATTCACACTATACAGCACTGTGCAATATATAGCACACCCACTCCACTACTGTGCAGTACCTACACTATACGAACTATGCAATTTTTAACTTAACTACTTTTCTGCAGTGACTCCCCAATTGGCATTATCATTAAGCTATCAGAGGGAATCCATGGAGAGTTCAGAGGCTCTGCCAGGGAATTATTGGAAAGATTTCTGAAAGTGGCCCCATTTAGGTATGGCCAAAAGCAAATTGTTGAGGTAAGCAGACCATTAACCATAATTCTGACAGCATCCTAGTAAATGCCATATAGCATACCCCCCAACTTTCTAGTAGCGAAAATAGGGTCCTTTGTGTGCACTCGTAAAAGGGGGCACAGTCTCGTGTGCAATGCCGTCCCCGCTAGCCACTCCCCTTGTTCACAATAGGCCTTGGATTGAGATAGTCTGCACTATAGCATGGTACTATTGAATGTGAGCATTCACTCACAATACTGATAGCAGTATATCTCTAAATATAGCTCTTCTAAAAGGGGAAAGTAGTATAACTTCATCATTAAAAGATTGAATCTGAATTATTATGTATTTGATTTATGAAGTTCAAATGACAGCTTTGAACTTGATATATACATTTTGTGCAGTGTTGTGGATTAAACATAATACATATAGTAAATATACAGTACAGGTTGAGTCTCCCATATGCAAAGTGCTTGGGACCAGGGGTAATTGGATAACGGAATATTCCATATTTTGGAATAATTGCATACCATAATGAAATATTTTGGAATAGGACCCAAATATACACACAGAATGCATTTATGTGTTATATACACCTTATACACACAGCCTGCAGGTCATTTTATACAATATTTTCAATAATTTTGTGGCTCAAGTAAAGTTTGTGTACAGAAATGAAATTCATTTATGTTTCATATTCACCTTATACACACAGCCTGAAGGTAATTTTATACAATATATTTAAGAATTTGTGCCTTAGACAAAGTTTGTGTACATTGAACCATCAAAAATCAAAGGTTTCATTATCTCAGTCATGCCAAAATTATTCTGTATTTCGGAATATTTGGATATGGGAGACTCAACCTGTAACAATACACTTAATATTTCATGCATAAGAAAAGGAATCACCAGCCATTCTATAATAAAACAGTCTGTACTGTGGTATAATGATGGGGTGGGAATTAAGTATTTGCTGCTGCTGCATTGTTCCCAGTTAGGAAGGTAGTGACCTGGGAGGGCAGTGGGGGCACTGGGCTGGATGAAGGAGGACAGCTGGGACAGTACTGAGGGGCTGGGGGACACTGAGCTGGCAGACTGGGAGACATTGAGCTGTGGAAGGGTACTGGGCTGGAGAAGGGAGAGATACTGGGATGGGTGGGGTCATTGAGATGAGTGGGCACTGGGCTGGGGAGAGAGAGGGGCACTAGGCTGGGAGAAGAGGGGACACTAACCTGAGGTTGCTGTTATTCCTGGAGACACCACGCTTGGGCTCATACACCCACTCCAGCACTGCACACACCAACAGCTGAATGCAGCCCCGTCTTCATCTCCATGCTCCGACTGCTGCTGCTGCTGAGATCTGGTGACTCCGTGCCAGTGATCACTGCCGAACAATATGACCAGAGCCCAGAAGCAGGGTGGAGTACATGGCTGTGCGCCCCGGTTCAGTGGGAGGAGAAAAGAGACTGGTGTTGCGCTCGACACACGGCCGCAGCCCAGGTGTCAGGCTCTCAGGCAGCCACCATCAGGTAAGAGGAGAGCTGTGAGGAGGAATCAGACTGGAGGCGGGGCCCTACAGTTCTCTCTAGTGGACGCTGAGGGCTGGCTCCCATTCAGCTCTGACCAGGGCACTTATTTTAAAATATAAAAAGAAAAGAAAAAAAAATCATTTTAGCTGCCCCAAAATGACCACTCCGCCCTGGACTCTTCTCAGCCCATGATCCCTGCTCCTCATCTCTGAAAGGGAAAGGGAGTGAGAGAGATAGCAGACTTGAGGGCAGGTGCCACGGGGTGAATCACTTGTAGTTTACATTGTGCTATGGTTATGTTAGAGTAGCGACGGTTGCAGCAAGGGTCTAGCCACCGCTGTCAGTCACTGTGATCTTACCACCGGCTGTGCACACTGGTCTCCTACCTTCACACATGTTCTGCACGGGCTTCCTGTCAGCGTTGACATGAGCTTGTTTTCACTTGTTTACAAGTGCACATCAGCAATGACAGGAAGCCCAGGCAGACACTGCAGGGAGATAGGAGACTAGTGTGCAGTGCTATTAGTGAGGTCGTCACAGTGACGGACAGCGGTGACTGCAGCTGGCTAGACCAGCACCAAGGCTAGACTAGTATAACCATGACAAAATGTAATTTTTTTAGTACTGTAATGCACATTTTTCAGCTGGGTGAGGCGCCCTCTAGTGGCCAGCATTCTTAGGCAGCTGCTTAAAGCTGCCTAATGTGAGCTCCTCCTTCCGGGGGGGGAGCTGATTGTCGGCCAACAGCGGGGGGCATGTCCGGACAGCTGTGACACATTGGGGGCGAAGCCGGGGGTGGGGCCGCACAATCGTGGCATTGTGGCCCCGCCCCCTCTTCACGTTATTTTCGGCACTGTGAAGCAGGGGGCGGAGCCACGATGACCCGATTCAGCGCAAATCGCGTTACCGCCCCCTACTGCGGGGATTTCTAGTGTAATCTGGCTGGAGGTCGTGAGGGTTTGGGAATGTCGGGAGGCTTGCCTGCCTTTCCGGGGGGCCGGGAGCGGCACCTGATATTCGGGAGGCTCCCAGCCAAATCGGGAGGGTAGGCAAGCCTGCCCCAGATAAAGTGTCCAATTAATTTAGTCTTGTGATAATCACTGCGCATGGAGTAGAGATTAACATCGTTTATTAGGCCCTATTTGAGATGTGATGCACATTGCGATCTCCGTACCAAATGTAGGGGCAAATGGGTCTCAATAAATATATAGGAAAAAATACATCATTTGGCTCTCAAGCCACATCTCGGCTGTCATAGCTGCACCTCAGCCCGCAAGGCTGCATCACAGCCTGTACATCAATCGGCTCTCTAGCCGCATCTCGGCTGTCATAGACACACCTCGCCCCGCAAGGCCGCATCACAGCTTGTACATCTATTAGCTCTCCAGCTGCACTTCGGCTCTCAAGGCCGCTCCGTGTTGTTTCTGTCATACCTCAGCCCTCAAGGCCGGATCTTGTACCTAGTCTTTGTTTGTTTTTTGTATGTCTGGTTTATGTCTGTTATTGTAAAGAAAAAAATACTCCCAGCACTGTGTGCACCCAATGGTGGGAATCTCTACTAAGTGGGCTAGATCAATTAGATAGCGGCATAAACTGCAAACAAATTCTGTGTAGATTTGTAACACCAAAACTTAATAGAAAACCTAAAACAGTCTGTTCATCTACCAATACTAAACCCTCTCAAGAAAACATGATCAATGTGAGAATCATTAGGTAATATAGAAAAGACTATTATTGAAAAGTATCACAACAATACTTGATATTTACCAGTATATTAATGTTGGTTCACAGCAAAAATTAGATTGTCAGGATGTGAAGAAATATATATTTAATTAACCATAGAATAAAAAATAAGTACAAAAACAATTATTAAAAAACATATCATATCGCATATTATAAAAAATTCTAACCAATAAGGATCTCTAGTAAATAATACACTGATAATACTGAAGTGAAATAATTACAGACCTCTTAGTAAACAAAAAATAGAAAAAAAATATGAATAGATAAAATAAAAATCACTCTCTGAATAAATTCCAGTCAATGTGGATACAGCTGTTTAAATGTTTCAAAGAGTACTCTCCAGCTAGATACTTATAAATCAAACCAACAAAGTGGTGATTATAGTTTGTTATAAATGAATGGTAGACTTCTTGGTAGGTGAAGTAAAAAAATATATATCCAACACAGACTTAGGTACCTATAAGAAGGATTTGTAATTACTCACAGAGCCTTTAGTGATCTGAAACAGGTGTGCCCATATATATCATTGTACTCACATTCCCAGCAACTATATTCCTTTTACAGGCGACCGGTGGCTGGGTAATTCAGATTGCTGTATATCACAATGTCCTTGATAATGGCACCACTCAGGAATAAAGTATGTCCGTATTTTGCAGGGGGCCCCCTGCCGGTCATACACCCAGGCACAGTAGGCAAACAAGTCACCGGTGCTGATATCAATTATATGCCGGGATAGTGCTCAGTATCCTTGTTGGAACTGTCGGGCCTCAGTCACCTCCAATGCTGGTGACTGACTAATGCGTTTCGTCACAGTTACATGTGACTTTATCAAAGACAATTGCTGTTTGTTGGTGGTGATGGGGGAGTGGTTGGGTGAACATAGTCATGCTAGTGCGTTGCAACGCCGTTGCACGGACATGCATAAATTAGCCACTGCTGTGCCGCACGCAGTTAGGTGTCTCTCTGCGTGCAGGAATCTCTCAACTCTTGTAGCAGGGTCAGGTCAACCATTAGTGTGCATATGGCTTTGATGGTTGTCGATGCATACACACACAATTAAATAGAAGGTGCTGCCCATTGCATTGAGTGATTGCATACTTCTGTATAGGTGTGTATATTCGCCCAATCCAATTACATTTCACTTTGTGTACTCTGAATGTTTTTAAATGTGATATTATCATTATTATTATTTTTTATATGGCGTCACAAGTGTTCCGCATCACCTTACAAAGTACATAAACAAATAAGTAACCAGTGACTTACCATACAATACACGGACAAGGATAATAAATATTGCTATATAAGCGACCTTTATACCCACGTAAGCAGCCAAGTGTTAGTTGCCCTAGTGGGGAGAAGCACATGAGGGTAGAGATATGTTTATAGGTAACAAATACATTTTAGTGCCCTAACAGTTTACGGGCCTGTTCCTTTTATAAAAACATTACAAATTGTGTAATTCAAGAGTAAAATAGGAATAGTTGTTTCTAAAAATAGTTATTTTTTATTGTGCTCCCCTCATGCTGCTGTGGAACTGCACATCCCAGCATGCCATTGCACTGTAATTACATACCTTAATAGCAAAACTGCAGCAGCACATGCTTGGATGTGTAGTTGCAGCAGCCATACTTGGATGTGTAATTACAGCAGCCCATGCTTGGATGTGTAGTTGCAGCAGCCCATGCTTGGATGTATAGTTGCAGCAGCCATACTTGGATGTGTAGTTGCAGCAGCCCATGCTTGGATGTGTAGTTGCAGCAGCCATACTTGGATGTGTAGTTACATCGGTGCCACCGCACAGAGCGAAACAGCGCTGAGGGCAGAACACCGGCCACCCACCACCTCCTCTATCTGTTAGTGCTGGACAGCCGCTGCTGCGCGGCCGCAGCGCCCAGCCATGTTTGATTACAGAGAGCCGAAGCCTCCCCCCTCCTTTTTACAAAGTGTGACTCACCTGAGTCTCCGCCTCCCGAGTCCTGGGAACCTATTGGGATGGGGGAGACATCATTATGTGACGTCTCCCCGCCAAAGGCTCCCAGAGTTCATGGAGGAGCTGCATGCTGCTGTGCGGTCGGGCGGGCCATGCTGGCAGGGAGAGTGCGGCGCTGTGTGGGGAGTCGGACACTGGATGACAGGACTTGCCAGGTGAGGTCCGGTCCAGTGTTTTAGAGACGTCCGGGTGGTATCCAAGAGCAGTGGCCAGAAGCCTGCCCCTGCCATTGCCACTCCTAGTGAGTGAGTCACTATCTGTAATCAGATTAAAAAAATAAATAAATACTGCTCCATACTATGTGAGATTTATTTATTATTGTTGATCTGTTAATCTATGTGTAGAATTCTTATACAGGTTGAGTCTCAAATATCCAAAATGCTTGGGACCAGGGGTATTTTGGATAACGGAATATTCCGTATTTTGGAATAATTGAATACCATAATGAAATATCTTGGGAATAGGATCCAAATAAACACACATAATGCATTTATGTGTTATATACACCTTATACACACAGCCTGCAGGTAATTTTATACAATATATTCATTCATTTTGTGGTTCAAACAAAGTTTGTGTACAGAAATGAGATTCATTTATGTTTCATATACATCTTATACACACAGCCTGAAGGTAATTTTATACAATATTTTTAATAATTTGTGCCTTAGACACAGTTTGTGTACATTGAACCATCAAAAATCAAAGGTTTCATTATTTCAGTCATGCCAAAAAAATTCTGTATTTCGGAATATTCCGTATTTTGGAATATTTGGATATGGGAGACTCAACCTGTATATATATATATTTTACAAAAAGCCAAGAGTTAGGGCTGTAGCTAGCGTGGTGCCGTCGGTGCCACCGCACAGAGCTGCCTTTATACTTGCAAACTCTGGCAGTTGGGGGGGCACCAATGCGCTTTCTTGCACAGGGCACCAAAATGTCTAGCTACGGCTCTAATGGGGAACACAGGCTGACTGCATTCAGCCAATCAGAGAGCTGCTTCGGACGAGATGCCCGCTGATTGGTTTGCGGCCCCTTTAATGACGGTGCAGACGTGTGCCCCGGTCATTTATACGGAGCAAAGATATATGTACACATACATACCTTTGCTCAGACCGACATGGTACGTTTTTTTCCCGGTTTGTTATTTTAACCCTTTGAATGCCTACAGGGAATGAAGCGGACATGAACTACGCATAGGAGAGGTGAGTATGGATTTTTATTTCAGGTACCCCTATGGATTACTTTGGATACTAGGTGAGTATGTGTGAGTGTGAGTGTGCAGGTATGTTTTATTAAAATTGTACTTTCACGGTGTGTGTTTTTTTTACGTATTTCTTTAATTGTGGAACTACAACTGCCAGCAGGCCCGTAATGCCCCGCATGCTGGTATTGGTGGTTCTCCAAATACCAGCATGTGGGGGAGGCTTGCTGGTACATGTGGTTCTACAACTAAAGACAATATTTAACCCTTTCATTTACACAAAACACTAACACTATCAACCTGGCATCCACCGCCCTAGGGTGCCAGGGATAGCCCCAGCTAGTCTAGGCCTGGAGTGCCCTGGAGAGGGGAACCCCTTTATTTGGGTGGTCCCCAACTCTCCAGGGATCCCCGGCCTGGGCTGACTAGTGGTCAGGGGTAATGTTTTGGCCGGGGAAACCGGTGAAAGGTTTTCCCTGGCTGTGGCATTATCCCCCGCTAGAAAGAGCTCGGTGCTGGTTTTGGAATTTTCAAGGGACCCCTACTCGTTTTGTCCCCTGATTTTCCAAAACCAGTACTGGCTCTGCAAAGCCCTGTGCTGGTTCTTAATATACAGGGGCCCCCTACGCATTTTGGCCCCTGTATTTTTAGAACCAGGACAGGCTGTATAAAGCTTGGGGTTGGTAAGGCTTTTGGGGAGGGGTTGCATGTCATTTGTATTTTAAAATACAGACAGAAGCCATCACAGATCTCACTGATCTGGGATGGCTTCTCTAAAACTCACACCTTTTATTGCTACTCGCATTAAAAGGTGTGAGTTTACATAGTCCTAAACTCACATATGTAGTAGCTTCAAACTGAAAAGTTCACAGGCTATTGAATTTGCGAGTTTCAGTACAAACTCGCACTTTTTAAAAGTGTGAGAAAGTGCAAGTTTGTACTGTTACTAAAACTGACTATTACATTTGGCCCTATATATCTATATCTATATATATTTATAATTTTTTAATTTATATATATATATATATATATATATATATATATATGAGATATATACATACAGATAGATATATTCCATAGACAAAAATCCTTATGGTTTCACATGTCCCATTGAGGCTTCTTAGACATGATCTGAAAATTCACAAAACCTAATGAATTTGTGCCACTCAAACTAAAAAAAGCAATGAAATTATGATCACACCTTAATGGTTGTGCTCCTTGCGCAATACAGATATGGTATGTCTTACGAACACTGTAAAAAAAGGAGTGGCTTTGGAGGAAGTGTGATATTTGAAGTTGTGCGAAAATTCTGCCCAAGGTAGTAGATCCAGCCAGTTATCTTGTGAGGAAGAAACGAAGAGTCTTATGAAGGTCTCCAGTTCTTGGTTAACTCTTTCAGTTTGTCCATTAGTGTGTGGATGATAGGCTGATGAAAAGTTTAATTTGGTTCCGCAAGTGCTACATAAAGCTCTCCAAAATTTGGATATATGGGTCCAAGGACTATCAGGAATGGATAGGGGTCGCAGGAGACCTGCTGCCTTCTTACGGGGAGTCTTATGCAGAGAGCATTTCACACATGATAGAATAAATTCTCAAATGTCCCCTTTCATTGTGGGCCACCAATAGGAACGCTGAAGGAATTTGTAAGTTTTGAGGATACCTGAATGACCGGCGAACAGAGAGCTATGAGCCCAAGTTAGCAATTTTTTCCGTAGTTCCGGGGTCACAATAATTTTCCCTGGAGGAGGAGTCAGAATTTGAGGAGAGGCGAAGACCATAGGATCTAGAATTGGTCGGGAACGTTGATGATCCTCTTCTTGAGTGTTGAATAAAAAAGACCGTGAGATGGCGTCAGCCTTTTTGTTTAAACTGCCAGGATGAAATTGGAGTTTTAAATTGAATCTTGAAAAGAACAAGGACCAACGGGCCTGTCTAGCATTTAAATGGTGAGCCGTTTGGAAGTAGATTAAATTTTTATGATCCGTTATAACGGTAACTGGAACGTTGGCTCCTTCCAACAAATGTCGCCATTCAATTAAAGCTAACTGCATTGCTAGTAGTTCTTGATCACCAATTGCATAGTTTTTTTCGGCAGTGGAGAATTTACGAGAGAAATACCCACAGTGATGGTTCTTTCCGTCACTTGAGATTTGAGACAGAACTGCCCCTACCCCTACCGAAGAGGCATCTACCTCAACTGTGAACGGTTTGTCCAATTGGGGTTGGCACAGGATAGGTGCAGAGGAGAAGGCTTATTTTAATTTTTGGAAGGCCTGTATGGCAGTATCAGGCCAATGGATGGGGTTGGCACCCTTCCTTGTGAGACTAGTAATAGGTGACACCAGTGTGAAGAAATTTGGTATAAATTGTCTGTAATAGTTTGAAAATCCTAAGAAGCATTGAGTAGCTTTCAAGGATCTGGGTAGCGGCCAGTCTGAAATGACTTTCAACTTTTCCGGATCCATCCGGAGGGTCTTCCCAGGAATTATATGTCCCAGGAAGGGTACCAAGGTTTGTTCAAAAAGGCACTTGGATATTTTTCCATAAAGATGATGTTTCTGAAGACGTGACAAGACTTCACGAACATGCTGGCGATGATCTTGCAGATTCTTAGAAAAAATTAGAATATCATCCAAGTAGACGATGACAAAACTGTAGAGGACATCCCGGAAGATTTAGTTCACATAACCCTGGAATATCACTGGGGCGTTGCAGAGTCCGAAGGGCATTACAAGATATTCGAAGTGGCCGTCTCTGGTATTAAAAATTAGAATATCATCCAAGTAGACGATGACAAAACTGTAGAGGACATCCCGGAAGATTTAGGCCCTCATTCAGAGCCGTACGCTCTGAGCAGAGCGCACGCTCTGAATGAGGGCCGGGCTCCATGAAAATGGAGCGTCCTCCTGGACGCTCGTATAGCTGTGGGTCACCACCCACAGGCTATACGAGCGTGCATTTTGATGGCCGCGATGGTCGTGACCATCGCGACCATCGAAATTGCGAGCCGGAGCCTGCGGTTGAGGTTTTCAACCGCAAGCTCCAGAGTGATTTTGGCTCTATCAGAGCCAAAATCACTCCCACTGACATCACTAGTGATGTCAGTGGGCCGGCTTTTGACGGGAGGCGTTCCCATGGGAACGCCCCCGTCAGGGAGGCACGCCCCCGGCACGCCTACCAAAGGGGGCGTGCTGTCAATCAACATTGACAGCACGCCCCCTTTGATCGGACACAACGAGCGAAGGACTTTCCTTCGCTCGTCGCGTCTGGCGCATGCGCACGACGGAGCTCCCTCCGTCGTGCGCATGCTCAGTCCATAACATCGACCCACTTGCGAGCGGACAGCCGCTCGCGAGTGGGTCTGAATCAGGGCCTTAGTTCACATAACCCTGGAATATCGCTGGGGCATTGCAGAGTCCGAAGGGCATTACAAGATATTCGAAGTGGCCGTCTCTGGTATTAAAAGTGGTCTTCCACTCATCTCCAGCTTTAATACATATTAAGTTATATGCCCCCGTAGATCTAGTTTGGTGAACAAATAAGCCCCGCGAACCTTGTCAAAAAGCTACGGAATCAACGGCAGGGGGTATCAATTTTTTACCATAATCTGGTTGAGACCACGGTAGTCAATACAGGGCCGGAGCCCGCCGTCCTTCTTGCTAACAAAGAAAAAACCTGCCCCTGTTGGGGAGGAAGAGGGCCGGATAAATCCCTTAGCTAAATTTACTTTTATATATGCCGCCATGGCGGCTGTTTCGGGACCTGACAATGGATAAGTTCGACCCCGAGGAGGGTTCTTCCCTGGCAGGAGCTCAATACCACAGTCCCAGGAACAATGAGGTGGGAGTTTATCCGCAGCCTGTTCGCAGAATACATCAGCAAAGTCTTGATAAGCTGCCGGTAGACCGGAAACAGAGGAGCTCTTTGGCTTGTCAGACGAGGAGGAGCTTACGTTTCCACTGGAGAGAACAGCGTTAGTGCGGACAGCGAGTACTTGGGTGAGACATCCATGGAAACAACTTGGACCTCTAGATAAAATTTGCATACTGGACCACTCAAACGTAGGATGGTGCTTTCTTAGCCAGGGGAGGCCTAAAACTAACTCATAAGCTGAGTCAGGGAGAACGAAAAATTCAATTGTTTCCTGGTGCAGACATCCAATCTGGAGGAACACTGGCAGGGTTTTTGATGAAATAGATTTCCCTAGCACGGTCTTGCCATCTACACCAGAGAGCAGTAACCACCGGAATGCCTAGGGTCTGAACCAGTGGTTTGGAAATGAAATTGCCGGCAGCCCTGGAATCTAGCTTTAATCATCCTTGTCCTGGACTGGTAGGAGAGTGATACGGGCAATAAACTGTCAGTTATCTGGGAGGAGTCAGTAATAACCCCCAATTGAATGCTCCCAACATCAATTAGGGTTTTGCGTTTCCCGCCAGTAAAGGACAATTCCTTAATATGTGCTCCGGAGCAGCACAATACAAGCACAATTTATTTTGAAAACGCCGGTTCCGTTCGGCTGTACTTAACTGGGATCTGTTTATTTGCATCGGCACCTCGCTACTAGAGGCGGAAGGAAAGTAATGATTTCCCAAGGATGGGCGATCCCGAGAATGATCTCCACGTCCCCTATTTCCCCACCGCTCTCTATGGCAAAGATCAATTTTTATACAGAGGGATATAATATCCGAGAAAGCGGGAGGTAAGTCCCTTGATGCCAATTCGTCCTTCATCCTCTCAGATAAGCCATGTAGGAAGGCAGCCTTAGGTGCTTCCTCGTTCACTTAAGTTCGGACACCAGGGTTTGAAATTGTACTACATATTGCCCGATGGACTGGGTACCGTGACGGACACAAAGCAAATCCGAAGAGGCAGAGACAGATCTCCCAGGTTCATCGAAGATCCTTTTGAAAGCTGCTTCAAAATCTTCGTATCTAGATACCACTGGATCCGCTCGTTCCCACAATGGGGAGACCCAATCCAGAGCTGCCCCAGTTAGTAATGAGATTACATAGGCCACTTTAGACCAGGAGGTAGGGAAGGTAATGCTGAAGAAACCGTGGGAGCGACAGAAGGCGGAGCAGGAGACATAGCTGCCAGAGTGTCCAATCGGGATGTGGGCTTGAGCTGCACTCCGTAAGCAGGTCGCGGTCCTTTGACTAGGTGACCAAAGTCCGCGGGTAAAGGAGACGGACACTCGTGGTCCAATGGGTCAGTGGCAGTAAGAGGCACGTAGGGACTGGGGTGGGACCCCTAGTTCAGGATACTGTACTTGAGGTACAAGAGAGTGTGCACTGCTGACACACTTTACCGGGTTGCCGGTCAGAAGGAGTACACCACGGTGTAATACTGTAAAACGTAGGTAGGAACTACGGAGTGCAGTAACGAGGTGGGTAGTGGTATTGGGCCCGGCCAGAGATGATAACACTGGAGAGGTGGATACGTTTAACTACACTCAGGCTGTGATGGTAAAGCACTGGTGAAATAGATAGTATACTGCACACAGGCGATGGTGATAATGCACTGGTGAAATGGAGGTATACTGCACACAGGCGAGGTGGTAACGCACTGGTGAGATGGACAATATGCTGCACACAGGCTGAGGTGGTAAAGCACTGGTGAGATGGACAATATAGCTGCACACAAGCTGAGGTGGTAAAGCACTGGTGACATGGATGATATACCTGCACACAGGCTGAGGTGATAAAGCACTGGTGAGATGGATGATATAGCTGCACACAGGCTGAGGTGGTAAAGCACTGGTGAGATGGACAATATAGCTGCACACACTGGGATAGCTCACTGAAAGAGGGGGACCCCTGCCCTGGAGAGGGGGACCTCTTTATTGGGGGGGTTCCCAGCTCCTCAGAGATCCCCAGCCTGGGCTGACTAGTGGTCAGGGGTAATGCTTCGGCTGGGGGGCCTGGTGAAAAAGTTCCCCTGGCTGTGGCATCACCCCCCGCTAGAAAGGGTCTGGTGCTGGTTCAGGTAAATACAGGGGGACCCTACACATTTTTCCCATTGTATTTACAGAACCAGGACTGGCACAGTGCTGGTTGCGCTGAATATGGGGGTCCCCTACATCATTTGTCCTCCGTATTTTGGCAACCAGGACTGGTTCTGAAAAACCTGGTGCTGGTTGTGCCTTATACAGGGGACACCTACGTTGTTTGTCCCCTGTGTTTAGCACAACCCGTATTGGGTCTCCAAAGCCCGGTGCTGGTTGTTGTTTTTTTGGTGGGGCATGCAATTTTTATTTATTTTTTAACACAGGGTTATTTTTTCAAACACAGAAGCACAGAAGGGTCTCAGTGACCCGTCCCTGCTTCTGTGTTTGTTTATTTAAACATAGATGCAGGTATCATGGATCTTTCAGATCCGTGCCTGCATCTGATTCCTGCTACCTCCCCTGGGTCCTGCAGTCCACACCACTGCCGGCCGCACTGCCGCCACTAATGCCATCTACTGTCCCCAGGTCCTGTCTGCAGCTAATGCCCACTACCCCCCACCCTCCCCCAAGTCCCGGCAGCAGAACAGCAGAAAGGTGGTCCTAACTGAGAGTGTGAGAAAAAAGTGACAGTTGGACCTTTGGATTGTTCCCAAATCCTCATTTTTTATGTTTTTGCTCTGAAATTTGGCATGCAGCACCGAGCAATAGTTCTACTAGTTTTTTTTATTCAGCCTTAATATAAGGGCATGACTGTATATATACATATATATAAACAAATGATGAAGTCCTAGAGATGGAACGCATTTTATGTTTTTGCTCTGAAATTTGGCATGCAGCACCGAGCAATAGTTCTACTTTCCTGTGCCAAATTTCCCCGATACCTTCAATAGCTTTTGAGGTGTAGCCTCTTAAACACCCTGCCCCCCTTCGGAATTCTCTATGGAGAGTTCAGTTTTTTTTTTATTCAGCCTTAATATAAGGGCACAACTGTATATATATATATATATATATATATATATATATATATATACAAATGATGAAGTCCTAGAGATGAAACGCATTGGGTTTGCTGTACCTTGGGTTTGCTGTACCTTGATCCCCCTTGAATGGACAGATAAGCCTATACTATTTATTTTTCTTGTATGTGTGTCTTCTTACCATTTTGTGTCACTGTGTTATTAAAAAAAAATTATTCTGCATTGAAAAACATATGAACTCTTGATTGTGCTAATCTTTTGGGAAAGGAATGTTCCCTAAAAAAATAGATTTTCGTTTATGTTATATATAATAACATACAGTGGGGTATACTACACACTATGGCCCTCATTCAGAGCCGCTCGTTAACAGCAGTACGCTCGTTGCGTTCCGATGTTGAGAAACCGCGCATGCGTCGGTGTAACACTGCGCATGTGCGTACGGCAGATTGTGAGCTTTTTTTCACTCGTTCGGCAAATTGCAAACAGGAAGTGACATGTTAAATGTGATTGACAGAACAGGCCGTTTTTGGGCGTTGACGGGGGTGGAGATGGAAAAACGCAGGCGTGGCAAGGCGTTTTTGGGGCGTACATAAATTAGCTCATGCGAACGTCCAATGTGTTCGTACCAACTCATACGTCACTGGCTGATCCTCTTTCCGTTCAAACTGCTCGCACAGCTTAGGGTCTGGATTACTCGACCACAATGGCGATGGCCTTGTCCTTTTGCCCGGGCCTCCTCGATGTTTCATCGATTTATCACGGCTTGTCAGATAAACAATCAACTTTGGATTGAAAATCAGCTTGTAATGTTTTTTTTTCCCTTTGTAATAGCACAAAACCGAACGCATCTGAAAATCCCGGCTGCTAATTTCAGGATTACACAATCAATTAGCGTTTTTTTGTAGGAATGTATTTTACAATTTGGTTAGTATTTTTGCATTTTGTAACAATATTGTAATCATGTTTGTGTGTATTGTAACCTTTTGCATTGGGCTGCTTTTTTTTTTTTTATTCCAAAGTGTTCCTTAAAGTAACATTTTGTTTTAACCCTTGATTTTGGGAAAGTCCCAAACTCAGATTTCGTTTTTTCCTTGTGGGACAGAATTAACTATAAACCAATTTTCAATTAATGTCACAATACAGTTGACAACAATTTGTAGGTTTTATTTGCAAAACACATATTAAAACAAATCATGTGCATTGTCACGTACATTTTTGGGGTCATTGTTACCCACTAATATTTGGCACATTTTTTTTGGTAAAATTATATTTTTGGAACAAAAACAACAAAATTAAAAAAAACAATTCACAAGAAAGGAGAGGGAAGTTTTGGCCAGAAAGGAATATGGGGCAAGCACAGAAGGAGTGTGGCCAAAGTAGCCAGTGCTGTCATCGTTTCTTTCCCCGTTTGGCTGGGGTAGGGTGGGCGCCAGACTGGCTCCGGGATGTCCTCTGGCTGGCCTGTCCAGAGGCAGATGTTGTGGCCTCTGGACTAGGCACAGGGCTAGGCACATTTGGAGGAATGGCTGTTGCTGTGCCAGAGGTGGAGGATCCTGATATTCCGGCAGGAAGGGAGGTCGGCTCCACCATGTGCTGGCGAACGAGCTGCTCCAGGGCATTGGCTATTCTGATGTTGGCCCTGGTATTTTCAGCCAGGGCCTGACCAATGGTCACGTTGCCCGCCGCATTTTGCTCCAGGGCCTCAGCCACCCATAGCAGACTGGCGTCCATCCTCTGCATAATCTCCGTATGGGAATCCGATTTAAAATTGAGTTCTGTGAGGAGTGCCACTGCCTGCGAGGGGGATTGCCCAGGACTGGCTTCTGCAGGGTCCTCAGCCGGCTGTACTGGTTCCTCCCCTGCAGAGCCAGCAGAAATTCTGCGGCCAAGTCTCCCCTCTGGAGCAGACTCATCCGCCTGTGTCTCTGTGAGAAAAAAGAGAAAAGAGGAACATTACAATCTACATATTGTCACATTAACATTTCAGAGTTGGTTACATCACAACATTTACCTGGGACAACATGAGGAGCCGCAAAGTCTGGCATGTCCATATCCATGTTGGACACGCCAAACACCTCCACATCCTGCACACACCCCTGTGCCAGCTCTTCCAAATCGTTAAACTCCAATGACACAGGGGTGTGACCCCCACCTGTCCCCCTTGCATGCCTAGCCCTGTCAGCCATTTTTTGTTTCAGGCGATATTTGAAGTCTTGCCATCTGTGGGTGAAAAAGTAGCCATTATTCCTGCATTATTTCACCCTGTTTTTTTTGGGTGGTCAAGTTTTTACTTACCGCCGTTTGACATCCCGGGCTAGACGGACATAATCACCCACCCTATTGACAGCACTGGCTATCTCCTCCCACATTCTCCACTTCTGGCTTGCACCCATATTCCTGTCTGCCTGTGGCAGGATGTCCACACTTCTGAACCAAAACCTCCATCTCCTTTCTTGTGAATTGTGGCTGCCTTTTCTTTTTCCCTGCTTTGCCCGGAATACTGGGCCCAGCAGCCTCTTCCATGTCATCCTCCACACCTATTTTCAATAAAATTGTGACATTTTAGCTGGCCAACTTTCACTATATTCTGCCTCAAAATAATCCTTTTTTGGAAATGCCAGAAAAACTTACCGGCCGCCTCTTGGCCATTGTTTGGCTGGTCTGTAGCCATTTCTCATACCAAAACAAGAAATACACTATTTATGACTTTGGCCGTCTCGAGTCTAGGTGGCGGGTGTTGGTTGTTGGAGGTTACGTTGGTCGGAGTGGATTGTTGGCGGGAATTGTATTTGGCGGTGTTTGGCGATTTTTTTCAGTGCATTTTTTTTGAGTTTATCTTTGCATTCGCTTTTTTTGGTGTGGTTCTTTTAGTTGTGGTGTATTTTTTTGGTAAGTTTTTTCCGTCTTCCTTTTGTTCAATTTGGCTATCCTTCTTTTATTTAGTTTTTGCTCCCTAAATTTTTCAAAATTCTCCTTTTGTAGGTTTCTTTTAGCTCTGCCCCAACGACCTTTTTGTTCGGTGACTTCTATATCCTGTATTGGTAAGTTTGGATTTTCATTTGTTTGTTAAATGTTCATGTCTTTTTTTACGCATCTTTTGTGCACCTTACAGTTTTTACCTTTGTTTTTGTGTTTCCTAAATGTCTGAACTAATTAGCGCATTTTTGTCTGCTTATTTTCTGTAGTTAAATTGCGAACTAATTAGCGCATTTTTGTCTGCTTATTTTCTGTAGTTAAATTGCAAACTAATTAGGTCATTTTTGTCTGCTTATTTTCTGTAGTTAAATTGCGAACTAATTAGCGCATTTTTTTCTGCTTATTTTCTGTAGTTAAATTGCGAACTAATTAGCGCATTTTTGTCTGCTTATTTTCTGTAGTTAAATTGGGTGATATTTACCGTTCCCAATCTTGGTTGTTGTTTGGGCTCCAAATTGTGGAAGTCTGCGCACTGTCGGTTTGCTCTTTGGAGAAATGTGTGTTTATCCCCTTTTATGTTTTGTCTTTTACCAAATTAAGAATCCTAAATGGCCACCAAACATTTTTTCCTTGTTCTGGTATTTTGTTTTTTAGGCTTTGTAAATCATGACAATACCCCGGCATGTAAGCATCATTGGATTGTATCGTAAAGATAAGTATTTTTCGTTATTTTTTGGGGCAAACAAAGCCATTTCAGGTTGATCTTGGTCGGATTGTTGTGGCCATGCTCCCGGAAGCCGACCAACCTCAATCTCGTCCCAGGCGTAGGCATCGTAGGTGTGCAAGGCCCCAGATATATAGAACACGTGTCACCCTTTTTGGAATGCCCGATGATGAGGTGTTAAGACGCTACCATCTTCCGCCCCAAATCATCATAGACACTCTCTCATTAATAGAGAGTGATCTTGAGCGGGAAATTGACAGTCCTACAGCAATACCACCACTTACGCAATTTATGGCGGTGTTACATTTCTGTGCCTCAGGATCCTTTCAAACCACGGTGGGAATAGTTGCTGGAATATCCCAATCTTCCTTTTCCAGGATCCTGAGGGCAGTGATGGAGGCCCTTTTCAAGCACCTCCATCATTTTATTAAAATGCCTTTGAATTTTTACCAAATAGCTGGCTTCCCATACATCATAGGGGTTGTGGATGGTACTCACATACCACTTAAGCCTCCAGCACGGCTGGAGGCCATTTTTAGGAACCGCAAACACTATCACTCACTGAATGTAATGGTGGTATGTGATGCCTCCCTCCAGATCCTGTCCCTGAATGCAAAATTACCCGGGAGTGCACATAACTCATTCGTCATCCGGCAGTCAGGGATATGGCAAAAATTAGACAACCTACAAGCTGGTGATGGTGGCTTCTGGGTAAGTGGAGACCTTTAGTACATACCAATGCTAAGCTTGATACACAGTGTTCCTGATGTTGTCACTTCTTTTTCACAGGAGACAGTGGCTACCCTTGCACGCCCTGGCTGCTCACTCCTTATTTGGCTCCCACACCAGGGCCACAAAGTAATTTTAATTCTGCACTTACAGCCACCAGGCAAGTGGTGGAGCACTGTATCGGCCTTTTAAAAGACCGATTCAGATGCCTCCACCGCTCTGGTGGTGAACTCATGTATTTGCCGGATATGGTTTCGAAAATTGTGGTCCTGTGTGGGATATTTCACAACATCGCCATAAGGAGTGGTGTCCCAATGCAGCCAGAGGATGCCTTGCCTGAGGATGGCCCCCCCGAGGTTGGTCGGAGGTCAGTATGTGGGGGGGCCATACGCGATGATGTGGTGGCCAGATATTTTAGGTAATTATTGGCACAAAAGAAGTTATTTGACACAATGTCATAAGGAATTTTTTACACCATCAAATTAATTGGTTTTTTAATTCCCATCTTGTGTTTTATTTCAGAATCTTTTGGACTGAAACGATGACTACTTCCTGCTCCCAAAAAATGACTTCATGGGGACACATTGGATATATATTCTGGACCCAATTTTGAAACGCAACATTTGTTGAATCATGTTGGCATGCTCATTTGTCAACCAGTTCTTGATTTTTCTTGTAATTTTTCTTATGGTGTTTGCTGGTTTTTACATTTTGTTATCACTGTGTGTATTGTTTGTGAACCAACACTTTTTTTTTTTTTATGTGGTGAATAAATTTTTTGTTTTTGTAATCCCAAAAATTTTATTGTACATTACAAGCAAGTGTAAGCAGGTTCACCCACGTTAAATTTGCTTAAGGGTTAATCCTGTAATGTGGCAATTTGCACATTATTTAACTATGCTTTGTGGGTCCAAACCAACACCAAAAGGTATTATGTAAAATCAGTATGCTTTGGAATCTCGGCCTAAGCAGGTTTCCCACAAAATTGTAACATGTAAATTTTTTTAAGTAAAAAAAAAAAAACCTGTAAACTCGCAAAACCTATTGTTAGTGTTAGCAGTTTCATGTTCCTGCTTTAAAAAAACAACATAACACAATCTTAGTGACATTAGTTGCAAATACTTGCTGCAAGAGTCTACTTATGTAAGTTTAAACAATCTAAGATTTTGAGACAAGGAATGAGACTGAACTCAAAATGTAACTTTTTATTTTGGAAAAATAATTTGAGGCTTAAAACAAAAAAATTAGGGATGCAGGATCCCTGCCATACGATCCAGGACCACCAGCAGGCCGATCACGTGCCCCCGCATAACTTGGACGCACCCGGCTAGGTCCGCCAAACGCCTCTGGTCCTCTGTGGGTTAGAAAATTGTGGTGCTTACTACAATGAATCCATTATTTATGAATCTCAAAAAAAACACAAGCAAAAGAGAGTTATCAAAAAGTGACAATAGTGTTGCAAAAAGCACATTTTAACCAAAACCCAGAAGCCCAAAAAAAATGGACAAACAAGAAACCATTAAAAAATAGCAACCGTAAGCCAGACATACAAGTTTGACTGTTTTGCCATGTGGGATATGTGTATGGGGAAATCAGCTGTGAAATGTAAATACAAACAGATATATAACAAAACTTTTGGAAAACCAAAAAAAGGAAAAGGCACAGACAAAGGATTAGATCAACACATTTTCAACAACAAAAAAGGATAATAGGGAAACATACCGTTATGAATGACGGCTTGCCCCGAAACAACTCCCTCGTCCTCCTCGGAGGTGGTCAAATTTCCCAAGGAGGTGGGAGGGGTGATCACCGATTCCGGAGATGGGGTGGTCAAGAGAGGGGTAGGGTGAGGGGAGGGGGAATTGGGATGGAGGGGAACTAGCAAAGAGGGATGGGCGACAGGGTCTGGGCAGGCTGGGGAGGAGGGGGAATTTTGGGTATTTTGGGGAGAGGAGGTTTGGCTAGGGGTTGTGGAGAGCGGACGAGAGCACCGTCTTTGCCAGCGATGATGCCGTAGTCTTCACTCGGCCCCTAAATGATGGAAAACAAATTGAGGTTAGTTTAGAACATCACCTTGTTAAACGCTAATTGTTTAACCCAAAAAAATAAAAACATGCACATGCAGATATGAGTACAAAGAATAAACAGGCCAAACCAGAAAACATGCACACGCAGATATGAGTGCAAAGAATAAACAGGCCATACAAGAAAACATGCACACGCAGATATGAGTGCAAAGAATAAACAGGCCATACAAGAAAACATGCACACGCAGATAGGGCCACAAAGATAAACATGAAAACCAAAGAAAAACGTACTTTCCGCTATACGCATGCGAAAGCATGCCAGCAAGCGGGGCGTCCGCCGTTGAAGGTCGGACCACCTGCGCTCCAGCTGGCCGATCTGGTGGCATGAGCCGAAGGAACGTAGGCGTCCGCGAACCTCCGCATAGGCGGCACGCTTTTCACGATTGGTGATGGGGGGAGGCTGGCTGGTGATCCGCCTGTCCATCACCTCTGTTAAAACCAGAAGCTCTCGCTTGGTGAATGCAGAGGCTCTCATGATGGCAATGGTGTATTTTTAAAAAAACAGTTTTAATAAAGACCAGAAAATAATTTTGATTGGCTAATGTAGTTGGGAAATTAACAGGAACCATTCTATTGGTTAGTGTATGAGTCATGTGTTCGACAGGGCCAAAAATCTATTGAGAGTTATGATTGGCTTGATGCAGTGACATGCGTAAGCTAATTTAAATAAGGAAATTAACCCAGTAAAATATGCGTGGGTAAAAACACGGAAAACAAATGGATAATTGGCTCAAACATGTATTTTGGCAAAAGAAAGCTATTGTTTAAACCGTACGTATTCTGCGGGTAAACACAAACACGGACAAGAGTAAAGTTTATTGCAATTCAAAAAAAAAGAGAACACATGTGAAGAGCAATTAAGCTAATTGATATATTGATTGGCATGATACGATTGAAGGAGGTAGGCAGAATAAACGAGCAGGTAATTGGAATCTGACAGGCCCACTTCCGGTTTGTACTTGTGCGTGCATTCCCTGCAAGCCACATTGGGGATGTACGCTCGCTATTTGGCTCGCTCGTTAGCTAGAGGAGGGGTCAGTAGACTTTGGGGTGAAATTTTAGGTGCGTTCGAAATTACGTGCGAGCGCTTAAATTTACATATTTCGGCACGTACGCCGAACGTACGATTGGCCACTTGCGTCCGGGTCTGAATCAGGCCCTATGTTTGTTTTCTTTTTGATTTTTCCATATGTTTCCCCCAATGGTCATATGACCGAAGAACTTCTTACCAGATAAGTAGTGTAATAATCAGCATTTTGGTCTCACTTGTGGTTTGATTTAAATATCTTAGACACTAGTAGGCACTTCTTTTTTAATTTCTTCATAATTTACTTTGGGCACCAATCCTTATCATTATTCTGGAGCAGCCACTTAGCTATTATTTAAGGTGTGTCACATTCAATGAAAGAGATATCTTTCCCTTATATGTTGTACTTAATTATTTGGAGTGTTGTATCACAATCACTGCGCCTCTACATTCCTTACACTATATATATATATATATATATATATATATATATTTAAACAAAATAAATTTAAAAAGTAATGAAAAAGGGCACTGAACGATTGTAATACAATTGTCTTGTTGAAGATCATTCAATTTTTGTATATAACAATTCCAAATAGCAGTTCATTTGTGTATATAAGTCCAAAAGATCAATCAGTTCTCTGGATCAAAGTCAATGAGATTCCTTTCCTGCAGATGGACCTGGCAATTCCAAAAATTCTCTATGTAATAGAGTTGCAGCACACTGCTCCTCCAAGTATTGGTAATCCACTTGATTTATACTGAAATAAGCCCTCACACCAAAAAAAATGAGCCAACTTCAATCCTCAAGAAATCATGGAACAGGAAATTATCAATTTATCCCAGAAGGAACTTTCCTCCCCACAGAAAGCAGTATTGATGAAAGGGCTTAAATTTGCTCTAGATTCCCATGTTGACAAATTCAATGTATTCATTGATTTAAACAAATGTATGCATAGTCTAATGATACAGAGACACTTTCTTTAAAACCCTACTCCTAAATTGGAGTATAAACCAAAAACTAAGCCACTAGTGTCCTTGTTGTCAAAGCTTTATCCTGTAGAATCCAGGGGTAGTCACCTTGATATTTTCTATGAAAATGTAAGGGAGGACTTTAAACAAATTAAAATACAGAACAATAAATTTAAGAGTAATTTGAATGCCATGGAGAAACAGGCAATCAAACAGTTAAAGACCGATGAGGAAGTAGTTATCAAAATGGGCGATAAGGGTGGGTCAATAGTTTTGCAGAATCGGGAAGCCTATTTAAAGAAGCTTATAATATTCTTAATGATATCTCTACATACAAATGATTACCAAGTAACCCTACGATTGAATATCAGGAGGAATTGTCACTGCTACTTATCAAGGCCCTTAAGAGAGGGCTTATTTGTAAGGAAGAATTTGATTACATCTTTATTAAACATCCCAGAACCTCATTATTTTATCACATTCCTAAGGTTCATAAGAACAAGGAAACTCCCCCAGGATGCCCGATAATATCTGGGGTAGAGTCCATTACCTCAAATCTATCCCAATATTTGGATTCAAAATTACAACCGCACGTAAAGACTTTAAAGTCATATTTAAAAGGTTCTACAAGCTTATTAAGATTGATTGAAAAGGTAAAATGGTCATCGTCCTATATGTGGCTTATGGTTGATGTCCAGGCATTGTACTCTTCCATACCCCATCAGAAGGGATTAGAGGTGATGGAGAATGTACTTTCCAACTCTACAGAAACAACATCTGTTGAAAGGGAGTTTATCTTGGATAGTATTAAATTCATTTTGGAACATACATTTTTTGAGTTCGAAAGATTTTTATTCAAAAACATCTGACGGCCATGGGCACGAAATTTGCCTCATCTTATGCAAACATCCTTATGGGCCAGTGGGAGCAACAATACATTTATGGTTCGAAATATGAAAGTGAATAATTAATTTTATTTTGTCAATACATTGACGATTTAATTTTCATTTGGTCAGGTTATTTAGCTAGTTTTGAACAATTTATGTTAGATATTAATGAAAATGAATATAATCTAAAATTTACCAATAAATTTCATTCTGACCATATTGACTTTTTGGATATAATACTTAAGGGTGAATCGGAACAATTAATTAAAACCAAGACCCATTTTAAGGAGGTTGATGCAAACACCTTTATCCCTTCATCCAGCTGTCATTTTTCCCCATGGTTAAATAATGTTCCCTATACACAGTTTTTAAGGCTTAAAAAAACTGTACTGTTGAGACTGAGGGCTTGATTCAGACCCGCTTGCAAGCACTATGCGCTTGCAAGCGGGTTGATGGTTGTGCATTGCGCACATGCAGCGTGCGCAATGCATGTGTGCAAGCCCCATAGCAAGTGAGAAATTTACTCTCTCCGGGGCTCATTACAAGCAGGGTGGCTGTCAATGTTGATCAACAGCTTGCCCTGTTTTGTAGGTGGGGTGGGGGGTGGCTGGACAAATGGAGGTATTCCTGAAGGAACACCTGCTGTTTGTGGGCAGCCCTACTGACATCACCAGTATAGTCAGTAGTGAGCTTCCGGCTCTATTAGAGCCGAAAGCTCACTGGGGCTTGTGGCAGATGAGACCTTACCACAAGGGTCTCATCACAAGCCCGATGGTCGCAATGGTCACGACCATCGCGACCATCACCTGGCCACTCGCAAAAGCTGTGGGTGGTCAACCACAGCTTAGCAGGCAGCCAGGAGGCCGTTTTTCTTTTAAAAAGTGTCCGTCCTGATTCAGAGCGAGCGCTCACTTTTTGCGAGCAGCTCTGAATCAGGCCCTGAGTTCTGGGAACAATCCGAAATGCTAATGAATAGGTACAAAGAGAGGGGTTATAGTGAAAATACGATATGAGAGGCAGTAGTAAAAGCATAAAATTTAGATAGAAGCAAGCTTTTGGAAGAAAAAGCGAGAAATGATAATGAAACATTTTCAAAAAATAGACCAGTCATAACTCAATATAACAGAGAAAATAGAGGTATCAGTAAGATCTTAGAGAAACATTGGGGGATCTTATTGAAAGATCCAGTGTTGGGCCCCTCTCTTCCCCCAAAGCCGAATTTAGTCTATAGAAGAGCAATGAATATGAAGAGTATCCTAGCCCCCAGCAAACTCAGATCCCTTAATAAAGATAGTACGGACGATACCAATAGTGTAAATTTTTTGGGAAAAAGGGATGGCTGTTTTCCATTTGAAAATGCATATGCTGTAAATTTATGGATAAAAAACAATTTTCCTGGACTAATGAAAGTGGTAGGAAGTATATAATCATGGGAGTTATCACTTGTGATACAGAATTTGTAATTTATCAAATTATGTGCAGCTGTGGCAAGGCATATGTAGGAAAAATAAAAAGGTGTTTAAAGATCAGGATTCAAGAACACCTAAGGAATATTAGGAACAAGATCACCACACACAGCTTGCCACAACATTTACAAGAAGCACACCAGTCAGATGTAAGATGTCTATCATTCACAGCATTAGAACATATCCAGAATAATCAAAGAGGAGGTGATAGGGAGTTAGAGCTTAAATCCTATTGGATTTACACTTTGGATACATTATGTCCTGTAGTACTTAATGAAAGTATTGACATAGTTTAATTCTTATAACAATTTGGGGTTATTTGGGTCATTCTACATCTATGTATATAGAGAGTACAGATGTGGTTTGGAATTATGCTTCGGAATATTGTAAAGTTGTAAATCTATATGGAGGCTTTTTACGTCATGGGTATAGGTAACATTTAGAAATAGGGAATATGTATTTTTATAGGTGTAATTTTTGGGGAGATAAT
This sequence comes from Taudactylus pleione, assembly GCA_031769625.1. Classification (NCBI taxonomy): domain Eukaryota; kingdom Metazoa; phylum Chordata; class Amphibia; order Anura; family Myobatrachidae; genus Taudactylus; species Taudactylus pleione. The sequence continues at coordinate 28,879,784 of JAUIMM010000065.1, forward strand.
GTAGAATACACTCGCGTTTGTATTTAGTATAATATGTTGCATTTATTAGCAGAACTAGATAATTCTAAATTAATCACATTAAACATTATAATTTTATAGGTATATAAGGTGGAATATAAAATTGATTAGAAATACAGCTTTATCTGAGAAGGTAAAGTACAAGCGTAATCAAATTAAGGTCATATAATCTTGAATTCATACAAAGGGTCAAAATGGAGAAGAATAATCCACTTTATCAAACAGTATCAGCACTAATTGGGTTTCAATTGAAGGAAATGATGTCACACCTGGGGAGGGATAAAATGACGATTAGAAGGGAGATGTAATTTATGCTCACAGAGACTGACATGGTGTGTTTGGAGCTGCAGTCAAAAGTAAGTTTTATGTTTGAAACTCCTTGTAGATTGCAGCTAAATTTGGAATGTTCTATGCTTAGCTATGCATTACATTTATACTCTGCTATCTTTATGCTTTATATTATGTAACATCAATGGAAAATGATATAGCTTTGTTAAACAATATTTCTATGTCATTCTATCTTTATACTTCATGCTATGTAACACCAATGGTAAATCATGTAGCTTATAATCGGTTTGAAATATTCTTTGTATGTAATGACAATGGAAAACCATTTACATAGAAGACAGTTATTTGTTGTTGTGGCATATGTTACTGAGTTCACATTAAGGATGGAGCATATGTCTGCAAATAAGGGGATACAATATGGACCCTGTTAGTAGGGGAAGGGTATTTTTTGGATATTAGAAAAAAGATGTATTTTTGTATACATATGACATACAAGTTTATGTGTATGGATATATGATTGATATGTGTTGTTTTTAAATTTAGGAAGGTTATCAAAGATATATGTTCCTAAGAATTTTACTAATCTGGAATTTCACTGTGGGTATGGTGATCGTTTGTTATAGATGGTGATTAAAATAAGGTCAGTTTGTAGTAATGTCCAGTTAGAGGAACAGGACTATTATAAGGAATGGGTACATCTTTCATCTACTAATAAATAGATAGACTTGAATCAGTCATCAAACAAATGTTTACATATTAATATATATACATATGTATGTATGTATATATATATATATATATATATATATATATATATATATATATATATATATATATTAGGGGTGTGCACCGGCCACTTTTCGTGTTTTGTGTTTTGGTTTTGGATCTGGATCTTTCTTCGTGTTTTGGATCTGGATTGGTTTTGCCAAAACCACCCTTCCGTGTTTTGGGTTCTGGGTTTTGTGTTTTGGATCTGTATTTTTTTTTAAAAAAGCATAAAAACAGCTAAAATCACAGAATTTGTAGGTTTTTCTGCTCCTATGCTATTATTAACCTCAATAACCTTAATTTCCACTCATTTCCAGTCTATTCTGAACACCTCACAATAGTGTTTTTATGTCCAAAACGTTGCACCGAGGTAGCTGGATGACTATGCTAAGCGACACGAGTGGGCGGCACAAACACGTGACCCATCTAGGCGTGAAACTGCAGTGGCAGACAGGATGGCAGTTTGAAAAACTAGGCCCCAAACTGTACATAATGCAAAGAAAAAAAAGAGGTGCAAGATGGAATTGTCCTTGGGCCCTCCCACCCACCCTTATGTTGTATAAACAGGACATGCACACTTTAACAAACCAATCATTTCAGCGCCAGGGTCTGCCACACAACTGTGGCTGAAATGATTGGTTCGTTTGGGCCCCCACAAAACAAGCTGGCAATTAATGTGTCCCTGCACAAACTGGCTCTATGGAGGCAAGATGTCATCCTCATCCTCCTCATCCACCGATTCCTCACCCTCTTCAGTGTGTACATCCTCATCCTCACAAAGTATTAACTCGTCCCCACTTGAATCCACCACCACAGGTCCCTCTGTACCTTCTGGAGGCTGGTCTCCCTGGAAGAGCTGATAATTCATTTTGATGAACATCATCTTCTCCACATTCTGTGGAAGCAACCTCCTACGCCTTTCGCTGACAAGGTTCCCGGCTGCACTAAACACTCTTTCGGAGTACACACTGGAGGGGGGGCAACTCAGGTAAAATAGAGCCAGTTTGTACAGGGGCCTCCAAATTGCCTCTTTTTCCTGCCAGTACAGGTATGGACTGTCTGCCATGCCTACTTGGATGCTGTCACCGATGTAATCCTCCACCATTCTGTCAATGGTGACAGTATCATATGCAGTGACAGTAGACATGTCAGAAATTGTTGCCAGGTCCTTCAGTCCGGACCAGATGTCCAAACTTGGTCCTGCCTGCCCTGCATCACCGCCAGCGGGTTGCTTAGGATACCTAAGTTTTTTCCTGGCAGCCCCAGTTGCAGGAGAAAATGAAGAAGGAGCCGTTGACGTGTCACGTTCCGCTTCAGCTGACAGTGTGTTCACCAGCAGGTCTTTGCACCTCTGCAGGCTTGTGTCGGCCGGAAAGAGAGACACCACATAGGCTTTAAACCTAGGATCGAGCACGGTGGCCAAAACGTAGTGGTCTGATTTCAACAGATTGACCACCCTGGAATCCTGGCAAAGCGAATGAAGGGCTTCATCCACAAGTCCCACATGCCGAGCGGAATCGCTCCGTCTTAGCTCCTCCTTCACTTTCTCCAGCTGCTTCTGCAAAAGCCTGATGAGGGGAATGACCTGACTCAAGCTGGCAGTGTCTGAACTGACTTCACGTGTGGCAAGTTCGAAGGGTTGGAGAACCTTGCACAACACGGAAATCATTCTCCACTGCGCTTGAGTCAGGTGCATACCCCCTCCTTTGCCTATGTCATAGGTGGATGTATAGGCTTGTATGGCCTTTTGCTGCTCCTCCATCCTCTGAAGCATATAGAGGGTTGAGTTCCACCGCGTCACAACCTCTTGCTTCAGGTGATGGCGGGGCAGGTTCAAGAGTGTTTGCTGGCGCTCCAGTCTTCGGCACGCAGTCGCTGAATGGCGAAAGTGGCCAGAAATTTTTCGGGCCACCCAAAGCGTCTCCTGCACGCCCCTGTCGCTTTTCAGAAAATTCTGCACCACCAAGTTTATTGTGTGAGCAAAACATGGGACGTGCTGGAATTTGCCCAGATGTAATGCCCGCACAATATTGGTGGCGTTGTCAGATATCACAAATCCCCAGGAGAGTCTAAGTGGGGTAAGCCACTGGGCGATGATTTCCCTCAGTTTCTCTAAGAGGTTGTCGGCGGTGTGCCTCTTACTGAAACCGGTGATACACAGCGTAGCCTGCCTTGTAACGAGCTGGCATTTCTGAGATGCTGCTACTGGTGACGCTGCTGCTGTTGCTGCGTAAGGTGATACATCTACCCAGTGGGCTGTCACAGTCATATAGTCCTTAGTCTGCCCTGTTCCACTTGTCCACATGTCCGTGGTTAAGTGGACATTGTGTACAACGGCATTTTTCAGGACACTGAGGACACTTTTTCTGACGTTTCTGTACAGTCTCGGTATCGCCTGCCTAGTGAAGTGGAATCTAGACGGGATTTGGAACCGGGGACACACTACCTCCATCAATTGTCTAAATCCCACTGCACTAATGGCGGATACCGGACGCACGTCTAACACCAACATAGCAGTCAAGGCCTCAGTTATACGTTTTGCTTCAGGATGACTGCTGTCGTACTTCATCCTCCTCGCTAAGGACTGTTGGAGGGTCAATTGTTTAGTAAAAGTAGTGGTGTTCCTACTTCCTCTCTGGGATGATGAACGACTCCCAGCAGCAGCAACAGCAGCAGCGGCAGCAGTAGGCGTAGCAATGCAGGATCCTCCGGAGGAATCCCGGATAGGAGAGTCAGTCATGCCAGTGACATGGCCTGCAGGACTACTTCCGATCCTAACTAAGGAGGAAATTGACGAGGAGGGAGTTGACGGTGTGGTTTGCAGGCGCTTGGATACAACAGGACAACGGGATTTAGGTGTCCCTGGACTGCTTACGGTCTTAGCCAAAGTTTCTGAACTTGACAGTAACTTTTTATGAACGTGCTGCAGGTGCCGTATAAGGGAGGATGTTCCTAGGTGGTTGACGTCCCTACCCCTACTTATTTCACCTTTACATATGGTACATATGGCAAGACAGTTGTTGTCCGGATTTGGATAGAAATATTGCCAGACCAAAGAGGTGGAATGTTTGGTCTTCTGCCCAGGCATGACCGTGATGGGCTTTTTCATCCCACGGACAACAACTGTCTCCCCCGGAGCCTGATTTAAACAAACCACATCACCATCAGAATCCTCCTCGCCAACTTCCTCCTCAGCGCCAGCTACACCAGTATCCTCATCCTGTTGTACTTCAACAGTGACATCTTCAATTTGCATATCAGCAAGTGGACTGTGGGTGCTCCTTTCAGCACTTGCAGGGGGCGTGCAAATGGTGGAAAGAGCCACCTCTTCCCGTCCAGTGCTGGGAAGGTCAGGCATCGCAACCACCACCACACTTGGACTCTCCTTGGGGATTTGTGATATCTTCTTAGAAAGCACAGTTCTTCGCTGTGCTTTTGCCAGCTTAACTCTTTTGATTTTTTTAGTGGGAGGAGGGCTTCCATCGTCATGTGAAGCTGAACCACTAGTCATGAACATACTAGGGATCGACCTTAGCCGTTCCTTGCCACTCCGTGTCGTAAATGGCATATTGGCAAGTTTACGTTTCTCTTCAGCTGATTTAAATGTCTTTTTCAAGGTCATTTTCCTGAACTTTGCCATTTGGGATTGTATGTGCCCTCTACTATGACATTGGGCATCGGCCTTGGCAGACGACGTTGATGGCATGTTATCGTCTATGTCATGACTAGTGGCAGCAGCTTCAGCACTAGGAGGAAGTGGTTCTTGATCTTTCTCTATTTTATTTTTATCGGAGAAAGTTTGGTCCTCCATTTATGTTATATCGATTTGATATATACGTGCGGCTAAACACAGAAAATAATTTTTTTTTGGGTTTGGACTGGAGTGTACTTTCGGGGGTTACAGCACCCTTTAACGGTCAAGCCAGCCGGCCCTTTACTTATGACACAGGCGCACGCTTGGCACTACTTTGTTGATGCACGTGCGGCTACTGCGCACACAATTCACAAACACAGAAAATAATTTTTTTTTTGGTTTGGACTGGAGTGTACTTTCGGGGGTTACAGCACCCTTAACGGTCAAGCCAGCCGGCCCTTTACTTATGACACAGGCGCACGCTTGGCACTACTTTGTTGATGCACGTGCGGCTACTGCGCACACAATTCACAAACACAGAAAATAATTTTTTTTGGGTTTGGACTGGAGTGTACTTTCGGGGGTTACAGCACCCTTTAACGGTCAAGCCAGCCGGCCCTTTACTTATGACACAGGCGCACGCTTGGCACTACTTTGTTGATGCACGTGCGGCTACTGCGCACACAATTCACAAACACAGAAAATAATTTTTTTTTTGGTTTGGACTGGAGTGTACTTTGGGGGTTACAGCACCCTTTAACGGTCAAGCCAGCCGGCCCTTTACTTATGACACAGGCGCACGCTTGGCACTACTTTGTTGATGCACGTGCGGCTACTGCGCACACAATTCACAAACACAGAAAATAATTTTTTTTTTGGTTTGAACTGGAGTGTACTTTCGGGGGTTACAGCACCCTTAACGGTCAAGCCAGCCGGCCCTTTACTTATGACACAGGCGCACGCTTGGCACTACTTTGTTGATGCACGTGCGGCTACTGCGCACACAATTCACAAACACAGAAAATAATTTTTTTTTGGTTTGGACTGGAGTGTACTTTCGGGGGTTACAGCACCCTTTAACGGTCAAGCCAGCCGGCCCTTTACTTATGACACAGGCGCACGCTTGGCACTACTTTGTTGATGCACGTGCGGCTACTGCGCACACAATTCACAAACACAGAAAATAATTTTTTTTTTGGTTTGGACTGGAGTGTACTTTCGGGGGTTACAGCACCCTTAACGGTCAAGCCAGCCGGCCCTTTACTTATGACACAGGCGCACGCTTGGCACTACTTTGTTGATGCACGTGCGGCTACTGCGCACACAATTCACAAACACAGAAAATAATTTTTTTTTGGTTTGGACTGGAGTGTACTTTCGGGGGTTACAGCACCCTTTAACGGTCAAGCCAGCCGGCCCTTTACTTATGACACAGGCGCACGCTTGGCACTACTTTGTTGATGCACGTGCGGCTACTGCGCACACAATTCACAAACACAGAAAATAATTTTTTTTTTGGTTTGGACTGGAGTGTACTTTGGGGGTTACAGCACCCTTTAACGGTCAAGCCAGCCGGCCCTTTACTTATGACACAGGCGCACGCTTGGCACTACTTTGTTGATGCACGTGCGGCTACTGCGCACACAATTCACAAACACAGAAAATAATTTTTTTTTGGTTTGGACTGGAGTGTACTTTCGGGGGTTACAGCACCCTTAACGGTCAAGCCAGCCGGCCCTTTACTTATGACACAGGCGCACGCTTGGCACTACTTTGTTGATGCACGTGCGGCTACTGCGCACACAATTCACAAACACAGAAAATAATTTTTTTTTTGGTTTGGACTGGAGTGTACTTTCGGGGGTTACAGCACCCTTAACGGTCAAGCCAGCCGGCCCTTTACTTATGACACAGGTGCACGCTTGGCACTACTTTGTTGATGCACGTGCGGCTACTGCGCACACAATTCACAAACACAGAAAATAATTTTTTTTTTGGTTTGGACTGGAGTGTACTTTCGGGGGTTACAGCACCCTTAACATTCAAGCCAGTCGGCCCTTTACTTATGACACAGGCGCACGCTTGGCACTACTTTGTTGATGCACGTGCGGCTACTGCGCACACAATTCACAAACACAGAAAATAATTTTTTTTTTGGTTTGGACTGGAGTGTACTTTCGGGGGTTACAGCACCCTTAACGGTCAAGCCAGCCGGCCCTTTACTTATGACACAGGCGCACGCTTGGCACTACTTTGTTGATGCACGTGCGGCTACTGCGCACACAATTCACAAACACAGAAAATAATTTTTTTTTGGTTTGGACTGGAGTGTACTTTCGGGGGTTACAGCACCCTTTAACGGTCAAGCCAGCCGGCCCTTTACTTATGACACAGGCGCACGCTTGGCACTACTTTGTTGATGCACGTGCGGCTACTGCGCACACAATTCACAAACACAGAAAATATATTATTTTTTTAGCACTTGGGGGGAGCACCCCTGATGGACAGAGCACCCCCTGGACAACACTACAGCACTCCTTTAGGACTGGGACACTGCACAGGACTTTGGAGTGGACACAGCCCCTATGGAGAACTGACTGCACAACACAGTCCAGCCAGCCCCTATGGACTTTGAAGTAGTGGACACAGCCCCTATTAACAACAGCAGCACAGCACAACACAGCCAGCCCCTATGGACTTTGAAGTAGTGGACAACAGCAGCACTACACTACACTACACTACACTACACTACACTACACAGCCCTAACTCCCACCCTCCCTCTTCACTGTCCACAGCCGAGTGAGAAAATGGCGCCGACGCGGGTACCTTATATAGGATCCAAAACCCGCGAGACTCGGAAGGTGGGATGATGACGTTTTGCCTCGATTTCAGATCCGAGTCAGGCGGGAAAAGTCGAGCCTGACTCGGATCGGACTCGGATCGGGGGGGCTCGGGGGGGTTCGGATTTCAGAAATCCGAACCCCCTCACCCCTAATATATATATATATATATATATATATATATATATATATAAAACATTTTTTTAGGTGGTTGGTTAATAAATTTTGTCGTAGATTGGAATTTCTCACATCATAACGTGAATATTTGAGATCGGATCCACTAATTTAATAGGACACATGTTATGTCTTATGTCTTATGAACTCCGGTATGTATTTAAATATTCTGTGTTTAAAGCTTATATTAGTAATGGCTTGATTGTTTTGGTCCTCGCATTTTTTAGTTATGCACCCATTTTTATGTATTTTAAGGAAAAAAAACCCTGCTGAAGTCCTTATAAGGACAAAACGTGTTGGATTGTGTTAATTGGAGTCCTTAAATCCACTTTGTGGAGCCTTTAACTAAAGAGCATGGATGTGGATATCTTTTGAAAGTGATTACACTGTACCAATCTTTGTGGATTACAATTAATGTAAGATGAATTGTCCAATTTTTTTAAATTTGTTCTTATATGGAATAAATATTTTTTATATTTACTAACGGAGGCCTTTGGGCTGTGTTTTGGGTGACTTTTTGGTGTGATGGTTTATTTCAGTATAAGTCTAGTGGATTACCAATACTTGGAGGAGCAGTGTGCTGCTACCCTATCATATAGAGAATTTTTGGAATTGCCAGGTCCATCTGCAGGAAAGGAATCTCATTGACTTCGATCCAGAACTGATTGATCTTTTGGACTTATATATACAAATGAACTGCTATTTGGAATTGTTATATACAAAAATTGAATGATCTTCAACAAGACAATTGCATTACAATCGTTCAGTGCCACTTTTCATTTATTTTTTATGTCAGTCAATAGACTCGTCTAACGGGGTCAACAGAAAGGTGCAGCTAATACCATATGTGTGGTTGTTTCTATAAATTGATATGTCATTCATTTTAGCGCAAGTTAGGGGTATTTTTGGTGAGATATATATATATATATAATATATGTGTGTGTGTGTGTGTGTCTTAAATAAAATAACAATATTTACAACAAATATCACATTAACAGGCCCATATTATGTGTGTGTGTGTGTGTCTTAAATAAAATAACAATATTTACAACAAATATCACATTAACAGGTCCAAAAAGAAATAAAATAAAAAAAACAGTACAACTAGAACATCATTAATAAGATCAAAGCTGCAATTAACATCCATTGCAAACGCATAACAAGCAACCAGCAATGGCACATCGATTTAATAGACGAGTACAGATTATTTTAGCAAATGTCCTACGTTTGGGTGCGATGGTTCGTGAGGTGACCGATGCATCCGCTAACTTGTCAACCTCAACCTGTATGTAAAGAGAGGTGGGCAGAATTGACTTTTGCCGGGTGTGTGTTGTTTTGAGTTGTGATTTCCATGCGTATGCATGAATACCATACACTTGCAAGCACCGTGTGTGTGCGAACGCAACATTGCGTTCTTTGCTGAATCAGGCCCTGAGTCCATATCATAAGTTCTTGTACCATTCACCCGCAGTCACACTCCAGTTAGTACCAGTAGTTGAACGACTGCCACTCCTTATCCCTGTTGTGTTCTTGGTCAGCAGTCCTGCGGTCTCTCGTCAGTTGTGTAACCCTCTACTGCTGGAGGTGTAAATCCAGGTGGCCACCTAAGTACCGTTGTGTAAATAAATCACTAAGGGAGCAGCGGGTGGCTGTTATTGGTGGAAGATCCTCTCCCTGACTCTAGGGAGAACCGTAACACAAGGCCCATGATCATATGTATAGTAATAACAGCCAGGCAGAAACACAAAAGCTTTACCAGATTAGTATCCAAAGCAAGAGTTGTATCAAGCCATGGTAAGCAACAGTTAGGTAGACAGAATACTGAAACTGTGTCCAAGAGAATAGACCAAGGGCCTGATCCGGCAAGGAACGCAGTTGCAAATACATACGCAATCAATCAATTGTTGTGTACTGCGCATGCGTGAACTAGCCACTGCGATCGGGATTTGTGATCGCAGTGACTACGCAGACCCATCGCAGAGTGATTGACAGAAAGTGCTGTTTGTGGGTGGTAACGGGGGCGTGGTCGGCCAAACGCAAGCGTGCCAGTGCATTGGGCGTGCATATATTATCCACTGCGATGCCCTACGCAGTCTGAGGCCTGATAACATGCGTGGAAGTTAGCAATTTTTGAGTAAGGTCAGGGTTTGCGCAAGTGTGCGTGAGGCTGCAATGGTACTCTATTGTACCGATGGTTTTGCAGTCTTGCTAAACATTACGGATGTGTGTAAGGTAAAGTGGGCATCCTTATGTAGTGCAGTGGGGGCATTGCGATCGGAAATAGGATTAGCATACTATTGCATTACTGTGTGCGTAATCGCTATTGCATTCGTAGTTGTGCTCCGTAGTGAATCAGGCCCCAAATCTGGAGCCAAATTCAGTGTAAGCAGGTTATATGCAAGATCAGGCATGAGACAGGTCAAAACACTAGAAGAACCGCATGTAAAAGCATACCAAGGAACCCTGAGCCGGCACTAGGTGTAGACAAACTAAGCAAAAACCTAGGGCATTTGGAATGTCCAGGGGCATGCAAGCCCTTTAGAGGTTTGGGGCAGGCACGGGCGAGGTACCTGCTGCCGGCTGGGCAGAGACTTATGCTAGGAGCAGAGCACAAATGGAGGAAGGGACCAAAGCACAGTGAGACCACGCTTCTTCAATGAGGCCACACCCCTCTTTGGGATTTCACGGGGAAGGGGGCACCACCCAAAATATTGCCTACGGCAGTGGTTCCCAAACTGGGTGCCGTGGCTCCCTGGGGTGCCTCAGGGCACTAGCAGGGGTGCCTTGGGTTGGAGGTCCAGTACAAATAAAATAATTTTTAGTCAGTGTGATAGGCAAAACCAGTGCTGGCTGCTGCCAATCAAAAAATATGTGGACAAAAAAAAGTGAAGCGCTGTCAACCACCACGTGACTGAACCTAAGGGTGACTTATAAGCACAATTTACTTCATTTAAGGTTTGCTGAATTTCTCAATAAGAAACTTTTACCCCAGGGGTGCCGTGGAAAAAATGCTGATACTCTAGGGCGGGGTGGGGAACCTTTTTTCTGCCGGGGGCCATTTTGATACATATAACATTATTTGCTGGCCGGGTGCAGGCCACACCCCCTCTATGTGACATCACTCGGGGCGAGGCCACAATCGCACGTAATTACAGCAATGCCCAGAGCATCCTGTGGATTCTCTGGGGAGCTGTAAGGACAGCGGTGTGACGGTCTCAAGCATCCTATGGATGCTCCAGGCCGCACTGCTGCATAGATTCTGGCTGCAGGGTGCCATTCTAGGCACTCTGCTAGCCAGATGAGGCTAGCAAAAAAAAGCTCAGAGGGCCAGACCAAATGACTCCTTGGGCATTATAAGGTTCCTCATCCCTGCTCTAGGGCGCCGGGATTCTAAAAAGTTTGGGAACCACTGGCCTAGGGCACTAATTTGGCTAGGGCCGGCTCTGACGGAACCTAGTAGAAGATATCAAGGACACTACTCAGTGTTTGTGCTGAACATACATATGCATCTATTGCCAACCATTACTCATAAGTTAGCCATTAAAAGTGGTTCACAGTACAGACTGGCATCAGTACACTTGCCAATCATTCTTCACTGACCACATATTGCACCAGCATTTATGCTCTTTTTATGTGTGGCGCAAAATCCGGGTTCCCAGTTTGTGCTTCCTTCTTTATAAAATTTAAATATTCAAAGTATTTAACTTAGCCTGTTTTCTTAAAATGTTGGGATAGTTTGATCCTTTTCTATTTATTATTTGAAATGGGAAAGTAAGGAGCAAAGAGAGACAGATGAAAAAAAGGAGGGGAGAGGTAGGACACAGGCCCTGATTCAGAGCCGGTCGCTCTAACAGAGCGCTCGCTCTGAATCAGGGCCGGTCTTTTTTGTTTAGAACGGCCTCCTGGCCGCTCACATAGCTGTGGGTGACCACCGCGACCATCGGGCTTGCGATGAGACCCTTGTGGTAGGGTCTCGTTGCTGCAAGCCCCAGAGAGACCTAACAGAGCCGAAATCTCTCCCACTGACATCACTCGTGATATCAGTGAGGCCGGACCCAAATGGAGGCGTTCACATGGGAACGCCTCCGTTTGGGCAGCTAGTCCCCCGGCCCGCCCACCAAAGGGGGCGTGCTGTCACTCAACATCGACAGCATGCCCCCTTTGGGACGAGATCCGGAGCGATGGATTGCCCATCGTGCGAATGCGCTCTATGCCACCATCACCCAGTTGCGAGCGCTCAGCGCTTGCGACCGGGTCTGAATCAGGCCCACAGGCACTTCTACAGAGACACATATACATTCACAAGGAGGGACAGGAAGTGATAAAATCATACATACTGGGGAGTCTATTCATCTACACTAGAAGCAACTGCTGTCTGCATCACCTGGACAATCTTCACTGGCCTCTGTTTGCTCACTATAAGAACTTACACTTGCTAATATTTGTACTGACTCGCTCGTTTCACAAACAACTCATAGCTTACTGTATTCAGTGCCAATTTCAGTTTATTTATTAGAAATAATGTCTTCCCACCTCTTTTCTTTCCCTAGCTGTCATCTGTCTTCTAATCCAGTTACTTTAATATTCAAGTTCTCCTCTTTTCCTCTGTTCAACAATAGTTTGGAAATTTTGCAGGCACATTTTCTTCCATTGTACTATTACTTGCTTCTCTGCACTCATACTTTATTCCTACATCTAGTTTTCCTCCCCCTATTCAACTCCATCCACACCATTATCATGTGTACTTCCCCCTCCACTCATTGTCTACCTAATCCTCTGCTCTACCCCCTTTTTCCACCTATATCATTTCCCCCTTGTCTCCTCCACCTCCTCCTTCCTTTATCTCCCCTCCTCTGTCTGCCGTCCTCCCTCTCCTCTCCCACTACTACACTTTCATTCTCTTCTACCCCTCCTATGTCCTACTACCCCACTGATAATCCCTCCTCTAAACCTCCTCTCCATGTCACCCCACCCCACCCCCATCATATTAAACTCCCTCCCTGCCAACCACCTACAAGTTCCCTTCCCAGCACTGGTCCCCACATAATCTCTCCACTACATTCATCTCGGCCACCCATATTAAACTCACCATCTCGCTACAGCAACCCAAATAATCTAATTCACATCTCTCCCACAAATACTGTCCCTCTATCCTGTGCCCTCTGGAATGCCAGACCAGTATGTAACAAACTCGTACCCACCCATGACCTTTTCATCTAAAAAAACTTGCATCTCCTAGCCATTACTGAAACAGGGATTTCACACTCTGACACCACTTCCCCTGCTGCTCTCTCCTCTGGGGGCCTCATCTTCACTCATACCCCTCGGCCTGGGGGTCGCCATGGTGGTGGGGTAGGGGTCCTTCAATCCCCTGGTTACTCATATCAACTCCTACCCTCTGAACCATCTCTTACTTTCTCTACATTTGAGGTCCATGCTATACGCCTCTTCCAACCAGTTCACCTTAGAGTAGCTGTCATTTACCGTCCCCCTGGCCCTCCTTCCAAATTCATTGACAACTTCACTTCCTGGCTTGCTCACTTTCTATCCTCTGACCTTTCCACTATTATCCTAGGTGACTTCAATATTCATATTGATATCCCCACAGAAGCCTCTGCCTCCAGACTCCTTACCCTCACGTCTTCATTTGGTCCCTCCCAATGGACCTCCGCACCCTCTCATGTGAGTGGACACTCGCTTGACCTGATCTTCACTCACCGTTGTGATGTTTCTGATTACTCCAATTCCCCATTCCCCCTCTCTGACCATCACCTTCTCTCTTTTAACCTATCCCTCTCTCCTTCACTTAATCTACCTCCTAAGGCCACCATCACTAAGCGTAACATTGATGCTATTGACACCATTTCTTTTTCTTCCCAGCTTGACTCACTTCTCTCCCCTATCCTGTCTCTTTCCTGCCCTGAACAAGCATTTTCCCTGTACAATACCTCCCTTACTTCTGCTCTGGACTCTGGGCCTGATTCAGACCCAGTCGTAAAAGCTGAGCGCTCACAACTGGGTCGATGGTGGCCCACAGCGCATGCACACGACGGAGCCGGCTCCGTCATGCGCATATGCGAGACCCATCTAGCGACTGGCACTCTGACCCGGCTAGCGACCTGGAGCGAGACCCGGCTAGCGACTGGCATTCCGTCGCTCCAGGTCAAAGGGGGCGAGCTGTCAATGTTGAGTGACAGCTCGCCCCGTTTGGTGGGCGGGCTGGGGGGGTGGCTGCCCAAACGGAGGTGTTCCCATGAGAACGCCTGCCGTTTGGGGGTGGTTCCACTGACATCACAAGTGAAGTCAGTGGAGAGCTTCCGGCTCTGTTAGAGCTGAAAGCTCTCTGGAGCTTGCGATGGGCGAGACCCTACCACATGGTCTTGACCATCGCGACCATCATCCTGGCCGCTCGCAATAGCTGTGGGTGGTCACCCACAGCTATGCAAGCGGCCAAGAGGCCGCTCCAAAAAAAAAAGCCTGGCCCTGATTCAGAGCGAGTGCTCTGTCAGAGCGAGTGGCTCTGAATCAGGCCCTCTGTTGCTCTGGCGATCACTATTCACCCTCGCAGATTTACACCTCAACCCTGGCATTCCAAATGCACCAGATACCTGCAAAAGTGTTCGCGAACTACCGAGCGACAGTGGAGAAGATCACGCTCTAAGGCTGATTTTCTCCATTTCAAAATTATGCTCTCATCATACAGTGCTACCCTCTCCCTCTCTAACCAGTCATATTTCAAGAACCTCATCTTCTCTCAGTCCTCAAATCCCCAACGTCTCTTCACCACCTTAAACTCTCCACCACCTCCGCCGACCCCCTCCTTGCCTCCCCTCCTTGCTCTCTGCCCTTGACTTTGCTACCTACTTTACATCTAAAATTGACTCCATACGTCAGGACATCATATCCCACCAGTCCCCCTGCTATCCACCTCCTCTCTTCCCAGATCACCCCTCTCCTTCCATTTTACCGACTCTAACTTTCTTCACCCCTGTATCTGGAGAGGAAGTCATGTCCCTCATCCAGTCCTCCCCCCCTTCCACCTCCCTTTTTGACCCTATCCCTTCACGTCTCCTCTGCTACCTCTCTCCTTCTGCCTGCTCCCATCTTGCCCACCTCCTTAATCTCTCCCTATCATCAGGCACTGTCCCGTCTGCATTCAAACATGCCCTTGTCTCCCCCATACTAAAAAAACCTACCCTTGATTCTAACACTCTCTCCAACTACCATCCCATCTATCTCCTCCCTTTTGCCTCCAAGCTCCTTCAGCCTTTTCAGTCTGGCTTCCGTTCTCTCCACTCCACTGAAACTGCCCTCACAAAAGTCAGCAATGACCTCCTTGCTGCTAAATACAAGGGCCACTACTCTCTGCTCATTCTCCTTGACCTTTCTGCTGCTTTTGACACTGTGGACCCTCTCCTTCTGCAAATCCTTCACTCCCTTGGTCTACGTGACACTCCCCTCTCCTGGCTATCCTCCTACCTCTCTGACCGATCCTTCTGTCTCCTCTTATGACTCCTCTTCTCCCCCACAGCCTCTTGCAGTAGGTGTTCCCCAAGGTTCTGTTCTTGGACCTTTCCTTTTTTCACTCTATACATCCTCACTAGGTGAACTCATCAGCTCTTTTGACTTCCAATATCATCTCTATGCTGATGATACTCAGATCTACCTTTCCTCCCCTGACATCTCTCCTTCTCTCCTCACTCGTGTCTCCAACTGTCTCTCTGCCATCACTTCCTGGGTGTCCCAGCGATTTCTTAAACTTAATATGTCTAAGACTGAGCTAATTATCTTCCCTCCCCCCTACATAACCACACTTCCCACCATTTCTTTATCAATTGATGGCACAACTATCTCCTGTAGCCCCAAAGTGCGCTGTCTTAGAGTTATCCTGGACTCCTCCCTCTCCTTCAAACCACATATCCAGAAACTCTCACAGTCCTGTCATTTTCATCTTAAAAATATTTCCAAGATTAGACCCTTTTTCACCAAGGATGCCACTAAAACCCTCATAGACTCATCTCCAGATTGGACTACTGTAACCTCCTCCTATCTGGCCTCCCCAAATCCCTTCTCTCCCCTCTCCAGTCTGTCCTCAATGCTGCTGCTCGGCTCATCTTCCTCTCAAAATGCTCTGCATCTGCCTCCCCTCTCCTACAAGGTCTCCACTGGCTCCCCTTCCCTTGTAGAACCCAATTTAAGGTTCTCACACTCACTTACAAAGCCGTCAGCCATTCCTCTTCCATTTACATCTCTGATCTCATCTCCCTTCACTCTCCTGTCCGCCCTCTTCATTCAACAAATGCACACCGCCTCTCATGCCAATTGATTACCTACTCCCACTCCTGCCTGCAAGATTTTGCCCGTGTTGCTCCCCACCTTTGGAACTCTCTCCTGCTTCCAATCAGACTCTCCACCTCTCTTCAATCTCTTCAATCCCGTCTCTTCAATCCTTCAAACGGGCTATCAAGACCCACTATTTCATCAAAGCCTTCCAGCTCTCATCATAACTTGCTGCTACATACTCCTTCCTCCCTGCCTACCCCATCTGTTTCACCCCTGTTTGTCTGTCCCTCCCCTTTAGAATGTAAGCTCCTATGAGCAGGGCCCTCTACCCTCATGTGCTTCTCCTTACTCTACCTTCATCTACGTCTTACACTCTACCAGGGCACCTAACACTTGGTTGCTTTGCATTGTTGCTTATCTGGGTGTTATGGTCGCGAATGTAGCAATGTATATTATCCATGTCATGTAATGTATTGTATTGTATTGTACTGTACTGTAAGTCACTTTAAATCAATCTATTTATTTATGTACATTGCAAGGCGCTGTGGAACACTTGTGGCGCAATATAAATAAATGTTAATAATAATAATAATAATCATTGGGGGTCAGACGAGTGGGTCACACTTATCACCAGAGCAATTCAGCATTGCTCCGATGCAGGGACAGCTGCTCTAAAAAGCAGCAGTCCCCGCACCGGAGCAATGCGCTCGGATCCCTATTTGCATTCTGGAACTCCTTCGCATAGGAAGGAGCTGGGCTCTAACAGCAAGCGGCACCTGAAGATGGTGCTTGCTCTTGCAGGCAAACTCCGAAAAACTTTACGTTTTCAGAATTTGCTGACTATCTTGTGGTCTTATCGGACCCCTGATGATGAATGGCCTGTTGCCTAAAATATGCAGAATATAGCATTTCCGCATGTGTAACAGGCCGTTACGTAATGATGAATGGACAACTGAGAGAGAAGTTTTGCAAACACCTATTCAATCATGGCAGCACAGGGAGTAGCAAAAGTGGCCAGAAAGTATACACCCAATGGAGGAGGAGCAGAATAGAAATCAGAGGGCATCACAAGAGCTGCATCCCTTGGAAAATATGAGAATAATTAGTATGGGGAAAGCTGTTCATCTGCTGTTGCTCTGGCCCCCCAAGCAATAGACCACCGTCCTGGGTCTCAGTCATTACTCCCCAATAATGCTCACTCCCCGGCCAGCAGGTATTAAAATAGATATTTTATTAAAAATGGATATGTACACATGCCAGCTACAGTTAACAGACAGGCCCCTGGGGCTCACCAGGCCCTAGGTAGCTGCCTGAGCTGCCTTGGGGGTAATCCACTTCTGAGTACTACACAGCAAGGCAGTAACTAGGGTGGTGCATCCTGTGCCATGGCAGGGGGCGCTGCTCAGCCTGTCAATTTTCTTTTATTAACATTCTCACTTGTAACTTCCTCTTCTTTTATCCCCAGCATCACCTGGCCTCCACTTTCTCTTCCTTGGCCCTTCCCCATGAGGCCATGGCCCTTTTTCGGGTGCACGTTTTATGTCCCTATATGAAAAATAGGGGGGGGGGGGGGGCGCCAATGCTCATTCTGGCACAGGGCACCAAAAAGTCTAGTTACGGCTCTGCTACACAGGATTGGGCTGGTGCTTTGCTGGTACAGGGGACAGATCCCCCTTCCTTCCTCCCTTAAGACCAGGGCCCTGATTCAGAGCCATTCGCAAGCTGCCCAATGTTTAGGCACTGCGCACGCGCCGCATCGGGCGTGCACGTGCGCTCACCCTGCCGAGCGACTGAAGTTCAGTCGCTACGGGGCTCACAATAAGATGGGGTGGCTGTTGATGGTGAGTGACAGCTCGCCCCGTGGGCGGGTAGGAGGGGTGGCTAGACAAACGCAGGCGTTCCCTTAGGAACACCTGGCGTTTGTAGGGAGGTCTTGCTGACATCACTACTGATGTCAGTAGTGGACATCCTGCTCTATTAGAGCATGGAAGTCCACTCGGCCTTGCGGCAACCTAGACCGTACCGTAGGATCTCGTCGCAAGGTCGATGATCGCGTTTATCGTGATGGTCTCCTGGCCGCTCGCACAAGCTGTGGGTGGTCTCCCACAGCTTTGCGAGCGGCTGTAGATAAAAAATTAAAAAAAAACGCCCACAATCCCAGCGTGCGGACAGCGGCATTGAGTGGCTCTGAATCAGAGCCCAAGCCTGATGCAGGGTATGATGGGCTATTAGAGATGGGAAAACATTTGCTTTTTGTTCTGTTTTTTCTCCCATTCTGACAAGCAAAATAACTCAAACAGCATGTCTAAAATAATTGCCTTTTTTCTGCCAGTTGGACATGTAAGTTTGCGGTTTCAAAACATGCTATTTTATGTGCGGCTCAGCTATTAGTAAATTTCATGATTACCAAACTGCACCAAAAAATATGAAGTTCCACAGTGAGAGATCCAAATGGCCAATGCGTTTTAGGCTGAAAAATTGCTTCCTCAAGGGAACGAAGATTTGTCTTTGGAAGGTTTTCTTTATATCCTCCTTGGGCTAATTCTGAGTCCTACACAAAGTGGGTGTAGTTGATAATGTGAGTATCTAATCAACAAATGCGGTAGTTCATATGTGTGCAGGGATGCCAAGAGGGGGAAGGGGGTACAAATTACCCGGGCCCGTGCTTGCTGCTTGGGCCCGTGCTTGCTGCTTGGGCCCGGCACCGCTACCCCTCCCTCTTATGTCACTGGGAAACTGCTCGTGGCTGCTAAAGCAGCAGCCAGAGCAGACCCATATGCCTATGGGGGGAGCGATCACGCTGATCGCGCCCCCCATTGGCTGTGCGCCGGGCTGAGGGGCGTAGCGACACTTTGCGGCACTGACAAAAGTATTTTTTCTAAGGGTGCGTGGCCACGCTACAGCGATTAGGTTACGCCCCTCATCACCTGGGCCCGGCGCGGCTCTCGTCGGCCCTGTATGTGTTTGCAAGCGGAAACATGTGTCGCCCATTCATTTTATGCTGGCCTCCACAACTTTCATTATTAGTTTCTGCCCTTGCATCAGACCCAAGAGATATTCAAGGTGCAATAGATATGTCAGAAACAGGCTTCCCTACTCCCTACCCCATACGCACGATTCCGGAAAGCAAAGAGCTTTTGATACATGCCCAAAACAGTTCCACCCAGTTCATGTCTCGAAACGCCCTATTTCACAGACAGACAGATCTGGCCCAGCTGTGACTGACTCAGTATAAGATGGTCATACACCAGTGGTGTAACTAGGGTATTTGGAGCCCAGGGCAAATTTGAAAAGGGAGCCCCCCCCCCAATTGCGCTCGCCGAAGGCGCGCGCGGCAAAAATGGGCGTGGTCACTTAAAAATGGGGCGTGTCGACATGACACACCCCTTTATTTTCAAACTGAACATTCCTATCCATATGCACCTTAACCCCAGTAGTACCCCTTATACAGTACCCCCAGTATGCAGTTGTGGTCCCTCTCAAGCAGGCCCATAGTAGTGCCCCTTATACAGTATCCCCAGTAGTGATCCCTATTATACAGCCCCCAATTAGTTCCCCTTACTTAGTACCCCCAGTAGTGGCCCCCCAAATGCAGTGCCCCACGTAGTGTTCCCCTTATGCAGTGCCCCCAGTAGCAGTCCCCACAATGCAGTGCACCCAGTAGCGGTATCCCCTTATGCAGTGCCCTTTATATGGTGCCCCCAGTAGTAGTCCCCCCCCTATGCAGTGCCCTTTTATATAGTGCCCGCAGCAGTAGTGTCCCCCCCTCCGATGCAGTGCCCCCAGTAGTGGTCCCCCTGATGCAGACTCCCAGTAGTGACCCCCCCCTATCCAGTGGTCCCTGTAGTGGCCCTTCCTATTATTGCCCCCCAGTAGTGGTCCCCCGAGTGCAGTGCCTCTAGTAATAGGCCCCATTTAGAATGCCCCCAGTGGTAGTCCCCCCCAAGTAGTAGTCCCCAGTAGAGTAGCCCCCCCCAGTAGAGGTCCTCCCAATGGCACCCCCACCTCCCCCAGTAGAGGTCCCCCCAGTAGTAGCCAACCCGTCCCCCGTTGGGCAGATAGGTTAAAAAATAAATAAATATATATAAAAATATACTTACCTGATTCCACGCTGCTCCTGCTCCTGTCCGCGATGCCGCTCCCGCCCGCCAGTCCGCCCGGGTTGGCGCGCTCAGCATTATGGGACTGACGTCATGACGTCAGTCCCATTACCCACTGCAGGAGCCGGACGGAAGTCCGGCTCTTGCAGTGGGTGCTGCAGCAGTCAATGAGAGTCTATCTGACTCTCATTGGCTGCTGTTTAACACACGCCGGTCCAACAGCGCCCAGGGCACGAACCCCGCTCGCCCTGCCCTAGTTACGCCACTGTCATACACAAAGTAATGTAAATATGCATCTGACCCTGCGCTCTAACCAAAAACTCGCTATTTGCATCCAGGAGCACAGTCCGTGCAATTCTGCCCCCTTCTGTGGTGTATTATTTGGATCTTCCTTTGTGGAAACTTCTATTTTGGAGATGTCGGTTATTGGCACTGCAGCACCTTACTAGAACTAAAGGACAGGAGGATCCTGAGCCTTCATACCTTACTTACCACTGCGCTCATATAGCTTCATTCTGGTAGCTTCCTTATTGCAAGAAATCTTATTGTTTGAACCCGGTCATGTTTATGTATTTTCAATTAAATTAAGTAATAAAGAAATAATATTCTACTTGTGGTATTTTATATAGTCTAATTGCATGTTATATGGAGGGACTATCCTATATAAGAACAACTGTTTCCACCAGTTTCCAGAGATATTATCTACCGCACCTTGAAATTCACCCCCCAAACATTTGAGAGTGGTGCCAGTCGACACACTTGGTCACAGGGCGCAGTGTAGGGATGGACATCGGAAGCCTATGGTTAGCAACCATCAATGTGTCCGATTCGATGGAAGTACTTTTTCTATTGAATACTGGAAATTCGATGGGATCATGCTTTCTGATGCCCATCCGATGGCTGGCTGTGGAGGGAAAGCACACACCCCTGCTCTGCATAGCAGAGCAGCGTGTGTGCAGCAGGAGAATAGATGCCTGGTGCATGCGCATGTCATCTATTATCTGTATAGGGGGAGCCTGGGGGTAGCCCAGTATCTTGGAGAGTGCTCGGCATGCCCCCACAGTGACGTGGGCGGGGGTTGTTGTGAGGCTCCGCCCCTTTCCCCGTAGGCCCCACACCCTTTTCAATCGGAACTATAACCATCGCGATGGCTATAGTATCGAATAGTTGCGATACGATGGTTAGTTGCAATCGCCTCGCATGATTTCATTTTGGAAGCCCGGCAACTATTTGATGCCGGGCTTCCGTTTTCCAGCTGTAGCGCAGTATGGCCGCCGTCTGGGATGTATTATCACGGGAAGTGTCAGGGCAAAGAGAAATGATTACCTTACCAGCTGCTCCACCTCCTCCCTCCCCTCTTCTGCCCGCCTCTAGGGCCCTCCTCCCCCTGTCCTTTGTCCTCTCTCCTCATTTGGACCCATATGTTCCCCCTTGCGGCACCCTCTGAAATTGAAAAACCAACCAGCCCCCTCTCTTGCTGCCCCCCCTCGTGGTTTATTCATTTCCTGTGGGGGACAATGTGTTTTGTTTTTTTTTCTGCAAGGGACAATATGTTTGTTTTTGTTTAGTGGGGGACAATGTGTGTGATTCTGTGGGGTACAGTGTGTAGCCGCAGCTGCACACATTTCTACTCGCAGCCTCCTGAGGTGGTGAGCAGAAATGTGTGATAAGTCAGCTGTTTGGGCACCCAAACCAGCACTTTAGATGGGGTTAGCAGCTATACACGGATATACCCTGTGCTTTTGGGGGCGTCTGAACGGAGCAACAATTGCATTGCTCCATCGGGGTCCCATTACGTTTGGGTGCACGAAGAACATTTGAATCACACCCAATGTGTTTTATATTTTTCCAGTACGGGACAGGATTTCTCATGTAGGGAACAATGGCCCTCATTCAGAGCCGTACGCTCTGAGCAGAGCGCACGCTCCATGAAAATGGAGCGTCCTTCTGGACGCTCGTATAGCTGTGGGTCACCACCCACAGGCTATACGAGCGTGCATTTTGATGGCCGCGATGGTCGAGACCATCGCGACCATCGAAATTGCGAGCCGTAGCCTGCGGTTGAGGTTTTCAACCGCAAGCTCCGGAGTGATTTTGGCTCTATCAGAGCCAAAATCACTCCCACTGACATCACTAGTGATGTCAGTGGGCCGGCTTCTGACGGGAGGCGTTCCCGTGGGAACGCCCCTGTCAGGAAGGCATGCCCCCGGCACGCCTACCAAAGGGGGCGTGCTGTCAATCAACATTGACAGCACGCCCCCTTTGATCGGACACAACGAGCGAAGGACTTTCCTTCGCTCGTCGCGTCTGGCGCATGCGCACGACGGAGCTCCCTCCGTCGTGCGCATGCTCAGTCCAGAACATCGACCCACTTGCGAGCGGACAGCCGCTCGCGAGTGGGTCTGAATCAGGCCCAATGGCCCTAATTCAGAGCCGGACGCTCTGACCAGAGCGCTCGCTCTGAATCAGGGCCCACCTCCATTAAAATGGAGCGTCCTCCTGGACGCTCGTATAGCTGTGGGTAACCACCCACAGCATATACGAGCGTGCAAAAGATGGTCACGATGGTCTTGACCATCGCGACCATCGGAACTGCGAGTGAAAGCCTGCGGTTGGGTTTCCCAACCGCAAGGCCAGGAGTGATTTTGGCTCTATCAGAGCCAAAATCACTCCCACTGACATCACTAGTGATGTCAGTGGGGCCGACTTCAGACGGTAGGCGTTCCCTTGGGAACGCCTCCGTCTGGCAGGCACGCCCACCAAACTGGGCGTGCTGTCAGTCTCCATCGACAGCACGCCCCCTTTGGTGAGACACTCCGAGCGAAGGAAAGTCCTTCGCTCGCCAGGTCTCACGCATGCGCACGACGGAGCTCCCTCCGTCGTGCGCATGTGCAGTGGGGAACATCAACCCACTTGCGAGCGTACTGCCGCTCGCGAGTGGGTCTGAATGACCCCCAATGTTTTATTTTTTTTCCTGTGGGGGACAATATGTTTTACATTATCCAGTGGGGGATAATGTGTTTTTTATTATAATTATTATTTTATTATATAATAATAATAATGTATTAATTATGGATATATAGAGAAATGTAGGGGTGCCAGAATGAAATTATATCTTGGCCCCCCAACCTGAAAATGTTCTGGCGCCCCAAATATTTAGCATCCCTCGAATGTATGACTGAGGGACTGCAGCAGATATCTCAGATTCCTGCTGCGGTCCCTCCATTCCCATCAGCAGCCGCAACCCCCATAGGTTTCTATGGGGGATGCGATGCTGCCATGTTTCACAACTTTCATCGCATTCCGTACACTGGTCCCTGCAGCTTATGACATCTGAAAATGGAGTAAACCGCTGTAGTAGCCTATAGGCTACATATCACATAACTAGGAGGTTCCATAGGAATGGCCGCCCTGCATGTGCGGTCTGTAGACCACGCATTCTCAGGATCCCCTGCACAGGAGGGAAGAAACCCTGCTTTCAGAGCCCCTGTCCCTGCGGGTGCATTATGTTAAGTCCCAGCGCTATGGCCACATCCTGCTATGCAATCATGGGCACTAATATCGTGCCCAGATCGCATTGTAAATACGATTATTAATAAATAGGCCCCTTAATAATAGACTGCATTTATTTTTTACTTTTTTCGTCTTCATTTTGTGATGAAACTCTGTGATACATTTTTACATCATTTCACACCTCCATGTCGTATTAGGTATTGTGCCTTGTAATCTCTATTGTCCTCTTCGTGTGTTGAGAAACATATCCTACCTGTCAAAGCAATAGTTCTTTTTTCAGCAGATACCCCAATTATAACTGTGACAAGGGGATTGTATTACTTAATATTTAGCTGGGAATTAATTACTAAAAAAAGCCCATTACGACTCTGTGCCTTCCCAGCAATTTGATAACAATGAAAAGAAAGAACAGCACATAGCATCAGTGAGTGTGTGACTGCTGTTGCCATCATAACACCCCACAACCCGCACATGCGCAGTGCCAACTGCCTGCCTGCTAAGCAACCAAGCTTGATACGCACCGCCTATTGTGACGTAGAACAATGTTGTCCTATGAAAATATACGGTTGGAGTTCAAAGCGACACATTAGCCAGTAGCAGCCGGCGAAGGCGACTGTGGGCTGGGCTATCGCGCTAGCAGGGTTTCCTGAGCTAACACTTAGTGTCAGGTCAGCAGCGTCATAGGTTCAGTTTGTTTGGAGTCAGCACGGAGGCGCTATGGGGGTGAGGTAACCGGCCGGGCTGCTGCTCCTATCGCGCCTGACACGGACTCTTTATAGAGCGTGCTGAAGGGGAAGCACTCAGCGCCCTCGCTGCCCCCCGCCCGGCAGCACAGATCAGCGGAGGGGGCCACGCCGAGTGCACGGGGGGGAGGAGGGAAATACAGCGAGAAGGATCTCGGGGGGAGAATGGAGGACAAGAAAGAGGAGGGCGAGGCGGAGATCCAGGAGCACGGACCCGAGCATTGGTTCACCAAGTGGGAGCGTCAGTGCCTGGCCGAGGCCGAGCAGGAGGAGCCGGCCGAGGAGGAGGCCGAGCAGAGTCAGCAGAAACTCTGGCACCTCTTCCAGAACTCGGCGACTGCCGTGGCTCAGCTTTACAAAGGTCAGTAGCGGGGGCTGTGGGTAACAGGGCGAGGCCGAGCCCTGGGAGGGCTCCTCGGAGGCTGGAACACGGAGATCCGCAGCCCCCACCTCACCCAGCAACACAGACGGGGAAAACAAAATGGCGGAGGGCGATACACCCAGCGAATAAACAGCGCTATACCGGAGCGTTCCCCGCAGCGCCTCCCTCTAACGCCCTATTGTGCTGTGTGTCACCCTCAGCCTGTGTGAGGGGCGGGTCCCTGCTGCGTGCATGGCTCCGGGCGGTTGACAGCTGGGCTACCCCCCCTGCTCACTCCCTGCCCAGTCGTCCCTCACCCGCTGCCATCCTCACTCCCCGCTGCAGCGATCGGGTACGGGGCTGTTCCCTCACACAAAATGGCGTTACACCTCTCTATTGTGAGTAACGCGGCCCCGTCCTTCCCCCTGCCTGTAACCGGCCTTTATCACACCCTTCCCTGCTGACCGATCGGCCCCGGCTACTGCCGTGTCTACCTAGCCCGGCCCCGCGACTCCGGGTATTCGCCCTCTTACAGGAGCCAAAAAAGGAATGACCCGGATTATCAAAATGGCGAAGCTAAACATGGCCGCGGTGCATAGACTATAGCTGTTTGTGTTTACATGTGGCTCATTCTGGTTTCTCTTGCAGATCGTGTGTGTCAGCAGCAGGGACTGTCACTGTGGGTCCCCTTCCAAAACGCTGCAACAGCTGTCACCAATATATATAGAGGTACTGATTCATGTATCTTATCATATGTGAGAGTTGTTCTATAGGGGCACAGCTACATGTATTGTGTGTGTATATACATAGAGAGCTGTTCTATAGGGGGACAGCTTCATAATATATAACTTGTTTTTATTTGGGAGTTCTATAGGGGCACAGCTACATGTATTGTGTGTGTGTGTGTATATACATAGAGAGCTGTTCTATAGGGGGACAGCTTCATAATATATCTTGTATTTATTTGGGAGCTGTTCTATAGGGGCACAGCTACATGTATTGTGTGTGTGTATACATATATGTATAGAGAGAGGAAGCTGATCTATACTGGGACAGCTTTATAATATATAACTTGTATTTATTTGGGAGCTGTTCTATAGGGGCACAGCTACATGTAGTGTGTGTGTGTACACACATATATAGAGAGGAAGCTGTTCTATAGGGGCTTAGCTTTATAATATATAACTGGTATTTGTGGGAGCTGTTCTATAGGGGCACATCTACATGTATTTTGTATGTGTCTAATTTATTATTCTATAGGGGCCCAGCTTTTTATAATGTGTATTTGTGCGTGGGAGCAGTTCTGTAGTGACCCTGCTTGTTTGTTCTTATGGGGAGCTGTTCACATTTATTAGTGCATTGGCTTGTCATTTATTGTACACATTTGTGTCACTTGGTATACATTGTATCACTTGGCTGCAACTTGTAGATACAAGCTGTCAGTGGGGCGGTTCTTATGACTGCAATGTGCAGTTAGTATTAATTTACTAGGTCATATATTCAGCATTTAACAGTTTAGTGGTCTGTTGTGGGGACCATGAAAATTAATGATGCTGCTTTCTAATTTGTAATGAAACTTGTACTTCTATGTTAGCAAATACCCAGATAGTGTTTCGATTATTTTACTATATATAGTTATATTTTTGTTACACTTTGATTTCATTGTTGTTTTTGCTGGGTAGACAACTATCTATCGCTCTGGAGTGTGCATACACATACAATAGACTAATCCCTCTCACGCTGAAAGATTGGAATGGCAGGTGTTTGTTAGAGACACCTGCTGTTCAGGGAGTGGCTAAATTACCCCCATGTCCCTAGTGCGCCTTGGATGGCTAATTGTGCTACAGCATTAGAGTGCTGAAAATGTACTGGTTACTACATACAAAGGCTTGAAACGGTTGGGAGAACTAATTAGTGCTCTTGACACACAACAAATGTTGGCTGAAATGAATAAAAGGCAAGTACCCATATGTATTTTGAAAATGTTTTACGTTGTTGGTCCAGAAACAAATATGGATCAGTTTTGTTTTTTTTCGCTATTTGCAGTGTACATAACTTGTGCTTAGAATGAAATGTCAGGGCTGGAAAGATCCCTATGGATGTGGAGCAATTTCGGGGTGCCCGTCATTGATTGTAAATTTTTATTTATTTTTTCTGCTTTCTGCAATTCTATTAGGTGCTACTTACTGCCTCGAGTAAATGCAGCTACATGACATGCTTATTCTAATTCCGGACCCTAAGTGGACTATCTTATTGGGCGCCCGACGGACCAATTCAATTGTTGCTCCGTTCGGGTACGTGAGCATGCCCGACGGCACTGGTTTTAGCTGCGCAAAGTGGCTAAACCTATCTAAAGTACTGCATTGGGAAAATGTCGACTTTTAGCACATTTCTGCTTGCCACCTTAGGAGGTGGTGAGCAGAAATGTCTGTCGACTGCTATGCATGCCTGAACAGGCAACAATTTAATTGCTCTGTCTGGCACCCATTTTTATTAAGGCGACCGATAAAAGAATTGAATCGTTCCCTTAGATTTTTGGCCTCAGCCCTGGGCTGCATACAAAAATCCAGAATTGATCCCTATGTGTAAATGCCACAAAGTACATTAATGGGCAGATTCAATTGAAACGTTGGGCTGCTCATTTATCTGCCAGTTATGGTAGTCTTATGGCGCGTATCGACACCACGAGAAAAATGTGTGATTTGAAGAATTACAACATCATTATCGTTTAATCGCTCATTAATATTACAGTAATTATGCCGGCAACGGCAAGCGATGCGTGCGCTCCCGCTGGTTGTTGGCATTTGTCATCGCCTCAACATGCAGGCCAATCTGATGAGATTGTCAGGTTGTGCATGCTTTGGGAAGAGGAAGAGTGTCTGCATTGTACGACATATCTATTCTCCGGCGGTGACCGGGTCACCGCACATTTCTTCACCCGCGGGACACTGCGACCCGCAGGTGAAGACAGTTCCTGCAGGATGTTAAGGAAGGGTGCTTTTTGCCCTCCTTCTGGAGGGCAGGGCGCTTTTTGCCTTCCAGAAAGAGGGCAGGGCGCCGCGCCCCGCTAAAACAGCCTAGCGGGAACGCTACCAATATATGGTCTTCTCTAGAAAGGGAAGGATATGAAGGACTTTTAAGGGTTTTGAATGTGGAGAGCCTGCCATGTCGCCCTTGCATAGTAAGATTATTGTATCTGCTATCTGGATGTAACTGTTTTACTGTCAGGGCTTACCCCTTATATGTTGTTTTGGGCCCCCTCTGCGTAGGGAATTCCTGATCTGCATTCTAATGCTTCTGAGTGTGAAGAGCTTTCCTTTAGTTATATGGACTAATATTTATAGTGCCACTGCTTAGGGAGCTCTGCTTTTCTGCAGTATTATGAAAATAGATGAATGCCTATTTCAGTAGTATTGACTGACCATGGAAAAGTGCAGTAGGGCTAGGTTTGTTATAGTAGTTTATTGGGCTGGACAACCTGACTGCACCAACTGTGTCCAACTTGGTACTAGGTTCCTGATTAAAGGTGCCCACACACATACCGATGTCCTCACGATACGATTTTATGGCCAATTTCCTCATGAACTTTCACATGAGCTCCCTTGCCGTCGTGATCACGATTTGGAGTTAAAAATGTCCAATCTGACTAAAGATCCATCTTGCAGCCAATGCATTGTATCCCAGATTGGCTAATCTGCCCTACAGCACGGCAGATCAGAAGATGCGATGTACGAAGAGCGGGGATGCGCATCGGCATCGTGCTCGTGAGTATAAACTCACGATTTGTTCTTTTTTTACCCGATTCGTCGAAATCGGCCAAATCGTGTAAAATGTCGCTATGTGTGTGGGCACCTTTAAGACCTGCTCGCAAGCGGGTCGATGTTTGCCTCCAGCACATGTGCTGCGTCGGCGTGCGCGAGCCCCAGCGAGCGCCTGAAGCTCAGTCGCTCCTGGCTCACTACAAGACAGGGCGGCTGTCGATGTTGTTTGACAGCTTGCCCCGTTTTGTAGGGGGGGGTGGTTGAGCAAACGCAGGTGTTCCCAAAGGTACGCCTGGCGTTTGTGGGCGGCCATACTGACATCACTAGTGATGTCAGTAGTGTACTTCCTGCTCTATTAGAGCAGGAAGTCCACTCGGGCTTGCGACAGCTGAGACCCTACCACAGGGTCTCTCCGCAAGCCCGATGGCCGCAATAATCGTGACCATCTCCAGGCCGCTCGCAAACCACCACTTAGCAAGCGGCCTGAAGAAAATTTTTTTTATCAATATTCCCTGCCCTGATTCAGAACGAGCGGTTCTGAATCAGGCCCTAGATCTTCTCCAAATGAACTGAAATAGGAAGATGAGAATAAAACTCAAATCCTAATCTTATTTTGTTTTTTTTAGTAAAAAGAAAAGTAATTAGGGGTTTATTCAATTTGGATGCGAAAAATCGGAATCAGTGATAAATTATCACCGATGACGTCATTTTCGCATGTTTCAATTATCCCCGTATTAAATTTCGAAGACTTTTCGCAGGTTCGAAAAGTCTTTGAAAAAAAACGGGGATAACTTTTCACCATGTTTTACATGACGAAAAAAAGTGCAGAATTAGGGGTGCAGGCTTAAAAAAAAAAAATAGCCTGCACCCCTGGGAATGTCATTTAAAAATAAACTGTCAAAAAAAGTAAAAAATAAAATAAAAATTTGGGGTGCAAAAAAGTATAAACAGTGTTTAAAAATAGGGAAATAGCTTCAGTGGTATTCTTCAAATATGCGCAGTTGTTTTCTAGAATAGGCTATTAGTGGCCGGGTGCATTTTTGTAGAATTTAAAAAAAAAAATGACTTTAGGGAATTAAAAATATGCTAGCACCCATTTTCATGTACCCCAAATTTGATGGGACCACTTAAAGAAAAAAAACGAAATAAATAAGTGCTCTTCTGCGTCACTTCTTCAATGTCGGGGGGGAAAAACACCTGTCGCGGCTATTTAAAAACCTGACTTTCTTTTGCAGGCAAAAACGTGTGTACCCATAGTTATTCCCCATGTCTGGACATCTTTAGGGGGGGTCCTACAATTATTTCCCGAAAATTCCCTTTTTTTTTTTCCGTAGATCCCAATTCGCCGGGTCTCATTTTCGCTGACTTTAAATTGAATACGGGGATAAAGCAGGCATGCGCCCGATACTTTATCCCAGGAAAAGCTCCGATGTGGAGCGAGAAGTCCAGCACGGACTTTTCGCTCCCAAATTGAATACGGGCCTAAGTAGTTTAAAAAGGGTTTCCTTTTTAACTAGGTTTATCACAAGTTATTTTCAATTGGGCATATTTTTAGTACCGAACAGTAAAGATTCAGAGGACAGCTGTGCTGTTAGTTTCTATGCTGACATGCAACTTTTTCAAATGGTTTAGGTTTCAAATTTAAAGGGAAATAACTACTGGTTAACTTTAAAGCAAGGAGGAATATATGTGTTTATACAAGGACACATCTATTGAAAGCTCATTTAAATCTTGCTTTTAAGGTTGCTTTGAGTAGTATTAATGTAGTAAGTCATTTTTTTTTCTTTTACTGTTAATTGTTGTATTACGTTCTACATATGGAGCTGCAGCTGTCATCCATTCAGTTTTGTACTTTCTCTTAATGGCTTGCTAGTTAGCAGATGGTGTTGTCTAAATAACTGACCGATGTGTTAAGCTGGCCACACATGTAAAGATTATCTGTCAAACCAGCCAACTAGTTGATTGGTTGGAATGAAAACCTGGTAAGGTATGAAAGCAAATGACAATCAGCAATTAGCTCCCAGACGCCGAAAAATGGACAAAAACTGTTTGTTAAAGGTTTGATCTAAACAATTTGTTCAAACTTTTCTTAACTACCATTTTCCTCTGTTTTCTGGCATTTAGGAGCAAATTGCTGATTAGTTACTCCCATACGTTACCAGATTTTCATTCCAGCCAATCAACTACTTGGCTGTTTGGACAGAAAATCTTTAGCTGTGTGGCCATCTTTAGGGTCTTGTGCAGACTGGACTAACTATCAATGGTTTCAAAACTAATTCTGAGACTCTGTACTTCCTATTTTATCTGACAATTTAGAGGACACTCCTTTTATATTTAAATGCATAAGGCAAGCTGATTTTTCTTTTTTTTTTTTTTTTAAATTTGTGTGAACCTTTTTGTTTACAATCTTAGCAGAGGTTATTGGAGGTTTCTTTATTTAAGGTGTGTACTGTAGGTACTGCTATGTGGCGGTTATTTTGTTTTCCCACCCACCCTAGCTATCCTTACAACAAGTAAATTATGTCTGTGCATTATACATGCAGTCGCCACATATGGTGCTTTAAACCTAAACAGACAATCCTAAAATCGCTGACCAAATGTTTAAAAAAAATATTTGGACAAATTAGAGCACATGCCCAATTTTGGCATTCTATTATTGGGGACAATTTAATTGAACGCGATGTGAATAGCGCTGGGAAGGAGTTTCTGGAGTTATTCAATTTTTCCCTGGCGCAGTCAGCATTTGCCGGTTAGCACGCCTTAAGCCAGGTGCTTAGGCATGCTAACCTGCGTTTTCTGACGTACAGATGTGTCCACATACATCTATCCTCTGCGCTACACAAAGCGGGGGGCTCCGTGTTACTTGTGATAGCTTTTTGTGCCACATTTTACCTTCAAATGTGTCTTATTTGCGCAGCGATGCAGATAGGTCGCACAAGCAGCTTCTGCCAATTAAAATGATATGCAGCATATAGTGTTCACTCTAGCTCAGGCAGTAGGCAGGGGGCCGAAGCTAGAAAGGGCACGTCAGCGTCCGCTCCCGAAAAGGGGGCGTGGCCATTGGAAAGGGGGTGTTTCTATAAGACTCGTCTCCTTTACATCACTCTTGGGGGTTTGCCCGGCACTTAAGGACACGCCGGGCAGCACCCAAGCGTTGCTGAAAGGAATAATAGCTCCCGTGTGAATGCGCCCGTCTATTCACCGGCGGGAACGCTAAGCATGCCTAAGTTTTGTGTGCGACTGCGGGTGTATCTGCATGCGAAATGTTACGTTAAAGTATCAGCGGCTGCGTCACTGTAGAGTAGCCTTTCGCATGCGGATGCAACCACACACAGAATATATCTGCATGCAAAATGTTACGTTACACAGTGATCGCGCTAAGCGAAGAAAAAATTGTGGAGCAGTGATAGGAAGCAGCTGGTGCTGTACTGGGGGGAATGGAGTGGGCAAAGGTAGATGGAAGCTAGGGCAGTACTGGGGGCAAGGAGGGGGCTAAGGCAAGGCAATGCTGGGGGAAGGGAGGGAGCAAGGGGAGAGAGTAGTACTGTGTGACTGAAGCAGAAAGAAGAGTGCTGTGCAAACAGCTACTGAGCTTCCTACCATAGGTCTCTTCAACAATCTTCTCAGCGTGGGGAATTGCGTGGTGCTGCTGCTGTTGTGGGCCCAGGGGTGTGTTACCCGGACTTCCTCTGGTCGCCTTGCTGTGCTCTGCTCCCCGCTCTCACCTGCTCTGAGTCCGCTGCTGTGGGCCCGGGACTGT
Source organism: Taudactylus pleione (assembly GCA_031769625.1). Lineage (NCBI taxonomy): Eukaryota > Metazoa > Chordata > Amphibia > Anura > Myobatrachidae > Taudactylus > Taudactylus pleione. The sequence goes on from JAUIMM010000065.1 coordinate 28,912,028, forward strand.
GTGGCCCGAACTTTCTGTGGTCACCATGCTGGGCTCTGTTCCCAGCTCTCACCTGCTCGGAGTTCAGCCTGGGAGCGGGGCTAGAGGCGCTGCCTTGCTGCTGCTGCTGCTCCCGTGGAGTGGGCGGGTCCAGGACAGGGTGGTGTGCCGGCCGATGTCCGTGGCTAGAGATTGGGTGAGGGCTGGAGCGGAGGGAACTAGGGGGCAAGGAGGTGATGCCCGTGGTGGCTATTGGTTGCGGAGACGCCACTGGCAATTGGCTGCTGCAGCGCTGCACATAGTGGGTCCTGCAGGACCCGCTTAGTTCTTAAAATGTTGTCCCCATGTGCCTGTAGCGTGTAAAAATGCGCTATAGAGCGTATATTGCAGTCCTTGGTTACAGTATAAGCGGCTGTGTCACTGTAGAGTAGCGTTTCGCTTGCAGATACACCCGCAGTCGCACACAGAATATAGGCATGCCGCCTATCATTTTATCAGCAGAAGCTGTTTGCAAATAAGATGCATTTGAAGGTAAAAACTCACATGAATATATGCTCTTGCCTACAGAGTCATGCCACTGCATGGCACGACTAGAAGGGCTGTTTAACGTGCTAGGAGTCTAGATGTATGAGGACACGGCTGTTAGCGCCAGGCTAACTGAAAAACTGGTCAGGAGGGTGCGAGAAGAAATCCCTTAGTCGGGCTAACAGTGCGGTCAATTGAATAGCTCTGGGAGCCCCTTCCCGCCACTATTCTCATTGCACTCAATTGAATTGCCCCACCCTCCCCCATTGAATTAAATACATGTTAATAGTGCTTGTCCAATGTTTGAATCAAATCACAATGTGATGTGTTGCACAGTCAGTATTTACTCTTGGTAAGATGCATCTTGAAATTCCTCATGACAAAGATTTATTCATCTGTAACACTTATTGTTAAATACTAATTAAGCATCTTATTCATGCATCAGATGTGTTCGTAATTTTGCAAGAGCCTTTTCGGCATTCCAGGCTCCTGTATCTTTGAGCCAAGCTTCACTGAAAAGATTCTGGATGTATAAATATTCATTCTAACCTCTCCTCACCCGGGCACAGGTTGTGTGCCAATTAACTTGGGAGTAGACAGGAGTGTTCTGCTGAAGATGTTTTGAAAATAAGTCTTAATAGGTTGAACAAGATTCTGATTTTGTATTTCTACATATAAATATTAGAAGAACATTTCATAGGAACTTCTAAAACATACAGGTTTCTGTTGTAATTGGTCCTACAGTATGTCACGGCATTCTTTGACAACTTGATGTGGATATTTTAGTAATGGTGTCTGAATCTTGTTGAATGTTTTTCTTAGTAGTTGGACTCTACTGTTTTTACATAGCAGGGTGAGTCATGTTACAGAAATTGAAAGTCATGGGACAAGCCTATCCAGGCACTGAGCCATTAAGTTGACTAGGATTATAAAATACAGAACAGGCAGGTTTAGTTAAAAATTTGTAACCTCCATTACAATTTCCTAAAGAGAACCACTTCCAGACAAGCTATCGCCGTATTGAAAAGGTTTTGGAATCTTAATGTATGTGCTTTTGCTATTCTAATATAACATGCCATTTCATTCCTGAATGACCTTTCACGACAGAAGTGATCTTTTGAAATGACCCAGTCTTTTCTGGAAGCTTTGCAACCACAAAGACTGAAATGGTGAGCATGCTAACTATGCACTGGTACACACTGAGTAAGTTAAGGAACAACCAGCCATGACCTGAAATAACTGAAGATGAGCATGACTAACATGAAGCATAGGACAGATGGATTTCAGGAAGTTTGGGGAAGGTTAGTGCCTACAGAAGTTCAGGCAGGGAAAAAAAAAACTTAATGTAAACTGCTGATTGAAATTGGGTAGCTTTCCTTGGCTGATGCATTTTAATTGGGTGCATGGTCTTTCTTGTGAAGTGGAAGCAAAGCCGTATTATGGAAACTTGTCTCCATGTGGGCCCTCTTCCTTCTTTATGCATTTCAAAGTTCATGTGAAATTATGGGCAAGTTTAGTTAGTCGCAAGGTTCAGCTGCACATTTCTATTGCAATAGTTAAAACATTGCTTATGTGTCCTCTTGCCTCTATTGGACGAAAACAAAAATTACGTTTTTATTACTACCTTAATATCTTGAGTGTCCATTGTCTGCTGGAAACTGGTTAATTGCATCTGTCCCATAAAGTATGTACAGATGTTAGTGAAAATTAATGATAACTTGCTCTACCTTTACATTGCAGAAAGTGTGGATGCACATCAGCGGAGCTTTGATCTAGGACTACAGATTGGTTATCAGCGACGCAATAAGGATGTTTTGGCCTGGGTAAAAAAGCGTCGAAGAACTATTCGCAGAGAGGATTTGATCAGCTTTCTATGTGGCAAAATTCCCCCTCCAAGAAACTCACGTGCACCCCCAAGACTAACTGTTGTATCCCCCAACCGAGCTTCTCCATCAGAAACTGGCTCATCTGTAGAGACTGATTTGCAGCCCTTCCGAGAAGCGATAGCTCTACATGGTAACGCTCAACTTTAAGTTAATATCCCTCTACTAACTAAATCATTGATACATGCTATTCTTAACACTATTGTTTAAATAAGTGTGCTCTTTTCTAACCAATATCAAGGTCTTCGCTTTATTTTTATTTTCATTTTAAACTTCCTTCTTAAAATCATTATTTTAGTGTGATGTTGGGTGAAACATACATTGAGATGTGCCCCCCTTTTATGGTCAATTATTTTATGTTCTGACAAAGGACATGATGTCCTGCCTGCTGCAGCTTTAGGTGCCTGCTGCACTAGTGCTGTGCACAGAGCTGCTGTATAGTGGCAATCTGAAGCTGCTGTGGGCAGAACTGATATGAATGTGTTGCTGTTCATTTTCTATTTATTTCCTATGAGTGTGTGCCTAGCAATTTCAGTATCTCTATCAATAAAAGTGATTTTGCAGAAGTGATCTGTTGATAAGCTGCTGAAAACACCTGGTAAGTGACTTATTTACCACCCCTCCTACCCAGCCCTCCAAAAATACCTGCCATGTGTACCTATTGGGGTCAACTTTGAAAAATAGTTTTCCTTAAAAAAATTATCTGGACTAGAATAAATACAAGTGGTTCTAGTTACCCGTAGAATTGGGATATCATAACTTCGTTAAGTATGTCTAGTCAACCCCTGCTGACCTCTTGCACATTGTGCTCCAATATAATGTTGAACAATATTGTCTTGTGAGAATAAAGTTACATCAACTCTCAATTGTGTGAACAGGCAAGGTGGACCAGCTCGTCCTTTCTCGTGTTGAACCACACTGCAAACTTCGTGGTGCTAGTGTAGATAGTCTCATACCTTCACATGTGTAGCAAATAACAATGGGCACAATTCAACGCGAATTGAATAGTGTCGGGAAGGAGCTCCCGGAGCTATTCAATTCAGGGTGCTGTTCTGTCGGCGGATGCCGGTCCTTGCACCTTAAACATGGTGTTTAATCGTGAGCACCGTCATTCTCCGACTAAACTGCATGGCGCAATGCTGTTCCCGCGGCGCTATGGGCAGAAAACAGCATCACGTCTGTAGTTTTGTTGGATTTCTGCTCGCACCCCAGGAGGGATGCGAGAAGAAATACTTAGTCGCACTCATCAGCGCGCTGAATTTACTAGGTCCGGAAGCTCCTTCCTGGCGCTATTCATTTCGTGTTGAATTGAATCGTCCCCAATGTACATTCGCAATGGTAATTTTCAGGATGCATCATCTTTCACAGAATGTATTTAAAGTTTTATGTTTTATTTAAATACCATTCTTATTCATAATACATAAGTGTGTCCTCCAAAAAGGCTAGATACTATAAAACTATACCAATTCATTCTTCTATTGCTCCAAACTCATAGGTAGCTGTTATCTTTGGATATGTACATTGTTTAATTTCTTGATATATTGATTTGATTTTTTTCTTTATAAATTAGTTTCTTTGCAATGCATTCCATATACACTTGTTGATAGCATTTGAATGCCTACAAAAGCAAAATGTTTAGTACTGCGAATTATGCCATCCTTTAATATTGATGACTATAGCGAATGTGTACAAGCTGTGGGTTGGGTATGGTTTACTGTCCCAGAACAATGGCACTGACAAGTCCCAATTTTGACAATTTTCATGAGAGTTGCTTTAATCTATTCACTGGGAAATGCTGACATACCTATAGACTTGACATTTGGCATATTGCATACAGTATTACAGGACTAACAAAATAGTTGTGCACATACAATGATACATATGTGAATTAAGGTTCACATATAGTAATTGACAAGAGTTTCAGGTCTTCTGTTTCTGTGTAGTAGCAAATCTTATCAATGTGTTCTTTCCTGGCCATGTCTCTATTGTAAAACCTAAGGTCAGATATGTGAATATTGTTCCTATTTTCTTTACAGTGTTTTTTTTTTATATAGTGAATCTGGCTTCAATGACAAATGAGCGAACCTTTTTTTATATAGGTCCTGTTAGAGCTTACTGTACATACACTTTGAAAAGATTATGATATAAACAGTGACTGCCTATCTACTTCAGAGATCAAAATCAGTTTTGTGGAAAACTTCCAACTTTCCCACTACACTGAAATGAAAATGTTTAAATTAACCAATGACTTAGAATGACAATTTGTGTAATAATCATTTGCTACCATGATCTGCATGATTAATGTTCCAACCAGCCGCTAGTTGAAGTAAAGCTGGCCATACCTTGGGCCTGATTCAGAGTTGCACGCTTATACACAGCCACTGCGACTCTGTAAACAGCAGCTATGTAATTCTATGCTAATACTGCAGGAGGCGTCTTATGTAAATAACTTCCCCTGTCAGATTGTGATCCGCAGCTGCATCTGAAGATGCAGCATCGGATCACTGTGCATGACCATCGGTCATTTGGGTTGGGTGCAAGATGCCGGCGCTCAGGATCCCGGCAGACAGAATCCCAAAAGAGTTAGGATAATGACTGACAGGTGTGTGTAGTCTGTATTCTAAATTCCTTTCCTGCCAACCTAAACCTAGTCCTCCCTAGTAACCCCACTGCTTACCTTCGGGATGCTTGCGCCATTCTGACTGGTGTCAGGATTCCGGTACCGGCATACCGATCGCTGAGATTCGGGATGGGACGGTGGTTTCACGTAGTTGAAGCCAGTGAATCTGCATACAAGGATGCAGCCACTGGCTTCAGCATGCCCATAAAATAGGACAGTCTCAGCTCCCAAACTGCTGTACCCTGTCAATCGGTCTGTGGCATCCAGGCACTGCGAAATCTTTCAGAAGGAGATCTGTACATGCAGAGTACAGCTCTCTGAACATCGAAGTTGTATGTAGCCATCGGATTTGTGTACAAATCTGAATCGGCCCCATTACGTGATTAAAGTTCCAACTGGCCACTGCTTGTACGGATAACGTGTAATCTGTTGCTAGCTTTATGCCAGTAGCAGTACACGCAGTGAATATCGAAAGAGAAAAATCTTTGATTTTGGCATGTCAATAATTTGTAATTATTGTACCATTTTAGAGTGTTGCATGTTTCATGTTAATATGTCTGACTTGTGGTTATAATACACATAGGCTGCCATGTATGTAACTGGGAAGCAGAATTCTGTTGAACATTGCTAAATTATCAAATATCTTCACATAGTTACCAAATGTCTAGCAATTAGAAACAGTTATACTTTAAAAGCAGTGGCTTAAAACTTTTTACTACAGCCTTGTATGAAGCATCCTTTATTACCTATAAAACAGTTGTCCTGAGTTGAGCTTCCTTTTCTGTACTTTCCTGTAAGTGCCCATTCGCACTGCTCTGTGTTTGCAGTTCATGAAAGATTTGTGTTTCATGTTTGGCTGCATGCTCTTATTACAATCTGTTTAACAATTTACTTTTCTTCTTCGGGGTCCATAGGATCCACAAGGATAACCATGATGGTGTAGGTGTTTGGAGCTAACCAAGCACCAAACAGTTAAAACTTTAGCTCCCAGGATGCCCTGGTCCTCCTCCACTATACACCCGTCCCAAGCCAGACAGACAGTTTGATGCCGGCAGGAGCCCAGTAGCACTTTCAGATTTATCCTCCCCGGATGGATGTATTTACCCACTCGGTTCAGAATATGGCTCAAAAGTCTGCCGCCTTTCAGCAAATGTTACAGGCGGACAGACCGTTAGGCGGCCTGTATCATCCTCAGTCCACAGAACTTTCGGTTTCTGACGCATCATCTGAGAAGGCAGATTATGTACATGTCTCTCCCCTCGGGCGAGGAGGACAGTCATTCGACAGTGTATGTCCTTTCTCTAGTGCGGGTGGTTAAATTGATCCTGAACATAGAGGATTCTGAACCGGCCCCTAAGCCTAAAACCCCAGTGTTTAAACGTCAAAAGGTGGTCAGCTCATGGGGGAAGCATGGACAAATAATACTCCTGGCAAACCATAAAGAAAGACAAGCGTGTTTTTTTTTTTTTTTTTTTTAACCCTCTCCCACCTGGCGAGTGTACGAAGTGGGAAGTACCCCGCCCGCCCTCCCCCCTAATCCCCCCCCCCCCCATCATCCCCTCTACCATTGATTCTCACGTGGCACACATGTAAAGATTTTCTGTCCAACCATCCAACTAGTTGATTGGTTGGAATGAAAATCTGGTAAGGTATGAAAGCAAATGATAATCGGCTATTTGCTCCCAAACGCCGGAAAATGGACAAACATTTAACAAACTTGTCTGACGACCATTGTCATCTGTTTTCTGGCATTTAGGAGCAAATTGCTGATAATCATTTACTCCCATATGCAGTGTTCTCCCCAGAATTTATTTCCAGCCGGGTGGCATCCAAAAGTAGCCGGGTGGGGGGCCTTTGCAATTATGCGCGCGCCTGGAAAAGGGGTATCTCCCTTACTAATCCAGCCTGACAGGTCTCTGGCTGCTTCCCCACTGACTCTGTCAAAAGTGCCCATTATACAGTACCCCCTGTAGTTTTCACTTTTATGCATTGCTCCCTGTAATTTATATTTGCGCTTATGCATTTCACCCTAGCTGAAGTAGTGCCCCCTGGCTGGCCCCTTATGCAGTGCCCCCAGACTGTCCTGGCCCCAGCCCAGCACTTAACTTTACTTGCTGGCCGCTCGCCGCTGCCTCATGCTGACTGGATCTAACTAGATCCAGCAGGCGCATGAGGCAGGCTCCTCACGTCGCGGGTGACGTCATGAAGTCACCCGCGCAGTGCATCAATGGGAACGCTGGCCTCTGAAGCGATCGGAGGCTTCTTTAGCCTCCGGTTACTTCAGAGGCCAGTGTTCCACAGCGGGGGTCGGCGGGGAAAAATGCCGGGCAGCAGGCTGTTTCTGCCGGGCGATGCGCCTGCAGAAAACAGTCTCGGGAGAACACTGCATATGTTACCAGATTTTCATTCCAACCAATCACTTAGTTGGATGGTTGGACAGAAAAGCTTTAGGTGTGTACCCAGCCTTATGGTGCATACACACGGTCAGATTTTTCTTGAGATCTGAACGATAACTATTTTAAAAATCGTTCATATCTGAAGGAAATTTTGATGTGTGCAACGATGAACGATGTGCAGTCAGTTTTGGATGATTTCCATTCATTTTAATAGTCAAAAATCGTTTGCGAATCGTTCATATGACACATCTGACTGTGTGTGTATGCACCATTACTCAGAAGCTCTATGCTGCCTATACCTTCCGCATTCTCCCTTGGACTCCACGGATAGAAAACTGGAAATGTGTGTAAAGTCAGTTTACTCGCTTTCTGGCGCTATTACTCGGCCGGCTATAGCCGTGGCCTGCGTAGCTAAGGCTATCGAAGGATGCGCATGAAGACAGCCTGCCTTCACACGCTAACAGGGAGTAACTGGCCCACATCTCCCATATCCGGGAAGTGGCCTCTTATTTGGGAGAAGCTGCATTGGATACTGCACTGATACTGTAGTTGCCCGCCTGGGTTCTTTCGCTACGATCCTGGAAAGCAGACATGGAATCCAAGTAGACCCTCGAATCCCTACCCTTCTCTGGAGACAAAATCGTGGCTACTGTGGCAGTTAAAATTAGCTTTTTTGCAGTCGGAAGCTTCCCCTAAGACTATATACCTTCCTCTTCCTTTTCGGTCCTTTCGCCCCCAAGGTAAAGCAAAAGGACTGTCCTTTTCCAGGCAGCCTAGTTCACACAAGACCACCAAGCCTCGATCCAAGCAGCCTTGGTCAGCCAGACGTACAGCCTCCAAGTCTGACGACAAACCCTTTGCCTGATGGGGCGGGGCCTCATCCTGGGGGATCCCAGGGTCGGAGGCAGACTTCGGTTTGCCGACTCCTGGCGTCAAACAACGGACGCCTGAGTCCGAGTAGTGGTCTTGCATGGGTACGCCCTCACCTTCCTGAGGCATCCTCCCCAGCAAATTTTTGTACAGGTCCTTCATCAGACCCCATCAAGACCCTGGCCCTCCAAGAAGCCATTCACTCCCTGCTGCGTTCAGGTGTGATAATACCAGTTCCTTCGGCTCATCGAGGAACTGGTTTTCATTCCACTTTTTTTTTTGGTTCAGAAGCTAAACAGGTCTCATCGACCTATTCTGAATCTAAAATCCCTCCCGCATGGAAACTATGATCGTCCTGGCATTAGTACCTGGGGATTTTATGGCTTCTCTGGACATTCAGGATGCATACCTGCATGTACCTGTTACTCCAACCCATCAACGGTTCCTATGGTTTGCTATCCTGCAGCAACATTACCAGTTTTGGGCCCTGCCCTTTGGTTTGTCAATGGCTCCTCAGTTCTTTACCAAAATAATGGCAGTTATGGCGGCCCACCTCAGGTGTCGGAGTCAGAATCCTGCCATACCTAGACGACCTCTTAATTTTGGCAGCTTCACCTGCTGTTTTACAACTCCATCTCCAGCTGACCATTGCCTTCCTGCAAGCACACTGCTGACTTGACAATTGGAGAAAGTCCTCCCTCTTTCTGACACAGCGGATGGTACATTTGGGTGCAATCCTGGATTCTCAAGCACAAAGTATCTTTCTGCCAGTGCGGCACTACACTTGCACAAGTTGCTATGCATTCAAAGGGTATCCATTCACTCAGCAATGCAGGTTCTGGAGTCCATAGTATCCTCCTTTGATATGGTGGAGTACGCCCAGTTCCACTCCAGGCCCCTTTAAACAACTGATTCTCTCCAGGTAGAATGGGCAGTATCATCTGATCCGGTCCCAGACTATCCTCCTCCCTCTGGAGATTCTGCTTTCCCTCTCATGATGGCTGCAGACGTCCCATCTGAACAAGGGTCGCACCTTCTGGATTCCAGATTGGGAGCTCCTCCATTATGGATGCCAGCCTTCTCGGATGCGGCGTGGTGACCGGTCATCATATCTTTCAGGGACGATAGACAACCCACAAAATTCGCCTGCCCATAAACATCCTGGAGCTTCAAGCAGTGTACAGAGCGCTCACTTTGGCATTGAGACCTTATCAGAGACAGGCCAGTCCAAGTCCAGTTCCGACAATGCGACCGCAGTAGCCTACCTCAACCATCAGGGAGGCACTCAGTCAGGCAGCCATGCGTAGCACACATCCTGGTCTGGGGCAAACTTCATATCTCAGCAGTGTTCATCCCCGGAGTCCTCAACTGGGAAGCGGACATACACGCCGCAGAGTGGGCTCTCCACCCGGATGTCTTTCAACTCCTGGCGGACAATGGGGCCTACCAGACATACTGATGGCTCCAGCCGGGCCCAGGCGCCACTGGTTTACCGACCTACGAAGTGTCTCCATAGACACTCCTTTTCCACTTCCTCTATGGCCGGATCTGTTAGCGCAGGACCCTTGTCTGTAGCCGGACCTACCTTGTCTGTCTTTTGACGTTGTGGCTCTTGAGTCATCCCTCTTAAGAGCCAAGGGTTTCTCTCTGATCCAGATGATGCTCAGGGCACGTAAGCCTTCCTCAGCCCGCATCTATGAGTTTGGCACTCTTACTTTCAATGGTGCTCCCCAGAGGCCATGACCCTAAGGTTTTTAGGTTTCTGCGCTGTCAGTCTGGTTCCAGCGAAGGATCGCTCCCCTGCCTGATGTTTGAGCCTTCCTTCAGGGTATTTTCCACTTTCAGCCTCCCTTTTGTCCCTCCGGTGGCCCTGTGGGATTTGTCCTTTGTTCTCCGGGCTCTACAGGCTCCTCTATTGAGTCCAGAGGTTCAAATGGACCTTAAGTGGCTGACTATGACGACACTCTTCCTCCTTGCTATCTCCTCTGCCCGCAGGGTTTCTGACTTGGGAGCACACTCCTGTCGCTCCCCCTTTTTGATCTTTCATCCGGACAGAGCTGTCCTCCGTACCTGGGCTGGTTACCTCCCTAAAGTGGTATCCCGGTTCCATTTGAATGAAGAGATTGTGGTTACGGCCTTCCAGTCCCCAGACCTCTCTGCAAGTAAAGCCTCCCTGGATGTGGTTCATGCTCTTTGGATCTAAGTGGATCATAGAAACTCCTTTTAGGAAATCTGATTCTTTTTTGTGTTGTATGGCTTTTACAAACTAGTCTGGCCAGCTAACAGACTGACTCCTGGCTCGATGGCTCTGCGTGACAATCTCTCAAGCTTACACGCAAGCTAATCTTCCTGTTCCAAACACTGTTACAGCACATTTTACTCAGTCTGTGGAACCCTCGTGGGCGGTTCAACATGGCGCTTCTGCTGAACAATTGTGCAGGGCTGCCATGTGGTCTTCCATCCACACCTTCCTCAGGTTCTACACCTTTGACACCTTTACTGCTCAGGAGTGTCCCCACCCTTAGGGGAAACTGCTTTAGGGCATCCCCATGGCTATCCCTGTGGATCCCCCTATGGACCCTGAAGAAAGTAAGAGTTATGGAAGACTTACCTTTTTTGTTAACTTTTTTTTTTTTTCTTCCCTTCGAAGTCCATAGGATCCACAGGACGCCCACCCTGATGCATCTGGCTTCAATATTTTTTTTTTTTTTTCCCCTCTTGGTCACTGATTCCCTCATCTTCTGTGGGTGTTTCTTGTGTACTGTTCTTCCTTCTCCTCTCTCCTGCTCTTGCCTTGGGCTTGTTCACAAAAACTGTCTTTGGCTGGAGACAGGGTATAGTGGAGGAGGACCGGGGCATCCTGGGAGCTAAAGCTTTAACTGGTGCCCGGTTAGCTCCAACCACCTACACCCCATGGTTATCCCTGTGGAGCCTATGGACCTCAAAGAAAAAAAATGAATAAAGGTAAGTCTACCGTAATTCATTTTTTTTTCTGCTGACCGATCTCTTCAAAATTTACTGGAGCATTTTCTGACGGTGCTCTGTGCTTTGAGACATGCAAGAGAAATGTGCTCTTTCAAATTAACTTCTCCACATAAGTCACCTAGTTCTCTGCAATTTCTATAATTTGATTTATCGAATCTTGTGAGCTAAAGAAGAAACTTTTTTTTTTTTTTTTCCTTATCTGGTCTCTGAATTTGCTCTGACACCTACATTTGGGGAGTCTGAACTGTTTTCAGTTTCATCAATTTTTTTTTAAACGTTTTCATTGTAGAATGAGTGACTGCAGATTGTTTAGAAGTGGCCTATGTAGCCACATTTCCAGATTGTAGACCAATGTTACTTCTGTTGGATAATATCTAATTATTATTTAACCCTGACCTTTTGTATAAAGGTGGAAGGACTTCATCTTTATCACATAGTGCACTTGATTAGTTGCCCTTGAATCAGATTTTGGGTATGGAATCTGTAAAGTTATGTCCACCTCAGTACATTTATCAAGTGTAGAACTTTGTGATGATGGTCTTTATGTGAAAACAGAAAACAGACATGGAATGGTCTATCAAAGTAGTATCTGAGTTTTTATTTGTGGTTTTGTAATATATACACACTTTTGTATTTAACTATGGGAAATGTGTACTTCGCTGAGTAGTGAGGTTTGTGTATATTAAAAGGATCACTCTTAGGGGGTGATTCAATTAGCACCACAGGGATGTAGCTCTGTGGTGCTAATTGAATTAACTGCTTCACATCTGGCATTTACCCGGGAGGTGCACTTAACGGTGACTAATGCCTCAGGCTTAATCGCCATAAACTGCATGTCCTTGTTTAAGTACCGTGCACGATGCAGTTACTGCACTTGGCAAGCCCACGACAAGCCCCAAGGCACTAGTTAACAGATTTCTGCCTGCACCCTCAGGAGGGTGTGAGCAGTAATCTGCTGGTTGTGGGTTTACTGTTGGAGTAAAAGAATAGCTCTGAGCACTTAACCAGGGATCTACATCCATGCAGTGCTAATTGAATCTCTTCTAGAAAGCAGTATAGCATTTGGATGTGGGGTCCTTTAAAAGTGATAAATGCTTGTTTTTAAATTGGGTCGCATCATATTAAGGATTTTCTCAGAAACTGAGTCAGTTCAATCGACTAAAAATCTGTTATTCCAGAGGGGATGTTCTTTGATTATGTATTCGGGGCAAACACATACATGGAGAGCATTATGGTTGATCAGGGTAATTTTGGGAAAATTACATTTAATTGATTTTCCTGTGACTAGTGTTGTAGATGGCAATACATCTTTGCTTTCTACCATTCAAAATGCTGGGAAGCCCTCCTTCTTGGCATGAATGCTTGTAAAGCAGCAGCTGGCCATACACCGCGCTTTAGAGGTTTGAAGTTCATTAAGATTATGTAGAAGAATCTGGTTGTGCAGTTAAGCAATCCAGAATTTAGGTTGTCAGATGTACATTGCAATAAGCAAATCTTGTTTTATTTGCAGGTCTGAGTGGAGCAATGGCTGGTATAAGTGTCCGCTCAAGTACTCCGGGCTCACCCACTCATGTTAGTGCCAGTTCTAGCCGTAGGAGAAATGGACTCCATGATGTCGATTTGAACACTTTCATATCAGAAGAAATGGCACTCCACTTGGACAATGGTGGCACTAGAAAGCGTACCTCAGCCCAGTGTGGCGATGTCATTACAGACTCACCAACCCACAAACGCAACCGAATGATCTAAATCTGCAAAAAAAAAAAATTAAACATCCACTTGATCCTCAACGTACTTTCTGAAAGGAACCATGAGGGCCATCTTTCCTCTTCACTGTTAAAGACAAGCGAATTCAATAATGATTGCGTTGATATGCTATTAAAGGAAGTTCTAGGCATTACAGTAGATGCGTCTTTTAATTATGACTTTCTTTAAACTGTACACCTAGCAAAGGACATCGGATATTGTGTAGTATTTGGCAAGATCATCATAGGTTAACATCTATCCATTAAATGCAAAAGTGAAAGTGACCTTACTTGTATTTGCAAATGGGTAAAGGTGTGTGGGTTTTTTGTTTTTGTTTTTTTTACCCCCCCCTTGTTTTGTTTTTTCCCCACTGCAGAGTTATATTTGCTTCACCTATATTGCCATTTTGAATATAACTAAAACCCAACTTGGCGCTCATTTATTCTCTAGGCTTCTATCTTTGTTTTCATGCACCTGGTTACTAGTGTGCAGATGCCCAATTTTTCTTTTTTTTTCTTTATTACAAAATTGATTCTTGTGATTTCTTTACAAAGGTGCTATGATGATCATGCGATTAATACTTAACAATGACTTAATATAAGGATCTTTATTGGATTCACTTTGTATGTTTTAGTGCTCTGAAATACCAATATGAAAACTTCTCCCAAATGACTCTCCATAGGCTTTTAAATTGTCAGTTTAAGCACATGTATGCACTTATTTACATGCTGGTTGTATCCTTGTAAGGTAAATGTAAACTGTATAAGCCACGCTAAACTCTAAATTACCCCTTGAAATTTCTGTAACTTTTATTGTATCTCCTTTCAGTTCCATAGTATATATTTATTTGCAGTTTAATACCATGTATAGTCCTTATTCCATATATTTTTATTTTGGAAGTGCTTTTCTCTCCCAATTCAGGCTTCTCTAAAACCTATGTAAAAGGACAATTTAGTCATCACAATAAGATTGTGCTTCATTTATTCCTGTATGGAAGATGGATAAAATGACTATAATCTTAACACTGGTGTTTATTCTAAAGTTGCGCCTCTGTGGCATGCCATATTACACAGTTTAAGTGCTTGTTGTGAAGTCATTATTTGCCCTAGACTGCAAACAGTTTGTCATCTGGTCCATTTTCATTGGAATGATTTACCGATTTTTAAAGTTATTTATTTGTTCAATATTTTTTTTTAAGATTTTCCAGTTAGAACTTTCAAATAGCATTTAGAAAAATAATTACCCATTTGAAACATCTTGATCTTTAGAGATTTTACCCTTTAGCTACTTCTTAAGTTTACTGATCAGTGGCAACTATCCGTTCTTCACTGAGCGAAGATTCTGTGATTATTTGTGGTGTAGCTCATTGTATGCCTCAAGTAGGGAAAGGGCTACTGGAAATTGTTTGTTTCTAATAATAATTTGGTGCACAGTTTAAACAGACATTGAATTTATTCCTGGCCACTTGAGAAATATCCAGCTTTGTATAACCTGTTGATATTTTGATCTCTAACTTTTGTATTTCTGGGAATGTTAAAATTTAGAATCTTGTAACCAATGATATGGAATCATTTGGCCTTAATCTGCTATTTTCAGACTCCATTTGTTTTGTCACCAGAACTCATCCGTGACATTGTGTTAACTGAAATTTCATTTTTATGGCAATAAAGGCACTCCTGCAAATAGTGGTGAAATGGCCTAATGGTTTGGGTTCTAAGATAGTGGGGTAAAACAAAATCAAACAAAACTGGAGTGCCTTATTTGTGTACCTGTACTGTGACATTTCAAGAGCTAATGTGCATATGTTTTCATTAGTAACAATTGCATGCAAGTCTAATGCTGCTTAAACTTATATTCAAATTTATTGGTGGCGTTCAACTGCATTAGGACCAATCATGGCTCTTGGAAGAAACTGAGCAGCATCCTTCATTTTTGAAGCACATTTTTCTGAAACATCTCGTATGTCCTATTTTTCTATGGTGTGTTGCGTATGTAACCAAACAATGAAAAATACTTCCTAACAAGTTGGACGTCAATACGCAAATGTTTTTGCCTGGAGGTCATGTGGCCACACACGGTGTCACCAGTGTGCATTATGGCAAGGCTGTTTTAAATGGAGCTTACAGTGTTTTGTTTTATATGGATTATAAATATTAGACACTTTACTTGCCATGTCTACTCTTAATCTGAAGGAACTAATGTTGTAATAGGTGAGTTGTAATAATCTTGTGACAAGTGTTCACTTATTTATCAAGTTTAGCTGCCAAAAGGAGAGTATAAAGAGATAATTTGTGCTCATATGTCTGTGATTATCATTTTGTATTTGCACTTTTCTGCTGCTTCAAGATCTCGTACAAGGTTGGTCCACATTTGAGTCTTACAATATATAGTCTAAACATGTCTCAGAGGATGACAAAGGAACCATTAATGTTTCCGTATGAGAGTGGGAAATAGTTTCTAGGAATATGCCTGGTACATATAGTAAAGCTGTCCATAATATGGTACATGAGCAATGTAAAAAAAAAGGCTGGTTCTCTTAGCATTTTAAAGTAACTAATCCCGTTTTTACTGCAGCCTGTCTTTAATTAAAAATAAAACAGAATGTTAACATCACTGTTACCGATCATTTTATGCAATATTTTGAATGGTCTTTAATTTGAAATGATTTCTTACACAGACACTAATGTCTAAAGTTTTTCTGCCTAGTGTTTTACGTGGTTTTCCTGTCGTTACTTTGTCAAATCCAAAATCATATGCTGTAATAAAGTATGTGCCATGGGTTAGTCAGTATTCATAATGAGGAGGAAATTCTCATATAGCATCCCCACAAGTGCTGTCCTGTAGTCCTATTATATAGCTGAAAACTTGATCCCCTTAAAATTATTACATTAACATTTAATATTTGAAAGGTTTTTTACACTTAATTGTGATTTGCTCACATGATTCCATGTGTGCTATCCATAAATGGGGCACTTGAGTGCGCAATTATGTAACTTCTACGGGACCAAAACAAAGTTACATGATAGACCAATGTAAATCTGCTCTACCAACTAGGAAAATATTTTGTTAAGGTACTCTTTCCCCCTAGTCAAACATCACAGCAGTGGCCACAATTATGGATGGAGGTAATTACATCTTGTGATTTGTCATCGTATTTGCCTAGGCTCTCCTTTTTGTGATGCTTGACCAAATAAATTTGTTGGTACAGAACTGTCAGAGCTCTAAGTAAAGCTGAGGCATGGACAAGGAGGCCAAGGTAGGTGAAAAGATGACATAAGAAATGTATTGCTAGCACCGCTTTAGTTTTGCCCTAACTGAAGTTTTCTGTTCGGACTAATTTATGTACCTGTTAGTCTGTGTAACAGGTACTACAGTATGTGTTATTCTAAATTCTCTTCACATGTCTGCATAAAGTTAGTCATCTGCAGCTATACATGTTCATGAGTATTATCTTTTAGTCTTATTCCTGGAACTGAGACTAGTGTCACAATATTTTAATATAGTGTAACCTATGGTATAGCTTATATTTAGTAATGGCAGACAATCTATTTTTAAGTAAACAAACCTTAGCATTTAAAATAAACAACCTTTTGTTGCCCTAGTAATGACACAGTGGGCGGAATTCAATTCAGTGACACAGTGATTGCGTTGAGTGACAAAATATGTGGGTCCCAGGGACCTTCCACTTTAAAAAAAATAAAAATGGGGTCCTACCTGACCATTTCTGGGTCCCATCATAATTTATGCTTTAGTGCTCCCCATATGCCTCTCGGACCTCCCCTAACCCCTTACAAATGATGCCACACAACCATGCCCAGCCTTTACACATTATGCCACAGCCATGCCCGGTTTTTAAACCTTATGCCGCACATTAATGCCCAGTCTTTACACATTATGCCATGCAGTATGTCCCCCTACAAATGATGCCACACAGCCATGCCCGGCCATTACACATCCCGCACATTAATGCCCTTTAGTCCCCACTATGCATTGCCCCAGTAGTTGACCCCCCCCATGCATTGCCACTAGTAGTAGTCCCCCTATGCATTATCCGTAGAAGTCCCCTTATCCATTGTGCCCAGTAGTTTACACTCTATAAATTGCCCCCAGTATTGGCCCACCTATTTGCCCTTTAGTGACCTGGGCCTAATACCCAGGTCACTCACACCTTCAATTGGGCCTAATGCCCCCTATGTAGCCTGGGCCTTGTGCGCACCTATATACCCGCAGGCCTATTGCCTGAATTTATCCCACGGGCCTAGTGCCCGACAACCCTTGTGGTCTAGGGAGGGGTTAAATAACTGCCCAAGGCCGCCTACCCGTACGGTGGAAGAGGGGGGGGGGGGAGCATCGTTAGCTCATTTTCTTTCCACCCGTGCAGTCCACTTCGGTCCTCAGCTTCATTCTTCTGCCACTGGCCCGTCCTGGCCAGCGGCGCCGCATCTTCCTATCTTCCTCCTTGTTCACTCCGTCTTCTGTCCTCTTGCGCGCCCGCCGGAACTGTTGCCGCGCCGCTCTTGTCTTCAGGAGGTCTTCACTCCTCCCCTCCGCCGCCGGACTGAACTTTCCCACTCAGCGGCGTTTAATTGAAGACGCTGCGAGTGGGCGGGCTATGATGCAGCGCGTCTGCCTCCTTTTGGCTGCTGGACCGCGAGCCGTGTATGGCTTGCGGCCAGTGCCAAACAACCACCACTTCCGGGCAGCGAGCTCTGCTTAGCTTGCCCCTGGAGCCAAGCTTCTCCCGTGCCACTTTACCGCCGACGCTGGTGGAAGGAACCAGGCGGTCCCTTCACCAGGTACCCACCGCGATAGCTTACCCGGTGCAGGGAACAAACTGTCCCAGCGCCGGGCACGAATGCTGTGCCGATGCTGGGATCAGACACTTGATCCCAGCACAGCTTTCCACAGCAACCAATGAGAGTCTATCTGACGCTCATTGGCTGCTCTAACAAACAGCGTTGTATTTCTCAGGGGGACGCTCTGTGCTGCAGCCAGCTGTCAGGGACTGGCCACAGCACAGCGCGTCCCGGCTCCTACTTAAAAGTGAGTCCCCACTACTCAATACCGGGTAGGGAGCTCCCGAAGCTATTCAATACACCGCGCTTTTTGGGCAGCTAAAAGATTTCTTTTTGCACCCCCCTGGGGATGCGGGGAGAAATCTGACAAACGTGCTGGGCGCACAGCTGTTTGCTGGCTTAACGCGGCGTGCAGCAGGTGCGCACCCGGCACTTTAGTTGGAGAACGTCTGTTACCACGCCTTAACATCCAGGTTAAGTCACGAGAACCGGCATTCTCAGACTTGCCTGCTTCCTGACCAGGCAAACGAAGCATTGAATAGCTGAGGGAGCTCACTCCCGCAGCTATTCAACATGGCACTGAGTTGAATTTGGTCCAGTGTATTCTGTGGGAACCATGGTTGCCCAGTTACATATATAGTACCTGAGTGTCACCTAGTGGCCATCATATGGCTAATATTATTACTTCATACTAATGGTTACTGAAGAATCCTGTACAATGCTTTCCCCACAAGCTGACACTTTTCTACAATAATCTTAACATAACAGACTTTTTTTTTCCCCAGTGGATATTTTCTATTCACACGATGGTTAAGTGCCATGTGTGATGATTTTGCTGATGGTTTCCCCCCCCCCCCAAGCTTTTAACATTGTAACCGTGGATGGCAGCTGTCCATTCAGTGGATATTTGTCTGTGTCCGTGCCTTCTGAAAGGACCTATTTTATTTATATTCTTAATTAAAAATGGTACATAGCGGTTTTTTGCTAGCTGATGAAAACCGGCGTGTGAGAAATAGCTCTAACGGCAATAGTTGCCAGGTTGTCCACCCAATTCTACATTTTCAGTGAAGCTCTTTAAGTTTATATGTTGTGGAACAAGTCTTTATATAAGAATGTCTTGCTTCAATGGGGAAGTTATCTATTGACATAAAAATTACAAAATTCATAAATTAATGAACTGTGTGTGGTTAGCCTATGTTAACATTCATTTATTTAACATTTTAGTCCAGCTAGTAGCCTACCTTAATTTTATTCACACCTTAATGGGGTTAGGAGAAACTAATTTGCTTTTCTGGAGTGGTAATACAGCGGTTGCTTGGTCAGGCCCTTTAAAATGTAGCATTTGGTTAATGTATCCAGTATTAACACCTTTATGTTTTTTTGTGCCTAACTCAGAAGTTCCCAAATCTGGTCCTCAAGGCAGCCAAATGGTCCAGGTATTAAGGATAACCATGCTTTGGCACAGGTGATTTAATTTCTACTTTAGGGTCCATAGGGTATCCACAGGATACCTTGGGGTATAGGTGTGACGTCAGTCGCTGGGCACCATAGAGTTAAGCTTTTCAGCCTCCCAGGATGCACTAGGGTCCCCCTCCTATACCCCGCCTCCCCGAGCCAAGGCACCTCAGTTTAGTTTGGTGCCCGGCCGGAGTCTGGTGTACCTGTCGGAGTGGGGGCTAGAAGAGCCCCTGAAGCTTTCTTCAGTGCAGCTGTGGCTGCACATCTGGATGTACAGCATGGACAGTCAGTCCTGACGTCCATGCTGTCTTCCCTACACCCCCGCCGGTACCAGAACGCCGGTACCGATCCGGGGATGCTGGTGAGCATCTGGGGTCACAGCTAGCGGTGACCCCAGATGTTCCGGACCATGGCCGGATCCAAGGGGGACAAAGGTAAGCAGCGGGGTCCCGCGGTGGGTCCCCGCTGGTCACATGGTCCTATGTCCCCAGGCAGGGGGCTCCCTGGGGACTGGCTGCAGCGTGGAGCCAGGCGACCAACCTGCGCTTTCCACTACCCCCTGGGACAGCGGACCGCAGCAGAGCGGTAGCGCTGCGGCGTCCCAGGGGTTAAATGCATGCCAGGGGAGCGCGCCTTCCCTGTCTCACAGCCAGCGCCTCCCCCGCTGCACACAGCCCTCTCTGCATGCTGCCGATTGGCCCTGTGTCAGCGCTCCTCCCCCAGGCCAGCCTCCTCTCTGCTCCTCGGCGGCCATCTCCAGAACGCATGGTGAACGCTGCTGGAAGCCTGGACGGAAGCATCGTGGTCTGGGTCCCCCCGCATACCTCTCCTCCGATTTGGGTCAGGTCTGTGTATGCTGTGCTGTGTCCTACCAGGCCCTGTGTCTGCGTAGTTGAGTGATCAGCGCTGTTAGTGCAGGAATTGATTTTCTTTGCATTGTATGTGACTGTGCTAGCGCTGCTGCCTGTATCTTTTCTCTAAACTGTCAGCTTTATTACTGTCCCTGTTCTTTCTGCTAAGCCCTTGCGGTGCTGCAGGGTGGTCTCTTGCCTATTTAAGTTATAATTGGTGAGAGAGAGGTCACATACGTGGTGCCATCATGTCCGAAAGTGATTTTTCCCCTCCGGCTACAGTGTACTACGTGTAAAGTACCGTTAGCGGACGGGGAGGGTAGCGCGGAGGGCCTTTGCCGGCAGTGTTTGTCCATGGCGCGGCCTCTTACGGTTACAGCACCGGTACAGGAGCCGCCCTGGGCTTGTTTCGCTGAGGCGCTTACAGCCTTAGTGGGCCAGTTAGCTCCGCAGCCCGCGTTTACACCGATGGGTTTGTCCCAGCAGTCAGTGGTGTCGTCACCCATGCAGGGTTTCCCACGACAATTGGTGGTACCCCACAGTCTCCCTATTTCCCCACTCCCGGTTTCTCAGGAGCCAGCGTGGGTTAACTCCCTGACGAGTTCTGTACAGCACTTGTCGGATGTGTTGCAAGGGGAGTCTGTGATGCGGCCGCATAAACGGCCGGTGGCGTCTCTGTCGGCTCCTTATGAGGATGACGAAGGGACGTCTGATGATGGGGAGATTCTGGATCCTTACGATCAGGAACCTCTCCATACTAAGGACGCTGATGCGAAGTCCAAAGTATATATTCCTGGACTTATTCGGGCGGTCCGCACAGCCTTGGTGATTGAGGACGAAGTTCCCCCAGCGGCTAAATCTAAGTATGCCTTTTTGAAAGATGTGAAGGGCGATGCCACAGTCTTTCCTCTTTCGGGTCAGTTGGTGGACCATTTAGAGGAGGCGTGGAAACAACCTGGCAAAAGATACCAGCCGCAGAGACGCCTGGCGGTGGCTTATCCGTTCGCGGATAATTATTTTGCAAAGTGGGAATCCCCTCCACAGGTGGATTCTCACGTGACCCGTCTTGTCCGTAGTGCCACATTGCCGATGCCATCTATGTCCTCCCTTAAGGATGCTACGGACCGCAAGGTGGAGATCTGCCTGAAGTCCGCTTATTCCCTTGCGGGTGGGGCAGCACGGCCGGCTATGGCCATTTGCTGGGTTGCCAGAGCGATGGAGCGCTGGGCGGATTCATTAGAGGCTTCTTTTGATTCAGACTGTCCGGCCGAACAAGCGGAGTTGATTGGTAATCTCCGTGATTCGGCCACTTATATCAACGAGGCGGCCCTAGACATTAGTACTCTGGTGTCTAGAATTTCTTCAGCAGCGGTGGCTGCTCGTCGCACCTTGTGGCTGCGATCCTGGAAGGCAGACGTAGATTCTAAAAAGGGTCTGGAGGCGTTGCCGTTTACCGGAGAAGTTCTCTTCGGTCCGGATCTGGATAAGATTGTGGCCACGCTGGCGGCAGCCAAATCGGCTTGTCTCCCGTCGGCCGCTGCTCCTTCTGGTTCTAGACCATCGTCCTTTCGGTCATCTAGGGCCCAGGGCAGGCCCAGACCAAAGTCGTTTCCTCGACAGGCTGGCCCTAAGAAATCGGCCAAGCCCCGGAAGCAGGCATGGAGTACCAGACGTCCGGCCCCCAAGCCAGATGACAAACCTGCGGCCTGACGGTCCGGGCCTCCCTTTGGGGGATCCCAGGGTGGGAGGCCGCCTGCTGCAGTTCGCCCAGTGTTGGTCGGCCACTACGACGGACACTTGGGTTCTGGAGGTGGTTTCCCACGGATACGCCCTCTCCTTCCGGCACAGACCCCCGGCTCGATTCTTCACCACGGGTCTACCATCAGACCGGAACAAGGCTACGGAGCTGCGGAAGGTATTGCACACTATGCTCCAGGCTGGAGTTATAGTGCCTGTTCCATTCTCCCAGAGGGGCCAGGGTTTCTATTCAAATCTATTTTTGGTACAGAAACCCAATGGGTCGTATCGTCCGATTCTCAACCTCAAAGCACTCAAGTCTTTGCGGGTTCCGAAGTCTCGGATGGAGACCCTACGGTCCATCATTCTGGTGCTGGAACCTGGGGACTACATGGTGTCATTGGACATACAGGACGCTTACCTGCATGTCCCTATTCTTTTGCGCCATCAACAGTTCCTCAGGTTTGCAATCCGCAGCGACCACTTCCAGTTTCGGGCGTTACCTTTTGGCCTGGCGACAGCACCACGTGTTTTCACCAAGGTGATGGCGGTCATGGCGGCTTCTCTGCGGCTGCAGGGAGTCCGCATGTTGCCGTACTTGGACGACCTGTTATTGGTGGCAGGATCTCCAGAGCTCCTGTTACGCCACTTGGACCTGACCATTGCACTGCTGCAACGGCACGGCTGGCTAATCAACTGGCCGAAGTCCACTCTAATCCCGTCTCGGAGGATTCTGCATCTTGGAGCCTTATTGGGCTCGGGACAGCAAAGGATCTTCGTGACAGAGGACAAGATCTCTGCTTTACAGTCAAGGGTGCGCAGTTGTCTGCACAGCCGCCAGGTGTCCCTACACTCGGCGATGAGGTTACTGGGCTCCATGGTGTCGGTGTTCGACATGGTGGAATACGCCCAGTTTCACTCCAGACCTCTGCAGCACCTGATCCTGTCCAAGTGGAACGGGCTGCCTCAGTCTCTGAAGTCCCAGACGATTGTGATCACCCCGGAGGTTCGCCTGTCCCTTGCCTGGTGGTTGCAGGCGACCCACCTCAACAAGGGACGTCCGTTCTGGGTTCAAATTGTGTCCTGTTGACAACGGACGCCAGTCTTCGGGGCTGGGGAGCAGTTTCGGGTCCACACTTGTTCCAGGGCAGGTGGACGCCGACAGAAGCGGAGCTTCCAATCAATATCTTGGAACTCCGTGCGGTCTTCAATGCTCTCCAGCAGGCACATCGGTTTCTCCAGGGTCACCCGGTGCAGGTCCAGTCGGACAACGCTACCACCGTGGCGTACATAAACAGGCAAGGAGGAACTCGCAGTCGGGCGGCTCTCGTAGAGGTCTCTCGGATCCTGGTTTGGGCGGAGCGCAATCTTCCGGCCATATCAGCGGTCTTCATCCCGGGAGTGCTAAATTGGGAGGCGGACTTTCTAAGTCGCCAGGACGTTCATCCGGGGGAATGGTCCCTGCACCCGGACGTTTTTCAACTGCTGGTGGACAGGTGGGGTCTTCCAGAGATCGACCTCATGGCGTCCCGGCACAACAACAAGTTGCCGGTGTACGGGTCTCGCACAAGAGACGAAGGGGCGTCTCTGGTGGATGCTCTGTCCGTCCGGTGGACGTTCCGGTTCGCATACCTGTTCCCTCCAGTCTCCCTTCTTCCACGGGTAATCCGGAAATTCAAACAGGAAGGAGGGACGCTCCTGTTGATAGCTCCCGCGTGGCCCAGATGGCACTGGTTCTCAGACCTTCATGGTCTGTCCGTGGACAGTCCTCTGCGGTTGCCGCTACGACCGGACCTTCTATCTCCGGGTCCTTGTCTTCACCCGGACCTGACTCGGCTGTCTTTGACGGCGTGGCTGTTGAGACGGCCATGCTGAGGTCCCGGGGGTTTTCCAGCTCTGTGGTGCGTACCATGTTGCGAGCTCGGAAACAGTCTTCCGCGAGGATATACCATCGCGTGTGGCATACGTTCTTCCAGTGGTGTCGACCGAGAGGTTATGCACCGCGGGAGTTTCGTCTGTCTCGGATTCTCGCCTTCCTGCAAGCGGGACTAGATCATGGGCTTCGCCTTGCTTCTTTGAAGGTACAGGTTTCGGCCCTATCTGTCTGGTTTCACCGTAGGATTGCTACAATCCCGGATGTGCGCACCTTTATGCAAGGTGTTCTCCGCATTCAGCCGCCCTTTGTTCCACCTGTGGCGCCTTGGGATTTGGCTGTGGTCCTGAGGGCTCTCCAAGGACCGCCGTTTGAACCACTGGGCTCAGTGGATCTTAAATGGCTAACAGCTAAGACTGTTTTCCTTCTGGCCATTGCTTCGGCCAGACGTGTTTCTGAGTTAGGGGCTCTTTCTTGTGGACCCCCTTTCTTGGTTTTTCATGGGAACAGGGCAGTGCTCCGCACTCGGCCCGAGTTTCTTCCCAAAGTTGTTTCCCAGTTTCATGTTAACGAGGAAATCGTTGTTCCGGCCTTTAACTCACCAGGTCTTTCCGTGGGTGAGGCCTCTTTGGATGTTGTGCGGGCCTTAAGGACTTATGTTGACCTCACTTCTTCGTTTAGGAAGTCGGACGCTTTGTTTGTCCTCTGGCTTCCGTAAAAAGGGTTGGCCTGCTTCAAAGCAAACTTTGGCAGCCTGGATCCGTGTGGCTATTTCTGAAGCTTATCTTCATGAAGGCCTGCCGGTTCCTCCTTCTGTGAAGGCTCATTCCACTAGGTCTGTGGGTCCTTCGTGGGCAGCTCGACGTGGTGCCGCTGCAGTCCAGATCTGCAAGGCTGCTACGTGGTCCTCTGTCCATACCTTCGTGAGGTATTACAGGTTTGACACCTTCGCCTCTCAGGATGCTTCCTTCGGGCGGTGGATTCTCCTTTCTGCACAGGAGCGTCCCCACCCTTAAAGGATACTGCTTTGGGACATCCCCAAGGTATCCTGTGGATACCCTATGGACCCTGAAGTAGAAAATATGAGATATGGTAAGAACTTACCCTTGTTATCTCTCTTTCTACGAAGTCCATAGGGTTCCACAGGACTCCCGCCCTGTCGCACCTGTGCTGCAGATGGGCTTTGCTCTGGTCACTGATTTTCCGTCTCCCTCTGGTGAGAATGTGATTCTTGTATGTGTCCAGATCTTTTTTTCTCTCTCTATTCTCCTCCTCCGGCCTATGGCTTGATAACTAACTGAGGTGCCTTGGCTCGGGGGCGGGGTATAGGAGGGGGACCCTAGTGCATCCTGGGAGGCTGAAAAGCTTAACTCTATGGTGCCCAGCGACTGACGTCACACCTATACCCCAAGGTATCCTGTGGAACCCTATGGACTTCGTAGAAATAGAGATAACAAGGGTAAGTTCTTACCATATCTCATATTTTAGTATCTTTTGAGTTAACAAACTGTGCTCAACCTATCATCTCCTTAAAACCTGGACTGTTAGAGTCCCTTGATGACCCAGTTTGGGAATCTCTTGCCTAACCATTCTCCTGCATAATGTAGGCTACACATGCTGTAATGACGCTAGGGATTCCTGCACTCAAAATGCCGGTGCCTGAATCTCGATACCTGTCAGAATCCCGGTGCCGGCATCCCAAAGGTAATTAGCGAGGTTAGGAATTAGGAGGAGGGGGATGTTAGGTTTAGACACTAGGCCAGGCTTTCCCAACCACGGTCCTCAAGGCACACTAACAGTCCAGGTTTTAAGGCTAGCCATAGTTGAGCACAGGTGACTTAATGAATACCTTAGTTATTTTGATTTAACCATCTGTGCTTAAGCATGGATATCACTAAAACCAGGACTGTTAGTGTGCCTTGAGGACCGAGGTTGGGAATCACTGCACTAGGCAAACTTATGCCGCTACCTATTGGTGCCGACCACTAGAGGGCACTTCTGAGTCCTCCCATCTGAAGGATGTCTCTGATCGACAGGGACATCATTCATCTACACCAGGGGTCTTCAAACTTGCCCCTCCAGCTGCTGTGGAACTACACATCCCAGCATCCACAGCCACCTTTTTGATATAACAGCATGCTAAAACTATGTGCAGTGCATGCTGGGATGTGTAGTTCCACAGCATCTGGAGGGCCAAGTTTGAACACCCCTGATCTCCATGTTGCAGGCGGGAGGTTGCTTTCACTTCCTTTCCCTGCTCTGAGCTACTCTAATGTGCTATGCTGTCCAGGCTCTCATTCCTCCTCATACAGCCAGCCGAAAGGTCAGCTCCGTCCCTGCTGCTTCCTCCTCTCCCTTTCCCTCACTTTAGTCCCAGACTCCCAGCCAGTCACAGAGTAGCTTCTCTGCTAGATGAGACAGTGCCTGAGACTAGAATTGTGATGGCTGAGAGCAGCAGTGGCAGTCAGGCTGGTAAGTGATATGTGCAGACTGTGTATATCCGGTGTTAGAGGTAAACTGACACCCACGAGAGCAGCACCTGTAATGTTTTAGTCTTAAAAATATTTCTGTGCCCCCCCCCCCCCCCCTGCTGCTGGAGGCTTATAGAGATGAGTAATGGGGCTCATCCATCAGCGATGGATTGCCGCGATGCTACAACCCAGCATCGCAGAAATCCGACATGTTGGATTTTAACAATCACGATCAAATAATCGCCGACATTTAACATTGCAAATGTCTGCGATCTGGCGACGGATCGCATAACATCGATGGTGGGAGGTTGACGTTTCCACCTGGAAATGCCGGCATTTCCCATTGCATTGCCGGATTGTGACAGTCGCTGATGTATGGCCACCATTAGGTCCTTACAGCTATATAGTACTCTGCATCTCCCCTGCTGTAAGAGGTCTTGCTATAACTACACTTGGTGCTCTTCAAATGACGGCCTCGTTCTAGGTGTGCTATTGCTCAAAACTACAATTATACTTGAAACGCTGTGTTGTAATGTTGTGAAAACACACTTTTTTTACTTTCGCAAATCATCTGCTGTTCCTGGTGTGTGTATGTGTACACTATATAAAAGTGAAAATTTGTCCTTCTGTCTTTCTATTCAAATCCACAGTTTACAAGCCAAGATTGTGAAATTTTTATATACGAGCGTATTAAAACATGGCGGAGGAAACTAAAAGAATTTGCAATCAAAATGAATTACTGTTCATTTTTAATTAATTAAAAAAACAATTTTTTTGCATAGCATTCGCCCTCTACAGGTCAGATATGGAATTAGAAAAGTATCTAGCTTAACTACCATTTTTTTTCTCCTATACCCCCATTGTACTGAGGCTCCAGTGTCCCCTGGTGGATGAAGGAGTGTGTTAACCGGGAGCTGGCACCTTTAAATAAAAAAACTACAGGTAGCTAGCTCCTCCCCCTCTCTACCCCCCCCCCCCCCCCCCCTGGTCAGTCTAAAAAAAATGTGCGCTGGGAGCTGGACGTAAGCCTCCTTAGGGCTCTGAAAATATGATCTCAGCATGAGGACAGACAGGCAACCTACTGCCACTGCCTGTCTGCGCTGAGGGAGCTGCCGGGGAGATCCTCACCGCTGCTGCATGCTGTTTGCGCTGAGGTCTCCTGCTACAGAGACCTCAGTCTCTTGGGTACCCAAAGACGCGCTGCATGCAGTGCACGTCGCGGGACCCAGTAGCATATGCCCGCCGCTGGCAGCACAGACCGGGATAAGGTTAGTGTTCCCTGGTTAGCAGAGGAGCCAGGACAAGTATTTAGGCGGGCACTCACAGTGCGCTCTGAGAGCGACATAGCGGTGGGGGCGGAGCATAACTTTTCTGCTCCTGCCTCCCAGCAGCCTCAGCGCTTCCAGAACGACGCTGGTGGCCATTTTACACGCACTACAGGGTGGAGAGAGCTGTGTCAGGAGTCAGGCTAGTACTCTGTGTATCAGTACTCGCATTTTTATTCTTGTTATCAGCACTATTCTGTTAGCGCTGCAAGCATTATAGTTTATCTCCCTCTGTGCCCCTTTCAGTAGGTTCTCTCTGTGTAGTGTGATTGAAAAATCTGTTATTGCATTACTGTCCTTTTCTCTGTGTGTGGGTGTGGTTAACATAGGCTAACCACACACAGTTCATTGACAATCCTAATGCTTCCTTACTGTGTGATAAATGTCTTTACCTCAGGATACTAATCTTGTAGTCCAGCCTAGGTGGTCTGATCAATTGATGGCAGTTATATCAAATCTGTCATCACAGCTGGAAGCAGCTCGTAAGGACAGGGAGAGGCTGAGACAAACAGCTGAACCAGATTGGGCTCGCTCTCTGGCTAGATCTGTTGAGGGACTTACAAAAGCAATGTCCCAGGCCCCACTTGCTGCTTCTCCTGCTCAGGTCCTTAGTAGGAGATTGATCCATAATCCCTTGCACTGGGGTGAGTCAGATGAGGAGTTGCAGGACACTGAAGAGGGCGAGGTTCAGGAAGAGGAAACTTACATTCCTGAGGACCCCGAACCTGCATCTCAGGGCGTGGATGCTTTAATTTCAGCATTTCAGGTGTTGCATGTAGAGGATTAAGAGGTTACTGAAAAACCATCTATGTTCGGTAAAAGATTTAAACAGTCTTACCTTTCCAGCATCAGAAGAGCTGGATGAGATTCTTCCGCATGGAAACACCCAGACAAAAAATTTCAATATCTGTCTTATTACCCTTTTCCACCTGACAGTAGGAGATTATGTGAAACTCCTCCAGCAGTGAACCTGTCAGTAGCCCGTCTTTCTAAGAAAACTGTGCTTCCGGTGCCTGGCGCAGTTTCCCTAAAGGAAACCTCGGATAGGAAGATGGAACACACATTGAAATCCTTGTATACAGTTGCAGGGGTTTTGATGCGTCCAGCACTAGTTAGTTGCTGTGTAAATAAGGCCATTGAAGCCTGGGCGCTGCAGCTGGCTGAGGGGATTAAGACAGGTACGCAAACTGACGACTTAATTCAGTTAGCCGAACAGATTGCAGAGTTGGCTGCTTTCCTCGGGGAAGCGTCTAAGGACATTTGTAATCTATCCGCCAGATCTTCAGCATTAGCTATATCTGCTAGAAGGGCAGGCAGATGCAGAGTCCAAGAGAGCGGTAGAGGCCCTTCCCTTTACTGGGGAGGTACTTTTCGGATCGGAGTTAGATAAGTGGATCTCACAAGCTACAGGTGGGAAATCCACTTACCTACCAGCTGCAGCTCCTCCTACTAGAAGACCTTTGACAGGTCGATCCTTTCGTGCTTCTGGAAGATTTAGAGGGCGTTCCAGAGGAGGTCCAGCCTTCTCAAGAGGTTTCAGAGGCCGAGGTAGAGCTTCAGCATCAGCCGCCTCCAACACTCAGCAGGACAAGGCAGCTGCCAAGCCTGCCGCATGACTCCCTTCTCATTTGGGGGATCCCAGGGTTGGGGCGCGCCTTTTATGCTTCAAGGACATTTGGATCCAGTCTTGCCAGGATGCCTGGGTCAGGGACATCTTTATTCACGGCCTGAAATTGGACTTCAGGGTCCAACCTCCTCGTTTTTTCAGAACCGGTTTACCTCTGGTTGCAGAAAAACAAGAAATTCAGGAGACAAAACAAAAAATTTTATTGTCTCAGGTAATAGTGAATGTTCCGACCCACCAGAGAGGTCAAGGGTTTTATTCCAGCCTGTTTGTGGTGCTCAAGCCGGACGGCTCCATGAGGCCCATACTCAATTTCAAGGATTTAAACACTCCTCTTCGAGTTTTCAAATTCAAGATGGAATCTCTCCAATCCGTTATAGCGGGTCTCGACAGGAACGAGTTTCTGGTGTCCTTAGACATAAAGGACGCTTATCTCCACATCCCAATCTGGCCCCCCCCCCCATCAGGCCTTTCTTTGTTTTGCGGTCCTAGAGTCGCATTTTCAATTCCAGGCCCTACTTTCGTTGGCCCCAAGAGTATTCACAAAAGTTATGGCGGCAATGATGGCCCTACTGCATGGTCAGGGAGTAGTCATTGTTCCAGACTTAGACGATCTATTGATAAAGGCCTCTTCGGAAGTTCGGCTGTTAAGGGACATTCGCTTAACTCAGAAAATCCTCCTGCAACACGGTTGGATACTAAATTTCAAAAAGTCCTCCCTGATCCCTACACAGCATTTACTATTCCTGGGAATGATACTGGACACAGTGCAGCAAAGAGTTTTCCTGCCTCAAGACAAGGCTGCCTCCATTCAGCATATGGTGCGCCTGGTCTTAAAACATCGCCGAGTGTCTGTACATCTCTGTATCCGCCTTCTTGGGAAGATGGTAGCGGCTTTCGAGGCGATTCAGTATGCAAGATTTCACGCCCGGCCTTTTCAACTGGATCTCCTCTCCCAGTGGTCAAGATCCCACCTCTTTCTCCATCAGCGAGTTCTCCTGGCGCCTCAGACTCGAACATCACCCATTTGGTGGCTCAACCTTCCCCACCTGCTGGCTGGGAAAAGGTTTGCGCTGTGGGATTGGATTGGACCCTCCTCACCACGGACGCAAGCCTGAGGGGCTGGGGAGCAGTGACTCTGGGAAAGCATTTTCAGGGGCACTGGACGCAGCAGGAAGCCAGATTGCCCATAAATATCCTAGAGTTGAGAGCAGGGGAGGAGGAGAGGAGCGGAGCTAGCTACCAGTAGTTTTTTATTTAAAGTGCCAGTTCCCGGTTAACACACTCCTATACCCTCATTGTACTGAGGCTCCAGTGTCCCCTGTGGAATCGGAGAAAGGGATTTATCGGTAAGTACCAAAATCCTATCTCTACTATTTACTATATAAAAGCAAAAAAATGTTTCTTTCTTTCTATACAAATCCACAGTTTACAAGCCAAGATCTCTCATGGTTCTTCACCTAAAACACCAAAGAAGAATAAAAGCATTGTCCTGTTTGGTTTATTGTTAGATGCAGATTTGGACACCATTCTTCTTGGGCCATCTGCAAGGTCAATAATAAAAATATTAAAATGTTATTTTCGATTTTATAACATGCATTTTCCTACATACTAAGGAATTATGGAATTTTATTCTGTAGCATATAATCTAAGTCTCTGAACATCATTTACTATGGCTCTCGCGTGGAGTTTACAATACCTTTTAAATGCTGTATGAATTTATAACCACTATTGATATCAAGCCAGGCTTATTATGAGTCTGAATATGGTAAAAATTGTTATCTGCATCCATGAAGAGAGATCATCTGATTTAGAATCAGGCCCATAAAGATGGCAACTATACTGGGATGCAAAAACGCAGCTCTGCAGCACAAATTTTTATTTATACTTGCTCATGCATGAGCTTACACAACTAGATGGTATCAACAGTGGCGACCAAACTTTTGTTTACCTCCTTGGTTGCTGGACCGCACTATGGAATACACAGAGGCTACTTCTGGTTCATTCCTTTGTCAGCCCCTGAAGGGTAAAACTGGTTGGGTGAATCTTAAACACCGTGGAGACCCTGAATGCCAGAAACAGCTGCACAAGGAACTGGAGGTAGTTGTTGTGCATTTCATAGTGCGATCCAGCAACCAGGAAGTACACAGTCATCCTGGTATCAGAGCAACAGAAGCTCTCGGCCGTGTTAACACTGTACATATGACAAATTTTGAATGCTTCTATCTCCGAAGTTTGCTTTACACCGTTACAGGTCCTACTTCCTTCAAAGGCCTTAGGTCTGTGGATGGGGAAGTTTGTCACACTTTTCGTGAGGCCTGCCTTAGGACAGGTTTGTTGGAGGATGATGTGTAAACAAACATTCTTAAAATCCCGGGCAACGCCGGGTACTCCAGCTAGTATGTATACAGTCAGGTCCATAAATATTGGGACATTGACAGAATTTTCATATTTTGGCCTCTATTCACCACCACAATGGCTTTGAAATAAAACAAACAAGATGTGCTGCAGACTTACAGATTTAATTTGAGGGTAATTACATCCAAATCAGGTGAACGGTGTAGGAATTACAACGGCTTCTATATGTGCCTCCCACTTTTTAAGGGGCCAAAAGTAATGGGACAAACTAAACAATCCTAAATCTAACTTTCACTTTTTAATACTTTGTTGCAAATCCTTTGCAGGCAATTACAGCCTGAAGTCTGGAACGCATAGACATCACCAGACGCTGGGTTTCATCCCTGGTGATGCTCTGCCAGGCCTCTACTGCAAATATATCTTCAGTTCCTACTTGTTCTTGGGGCATTTTCCCTTCAGTTTTGTCTTCATCAAGTGAAATGCATGCTGAATCGGATTCAGGTCAGGGGATTGACTTGGCCATTGCATAACATTCCACTTTTTAGCCTTAAAAAACTCTTTGGTTGCTTTTGCAGTATGCTTCGGGTCATTGTCCATCTGCACTGTGAAGCGCCGTCCAATGAGTTCTGAAGCATTTGACTGAATATGAGCATATAATATTGCCCGAACCACTTCAGAATTCATTCTGATGCTTTTGTGAGCAGTCACATCATCAATAAATACAAGGGAACCAGTTCCATTGGCAGCCATACATGCCCACGCCATGACACTACCACCACCATGCTTCACTGATGAGGTGGTATGTTTAGGATCATGAGCAGTTCCTTTCCATCTCCATACTCTTCTCTTCCCATCACTCTGGTACAAGTTGATCTTTGTCTCATCTGTCCATAGGATGTTGTTCCAGAACTGTAATGGCTTTTTTAGATGTTGTTTGGCAAACCCTAATCTAGTCTTCCTGTTTTTGTGGCTCACCAATTGCTTACATCTTGTGGTGAATCCTCTATATTCACTCTTGTGAAGTCTTCTCTTGATTGTTGACTTTGACACATATACACCTACCTTCTGGAGAGTGTTCTTGATTTGCATAACTGTTGTGAAGGGGTTTTTCTTCACCAGGGAAATAATTCTTTTATCATCCACCACAGTTGTTTTCCATGGTCTTCCGAGTCTTTTGGTGTTGCTGAGCTCTTCGATGCTTTCTTTCTTTTTAAGAATGTTCCAAACAGTTGATTTGGCCACACCTAATGTTTTTGCTATCTCTCTGATGGGTTTGTTTTGATTTTTCAGCCTAATGATGGCTTGCTTCACTGATAGTGACAGCTCTTTGGATCTCATATTGAGAGTCGACAGCAACCGATTCCAAATGCAAATGTCACACCTAGAATCAACTCCAGACCTTTTACCTGCTTAATTGATAATGAAATAACGAGAGAATAGCCCACACCTGTCCATGAAATAGCTTTTGAGTTGATAGTCCCATTACTTTTGGCACCTTAAAAAGTGTGAGGCACCCGAGCTCCCGTCTAAAGTGACAGATCGAGTGATGCTATTTAATTGATGCCTGTTATCACACCTATAGAGATCTGGTTTAGCCACGTAAAACTGCTACTCCCGACCAAAGTGCTGGGCGCGATGGCAGAAAGTGCAAATTGCTGATCATCAGTTACTCCCATACATTACCAGATTTTCATTCCAACCAATCAACTAGTTGGATGTTTGGACAGCAAATCTGTGTGTGTACCCAGCTTTACACTCAAATGGTTAGTCTATATTTATGTTTAAAGTAAAATAATGAATACTATTACAAGGCACATATAGAAACCGTTGTAATTCCTACACCGTTCACCTTATTTGAATGTAATTACCCTCAAATTAAATCCGAAAGTCTGCAGTTAAAGCACATCTTGTTTATTCACCACCACAATGGCTTTGAAATTAAAGAGTAAAAAATATGAAAATTCTGTCAATGTCCCAATATTTATGCACCTGACTATATATTTACTGTATCATCCCATTAGTTTGGGTCATGTGAATATTATTAGGGAGCTATGTATGTGTCTGTGAGCTGGGCGGAGGGTTTGGGGGAAAACGAGCGGCATTGTGAACCTTTGCTTAGGGTGCCCTGAAACCTTGCACCGGCCCTGACTAGGGGGGAGGTTAGGTTACTGACCAGCAGGTGTCTGTATCCTAATGCTGTCGGGATTCTGACTGCCGGGATCCTGTACCCAACCCATCACAGCAGGTAGGGCCCCAAAACAACCGTCATGTCCAAAAGTAATCATCACAATTTATAGGATCTTTATTGATAATTGCTTAAAATGTGACCCAGAGGATGAAGATGTGCAGTTCAATTCGGACTCCACTGACAGGCCACATAGAAGTCAGAAGTGATCTAGTTACCAAGCCGAGAGCCAAATGACTGTGATTGGTTTGATTACACCATCTACTGTACGGCTACTGCTAACTGACTGATCTTGTCTCAAAAGGAGAAACAGGATCAGCAAGTGCGTGTTCTCCTTAATGCTGCATACACACGGGACGATTTTCCTGAATGAAATGAACGATTATAATTTAACGATAATCGTTCATTTTTATGCAGTGTATGATTGACCAACGATGCGCGTTCCCGCATGAACGATATCTTTGGTCGATTGTACATGCAGGCCAGCTTGGACGATTTTGTCAAGATTTGCCTGTAAAGATATGACTTCACTGAAATATCTATCATGGATATCTATCAGTGTGTACACCCAAAATCGTTTGCCATTGAACTACAGAAAGTTGGAGGTAAATCAACCAGCGATATCTTTGGTTATGCAGGTTGTATCGTCTGCAGCATAAGGCTGCAAATGAAAGGACATCATACCATTATTTACAGAGGCTAGCATAATAAACTGTAAAATACACACATACTATAATTTAGAATATGATAAAAGTAAAATCTACATTGCAGACATTTATCACCACTGTGCTAATCCTACTTTGACACATTTTGATTCATCCCATTGCAACTGCTGCTATCAGTAACGTTTTCCATGAGGTACTTTCACGTATTATTTCATACTTTGTACTTTCAGAAAATACCTTTTTAGTTTCTTTGTAATCCAAGACCAGAAAGCACAGTAGATTCTGGTAAGTTTCCCAAAAGCAAAATAATTATTGTATTTTGCATTAAAAAAAAAAACCGATAAAAAGAAGAGATTGTCCTATATTTCTGTATAGCTGCAAGTCTATTGGTAAGAATGGTAGGCCATGTGAATTGGTTGATGTGTGCAAACCTGGATGCTAAATGGTTGGGAAGGCATTTTGTTTATGGAACCAGACAAGGTGCCATGGTAATGAAGGTTTAGCTATATTTTTAACTCAAGTTTGCATGATATGGTGCATTTTTCTTTAAGTAAAACAAATCGCTACTGTTTTCCCCAAAAGAATGGTACCTTGTTTATATTGATTGGATTAGGGTAAAGGGGTGTCAAGAGCAGGGCCTGCATCAGGGTTTTTTGGGAGTACACTGGTAGGAATGGGTTCATATCCCAATGCTGGCAGCCCAAAGGGAGAAGAACCTGACAGGGGAGGTAAGTACCCTATCCCTAACCCTCCCTTAGTGGTGCCTAACCCCCCCCCCCCCCTTACCGCACTCTAACCCTCCCGGGGTGCCTAACCCTGAGCCCGCTATGCTCCCTAAACCATTATTATCCACATTTAATACTTTATTACCTACATTATTACCTACCATTGTCACTCCCATTATGACATCACATCATCACTCCAATTATATCATTACATCGTAACTCTCATTGTAACCTCAAATTGTCACCCCCATTATTAATCCACATTAGTAGTCCCATTATGACATCACATTGACTCTTCCATTATTACATCAAATTGTAACTCCCATTGTGACATCACATTGTCACTCCAATTGTGAAAAAACAATTACTCCCATTTTTACATCATTGTCACTCCCATTATTATACCACATAATTAGTCCCATTATGACATCACATCATCTATCCAATTATGACACTACATTGTCACTCCCATTATTATGTCAAATAGTCACTATCATTTCATAACACAAACACCATTATGACAAAATATTGTCACTTCCATTTTGAAAACACTTTTTGACTCCAATTGTTACGTAACATTGTCACTCCCTGTATGACATCACATAATCACTACCATTTTTACATTACGTTCTCACTTTCATTATTAAACCACATTAATACTTTATTTATGGCATCACATCACTCACATTATGAAATCACATGATAACTCCCATTATGAAATCACATGATAACTCCCATTATTACATCACATTGTCACTCCCATTATTAATCCACATTAGTAGTCCCATTATTGCATCAAATCACTTTAGTTCTACAATGATAATATTACAACTTCACTAACATTATTATGTCACATTGTCACTCACATTATTAAATCACATTAATACTCCCTTTATGGCATCACAGTCACTTCCCATTACCACATTACATAATCATTCCCATACATCGCATTGTCACTCACTTTATTAACCACTTGCCTGGCACGGTCGCATCAGATGCGACCACACCAGGTTTGGCTTTCCCTGACCTGGTTGCATTTGATGCGACCAGTCAGAAGTGCCCATTAGGCGGCTGCAGGAAGCTAATCTTCCAGCAGTTGCTTACAGCAGAGGGAACTGTGGCTGCCACTCCAGCATGTCCCGATCATTTCTGGCCACAGTGATTGGGCATCCGGCGGCACCTTCCTCCCGGGGCGACTGCAGGCTCCAGTCTATCTGCGTCCCTGGGCTGGCCACCTTCCAGCGCGGTGGCTGCGTCTGAGTCCCCGCGCCAGCCACCTCCTTTATCCTCCTGGAGTGGCTGTCAGTGTTCCATGTGTCCCCATCTGCGGCTACTGCAGCAGGCAGCTGTTCAAGCTCCACCTCTGTCCCTATCAATGCTGGACACTTCTTTACCGGGTGTAGCACCTGATTAGCCCTTGGTGGAACCAGGTTGGCAGAGATGATGGTTAATTCACTGTCGGTGTCCACTAATGCCCAGACCTCCATGCCTTCCACTCGCACCATCAAATGATACAAGGTGGTTGGCACCGGAGAAGTGCTTCCAGCAGCCATGCTCACCACTGGTCGAGTTATTTTTCCAGCACTGCAGTCCATCAGCTCGCCGTGCTTTGGGCAGTCCCGGCACAAATGACCGTGCTCGTTGCAGTCAAGAAACACAGCTGGAGGTGGGTTGGCTTTAACAACTGAGACCTGGGTTCTAGGCTTGGGTACTTGCTGAAACCCCTGCTTGGCTTCAACTTCCCAAGAGGCAGGTACCATTCAATCACCACCGCTAACTCCTCAAACGTTTGAGGATCAGCCTGTAGGGCCCACTGTTGCATCACACAGTCTCCTCGCACAGCATGATCCAAAGCCATCATCTCTACTATATGCTGAGCAGAGATTTTATCTAGCTGCATCCATGCCTTACTCAGCCTAGCTAATTTGGCCCGCTGGACCCTTGGAGGCTCAGACGAGTTCCGCCGCCATTCCTGAAACTTCTGAGCTTTGCTGGGGCCAGTCATTCCAACCCTGCTGAGTATGGCCTTTTTCAAGTGAGGATATGAGTTTGCCTCAGTCACATTTAAATCAACATATGCTCTCTGAGGTTCCCATGTGAGAAAAGGAGCAAGTCTGGAAGCCTACGCAGGTCATTTTAAATGTGCAGCAGTACGCTCATAGGTGCACAGAAAAGCTTCAATGTCATCAGATGGAGCAAGCTTCTGTAACACCTCTCACTCATGCCCACCTTTCCTCATTTCAGTTAACTCTGCATGTAATATCTGAATTTCAGTTTGTTGCCCATCAGCCAGAGTTTGTTGTCCTGCTGCTAGTTCAGCAAAACTTTTCAAAAGTTTCTCCATTCCACACTGCTTTATCCCTTTTATGGACAAACTTAGGAGGCTTTATAAACTCCCTTTTGCAAGCCAGATTCCCAGCAATCTATCAGATGGCTTCCCTTAAAACTGCACTACATTCCCTGGGCTCCCAGCCCCATACATAGGAATTAAGCAGTTGTATATTGTGCGCAATTTGCATACACACATGGACAGATTATCACTGTGCACAACTGCTGTTTTATGGCTTCCCTGCCACACACCTACCCAGCTACTAGTAATGCAACTCAGACTCACCAAACCGCTGTGCAGCAGGTAGCGTCCTGCAATGTGTCTCACTGTTGCTGTGGGTGGATGCGGTCACTATATCTGGGCTCTTGCTGCGAAGTATTATCCAACAAAGTCCCTGTTTGGGAGCCAAATGTGAAAAGAATCACATAGACCTGGTAAAATCCAACATAAACTTTATTTCCTTGCCACGGGCAGGTATACAGGACAGTACAGTGTTCACAGGCAAGATATTACAGGCTGGTACACAGAATCTTCCAAACCGCAATACAGTTCTTTTAGTGGACTCACAGGTCCAGGATCCCTAACACTAGTCACCCGTGGGCTTATAACCTGGGTGACTATTTCACCGTCAGGATCACTGTGGACATGCACTGACACAGCTTTAAAGAGATAACAGGTGCTACTAATTAGCATTGCTTGTGGTTTACAACAGAGTCCAGGAAAACCTGGACTGGAGCTCGTTACCATGCTGTTTTATTGGTCCATTTCTGCACATACCTGCGGTCCCACATTAACCTGATGTGAAAGCAGGCTGTCCCTGTCACAGTATGTTTCACATGTCCCATTAAGGCTTCTTAGGATCTGAAATTTCACAAAACCTATTGAATTTTTGCCATTCAAACTTCAAAATGCAATGAAATTACAATCATTAAGGCTGATGCCTTAATGGACGTGTTCCTTGTGTAATACATATATGGTATGCCATGACATCATATGGTTATCCTCAGATTCATCAGTGAGATTGCTGTCACTCACATAATGGTGGAGTTGCTAATTCACAGAATTGTGTGCTCATTGGAATACACACATAACTGCTCAGACCTGCAAATGAGGTCTGAGCAGTTATGTGGCACACACAGCTCATTCAGTGCCCACAATCTTCCCATTCAGTCACCACAATAATCCCACTGGGTTCCAACATTCTTCACCCTCAATACATCCATCTCATTCATTATACACATTCAGCTCCCTAATTTCTAAAACTATCATACTCTGTCTATGTGTGTGCACTATCTTCGCCTCCATGCTGCTATAACTTCCCCAATCCCTACAGCTGTGTGTTCTACCAACTGTGGTAGTCTGCATGCCCTCAGCCACACCAATATGTCTTTCCCCATGTGCACCGCCCTGTCTTCCTACATCCATGCCACCGTGTTTCCTTCCATCTGCACCACTGCCTTGCCCCTAGCCATGTCACTCTGTCTTCCCCTCATCTCTGCCACTCTTTCTTCCTCCATCTACACCACTCTGTCCCCCCCAACCATGCCACTGTCTTTCCCATCCCACCCGCACCAATCTGTCTTCCC
This sequence comes from Taudactylus pleione, assembly GCA_031769625.1. Taxonomy (NCBI): domain Eukaryota; kingdom Metazoa; phylum Chordata; class Amphibia; order Anura; family Myobatrachidae; genus Taudactylus; species Taudactylus pleione. Next base: position 28,951,015 of record JAUIMM010000065.1, read on the forward strand.
CAATCCTTACTGTTGTGTTTTTTCACATTATGCTAGTCTTTATTCCTCATCCACACCAATCTGCTCTGTCTTCCCGAATCAATGCCACTCTGTGCCCCCCATTCATGTTGCTGTTCCCCCAAACCATGTGACTCTCTCTCCCCTATGTGCACCACTGTTTTCAATCCAATCTGCTTCACTTTGGCTCGCCCTATCTGTACTGCTTAATCTTCACCTTCATGCCTTTCTGTCTGCCCCATCTACCATACTCTTATCCCATCTGCACAGCTCTATGTCCTGCTCAGACCTTAGTTGCATAGACTGCATGTGTGTATTCCAATGAGCACACAATTCTGTGAATTAGCAGCTCCACCATTTTGTGAGTGACAGCAATGTCACTCTGTGAGAGTGCTGAATTTGCAGTTAACCACATGGTGACATGGCATACCATATCTGTACTGCGCAAGGAACACGTCCATTAAGGCGTCAGCCTTAGTGATCGTAATTTCATTGCTCTTTGAAGTTTGAGTGGCAGAAATTCAACAGATTTTGTGAAATTTCATATCATGTCTAGGGGGTAAATTTACTAAAGTTTGATTGATTTGAGGTGCGATTTTCATTCGATATGTATTCGATTTTGCATTTGGGTATTTACTAAAGGCCAAATCGAATGTAAACTCGAATTTCAAATTGAATTTTAGTCAAATCGGCCTCAAATCGAACATCGGGAAAACATTGGTACTTTTTACATAGCCCAACACACAAAACCCTTTTTCACTATCGACCTCAAAATAGGACTTCAAATCGATCTTCAAATCACCAATTATTAGACCTGCTTCATGCTTTCGATTGGAGCATGAGCAGGTCGGATTGACACAGATACATGCAGACATCAGTGAGATGCCTGCATGAACCTGACTGTAAAAAGCAAATAAAGAATTAAATGTTAAAAAAAATTGACGTGAGGTCCACCCCTAAAACAGAAACAGCCCCGGACTTTGCAAACCCAGTCCTGGTTGACTAAGTACAGGGAAAAAATTGCATAGGGTCTATGGGAACCAGTCCTGGTTCTGTAATTACAGGGAAAAATTTGCGTAGGGTCTCCCTGTAATTCACAGAACCAGCCCTGGACCCTTTCTAATGGGGGACTGATGCCAAAGCCAAGGGAGCCCTATCACCGGGCACCCCAGCCGCAGCACCAGCCCTGACTGCTAGTCAGACCAGGCTAGGGATCCCAGGGGAGTTGGTGACCCCTCCAATAAAGGGGTCTCCCTCTCCAAGGCACCCCTAGCCTAGGCTGATAGCCCGGGGCTATCCCCACCACCCCTGGGCGGTGGGTGGCGGGTTGATTGTGTTAGTGTAGTATAAAAATAGAAGAATAAAAACATTGTCTTTACAGTAGAACTACAGGTCTCAGCAAGCCTCCCCTGCATGCTGGTACTTGGAGAACCACAAGTACCAGCATGCGGGGCATTAAGGGCCCAGTGGGACCTGTAGTTCACTTGTAAAGAAATGTTGAAAGAAACATACACCTTACACAGTATAAGTTTAATCACTCTTCAAATTTGACCATCAAATCGACCTTTGATAAATTTACCCCTAAGAAGCCTTAATGGGACATGTGAAACCGTAAGGTTTTTGTTTTTTTTGTCTTTGGAATTTCATTGTTTTTTAAGAATGTATTAACTGTCAGAGTTTGGAAGAGCAAACCGGGCCACCTGCAGGGGAGAAGGACAACAAAATGGTACATTAGCGCAGGTGGATGAAGGCCGGCACACTGGAGGTGTTTTGGGGATGCACAGGGAGAGACGGATACGGGGGCAGGAGTGCGGGGCAGTGGCAGCAGCAGCAGGGTGTGGATCAGTGACAGCAGTAGTCAGTGCACAGGGGCATAAGTGGATGACAGAGGTGCTCACTGGCACTGAGCATGCATCTGAGAAAATAAGACACAGATGCATGGATGAATCAGTTAGATCCATCTATGCATCTGTGTTAAAATTTTAATTTGTGTAAAATTAAAATTTCCCCCAAACACAACCAGCCCCAGGCTTTTCACCACCGGTCCTGGTTATGAAAATACGGAGGACAAACGACGGAGGTGTAGCCCGTATTAAGCACAACCAGCAACAGGCAAATCAGAACCAGTCCTGGTTGCCAAAATATGGGGGGAAAACGACGTAGCCCATATTTAGCGCAACCGGCATTTGGCTCTGAGCCAGTCCTGATTCTGGAAATACGGAAAAAAATTAGTAGGGTTCCCCTGTATTTTCCGACCAGCAGCAGACTTTTTCTAGCAGGGGGCTGATGCCACAGCCAGGGGAGCCCTTTCACCAGTCCCCCCAGCTGAAGCATCACCCCTGACCACTAGTAAGCCCATATTTAACCACATTCATACTCCTATTATGACAATCACACAATTATTGCATCACATTGTCACTCCCATTATGACTCCCATTATTATGTCACATTGTCACTCCCATTATTAAACCACAGCAGAACTCATTTTATGACATAACATTATCACTCCCATTTTTATAACACATATTAACTCCCATAATTGCATCACATTTCCAATTCCAATATGACATCATATTGTCATTCCCATTATTATGTCACTTTGTCACTCCCATTATGAAACCACATACTCCCATTATAACATCACATCACCACTCCCATTGTGATATCACATTGTCACTTCCATTGTGATAACACATAATCACTCCCATTATGTCATCACATAGTCACTTACATTATTCCATCACATTGTCACTCCTATTAATCCAAATTAATACTTCCTTTATGACATCACATTGTCACTCTCATTTTATTGTGAGATTGTATCTCATTGTTTAACCACTTTCATACTCCTATTATTTCCTATTTGGGCATCACATTGTCACTCCCATTATTATGTCACATTGTCACTCCCATTATTAAACCACATCAGAACTCATTTTATGACATAACATTATCACTCCCATTTTTATAACACATATTAACTCCCATAATTGCATCACATTTCCAATTCCAATATGACATCATATTGTCATTTCCATTATTATGTCACTTTGTCACTCCCATTATGAAACCACATACTCCCATTATAACATCACATCACCACTCCCATTGTGATATCACTTTTTCACTCCAATTATTAAACCACTAGAAAACTTCCATTGTGACATCATTATTTTGACTCCCATTACATAACATTGTCGCTCCCATTATTAATCAACACCAATACTCCCATTTTGACATTACAATGTCACATCCATTATGACATCACATTGTTACTCCCATTGCAAAAAATTACTCCCATTATGACATCATATTGTGACTCCCATTATTAAACCACATTAGTTCTCCCATTAGGACATCACATCATCACTCCCATTATGAAATCACATTGTCACTTCCATTGTGATAACACATAATTGTTCCCATTATGTAATCACATCGTCACTTCCATTATTACCTCACTTTGTCACTACCATTACTAAACCAAATTAATGCTCCCTTTATGACATCACATTGTCACACCCATTATGACACCACATTTTCACTCCCATTATGACATCACAATGTCACTCTCATTATAATGTCACATTGTAACTCCCATTATTTAACCACATTAATACTCCTATTATGACATAATATTGTCACCTCCATTATGACATCAAACCATTACTCCCATTATTATGTCACATTGTCACTACCATTATTAAAGCACATCAAAACTCCCATTATGACATAACATTGTCACTCTCATTAAGACATCACTTCATCACTCCCATTATTGCATCACATTGACACCTATATTGATAACACTTAATCACTCCCAATATGACATTATATTGTCACTCCCATTATGACATCACATTTTGACTCCAATTATTACATCACATTGTCACTCCCTTTATTAAACACATTATTACTCCCATTCCAACATCACATTGTCACTTCTGTTATTACATCACATTGTCATTCCCTTTATTAAACCACATAAATACTTTCATTATTACATCACATTATCACTCCCATTATTAATCCACAATAATAATCCCATTATGAATTTACATAATTACTCCCACTATGACATTACGTCGTCACAACCATTATGATATCACATCGTCACTCCCTTTTTGTAAAAACACATAATCACTCCCATTATGGAATTTTATTGTGACTCCCATTAATAAACAACATTAGTACTCCCATTATGACATCACTCCTACTATTACTTCCCATTGTTGCTCCCATTTGTATGTCACATCGCCACTCCCATTATGACACTACATCATCAATGCCATTGTGACATCACATTGCCACTACCATTGTGATATCAAATTGTCACTCTCATTATGATACTACATCGTCACTCTCATTGTGACTTCACATTGTCACTCCCATTTGTGACATCACATTGTCACTCCATTATTAAACCACATTAGTACTCCAATTAAGACATTACATCGTCACTCTCATTACAAAATCAGTCACACTCATGTCATAATGGGAGTGATTATGTGTTTTTACAATCACATTGTCACTCTCATTATTAAACAACATTAGTACTCCCATTAAGACATCACATCATCACTCCTGTTATTACATCATTGTTATTCCCATTTTTATGCCATATCGCCAATCCCAATATGACATCCTATTGTCACTCCTATTATGACATCACATTGTCACCCCCAGTATGATAACATATATTCACTACCATTATGATATCACATTGTTACTCTTATTTTGACATCACATTGTCACTCCCATTATGACATCACAACGTCACTTTTATTATGATATAAATTGTCACTCCCATTTTAATATGAGATATTCACTCCCATAATGACATCACATTTCCAATATATTATGACATTGTCATTCCCCTTATTATACCATTTTGTCACTTCCCATTATTGATCCACATTAATACTCCCATTATGACATCACCACTACTCCCACTGTAACTAAAATTATTAAACCACTTTAAAACTTCAATTGTTACATCGCATTGTCACTCCCATTATATCACATTGTCTCTCCTATTATGACATCACATTGTCACTCTTATGACATTACATCCTCACTCCCATTATAACATCACATTGTCACTCCCTTTGTGATATCACATAATCACTCCAATTATGTCATCACATCTTTAGCCACTTAACTGACAATTTAAAAAAAAAAAACGCTCAGAAATTGTTGATTTTTTATGATTGAATTAGTTCAAGAAGATCTATTTAAAGCTTATCCATCACAATTTTATATATTGAAAAAAAAAAAAAAAAAAAAAAAAAATATATATATATATATATATATATATAATTTTTTAAATACAGTATACCATAAAAATAGCAAGTTGTATGGTAAACTGTAGTAATGACCATCGACAGTACCATCAATGGCTGATTGCTTTAAACTATTGATGGTTGAGTTCCACATAAAATTGTTCTGATGTATCTGGAAAATCAATCGTAACAATGATCAGGACTGGTCTGTAGGAAATAGGAACTGGAGATGACCATTGGTGGGGTGTCCATCGATGGTTACCATCGATTGTATATAACACCAATCGATGGTAAACCATTGATGGTTTGCACCACTTGATGGTCACCAGTGTACGGCTGACCATGGGCCGATAAAAGCCAGGGGGTGGAGCTTAGTTTACCGGGCGGAGTAAAAAAAAAAAATACAGCTCCTGCTCATCCATCGATGGCAGACCGTGCCAGGCGAGTGGTTAATTCCATTAATATGTCACATTGTCACTCCATTATTAAACCACATTTATGACATCACATTGTCACTCCCATTATGACACCACATTGTCATTCCCATTATGACATCACGTTGTCACTCTCATTATAATGTCACATTATAACTCCCATTATGTAACATATCAATATTCCTATTATGACATATTGGACCTCATTCAGAACCACTCGCAAAAAGCGAGTGCTCGCTCTGAATGAGGGCAGCCATTTTTTTTTTAGCCGGCCTCCTGGCCGCTCGCTAAGCTATGGGTGACCACCCACAGTTTTTGCGAGCGGCCAGGTGATGGTCGCGATGGTCGCAACCATCGGGCTTGCGACGAGACCCTTGTGGTAGGGTCTCGTCTGCCGCAAGCCCCAGTGAGCTTCCTGCTCTAATAGTGATGTCAGTAGGGCCGCCCACAACCGGCAGGCGTTTCATCAGGAATGCCTCCGTTTGTCCAGCCACCCCCCTCCCTGCCTACAAAACGGAGCGAGCTGTCGATCAACATCGACAGCCGCCCCGTTTGTAGTGAGACCCAGAGCGAGTTAATTTCTCACTCGCTCCGGGGCTTGCGCGCACACAGTGCCCCACCATCGACCCGCTTGCGAGCAGGTCTGAACTAGGGCCATTGTCCCATTATGGCATTATATTGTCACTCCCATTGTGATAACACATAATCACTCCTATTATTTCATCACATCGTTACTTCCATTATTACATCACATTGTCACTTCCATTATGAATCCAAATTATTATTCCCTTTATGACATCACACTGAACACAGAAAAAAAGGGATTTGCCCTCCAGTACTCTGCAGCAATATCAACAAATACTTAAATCCTACATGATAATAGAGATTCAGAGGTATTAGGTCCATGGCTGGAATATTTTGGGGTACCTTGCTTCTCGGATGTGAACCCCTTAATATTAGGGATGCCAGTATAGAGGAGCCTTGACGATGGCCTGTCGCTTATTCATTTTTTTGCAAAAGTATGTAACTAATACCTCTGAATCTTTATTATCATGTAGGATTTAAGTATTTTTTGTTGATATTGCTGTGTTCAGTGTAAACCCCGCCCTTCTCAAGCACCTGTGCTTTGTCATTAAGCTGATATGAGCGACCAACATACTTTTTGTTTGCACTCCCATTAATATGTCAGTGTCACTCATTATTAAACCATATTAATACTTTCATTACGACTTCACATCACCACTCCCAATGTGACATTACATCATCACTCCCACTATGACATCACATTTTCACTCCTGTTTTGATAACACGTAATAACTCCCATTATGTCATCACATTGTCACTTCCATTATTACGTCACATTGTCAATCCCATTATTAAACCACATTAATCCTTTTATGACATCACATTGTCACTCCCATTATGACACCACATTGTCACTCATTATTATGTCACATTGTAACTCCCATTATTTAACCACATTAATACTCCTATTATAACATCACATCATCATCACCCTAATATAGCATCACATCATCACTGCCTTTATGACATTACATAATTATTCCCATTATTATGTTACATTGTCACTCCCATTATAAAACTAAAAAAAATACTCCCATTATGACATCACATTGTCACTCCGATTATGAAACCACATTGTCACACCTATTATGACATCATATTGTCTCTCTCTTTAGTATGTAACATTGTAACTCCCATTTTTAACCACATTAATACTCTCAAATATGACATCACATTGTCACTCCCATTATAACATCACATAATTTCTTCCATTATTACCTCACATTGTCTATTATTAAACCACATAAATACTCACATTATAACATCACATCATTACTCCTATTATAACATCACATTGTCATTCCCATTATTACATTACATTGTCACTGCCATTATTCCACATTAGTAGTCCCTTTATGACATCACATTGTTACTTTGCATTATTACATCACATCATCACTCCCATTGTGACATCACATTGTCGCTCCCATTATAACTTTACATTGTCGCCCTCTATTATGACATCACATTGTCACTCCCATTATGTAATCACATCTTTACTCCCATTGTGAAAACACATAATTACTCCCATTTTTATGTCACATTGTCACTCCAATTAATAAACCACATAAATATTCCCATTATGATATCACATCTCATCATTCCAATTATGACAACACATTGTCACTCTTAAATATGACATCACATCATCACTCCCATTATTACGGCAAATAGTAACTCCCATTTTCATAACACATAACCATTATTATGACAAAACATTGTCACTCCCATTATGACAACACATTCTGACTCCAATTATTACATAACATTGTCACTCCCATAATTAATCCACATTAATACACACCATCACTCCAACTATGACATCACATCATCACTCCCTTTGTAAAAACACATCACTTCTATTATGACATCACATCATCAATCTTTTTTTTACATCTCATTGTTACTTCCATTTTTACATCACATTGCCACTCCTATTATGACACTACATTGTCATTTGCATTGTGACATCACATTGTCACTCCCTTTGTGACTTCACATTGTCACTCTCATTGTGACTTCACATTGTCACTCTCATTGTGACTTCACATTGTCACTCTCATTGTGACTTCACATTGTCACTTCCATTGTGGCATTTTATTGTGACTCCCATTAATAAATAACATTAGTATTCCCATTATGACATCACATCATCACTCCTACTATTACTTCCCATTGTTGCTCCCATTTGTATGTCACATCGCCACTCCCATTATGACACTACATCATCAATGCCATTGTGACATCACATTGCCACTACCATTGTGATATCAAATTGTCACTCATTATGATACTACATCGTCACTCTCATTGTGACTTCACATTGTCACTCCCATTTGTGACATCACATTGTCACTTCCATTGTGACATTACATCGTTACTCTAATAATTAAATCACATTGTCATTCCCATTATGATATCACATTATCAATAATATTATGAAAACACATAATCAGCCCCATTATGACATCACATTGTCACTCCCATTATTAAACCACATTAATACTCCCATTATGACATCACATTTTCACTCCCATTATGACACCACATTGTCACTCCCATTTTGACATCATATTGTAATTTTCTTTATTTAATAACATTGTAACTTGATTAATAAACCACATTAATACTCCCGAATAAGACATCACATTGTCACCCCCATTATTGCAACACATAGTCACTCCCCTTTTGATAACACATATTACCTCCCATTATGACATCACATTGTCACTCCCATTATGACATCACATTGTCACTCCCATTATGACATCACATTGTCACTCCCATTATGACATCACATTGTCACTCCCATTATGACATCACATTGTCACTCCCATTATGACATCACATTGTCACTCCCATTATTACATGACATTTTCACTTCCATTATTAAACCACATTAATACTTTCATTATGACATTACATAATCACACCCATTATGACATCCCATTGTCACTCCCATTATAATATCACTTTCTAACTCTCATTGTCACTTCCATATTAATCCGCATTAGTAGTCATATTGTGACATCACACCATCACTCCAGTGATGACATTACATTGTCACTCCCGTTATTATGTCACATTGTCACTCCCATTATTAAATCACATTATTACTCCCATTATGACACCACATATTCACTTCCATTACCACATTACATCATCATTCCCATTATTACATCACATTGTCACTCACATTATTAAACTACACTAATAATACCATTAAAACATTACATCGTCACTCCTATTATTATTATTGTTATTTTTATTCTTACCAGTTATTTATATAGTGCACACATATTCCACAGCGCTTTACAAAGAAATTTTGGTCATTCACATCAGTCCCTGCCCCAGTAGAGCTTCCAATCTATATTCCCTAACACATGCTTACACACATACACACTAGGGTTTATTTTGTTGGGAGCCAATTAGCCTACCAGTATATCTTTGATGTGTGGGAGGAAAACGGAATACCCGAAGGAACCCACACAAGCACAGGGAGAATATAAAAACTCCACACAGAGCCATGGTGGGAATCGAACCCACGACCTTAGTGCTGTGAGGGAGTAATGCTAGCTGTTACACTGTCTGTGCTGCCCAACATCGTCACTCCCATTTGAACGTGAAATAGTCACTCCCATTGTTAATCTTCACTAATACTCTCATTATGACATCACATAGTCACTCACATTATGACATCACACAGTCACTCACAATAAGATGTTGTTTTGTCACTCCCATTATCACGTCATATTGTAACCCCAATTACTAAACCACATTGATAATCCCATTATTGCATAAATGAAAAAAGAGAAACAACCTCACTTGCGCTCCAAATTTTCTCAACCTCGAATAATGATGATCGTTGTTTTTCTGAACAAAAAACACCAGAAAATACCACAATAGTGTAATATTGTTAACACATATAAAAGTTCCAGTTTTTAGTGTTTAGAAAGTAATGGGTGCATAAAAAGAGATCACACTTAAAAAAGACTCCAATAGGTCACACCTTACAAATTCCAATCGAACCACCGAACTTATGAAGGATAATGGATGTTGTGGATTCTTACATGAATGCTTACTTCTAATAGGTAGGTGCAAAGCACATAAAGTTTTCTTTGATGCCCAGTAATCCACCAGTAGATAATGGGAATAATTGTCAGTATAATATATGTATATGGATCTCCTTAAACCAATGTAAGACACTTTTCTACGTGTTTCGGTGCACTGCAGTGTCTTTTTCAAATTGAGTGTCAATATGAATAGACTAAAAAATAAGATACAATAAGGGTATAAGTACCCAAAACTCACAATGATATATATAATAAAAATACTATAACATGCATTATAATCAGGCTTAAGTATATTAGGTACAACAAACCTGACATACATATAAAACAGTATAATAAAATATAAATAGCTCACCACTCCTTATAGCACCATTCCTGAATTATTTGGTTTAAATTCCAGCCATAATGCTGAACTGTAAGAAACAGCTCCCACAATCCCTAGTGTGGCTAAATAGAATTCAGTTGCCTAGCAACTATAGCTCCCGGGCCAATGAGAACTGATGCAAACTGTATGTACTGTGGTTTTTTGAAACCTGGAAGACACTAATGCCACGAGGATCAGAGGCAATGCCCCCTGTATACCTGATGTATGCTGCGACACCACGCTCAAACTGCAACTCCCTCCATAGTTCCCGTGTTGTGCGTCATGTCGCATTTGGATGATCTCTAGTCATCACCATGCGTCAGCCCAGACAACATGATCGGGCTATCTTACGCCCATAGTCCCTAGTGGCGGGTGTCATGGTAACATGATGAGGATAGCTAACGGGGAAATCATGTGTTCCAGCATACATTGTGGAATGCAATTTTGTATTCCACCATTTAAAAATCTCGTAAGTAACTGTAAAATAGGTAGCTAAATAAAAATACCCAATTTACAGCTTTTAGAATATGAATAAAATATTTTTTTTTACTTAACAATGAACAAGAAATATGTAACAGATTCTGTAAATATAAATGAATTAAAAAATATTGATGATAGAATGGATTTTAGAGAAACCACCTGACCTCAAAATATGATTGAGACCTTTTGACCCCCTTCACTGATTTTCATGTTTTTCTTTAAAATGCATTGAGAAGGGGTGGTTTTCATTGCCCTTAATAATGTTCCGGACATGTTCTGCCCACCTAATTTTAACTTGTCTTTCTGTCTTCCCTATGTAAATTAAATCACATGTACATATGATGGCATAAATAATAATTTGTTTTACATGTAATAAAATCCCTAATTTGAACTCTCTGATCTTTAATCAGGAACTCTGTGATTTTCGATTTGGGATTATGACATGACCTGCACATTTTACATTCCCCACATCTAAAGAAACCCTTGTTTCTAGGTAAAAACTGTTTCCCATCTATTGGGAGGGCACTGGAAACTATTTTGTCCTTAATGGTGGGTGCCTTTCTATAAATGAATTTAGGCTGAGATGGTAAGATATTCTTTAGGATGTCATCTTTTAGTAGAGTGTTCCAATTTTTCTTAATCCTTTTAATTTTCTTGTACCTTTGAACTGGGTACTGAAACATATTTGAAAATGGGTATTGTTCTTAATTTCACCATTATCTAATTTCAATAATTATTTTCTGTCTTTTTTCTCTACATCATCCATAATTGTTTGTAAATATGCAGGTTTATATCCTTTCTGTACAAAATTATTTTTCATAAAATGTACTTGTTCCTTAAACTTAATATTGATGAAACAATTATACCTTATATGCAACATCTGACCCCTTGGGACATTACTTAACCAAAGGGGGAGATGAATGCTACCCAGATCAATATATGTGTTACAGTCCATAGGCTTGACATAATTACTGGTATTGATCCTACCATCTGCAACCTCTATATTAATATCCAAAAAATGGATCGAAATTTTACTTAGTAGACTTCATAGTCGAAGGTATTAAGTTCATATTACAACATAACTATGTATGTTTTGCCATTTTTTTTTGCCAGACCAGTGGCACCACTATGGGCATTAGATTTGCACTGAGCTACACAAATATGTTCATGACTAGCTAGGAGAAAGAGAACATCTGGAACACACGGGAGCTTGACGCAAATCTAGTCTTCTGGCGATGCTACATAGACGATGTCATATTCATCTGGAAGGGGGATGTCAACTCAAAACTTTCCCACATCAACAACAATAATAGAGTACTGATATTCACAACAGAACATAGCCAAAAGCAAGTGAATTTCTTGGACCTTACAATATTCATTGAAAACAATAAGATACACACCAGAACATTCCAAAAACCTGTTGATGTTAGCAGCTTCATTTTATCAACCAGTGGACACCATCCAAACTGGTTGACCAGCATTCCTAAAAGTCAATTCACAAGAATCAGACGAAACTGTACATAGGATAGAGATTACACAGTACAAGCAACAGCAATGAAAAAACAATTCAATGAGAAAAAATACAACACCAAGTTAGTAGAGGAGGCATATGAACATGCCAGATTGACAGACAGAGAGACATTGCTACAACCAAAATCAAAACCAACAACTACCAATTAAAAATACAAAACCTGTTTAGTAACACAATACCGCAGACATTCAGATATGTTACGCAAGATACTCGCCAGACACTGGCACATTCTACTACAGGATGATAAACTGTCAGAATTTCTCCCAAGCAAACCAGAACTCATTTTCAAGAAAGTGCCAGACCTGAACAGGACACTAAACAAAAATCACATACCGCCAAAAGAATCAAAACGAAGGACCATTATGGATTTACCACCAGGAAGGGGGTTTCTTCCACTGTGTTAACTGTCACACATGCCACATATGCACACCTTCAACCAAAAGAATCAAACATTCATATCTAAACAAACCAACAAAGAATTCACAATTAGTGAACACATCACATATGCAAGCACAAGGGTCATTTACTTAGGGGAATACCTCTGTGGCCTTCAATATGTAGGGAGAACAAAAAGACCACTTAAAATCAGAACTGCAGAACATGTGCGTAACATTCGCAGAGGCCTAGAATCACAGTTTATCCAACCATTTCCAACTCAAACATGACAAAAACCCATCAGGACTAAGCATCATAGGCATAAAACATGTAGATAAGAAAGAATTGAAGTGAATCTTCACCCTCATAACACAGACCCTAGATGGACTAAATATAATGAAGTCAAAGCCATTATTAGCCACTGACAATTCCTAAATAACAGGGCTCATCTCAATAAATATTGTAGTGGACAAAAAAAAACAAAAGATGAGTCCATATCTACAAAGAGACCCTCTGTATAATGTATAATACAGAATATGTGCTTTATACAATCACAACACAGCACTAATAAATACACGCGTAAACCATCAAATCACCATAGTCATCATTAAACACACCACATGATAAAGCTAAGTAAAGGAGAAAGAGGTACAGATAGATTTCCCCACTAGTGTGCCACATAAAATATGTGATGTGCAACTGCCACCCATTACACATTTAGTACCATAATTATGTGACAACAAACAACTGAAACACAAAAATAATACCAAGACACAGGACACGACATTAACTAAGCAACTAAGAATGTATTAAGCCACATACGATCAGACCTGCAAATATCTACATATTAGTTTATTTCTAAAATAAATTAGATAGTTTCCATGGCAACCACATTAACATTAGTAATGGAGAGACAAACTTTCCTGCAATCAATTACATTTGGCTTCCTTGACAACCAATATGCAAAGCATGGCAGACAGGAAACCAATTAGAACCACACCCAGTTTCCATGACAACCCCTAAGCTAACCACACCTCACAAGAAGCCTATTTAAACCTGATCAAGACACATCCATCATTCACATCCCTGAGGAAGGCCAAAAGGCTGCAATGCCTAGGACAACATTCAATTCATCTTTCAAACACATGATGACATAGGAATGCTTACCGGAGTAAGCACTAACAAGAATAACTATACCCCAGAGATTCCATGGGGGTTTGCTCAATTCAGGAAGCGAAAGGCAAACCAGAGTATCCAGGAAGTGTGCACGCGGCACATGCCATAACTGCCTCCATAAGGACCTAGTCTCCCCACTATCCGGTGGGTAGAGCAGCCAGCTGTGGTGATTGATAGCCGGTGACCATGTGATCATGGTTCCGGTGGTCTCGCTTTGGTGAATCAATAGGTCCTAAAGAGAGTGTGTAACTTTGCCCACACGCCGTCCCTCCAGAGCGCAACCACCCAGGACATTAATCCCATCTGCACTATATATATATTTTTTTCCTATATTTAAAGGACATTGTTCACTATTTTATCCCCCCATTTCTTCTACGTTCATTTGACCATATGCTCCTATACACTACCCATTCCTTGTACCAACCTGTGTACATTACTCCTCAAATTAGAAAGCACTGTGACTTCTGAATTGTTGTAGTATTTACCGGATCCATTAAAACCACCTAACTATTATCCCTGTGTGCTTAGTATTATTAAATCTACATATACATATTGATTGTCACATCAGGTACCTATAGAATTACGCAAACTAGCGCAGGCACTATAACTGTATATATTATCATAAACCTGCATATTTACAAACAATTATGGATGATGTAGAGAAAAAAAGACAGAAAAGAATTATTGAAATTAGATACTGGTGAAAATAAGAACAATATCCATTTTCAAATATGTTTCAGTACCCGGTTTAATCAAAGGTACAAGAAAATTGAAAAGATTATTTATAAAAATTGGAACACTCTACTAAAAGATGACATCCTAAAGAATATCTTACCATCTCGGCCTAAATTCATTTATAGAAAGGCACCCACCAATAAGGACAAAATAGTTTGCAGTGCCCTCCCAATAGATGGGAAGCGGTTTTTACCTAGAAACAAGGGTTTCTTTAGATGTGGGGAATGTAAAATGTACAGGTCATGTCATAGTAACAACTCAAAAATCACAGAGTTCCTGATTAAAGATCAGACAGTTCAAATTAG
Organism: Taudactylus pleione; assembly: GCA_031769625.1. Classification (NCBI taxonomy): domain Eukaryota; kingdom Metazoa; phylum Chordata; class Amphibia; order Anura; family Myobatrachidae; genus Taudactylus; species Taudactylus pleione. The sequence goes on from JAUIMM010000065.1 coordinate 28,966,349, forward strand.
GGATTTTATTACATGTAAAACAAATTGTTATTTATGCCATCATATGTACATGTGATTTAATTTACATAGCGAAGACAGAAAGACAAGTTAAAATTAGATGGGCAGAACATGTTCGGAACATTATTAAGGGCAATGACAACAACCCCTTCTCATTGCATTTAAAGAGAAACATGAAAAATCAGTGATGGGGGTTTGGAATTGCTTGGGTTAAAAACAACTGGAGGACAAAAGATAGAGATATAAGACTGACAAGAAATGAGATTAGATACAGTCAGGTGCATAAATATTGGGACATTGAAAGAATTTTCATATTTTGGCCTCTATTCACCACCACAATGGCTTTGAAATGAAACAAACAAGATGTACTTTAACTGCAGACTTTCAGATTTAATTTGAGGGTAATTACATCCAAATCAGGTGAACGGTGTAGGAATTACAACGGTTTCTATATGTGCCTCCCACTTTTTAAGGGGCCAAAAGTAATGGGACAAATTAAACAATCCTAAATCTAACTTTCACTTTTTAATACTTTGTTGCAAATCCTTTGCAGGCAATTACAGCCTGAAGTTTGGAACGCATAGACATCACTAGGCACTGGGTTTCATCCCTGGTGATGCTCTGCAAGGCCTCTACTGCAAATGTCTTCAGTTCCTGCTTGTTCTTGGGGCATTTTCCTTTCAGTTTTGTCTTCATCAAGTGAAATGCATGCTCAATCAGATTCAGGTCAGGGGATTGACTTGGCCATTACATGACATTTCACTTTTTAGCCTTAAAAACTCTTTGGTTGCTTTTGCAGTATGCTTCGGGTCATTGTCCATCTGCACTGTGAAGCACCGTCCAAAGAGGTCTGAAGCATTTGACTGAATATGAGCATATAATATTGCCCGAAACACTTCAGATTTCATTCTGCTGCTTTTGTCAGCCGTCACATCATCAATAAATACAAGGGAACCAGTTCCATTGGCAGGCATGCATACCCACGCCATGACACTACCAGCACCATGCTTCACTGATGAGGTGGTATGTTTTGGATCATGAGCAGTTCCTTTCCTTCTCCATACTCTTCTCTTCCCATCACTCTGGTACAAGTTGATCTTTGTCTCATCTGTCCATAGGATGTTGTTCCAGAACTGTAATGGCTTTTTTTAGATATTGTTTGGCAAACTCTAATCTGGTCTTCCTGTTTTTGTGGCTCACCAATGGTTTACATCTTATGGTGAACCCTCTATATTCACTCTTGTGAAGTCTTCTCTTGATTGTTGACTTTGACACATATACACCTACCTTCTGGAGAGTGTTCTTGATTTGGCCAACTGTTGTGAAGGGGTTTTTCTTCACCAGGGAAATAACTCTTTTGTCATCCACCACAGTTGTTTTCCGTGGTCTTCCGGGTCTTTTGGTGTTGCTGAGCTCTCCGGTGCATTCTTTCTTTTTAAGAATGTTCCAAACAGTTGATTTGGTCACACCTAATGTTTTTGCTATCTCTCTGATGGGTTTGTTTTGATTTTTCAGCCTAATGATGGCTTGCTTCACTGATAGTGACAGCTCTTTGGATCTCATATTGAGAGTCGACAGCAACTGATTCCAAATGCAAACGTCACACCGAGAATCAACTCCAGACCTTTTACCTGCTTAATTGATAATGAAATAACGAGGGAATAGCCCACACCTGTCCATGAAATAGCTTTTGAGTTGATAGTCTCATTACTTTTGGCCCCTTAAAAAGTGGGAGGCACATATAGAAACCGTTATAATTCCTACACCGTTCACCTGATTTGGATGTAATTACCCTCAAATTAAATCTGAAAGTCTGCAGTTAAAGCACATCTTGTTTGTTTCATTTCAAAGCCATTGTGGTGGTGAATAGAGGCCAAAATATGAAAATTCTGTCTATGTCCCAAAATTTATGCACCTGACTGTATATACATGATTTAAACACCCTCAAACCAAAAGGTCTCAATCATGATTTTGAGGTCAGATGGTTTCTCTAAAACCCATTCTGTCATCAATCTTTTTTTAATTAATTTCTATTATCAAAGTAAAATAATTGTGAAGTCCGCTCAGCTTCTTGGAGTTCCGAAGTTTAAAAGATTTATTTGCATAAAGTAATACAAAGAGTACCGTCCCTTACACTGCGCATGCGCGGTTGGCACAACACGCTTCAATTCTGAACGCACTGACTTCCAATGGTCACTGCAGTACAATATATAAGTTCACATTCAAGTAGTCCTTAGGAAATAAAATCATTCGGTACAGGCAGGGATCTGAGTATACTCATCGTCGTATAGGTCAGTTCCTTCTTTGTGTGTGCAGCCGGATCTTCATTAGCAAGAGGGCCCCGCCAAAGACTATCCCATTCTGGAATTCCTTTGTCTAAAAAGGGTCATGGGAGAGGGGGAAATGTTTGAGTTTCAGAGGAAGCACATTACATTGCTTAATTGCAAACAAAAGGGATCTAAAACATTATACCAATAATATTACATTTATGTTTACAACAGAGATGCAGTATTTACCTATAATACAATACAAATTAAATGCTGATCGAAATAAAGCTAAAAATCAATATGTAGTTATGTAACATTATAAATTAGGGATGAGCGGGTTTGGATTTCTGAAATCCGAACCCCCCCAAGCCCCCCCGATCTGAGTCGTATCCGAGTCAGGCTCGACTTTTCCCGCCTGACTCGGATCTGAAATCAAGGCAAAACTTCATCATCCCGCCTTCCGGATCTCGCAGGTTTTGGATTCTATAAAAGGTCCCAGCGTCGACGCCATTTCTCACTCCGGCTGTCTACAGTGAAGAGGGAGGGTGGGAGCTAGGGCTGGCTGGGCTGTATTGTGCTGCAGTTGTCCATAGGGGCTGTGTCCACTCAGTCCATAGGGGCTGACTGGGCTGTGTTGTGCTGCTGTTGTCCATAGGGGCTGGCTGGGCTGTATTGTGCTGCTGTCATAGAGGCTGGCTGGGCTATGTTGTGCAGTCAGTTGTCCATAGGGGCTGTGTCCACTCCAAAGTCTATAGGGACTGGCTGGACTGTGTGGTGCAGTGTCCCATAAAGGCTGTAGTCCTAGAGTGGTGCTGTAGTGTTGTCCAGGGAGTGATCTGTGCATCAGGGGTGCTCCCTCAAAGTGCACTCCAAAATTTTTTGTTTTCTGTGTTTGTGAATTGTGTGCGCAGTAGCCGCACGTGCATCAACAAAGTAGCGCCAAGCGTGCGCCTGTGTCATAAATCAAGGACCGGCTGGCTTGTCCATTAAAGGGTGCTGTAACCCCCAAAGTGCACTCCAAAAAAAGTAAAATTTTTTTTTTTGTGTTTGTGAATTGTGTGCGCAGTAGCCGCACGTGCATCAACAAAGTAACGCCAAGCGTGCGCCTGTGTCATAACTAAAGGGCCAACTGGCTTGACCATTAAAGGGTGCTGTAACCCCCAAAGTGCACTCCAAACAAAATAACAAATTATTTTCTGTGTTTGTGAATTGTGTGCACTGTGGCTGCACGTGAACCAACAAAGGAGCAGCGCCAAGCGTGCGCCTGTGTCATAAGTAAAGGGCCGGCTGGCTTGTCCTTTAAAGGGTGCTGTAACCCACAAAGTGCACTCCAAAAAAAATAAAAAAATCTTTTTTTTTCTGTCTTTGTGAATTGTGTGGGCTGTAGCCGCAACTGCATCCTCAAAGCAGCAGTGCCAAGCGTGCTGCTTTGAGGATGGGTTAAAGGGTGGTGCAACCCTCAAAGTGCACTCCAAAAAAAATAAAAAAATCTTTTTTTTTATGTCTTTGTGAAATGTGTGGGCTGTAGCCGCACCTGCATCCTCAAAGCAGCAGCGACAAGCATGCGTCTGTCTGTTAAAGGATTACATCGGTGACAGCATCCAAGTAGGCATGTCAGACAGTCCGTACCTGTACTGGCAGGAAAAAGAGGCAATTTGGAGGCCCCTGTACAAACTGGCTCCATTTTACCTGAGTTGCTCCCCATCCAGTGTGTACTCCGAAAGAGTGTTTAGTGCAGCCGGGAACCTTGTCAGCGAAAGGCGTAGGAGGTTGCTTCCACAAAATGTGGAGAAGATGATGTTCATATAAATTAATTATCAACTATTCCAGGGAGACCAGCCTCCAGAATGTACAGAGGGACCTGTGGTGGTGGATTTGAGCGGGGACGAATTAATACTCTGTGAGGATGAGGATGTACACAACACTGAAGAGGGTGAGGAATCGGTGAATGAGGAGGATAAGGACGACATCTTGACTCCGTAGAGCCAGTTTGTGCAGGGACAGATTAATTGCCAGCTTGTTTTGTGGGGGCCCAAACGAACCAATCATTTCAGCCGCAGTCATGTGGCAGACCCTGGCACTGAAATGATTGGTTTGTTAAAGTGTGCATGTCCTGTTTATACAACATAATTCCAAGGACAATTCCATCTTGCACCTCTTTTTTTCTTTGCATTATGTACTGTTTGCGGCCTAGTTTTTCAAACTGCCATCCTGTCTGCCACTGCAGTGTCACTCCTAGATGGGCCATGTGTTTGTGCCGCCCACTTGTGTCGCTTAGCATAGTCATCCAGCTACCTCGGTGCAACCTTTTGGACATAAAAACACTATTGTGAGGTGTGAGGTGTTCAGAATAGACTGGAAATGAGTGGAAATGAAGGTTATTGAGGTTAATAATAGCATAGGAGCAAAAAAACCCACAAATTCTGTGATTTTAGCTGTTTTTATGCTGTTTTTCAAAAACATACAGATCCAAAACACAAAACCCAGAACCCAAAACACGGAAGGGTGGTTTTGGCAAAACCAATCCAGATCCAAAACACGAAGAAAGATTCAGATCCAAAACCAAAACACAAAACACGAAAAGTGGCCGGTGCACACCCCTATTATAAATATACTTAAATTATATTTAAAATAAGAACATTATATTAATGATATGTCATAACCGCACGGTGTGATGATTTCTGCAGGGTCACCAAAGTTATCCTATTGAAATACAGAACAGAACAAGCCCAAGGAATGGTGCAATATTATGAATCACAATAGCATACAATCAGATCTCATACAGTCAGATCTCAAACAATCAGATTGACTAATCATTAACTTGTAACCTATAAAGTAAATGCCTTCATCCAAGATATCTATCTTTAAAAATATTTACAGAATCTGTTACATATTTCTTGTTCATTGTTATGTAAAAAAAATGTATTTAGTCATATTGTAAAAGATTCAAATGGGGTATTTTTATTTAGCTACCTATGTTACAGTTACTTCCGGGATTTCTAGATGGTGGAATGCATAATTGCATTCCACAATGTATGCTGGGACGCATGATTTCCCTGTTAGCTATCCTCATCATGTTACCATGACACCTGCCGCTAGGGACTATGTTAATGATGCATGTTAGTGACTCTGAGGTTATCCACACACAACATGATGACGCACGACACGGGAACTATGGAGGGAATTGCAGTTTTAGCATGGTGTCGCAGCATACATCAGTTATACAGGGGGTGTTGCCTCTGGTCCTCGTGGCTTTAGCGTCTTCCGGGTTTCACAAAACCACAGTACATACAGTGAGCATCAGTTCTCATTGGCTCGGGAGCTATAGTTGCTAGGCAACTGAATTCTATTTAGCCACACGAGGGATTGTGGGAGCTGTTTCTTACAGCTCAGCATTATGGCTGGAATCTAAGCAAAATAATCCAGGAATGGTGCTATAAGGAGTGGTGAGCTATTTATATTTTATTATATTGTTTTATATGTATGTCAGGTTTGTTGTACCTAATATACTTAAGCCTGATTATAATGCATGTTACAGTATTTTTATTATGTATATCATTGTAAGTTTTGGGTACATATCTAGGGGTATGCACCGGCCACTTTTCATGTTTTGGATCTGGATCTTTCTTCGTGTTTTGGATCTGGATTGGTTTTGCCAAAACCACCCTTCCGGGTTTTGTGTTTTATGTTTTGGATCTGTATTTTTTTGGAAAAAAGCATAAAAACAGCTAAAATCACAGAATTTTTTTTTTTTGTTCCTACGCTATTATTAACCTCAATAACATTAATTTCCACTCATTTCCAGTCTATTCTGAACACCTCATACCTCACAATATTGTTTTTAGGCAAAAAGGTTGCACCGAGGCAGCTGGATGACTATGCTAAGCGACACAAATGGGCGGCACAAACACGTGGCCCATCTAGGAGTGACACTGCAGTGGCAGACAGGATGGCAATTTCAAAAACTAGGCCCCAAAGAGTACATAATGCAAAGAAAAAAAAGAGGTGCAAGATGGAATTGTCCTTGGGCCTTCCAACCCACCATTATGTTGTATAAACAGGACATGCACACTTTAACAAACCAATCATTTCAGCACCAGGGTCTGCCACACGACAGTGGCTGAAATGATTGGTTCATTTGGGCCCCCACAAAACAAGCTGGCAATTAATCTTTCCCTGCACAAACTGGCTCTACAGAGGCAAGATGTCCTGACAGGTATGCCGATGACAGTGACAGGTGTGGCTAACACGCACACAAAAAAAACGTTTTTTTTAATTTATTTTTAGTTCAGCAGCCTAGCCACACAGGAATCATTGAGCATGGCTGCTGCTGCTGAGAGTTGATTTTCTCATCCCAGAAGGAGACCAGGAAGAGTGCTTTCCAAAAACATATAAACAATTTACTTAAATAATCCTTTGCAAACCTTCTAAAGGCATTTTCCAACCTGTAAAGGGACATAAAAAAAACATAGTTAGTTAGTGGCCTTAAAGTGAAACTTAACCAGCACAGATATGTGGAAAAGCATAAGCTATATGATTTAAGGCTGGGGTAGCCAACCCTGGTCCTCGAGAGCTACCAACAGTGCATGTTTTCCAGGTCTCCTCACAGAATCACAACTGTAATAAATAATTAACTCCATCTGTGGATCTTTTCAAATGTGGTGCTGGGTAATGAATACACCTGTGCACCAGCTAGGTCATCTGGAAAATGTGAGCTCTCGAGGACTCGAGGCTGGCTACCCCTGATTTAAAGCCTTACGTTGTGTCTTTCTTGAGAATCCTGTGCCTGCTTCTACAGCTAGGAGTGGATTTTCATCCCTGAAGGAGACCAGGAAGAGTGCTTCCAAAAACAATTGAATTAAATAATCCTTTGCAAACCTTCTGTAAAGGCATTTCCCAACCTGTACAGGGACATTAAAAAAAACAGTTAGTTAGTGGCCTTCAAACTGCCATTGTTCCCACTGTCCACTTAACCATATCAGGTATGTGAACAAGCGGAACAGAGCATTAAATGCAACATTTCAGATCTAAGATTTAAGTCTTACGTTATGTCTTTCTTGGGAATTCTTTATTTCTTGAGCGCCATGCCTGCTTGATGTGAGTGAATTTTTTTCATCCCAGAAGGGGACCAGGAACAGGAAGTGTGCTTTCCAAAAAATAAATAAACAATTGCCTTAAATAATCCTTTGCAAACCTTCTGATGAGGTTCACCGTGAAGTGGTAGGTGGGCAAACATCTTTGGCCAAACATGTACTAAGAACCTCTATATATCACCATGTTAATTGATAGTTTATTATTTATTTTTTATATTTCTTATTCTTAGTACTTAGAGTGTGCATCAGCTTCCCCCCTTTTTTCTGCAAACCTTCTGCTCTGTAAATGAATTTCCCAACCTGTACAAGAACATTAAAAAAACAGAGTTAGTTAGTGGCCTTCAAATTGCCGTTGTTCCCACTGTCCACTTAACCATATTACTTAGATATGTGAACAAGCGGAACAGAGTATTAAATGCAACATTTCTGTTTAAGTTTTATGTTGTGTCTGGAGATCATTGAGAAAGCAGAAAAAGAGCTCCACCGCAAGCAGCAGATGACTAAACTCACACACAAAGGTTTAATAGAAATAGATACAACACAAGATCAGATGTTTACCCTGGAGGATCTGTCTGATTCATCATGGTGCCCCCAAGATTGTACAAATTCTGCCAAAAGAGAGACTGACACCACGGCTAAACTTAAGAGTCACCTTCTGGATGTGAATTGTCTCATTTGCATGGGGAAAACCCAACCCTCAGATGAGATGGATCTCAGCCAGTGGACAACATTGAAATCACCATTAAAAGTCACAATGGAAGACTACAGTGTGGATAATCTTTCTTCACAGTCAGGAGAGGCCTCAGAATAAAGAAAAAAGATGCTCTAGGTGCTGAACTTCAAGGGATTTCTCCATCATGTTCTGCAGTGTGGAAAGATTTCATTCACATGTTTTCTATAAAGCAGTTCAAACTTACAGCCTTCAAAGTGTCTGGCTAAAACACCCACCTTGGGCATTTTTGGGCAGCATAGCCCTGCACCACACAGGACAGCACCTGTAAAAATTGTAGTAGGGCAGCGGCCTACACCACAACACACAGGACAGCACCTGTAAAAGGTTTGTTTTTTTTGAAGGGCAGCGTAGCCCTGCACCACACAGGACAGCACTTGTAAAAATTGAAGAAGGGCAGTGGCCTACACTACAACACACAGGACAGCACCTGTAAAAATTATTTGTATTTTGGCAGCATAGCCCTGCACCACACAGGACAGCTCCTGTAAAAATTTAAGAAGGGCAGCGGCCTACACTACAACACACAGGACAGCACCTGTAAAAATTTAAGAAGGGCAGCAGCCTACATCCCAACACATGGGACAGCACCTGTAAAAGTTTTTATTTTGTGAAGGGCAGCATACCCCTGCAACACACAAGACAGCACCTGTAAAAATTTAAGAAGGGCAGAAGCCTACACCACAACACACAGGACAGCCCCTGTAAAAATGATTTGCATTTTATATTTTTGGGCAGCATAGCCCTGCACCACACAGGACAGCACCTGTACAAATTATTTGTATTTTGGGCAGCATACTCCTGTACCACACAGGACAGCCCTTGTAAAAATTATTTGTATTTTTGGGCAGCAGCCCCTTGATAGGAGCACAGCACCCCTGCGCACCTAGCTACGCCGATGACAGGTGTGGCTGGCTAACACGGCACGCACACAGAAAATATATATATATATTTTTAACACTGGTGGTGGTAGGTGTAGAGAGCATCCTTGAAGGACGAGCACCCCCTGAAAACAGCAATACAGCCAGCCAGCCCCTGTGGACAGGACAACAGCCAGCACCTATATGGACAACAGTAGCCAACCAGCCCCTATTGTATATGGACAACAGTAGCCAGCCAGCCAGCATCAGCAACAGCTCCCTCCCTCTTCACAGTAACCAGCCAGCCCAGTATTGTAATGTATAAGTAAAGTTAGTGTACTACTAAGTTTATTATTTTTATTTATTTATTATCACAACAGTACAGTAGCCAACAACTCCCAGCTCCCTCCCTCTGACAGCCCCTATGGACAGGACAAAAGCCAGCCCCTATATGGACAACAGTAGCCAGCCAGCCCCTATGTATGGACAACAATAGCCAGCAAGCCAGCATCAGCAACAGGTCCCAGCTCCCTTCCTCTTCACAGTAGCCAGCCAGCCCAGTATGTAATGTATCACAACACTAGTCAACAGCTCCCAGCTCCCTCCCTCTGCACACACGCTACACAGCAAGAATGAAAAATGGCGGCGATCGTGGGACCTTTTATAGAATCCAAAAACCGTGAGAATCCAACAGCGGGATGAGGATGTTTTGCCTCGATTTCAGTTCCAAGCCAGGTGGGAAAACCCAAGCTTGACTCGGTTCCTGGCTCGGCTCTTTTGGGTTTCGATTTTGGAAATTCCTACGGTTATTGTATATTATTTTTTAGTCTATTCATATTGACATTCTACTTGAAAAAGATGCCGCAGTGCATCAAAACTCGTAGTAAAGAGTGTCCTACATTGGTTTAAGGAGATCCATATACATATATTATACTGACAATACCCGGGTTCCATCTTCAGTATTATTCCACCTATAAGGTATGGCTATCCATAACCTTTATTTTCATCAATACATTTTCTTACATTATATACTACAATTGTATTTCTTCTGATTTATCGGAGATCCATTGAAAATCAATTATCCCCCTTTATCTACTGGTGGATTACTGTGCATCAAAGAAACCTTTATGTGCTTTGCACCTACCTATTTGAAGTAAGCATACATGTAAGACTCCACAACGTCCATTATCCTTTACAAGTTTGGTGGTTCGATTGAGATTTGGAAAGTGTGACCTATTGGAGTCTTTTTGAAGAAAAACAACTGTCATCATTATTCGAGGTTGAGAAAATGTGGAGCGCAAGTGAGGTTGTTTCTGTTTTTTCATCTGTGTATTTTGTTATAAGTTTGGTGACTTATTTGTGACAACTTTGCTGCTCCGGAGTGCAGCGTCATTGGTTTATATACAGTTTTTTTTATATGCCATTATTACATCAGACCGTCACTTTCATTGTGACTTTACATTGTCGCTCCCATTGTGATAACACATACAGATGTGTCCTGCTACATCTTTGCTCCATATGCCATTGTACTATTAGATCACCCTGCTACTGAGAGTGTAATACAACTTTCTGTGCACCAGAAGTCACTTTTCCTAAACTGCACTGTTGATTGCGGAAAAAAAAGACAATGCAATGTCTGTAGTACCGCTGCTTATTGGCTGACAGAACCTATCATTAGGTATGCTATAGTTGTCATGGATCGAGAACTGTAATTGAGTGTGTAATAAAGGATTAAATCATTCAGTGTGCGAGTCCTGAGTACACTTTTGAAAAACAATTATAAATGTGTTCTGCCATAATTATTACAGTATATTATGCTAGATACAGATATCTGCAAGATAACACCTCATTTTAGAAAAGTCAGTGCCAATATGTACAACATTGTTCTGCAGTGATATGCGGCACTCACACAGTAATAAAATGCCTTAGAAATGAATAGTTGGGTTTGAAGGGAACAGTGTAAAACTATAACTGAACAACAAGCCCAGAAAGAGGTGTCTGGACTGCTGTGCCACTAGGAACTTGGACAACATGTCACTAATCGGTACACATCAGTAAGTGCCGGTCACTGTGGCACTGTAGAAAGTGGTGTGCAGCGCTCACACAGTAATGACATGCCTTAGAAAATAACTAGTGGGATTTGAGCAGTGGTGCATAAAACCATCTCTGAGCTACAAGTCTCAGCTCAGAAAGAGGTGCCTTTGGATTACAAACTGACTGTCTATTTTATACCGCACAATTGCAGCAATGCCGGCACTGCTGTGCCACAAGGAGCTTGTACAACATGTTGCTAATCGGTACACATCGCAGCATTAATACACTGAACTTCACACATAAACACTGATTAAAACATGGCCTGAGCATGTGTATGCTCCTATGTGTAATCGTGCATCCTGCATGCTGCTATTACAGTATATGCGGTGGAAAATAGCGGTTAGGCAGCTGTCTTACTCCAGGTAGGAGCTGCAGATTATCCTTCAATGGAGGGATCAGCTGCTTCTCAGCATTTTTAATTGCCTGGTGTGATATCATGGCGCGATAGATCAATTCGCTCCCTTTTAGCAGTGGCTGGAGTGATTTGGTGAGGAGGGATGCCACACGGCTGAAGAGGCTAAGCAACGCCTTGTCCAGTATTACTGTACAGTTACAGTAGGTAAGTATAGCCATATAGGTTCCTCCATAGTGCCTTGACTGTGTGACATAATGTGAATGAGCTTTGTGTGCCATAAAATGTAGAGTTACATGACGAATATACACTGGACAATATGTTGTCCGATCTGGCGGACTGGATGATATATCATCCAAATCACACAGTGTGTACCCGCTATGTTGCTGATGATGCTTGCTCCTGCGCTTCATCACCGACATCTCCAGTCGGACCTACATGCATGTTAACTAGTTTTTGCTCGGCCTGCTGCACATCCGGTATTAAAACAGGTATGAGCATTGGTGGATGAAAACCATTGATGGGTAACCTACCGATGGTCATCCCTAAAGCTGGGTGGGTACACGCGACGGCGGGGGTCTTGTTGCATTTGGCAGCATGGCCCTCACTAACATTGTCGCCTGTCAAACCTGCATGCACGGGAGCTGCATCATCAGTGACATAGTGGGTACACACAACGTTGTGCCCGATATGTCGTCCATTCCGGCTGGATCGGATGACATATTGTTTAGTGTACACCCAGCATAAGGGCCACTACCAGGGGTGTAACTAGGCAATTGAAGGTCCCATTGCAAAAGCTTGTAATGGCCCTTATGTACCAATCAATGGTGAAAAATGTATACAGTATTGTATATCACTTTTGACAAGTACAATGGGACCCCCTAGACTCTGGCCCCCATAGCAGCTGCACCTCTTGCACCAACTGTATGGTAGTTTCACCCACGGCCACTACTGTGTGACATAATGTGTCAAAATGCACTACTATAGTAGGTGATAAAGGGGTAGCTGTATTCTTCCTGCTTTTCCTTTTTAGGTGAAGCAGGAAGTACTACCGATGAGATCCTTGTCTGAGTACACAGCCTAGTGCTGATGTGCTGTGTCCAAACCCTCCAACATGAGCCATTCCATTAGGTACAAAATGCTCTGCTCCTGGACTTCCCTCTGAATGTATGATTGCAGACACCTGTGCTGAAACACCTGTCTCATCTATTACTTAGTTCAACACAGGTGGCTGCTATTATAAATTATGTGGGAAGTCCAGGAGCAGAGTGTTTTGTACCTAATGGAATGGGTCATGTTGGAGGGTAGGTGTGTCTCACCTCCCGGCTGGCTCCACTGAGCATGCGCGGGATGTTGATATCAATAGGTGTAGCTGTCGGAACCAATGGTTCACCGCCATGTGCTGGGGCCGTGTTGTACTCCTGCCCTGTCACAGATTGTGTATAATGGAAGGGCACTACTAATGGCGAAAAGAATTGTAATACAGTAGGGGTTTATTTTTATTCCAATTGTTTTTAGACCAAAGTTAGTAAACATTGCACTGTTTTTGTTACAGTACATCAGCACCAGAGGAGACAACAGCAGGCAGAAGAGGGGGAGACTGCACAGCCAAGTAAGTTCTGTACAGTACAGTAAATTGTGCATACAATCTGGGCCAATGTCTTTTTATATTTTACATCTATTGCAGTGAGAATTTCGATTTTTTTTTTCCTGTTTGTGCAAATGTGTTTGTTTCCATGATTTTTTTCTTAATTGTGTTGAGGCAAAATTACATTATAGTATTTTGTTTCACTGTAGTACGTCGACGGTGCATCCGCTAGATATCCTCCTCCTCCTCCTCTGAGGTGGATGGGGCAGGGTGGCCCGACAACGTTCCCCGGCCAAGTAATTACTTCCTGTACTCTACTGTACCTATTTCCTCCCCTCCCAGTGGATCTACTTCTGCTACTTGTGCCATCTCTATTGTCTGGTCCACGCTTCTCTGATTACTTCCTTCCTTCCCAGCCATATTGTGTCCTGAGAATTATGGTGCTAATTGTTACAACTTACTTGTGCTGTTTTTATGTTTTGGTTATTTTAATGTAGTGTACAGTAATGTTCTGTTTACCCTGTACTTTCCCACTAAGTACATTACTGTGTTTTTCTTTTCTTTACACAGAACACGTCCATATCATTGTGGTGGAGCCGGAGGAGAGCAGTGATTCTGGTAATGCATATGTTACTCTCCTTTAACCCCTTTATTTGACAAGACAACAAAAGTACTTGATTTTACAATAAAGCATTTTTCTTTTACACACAGATCGCCTTATCATTGACGAGTCAATGGAGAGTGCTGATGAGACGGTTTGGTCTCAACTAGGTAATGTAGTGGTGAGAGAGAGTTAAACTGGCTGGAGATGTATGAAGGTGCAATATGGAAGAGGAGCGGTATCAGCGCACGTTATGTGCTCTCCCACATGTATTATTATGGAGCTGTTATTATCGGCCCTGCTATCTTGTGATGCTTGTGAGATCCCACGCATGCCCAGTGTGCCGGCCTAAAGGTGAGACACAACACATCAGCACTAGGCTGATGTGCTGTATACCCAGGAAGGGATCGCCAGAGGGGGGAGTTTCCCCCCCTACCCACTCCGGAAGATAAGAGGTTAATACATACAATACGATGCGTGCCGTTATAATACATCTCCCCGTAGGTCTCCCAATATCGAGCAGTGTGTGCATTCTCTATAATCTGCACATATGTCCTGTGCCTTTTCCTGATTACCTCACTGATCATCCTTGAGGGCGTACATATGCAAACATATTGAAATCTGACTAATGTACTTTAAAAAAAAAAAAAACCAACAGAGCTAATTCTGCTCTGCAGATGCCACCACCAACACTAACATGGGCCACAAAGGCATTTTCGAGGGGGCTACAGTAAAGTAAAGTACAGCAATATTTACTTATTTACTACCACAGTATATAGTAGTGTACTACTTACAGTACAGTACTGTATATTAGTGTTACTTCACTTTTTTAGTTTTTTTCCACAGAACAAGTTCTTTGGGTGATACTGTAGCCCTCTTTCGTTTAATAATCATACATGCCTACTCTCCCGATGTGGCCGGGAGCCTCCCGAAAATCGGGTGCCGCTCCCGGCCCCCCGGAAAAGTAGGCAGTTCTCCCGACTTCTTCAGTCCCCCCGCAATGTAGCGCTAAACCCCCGCTGCGGAGGGGCTGATGACGCGATTCGCGTCATCATAACCCCACCCCCTGCCTTGCAGTGCCGGAAATATCGGCATTGTGTAGCGGGGGCGGAGCCTAAATGTCGCGATCGCGTGGCTCCACCCCCAACCCCACCCCTAAACACTGGTAATGTGTCCGGCCATGCCCGCTCTATACAGGCCCCGCCCCCCTGCTAAACCGACCTGGCTGCTTCCTCCCGGAGGAAGCAGCCAGGATGTAGGCAAGTATGTTAATAATACAATTTTTGGTATACTGATTTTTTTATTTGATTTGATTTTTGTTATAAAATAAACATTTGTTGTTGTACATCCTGTTTTTTATTTATTATTTTATAGTGTATAGTAGAGAAAGTTCTAGCAAATGGCAGGTCAAGTACAGTACATCTGAAGACACAAGAACAGAATATTGGAGTCCAGGGACAGAGAGCAGAAATGTGATGAGAACAGGAGGAAGCTCTATGAGCAGGAAGCTTATACTGGAAGCTCCCTGCTCATGGAGCTCACAGTAAAAGGGTAAGGGGAGGACAAATAGAAGATATAAGGGGTGAGACAGTGTAAGGGGAGCTAAGGGCAGAAAGCAGTGAGAGAATTCGAGAGTGCAAATGGGTGAGGTAGATTACGTGCTAATATGGTTAAGTAGTGGACAGATATGCTGTTTCATTTAATGAAAACCACCAACTATTGTTTATTGTTCATTTTAGTAAAATACATACTGTATAAAGATTTATACAATCTGGTAAAGAGGTAAAGTGTCTGGCACAATGGGCCTGATTCAGAGATTACCTTAATGCAATTGCATCTATGATTTTGCCCGAGCATAGGAATGCCCACTAATACCCTCTCATACAGAGCATAGACATGACAGCATTTGCCTAACCACTCCCATTACCTCCCCCAAATGCTGACTACCTGGCACTCACTTTGTGGATGAAATTGCATGAAAGTGGATTTAAGCAAGTTCACCTGAGCTGTGTACTTTACATCATCTAAAGAAGCAAAGAAGAATTATACCCCTTTTACACTGGAGCTAAAACCCGGGTTATTGCAGGGTTAACCCGGGCAGCTCCTTGGTGTAAAACGGGTGAAATAGCAGGGTTTGACACAGGCGTAGTAGCCCGTGAAACCCTGCTGTGTTTACGGCGCACTCCAATCTTGATGACCTGCAGTGCGCCGCAGGCCGGCCAATTGGTCCGGCTTCAGTGGCGCTTGGAGATGACATCATCTCCAAGCGTCCACTTTCATGCCAGAAAAGCCGGGTCTATGCAGACCCGACTGTGGTGTGAGCGGCGCCGACTCGGGAATGTCCCGAGTCGGCACCGGCTAAATTCCAGGTCTGATCCGCATAGGAACCCTGTTCCAACTCTGGGTCAGACCCGGAATTTTGGTGGAAAAGGGGTATTAAAGAGCAGAAACATATTGGGACCAGTGTTGTAAACTCTGAAATGAAAAACAAGCAACTGATGAGTGTAAAACAAGCCCAAACCAATCCAATAAAGCCCAAAAAGAAAGTACAACTAAATGTTATGGGGGTCATTTAATGAAAACCACAAACTATTGTTTATTAAGGAGGGGATCCCCTCTCTATACCCTCCTAAGTTCTCCTAGTGGCTGGGGGATGGCATCAGTCATCATTGATCTCCTTTCCAGGCCACAAGTACAGTAATTGCAAGGGCATACCTTGATCTGACTGTTTAAATGGCTTACAAAGCATCCTTTATTATGTTAATGAAAGGCTCTTGCTTGCTTTGGGAGAAGGGACCTAGAGGGCACAACAAATTTGTAATGTGATCACAGCACCCGCTCCAAAGATTTCAAAATGCCGCACTGACTGGCACTCTAGCTGTATATCGAATAGCATCCAAGCTCCTAGTAGCAAAGCTGTGCCGACATTACAGCAAGTGTGCGGCATAAAACGCACAGTCAGTTTTTTAATCCAGAGACACCGCTTTCTGGGCTGAGACATGTAGGTCATTGATGGTTTTCTGCACCGCTACTCAGACCCCACAACTAATTTCAAAGACATGCCATCACTGTGTGAGCACCATAGTGAAGGCACTGATGGCTATGTGTCAAGTAGCGACATGTAGTCCAAGACTCTAAATGCACAGCAGTGCTAACATTGCCACAAGTGTGTGGCATAAAATGCACAGTCAGTTTATAATCCAGAGATACCTCTTTTTGGGCTAAGACTTGTAGTCCAGTGATGGTTTTATACACCACTGCTCAAGTCCCAATCCTAATTTCCTAAGGCATGACATCACTGTGTGAGTGCTACACACCACTTTCTACAGTGCTGCAGTGACCGGCACTTACTGAAGTGTACCAATTAGTGATATGTTGTACAAATTCCAAGCAGCACAGCAGTGCCAACATTTCTACAAGTGTGCAGCATAAAATGCACAATCAGTTTGCAATCTAAAGACACCTATTTCTGGGCTGAGTTGTGGTTCATTGAAAATTTCATACAGTGCTGCTAAAACCTTACTACTAATTTCAAAGGCATGCAATCACTGTGTGAGTGCTGCACATGACTGAAAAAAAACCTGCCATGCAGAATTACAACAGTACTATATACTGTATTAAAGTCACTAACTATGCTCTTCAATACTGTACAGCAGGGGTTCCCAACCATGGTCCTCAAGGCACACTAATAGTACAGGTTTTAAGGATAGCCATACTTGAGCATAGGTGTCTTAATTAGTACCTCAGTTATTTTAATTTAACCATCTGTGCTGAAGCATGGATATCACTAAAACCAGGACTGTTAGTGTACCTTGAGGACTGAGGTTGGGAAACACTGCTGTACATTATGTGAATGGTACACTGGTTAGGGCTCCCTATTCTATTATATTCTCTAGTGCCATATTGCTGCTTTATTACTCACCACTTACACTGTATTCACACTTATTTAGTTGAGCACTGGCTACCCAGTGGTGAAGCTGTGTATTGCATGCCATGGATGTTGTCAAGTCTCACTGCGCCTTACTGCACCATGCAGCACTATTCTCATGCTGTGACATAGAAGCCTGTTTGGTGCACTATGAGTAAAGATGTAGCCGGACACATCTGAAATCACTGCCATTATGACATAAGATCATCACTCCCATTACGACATCACATTATCACTCCCATTGTGACATCACAGTGTCACTCCCATTATTAAACCTCATTAGTACTCCCAATATAACATCACATCGTCACTCCGGTTGTGACATCACATTGTATCTCCCATTATTATTTCACATTTTTACTTTCATTGTTAAACCACATTATACCTCCTATTATGACATCACATAGTCCCTCCCATTGTGACATCACATTGTCACTCCAATTATGTCATCACATTGTCACTCCCAATATGACATCTCATTGTCACTCCCATTGTGATATTACATAATCATTCCTATTATGACATCACATTGTCACTCCCATTAGTTAGCCTCATTAGTACTCCCATTATAGCATCACATCGTCACTTCCATTATTGTATCATAGTGTCTTTCCTATTAATATACCTCAGTAATACTCATCAACACTCTCATTATTATATCACATTGTCACTCCCATTTTTATGTCATATCGCCATTCCCATTTTTACATCACATCGCCACTCTCATTCTGACATCACATAATCACTCCCATTATGACATCACATCATCACTCCCATTATGATAATATATAATCTCTCCTATTTAAGGGCAGACTAGATGGGCCAAGTGGTTCTTATCTGCCATCAAATTCTATGTTTCTATGTGATAACACAATCACACACATTATGACATCACATTGTCACTACTATTATGACATTACATAGTCACTCTCATTATTATGTCACATTGTCACTACCATTATGACATCATATTGTCACTCCCATTGTGATAACACATAATCACTCCCATAATTACATCATATTGCCACTCCCATTATAACATCACATTGTAACTCCCCTTTATTATATTACATTGTCAGTCCCATTATTACATCACATTGTCACTCCCATTAGTTAGCCTCATTAGTACTCCCATTATAGCATCACATCGTCACTTCCATTATTGTATCATAGTGTCTTTCCTATTAATATACCTCAGTAATACTCATCAACACTCTCATTATTATATCACATTGTCACTCCCATTTTTATGTCATATCGCCATTCCCATTTTTACATCACATCGCCACTCTCATTCTGACACCACATAATCACTCCCATTATGACATCACATCGTCACTCCCATTATGACATCACATCGTCACTCCCATTATGATAATATATAATCTCTCCTATTTAAGGGCAGACTAGATGGGCCAAGTGGTTCTTATCTGCCATCAAATTCTATGTTTCTATGTGATAACACAATCACACACATTATGACATCACATTGTCACTACTATTATGACATTACATAGTCACTCTCATTATTATGTCACATTGTCACTACCATTATGACATCATATTGTCACTCCCATTGTGATAACACATAATCACTCCCATAATGACATCATATTGCCACGCCCATTATAACATCACATTGTAACTCCCCTTTATTATATTACATTGTCAGTCCCATTTTTAAACTACATTAATTCTCCTATTATGACATCACATCATCACTTCCATTATGACATCACATTGTCACTCCCATTATCATGTCACATTGTCATTCCCATTATTAAACCACAATAATACTGCCATTATGACATCACATTGTCATTTCCATTATGACATCACATTGTCACTTTCATTGTGATAGCACATAATCAATCCCATTATGACATTGCATTGTATCTCCCATTATTTTATCACATCATCAGTCCCATTATTATAAAAAAAATACTCCTATTATTATATGACATCATAATGCCATTATTACATCAAATCCTTACTCCCATTATAACATCACATCATCATTCCCTATATTACATCACATCATCAGTCCCATTATTGCATCACATCATCACTCCCATTATTATTTCACATCATCACTCTCTTTTTTACATCACATCATATTTTAATTTATTACATCACACCATCATTCACATTATTTCATTTTATTATCACTCTCCTTGTTACATTACATTATCACATCATCATTTGCACTATTACATCACAGACTCATTCCTATATTGTATTATTAAATCATATCATTAATCCTATTATTTGATCACTTTATCACTCCCATTATAATATCAACTCATCATAACCAATATTCTATAGTTTCATTACTCCTATTTTTACATCATATCATATTAATTTAATGACATCACATCATCACTCCCATTATTACATCACAACATCACTCCCATTATTACAGCACATTGTCACTCCCATTTTAACAGCACTTTGTAACTCATCACATCATTACCCCTATTGTTTCATCACATTATCAGTCCTATTATTACATCACATCATTACTCCCATTATTGCATCACATTATCAAATCATCCTTCCCATTATTATTAAAGATGTGCGCCAGACCATTTTTGCTGGATTTGGATATGGCTCTGATTTGACATCTGGCTTTGGATTTGAATTTGCCCAACTGCCGTGACTGGATTTGGATCTGGATTTTTTACAGAAATTGACAAAACAAGCTACCAATCGGCTTAAGGCAACAGCTCTACAGTAACAAGATGTCACTGTCTTTGCCATCCTCACCCTCATCAATGTGTTCGTCATGCTCACACAATATTAATTCATCCACACTGAAATTCACCATTACAGAATTCTCTGTACTGTGATGTAATTGCAAAGGTCTTCCTCATGGATTTTCCAGTTGATTTGATGAACATTATCTTTTTCACATTTAGAGGAAGTAGCCTCCTATGCCGTTTGCTCACAACTCTCTCCGAGTACACACTAGAGGGTGGACAGCTTAAGTAATGCAAAGCCAGTTTGTACAAGGGCCTCAGAACTGGCGTGTTTTCCTTCCAGTATTTGAAGGGACTCTGTGACATGTCTATTTTTATGGTGTCTTGAAAATAAACCTCCACCATTCTTTGGGTGGTGATCGTATCAGATGGAGTTAAGGTAGAGGTGTCACTAATATTGGCCAATTCTTTTAGACCCAACCAGATGTCAAAATGCTGGGTTGACTTATCTGCATCACCACTGGGTCTTTTGGGTAAGTTGATTTTTTTTCTGGATGCTGCTGAAGAAACTGAATGAGGAGACATTGTAGTGCCATGTGTCACTTGAGCTGCCAACTTGCTCACCATGAGCTCTTTGCATCTTTTAAGATCTGGCTCAGTTGGAAAGAATGACACAGTATACAACTTTAACCTAGAATCAAGCATGGTTGCTAAAATGTAGTGATCAGATTTTAAGATATTGGCCACCCATGGATCCTGGGGAAGCTAAAAAAGGACTTGATCTACAAGTCTGGCATACTTTGCGGATTCACTTTGATTAATCTCCTCCTTCAATTTCTCCAGCTGATTTTCAAAAAGACTAATTAGGGGAATCACCTTACTCAAGTAAGCTGTTTCAGCACAAGACAGAAAGTACTCTCCATTGTGCTAGGCTAAGGTACATTCTCCCTCCTCTCCCAATGTCATGGCTTGTTGTATAGCTATGGATGGCTTTTTGCTGCTTTTCCATCCGCTGAAGCATATAAAGGGTGGAGTTACACCTTGTTACCACCTCTTGCTTCAGTTGATGACAGGGCATATTAAACTGTTCTTGCAGGTGCTGCAATTTCCTGCATGCTGTTGCTGAATGCTGAAAATGTCCTGAAATTTCTCGGGCTACAGACAGCATCTCCTGCACGCCCCTGTCATTTTATAAAACCCTGCACCACTAAGTTGATCATGTGAGAAAAACAGGGGATGTGTTAAAATTCACCCAGCTGTAATGCTTTCACAATATTTGTGGCTTTATAAAAAATCACAAATCCTGAAGAGAGTCCAAGTGGGGTAAGCCATGTTTCTATGACATCTTAGTTTTTCTAAGAGGTTGTCAGTGGTATGCCTCTTATTAAATCTGGTGATACTCAGAGTACCCTGCCTCTGAATGAGCTGGTGTTGTTTGTTAGATACTGCTTCTGAGGCTGCTGAGGGTGATTCACCCACCCAGTGGGCTGTCACAGTCATGTAATCTTTAGTTTGCCTACTACTGCTTGTCCACATATCTGTATTTAAGTGGACAGTGGGTACATTGGCATTTTGTAGGCCAATAATTAGGTGTTTTTTAAGTCCTGGTACAGCCAGGGAATGGCTTTTCAGATAAAATGAAACCAAGATGGAATTTAGTTCTGGGGACACACCAAAATTAGGATAGTTGAGGGGAATACATACATATATACATTTGGTACCGGGGACATAGGATCTCAATTAACTTTGTAAAACCCACTGCATAAATTGCAGATATTGGACACAGATCTAATACTAGCATAGTCATCTTGGTGTCAGCGATCCACTGTGTGACTGGTTGAGAGCTGTCATACTTGCTTCCCCTTGCAAAGGATTGTTTAACAGTCAATTGTTTTGTTAAACTACTACTAGTAGTCTTCTTGGTCCACTTCTGGGATGAAGATCCACCCCCAGCAGCAGCAGGCCTAGTGCTCAAGGATTCTTTGAGGGTTCCTGGAAAAGGGAGGAGTCACCTAGCAATAACAAATTGGATCATTACATGAACCTCTGATCATTATTGAGGATATTGAGGATGAAGGTGTTGGCGGTGGACATTGCAGGTGCTGGGATCTAGTAGAGAGAAGGGAGCTAGCTGATTCTGGACTGCTTGTTTTTACTTTTTAGCAACAGTTTCTGATGTTATAAAATACTTATCATGAGCTTGCTGCAGATGATGTAATAGCGTGGAGGTTCCAAGATGCTTAACGTCCCTACCTCTACCTACTGTGGTCCCACAATGGCTAAAGATGGCTTTGGCTTGAGAAATGTTGTCAGGATTTGGGTAAAAATAATTCCACACATAAGAGGTGGATGTGTTGGTCCTATGTCCAGACATGACAATGGCCTTCTTCTTATCATGGCCAAGAGCTGCTTCCACTGGTACCTGACTTACACAAACAACATCCTCATCATCGATATCCTCATTAGTGCCAGCGTCAGCTACACAAATATCCCCCTCATCCTTTTGCAATTCCATGGTGGCATCCTCAATTTCTATGTCATCAGCAATACTTATGCTGCTGATCCCCACAAATACAGAGGGAGCAGAATCTGTGGAAGGTGGCTTCTCTGAAAGGTCAGACTCACACATAGCACTCATGGACACACTTCGACTTTCCTCAGGGATTTGTGACATTTTTGTTTCTAAACACCAAGTTTGATTTACTGCCTTTATGGTTTTCAGTTTTTTACACTTCTTCTAAAATCTGACTGAAATGGCCTTTCATTGTCATGAGAGGCAGAAAATGTCTCACTGACAGTTGCAGAACCACTACTCAGAAATAAAGGTCAAGGCCTAAGCCTTTCCTTGTCCCTGAATATGGTGAATGGTATGTTGCCAATTTTCTGGTGATTTTGTGATTTTAGATACCCTGATTTTTTAAAGCCTCTAACCCCTTGAGCATCAGCTTTAGATGATAGTGAAGGACTAGTATCGTCATCATGACTTGTTGCAGCAGCTGCAGTGCTAGCATTTGCTTGCTGCTTCTGCTTTCCTCTATGTTGGTTGTCATGATCCATATTGATGAAAATACTCAAGTTGTACAAAAACTACTTACTAGTATTATGTATTTACTAATCACCACTCACTGCAGAGTCACAGTACTTGTGTGTTATGGACACACAGTGGGTTATGGCCAGCAGAGTCACAGTACATTTATACACAGTGGGCTACAGCCCAAGGAGTCACAGTGCTTGTATACACAGTGGGCTACAGCCCAAGGAGTCACAGTGCTTTTATACACAGTGGGGTATGGCCTGCAGGGCAACGGGACTTGTATACAGTACACAGTATGGTACAGCACAAAAAAACAGTTTTTTAAACTTTTATTATTGTTTTTTACTTTTTTAAACTTTTTTTTAACATGTTGTGTTATCTTGCCACAGTACTTGTGTGCTATGAACATGCAGTGGGCTATGGCCCAAGGAGTCACAGTGCTTGTATACACAGTGGACTATGGTCCTGATTCAGAGGTGCTCGCTATTTGCAAGCGCTCGCTCTGAATCACAAAAAATCTGCCTCCAGGCCGCTTGCATAGCTGTGGGTGACCATCCACAGCTTGTGCGGGCGGCCTGGCGATGGTCGCGACTATCGGGCTTGCGACGAGACCCTTGTGGTAGGGTCCTGTCCACTGCAAGCCCCAGTGAACTTCCTGCTCTAATAGAGCAGGAAGTTCACTACTGACATCACGTGTGATGTCAGTAGGGCTGCCCACAAATGGCAGGCATGCCATTGGGAACACCTCTGTTTGTGCAGCCACCCCCCCAACCTGCCTACAAAATGGGGAAATTCTCTGGAATCCAAAGTGCTCTGAACAGCGGGGATCTGAGTCCACCCGAGCCATGGCTCAGGTCTTCCCACTTGACTCGGATCCCACTGTGAGGCCAAATGTCATCCTCCTGATGTCGGATTCTTGCGAGAGTTCACATCTTCATAAGGCGATGAGACCGGGACTCCGCCATTTCACTCCCATGCTCCACATGCTGCACGCTGTTCTGCTGATAGCTGCCTGAGTACAGGGACTCACAAGTGGCTGTGCTGGCAAAGTGATTGTGTAAGGGGGCACACTGCATGCTGATGTATGCAGCGCTATACTCTGCTGTTTAAGTGGCTGTATCCAGAGACTCACAAGTAACTGTGCTGGTAAAGTGACTATATAGGGGGCACACTGCAAGCAAATGTATGCTGCGCTATACTCTGCTGATTAAAGTGACTGTGTCCAGACCTACAAGTGACTGTGTATAGCGGGCACACTGATGTATGCTGCGCTATACTCTGCTGATTAAAGTGTTGAGATGCACAATTGGCTGTGTGTACAAAAAAAGTTTAAAAAAATACACAAAACTTTCAAGAAAATAAAAGTTTAAAATAATAATAATAAAAAAAAATGAATTTTTGGTGCTGTACACCACTGTGTATACAGGCACCGTGACTTCTTGGACCTTAGCCCTCTGTCTGACTGGCTGGCACACGCGCACTGTAATGCATATACATGCGCACAATGCGAACCATCGGCAGCTATGAGCGAACGCTTCTTAGCGTCCGGGTCTAAATCAGGCCCTTAGCCCTCTGTGTATACAAGCACCGTGACTTCTTGTGCAGTAGCCCTCTGTGTATACAAGCACCGTGACTCCTTGGGCAGTAGGCCTCTGTGTATAAAAGCACCATGACTTCTTGAGCCTTAGCCCTCTGTGTATACAAGCAGCATGACTTCTTGGGCCATAGCCCTCTGTTTATAAAAGCACCATGACTTCTTGGGCCTTAGCCCTCTGTTTATAAAACACCATGCTCCTTGGGCCTTAGCCCTCTGTGTATGAAAGCACCGTGGATTCCTGGGCCTTAGCCCTCTGTGTACACAAACACCGTGACTCCTTGGGCCTTAGCCCTATGTATAAACAAGCACCAGGGCTTAGCCCTCTGTATATAAAAGCACTGTGACTTCTTGGGCCCTAGCCCTCTGTGTATACAAACACCATGACTTCTTGGGCCTTAGCCCTATGTATATACAAGCACCATGACTCCTTGGCCTTAGCCCTCTGTGTATAAAACCACCATGACTCCTTGGGCAGTAGCCCTCTATGTATAAATTAAAAGCACCATGACTCCTTGGGCAGTAGCCCTCTGTGTATAAATTAAAAGCACTGTGACTCCTTGGGCCTTATCCCTCTGTGTAAAAAAGCACTGTGACTTTCTTGGGCTTTAGCCCTCTGTGTATAAAAGTACCATGACTCCTTGGGCAGTAGCCCTCTGTGCATAAATTAAAAGCACCATTACTTTTTGGGCCTTAGCCCTCTGTGTATAAAACCACTGTGACTCCTTGGGCCATAGCTCTCTGTGTATACAAGCACCATGACTCCTTGGGCCTTAGCCCTATGTGTATAAAAGCACCATGACTCCTTGGGCATGGGCCATCTGTGTATACAAGCACCATGACTTCTTGGGCCATTGTCCTCTGTGTATAGAAGCAATGTGGCTTCTTGGGCCTTAGCCCTCTGTATATACAAGCACAGTGACTCCTTGGGCCTTAGCCCTCTGTATATACAAGCACCAAGACTTCTTGGGCCTTAGCCCTCTGTGTATAAAAGCACCATGACTCCTTGGGCCTTAGCCCTCTGTGTATACAAGCACCGTGACTCCTTGGGCAGTAACCCTCTGTGTATAAATTAAAAGCACTGTGACTCCTTGGGCCTTATCCCTCTGTGTAAAAAAGCACTGTGACTTCTTGGGCCTTAGTCCTCTGTGTATACAAGCACCATGACTCCTTGGGCCTTAGCCCTCTGTGTATAAATTAAAAGCACAATGATTCCTTGGGCAGTAGCCCTATGTGTATACAAGCACTGTGACTCCTTGGGCAGTAGCCCTCTGTGTATACAAGCACTGAGACTCCTTGGGCAGTAGCCCTCAGTGTGTGTAAGCACCGTGACTCCTTGGGCAGTGGCCCTCAGTGTGTGTAAGCACCGTGAATAATTGGGCAGTAGCCCTCAGTGTGTGTAAGCACTGTGAATTGGGCAGAAGCCCTCAGTGTGTGCAAGCACCGTGAATAATTGGGCAGTAACCCTCAGTGTGTGTAAGCACTGTGAATAATTGGGCAGTAGTCCTTAGTGTGTGTAAGCATCATGAATAATTGGGCAATTTGTTTGAAATTTTCATCAATATGGATCACAACAAATAACTGAGTGTAGAGCAGAAGCAGCAAGAAAATGCTAGCAGTGCAGCTGCTGGAACCAGCATGCAGGAGATTGCAGCACCTGCAAGAACAGTTTAATTTGCCCTGCCATAAACTAAAGCTGATGCTCAAGGGGGTAGAGGCTTTAAAAAAATATGGTATCTGAAATAAAAAAATCGAGATTTCACACGGTTAAACACAAAATAAACTTTAAAGGTTAGTGCAGAAAAACAGAAAATTGGCAATATACCATTCACCACACACAGTGGCAAGGTAAGGCTCAGACCTTGACCTTTATTCCTTAGTGGTGGTTCTGCACCTGTCAGTGAGGCATCTTCTGCCTCTCATGATGACAATGAAAGACCTTTTAAAAGAAGTGTAAAAAACTAAAAGCCACTAAGTCAGTAGATCAAACTGTGGACCTCATTCAGAGCCACTCGCAAAAAGCGAGCGCTCGCTCTGAATGAGGGCGGCCACTTCTCTGTAAAGCGCCAGCCTCCTGGCCGCTCGCTAAGCTGTGGGTGACCAGCTGTGGGTGACTAGTAGAGCCGGAAGCTCACCACTGACATCACAAGTGATGTCAGTGGGGCCACCCCCAAACAGCAGGCGTTCCTTCGGAAACGCCTCCATTTGGCCAGCCACCCCCCACCCCACCTACAAAACGGTGCGTGCTGTCGATCACCATCGACAGCCACCCCTTTTGTAGTGAGCCCCAGAGCCAGAAAATTTCTCTCGCGCTCCAGGGCTTACGCACGTGCAGTGCGGCCACTGCGCATGCGCAGGGCCTCAACATCAACCTGCTTGCGAGCGTGTCTGAATGAGGCCCAGTGTGTTCAGAAACACAATTGTCAGAACTCCCTGATGAGAGTCTAAGTGTGTCCATGAGTGCTATGTGTGAGCCTGACCTCCAGAGGAGCTGCCTTCCACAGTTTCTGCTCCTTCTGTATTTGTGGGGATGAGCAGCATAAGTATTGCTGATGACATAGAAATTGAGGATGCCAACGTGGAATTGCAAAAGGATGAGGGGGATATTATTGTAGCTGATGCTGGCATTAATGAGGATATTGAGGATGATGATGTTGTTTGTACACAATAGGTGGAACACCTACTATTCCTGACTTGCATGGGTGTGTGGATAAGGTAAGCACTCTCCATAGCTGGGCACTCGAGTTCGAGGCCTGGAAAGGAAAGATGTAATTTTGTAAATCAACATTTTTTATTTATTTTTTTTAATCCACAATACAGGATTAAATAAATGATTAAATAATTTGGTGTGTGAGTCCTGTGTTTTACAAGAATACATACAGTGTCTGCATTAGTGTGAAGATGCATGCACTGCATTACAATGCATGCGCAGCATTTTTTAAAGACAGAGCAATTCAAGTTCAATATTATTAAGGTACTCTATCGACCTCAATACATTGCTCCAGACTTTCCATCACTTTTCATTTCTATGGTATGCCACCCATCTGTATTTTACGTTAAACCTCTATAGACATTGTATTGTACTCATTACAGGCCATCTGTACTGTATACTGTTGCTACATGGTGTAAAGATGCCTGGCTTAAAGATGCATTTGCAGTTTTTCATTGAGAGAGAATATTTCAGGTTCAAGTACTCTGCTCAACTTTACACATTGCTCGGCACTTTCCCCTTCCCTTCATCTCCATAGGTTGCATTAGAATCTAAACCACGATAGATAATGTCTTGCTTGATGGGACCCTTCCCACCTAACCTAAGCCAGCATGAGCCACTCATCACAATCTCCCAGGAGAGTGGAGAAAGGGAAGCTGCCTAAAGTATGAATGTGTTACACACTGCAATTTGTGCCATGCTCTTCGGTGGGAATTTTGGTCCTTGGTAATGGTACCCCCACCATTACTCATTTCTATTCAATCCCACTGAGCTCACTGACCCAGTGTATAGCATCAATGATCAATGTGTGTGTGTGTGACCCAGGTGGAACTATATATCTCAGCATGAAAAGCACTAAATTTGAGGCAACACTGATGGCCCAACTGATGGTGCGATTTATGGTGCAATATTAGATTAGTGGTGCAACATACAGTGCACCTGGTAAATAAAGTCATGATCACTATCTTAAAGGTATGACATGTAGTACACCCGGTGGACAGCATCAATGTTCAGTGTGTGTGTGGCTTGCTATTGTGTCATATGGTGCATATGGATGCAAGGAGAAACTTAGTGGTATATTTACTAAAGTGAAAGGTTTAAGAAATGGAGATATTGCCCATGGTAACCAATCAGATTCTACTTAACATTTAACTAATTACCTTCTAGTAGATAATAGCTAAAATCTGATTGGTTGCTATGGGCAACATCTTGACTTCCAAAAACTCTTACTTTAGTAAATATACCCCATATTACGATTGAGCTTCTGTGTTTTTATTCTGTTCCTAAATTGAGACCCAGGTGGAAATACTAGTCTCAGCATGAAAAGCAAATGACTTGAGGCAACACTGATGGTGCATAATTATATATATATATATATATATATATATATATAATGGTCCGGCACTCACATAGTAAGGATAACTTCGCCCGATGCCCCCACAAAAAAAGATGGTAACTGCAATACCACGCATGCGGTGCTCAGGGCTATACGGTATATCAGAATAGAAACTACAACATAGTAAGTTGCGTATGCAACTTACTGTATTGTAGTTTCTATTCTGATATATAGCCCTGAGTGCCGCACCTGTGGTATTGCAGTATATATATATATATATATATATATATTAGGGGTGTGCACCGGCCACTTTTCGTGTTTTGTGTTTTGGTTGTGGATCTGGATCTTTCTTCGTGTTTTGGATCTGGATTGGTTTTGCCAAAACCACCCTTCCGTGTTTTGGGTTCTGGGTTCTGGGTTTTGGATCTGTATTTTTTTTTAAAAAAAGCATAAAAACAGCTAAAATCACAGAATTTGTGGGTTTTTATGCTCCTATTCAATTATTAACCTCAATAACCTTCATTTCCACTCTTTCCAGTCTATTCTGAACACCTAACACCTCACAATATTGGTTCTATGGCCAAAAGGTTGCACCGAGGTAGCTGGATGACTATGCTAAGCGACACGAGTGGGCGGCACAAACACGTGGCCCATCTAGGAGTGACACTGCAGTGGCAGACAGGATGGCAGTTTGAAAAACTAGGCCCCAAACAGTACATACTGCAAAGAAAAAAAAGAGGTGCAAGATGGAATTGTTCTTGGGCCCTCCCACCCTTATGGTTGTATAAATAGGACATGCACAC
Source organism: Taudactylus pleione (assembly GCA_031769625.1). NCBI lineage: Eukaryota > Metazoa > Chordata > Amphibia > Anura > Myobatrachidae > Taudactylus > Taudactylus pleione. The sequence goes on from JAUIMM010000065.1 coordinate 28,996,035, forward strand.
TTTAACAAACCAATCATTTCAGCGCCAGGGTCTGCCACATGACTGTGGCTGAAATGATTGGTTCGTTTGGGCCCCCACAGAACAAGTTGTTTGTGTAAGTCAGGCACCAGTGGAAGCAGCTCTTGGCCATGATAAGAAGAAGGCCATTGTCAAGTCTGTGCATAGTACCAACAAATCCACCTCTTATGTGTGGAATTATTTTTATCCAAATCCTGACAACATTTGTCAAGCCATTTTTAGCCATTGTGGAACCACAGTAGGTAGAGGTAGGGACATTAAGCATCTAGGAACCACCATGCTATTACATATCTGCAGCGAGCTCATGACAAGTGTTTTATAACATCAGAAACTGGTGCTAAAAAAATAAAAACAAGCAGTCCAGCATCAGCTAACTCCCTTCTCTCTACTAGATCAAAACATCTGCAATTTACACTGCCAACACCCTCATCCACAATATCCTCAGTAATGATCAGAGGTAGTCCAGCATCCAATTTGCTAGTTGACTCATCCCCTTTCCAGTACTCCAAGAATCCTTGAGCACTAGGACTGCTGCTGCTGCTGGGTGTGGATCTTCATCCCAGAAGTGGACCAAGAAGACTAGTAGTAGTAGTAGTTTAACAAAACAATTGACTGTTATCTCTTGCAAGGGGAAGCAAGTATGATAGCTCACATCCAGTCACATAGTGGATCGCTGACACCATGACAGCTATGCTGGTATTAGATCTGCATCCAATATCCGCAATTAATGCAGTGGGTTTTACAAAGTTAATTGAGGTCCTGTGTCCCCGGTACCAAATGTATATATGTATGTATTCCCCTCAACTATCCTAATTTTGGTAGTACACTTCTGCTTTTCTTGTATGGTCCTCCACTTGAGCTAGCGAGCAGTGTCTAGTGGTGAGGAAAGATAGGGAGGAAATGCTCTCAACTCCTGGGTGATCAATGCAAAGGGTAGCCTTGCTGCTGGGGAAGCGATGTACATGCACCCTGCATGAAATGAAATGGGTGAGTGATGTGATCATGCCCTGTTTTCAAATACTTGCCGAAAGCTTCCTGCACAAGAACCCGATCCCTTCGTCCAAAATGTTGCTTCTTAGAGTACCCAAATATTAAGTGCCAGGGGCCCCCAACTCCTTAATCCAGCTGTAGCTTTCATACCTGTTGGTAAAATAGAGGTCAGAGGGCTACTGATGAGGCAGTGCCAGTCCTAGCAAATGTTTTTTTATGTTTGGGAAAATGCGGAGGTTGTTTGAGAATAAATGGTCATAAATACAGGTTAGATATAGACCATAGTTGCAGACTATTTAAAGATCCTCTCCAGGAAGAAGCCTAGAGAGTAGATGTATCTTCCCACTTCAGGGGATGGGGCTGGGCTCCTTTGTCATTTTTGCCTCATTTATCCCTGCCTTCTCCATATGGAGCCGTGATTCCTGGCAATAATCTTCCCATCCTGTCCACTTTACTAGGAAGTTGATGGTATGTAGAAATTCTGGACACTCTTTCGGGGTTGCATGGGGTTAGCTGAAAATTTGTGAGCCTCCCACAACTTCCAGGAGAGTAGGTAAGTCTGATATATACAGAGCATGCATTCCATAGGGCATATTTAAGCAACTTAAAAATAAAAAGTACCAGAATGTTTTTGGTTTTCTGTTTTTATATAGTGTACAGAATCAGAATGAATATGGGGGATGTGAGTGTACCTGGATTTAGTGATAAACCACCACTTTCTAGGTGAAAAGAATTACTGTACAAAGTAGAGAATAATATAGAAGATATAAAAGTCTTATTTGTGTCATCAGGCTGAGGACATTACAGTTTACAAAATAAAAATCCATACATTTTAAATATATTCTATTTGATAAGGCATGTTTTTTATTTATATTTTATGTATATTTGTGAATGTATGATTAAATTAATTCATATTACTATACATCAAATTGAATCTAGCTTTAATATTGGAAAATTCATTTTGAAACAGCAGGTGGCACTGTTGCTTTACCAATTCCATATAAATAGACAAACTTGTCACCTATTGAATGGGAAATGTGGCTTTCAGACCTTGGAAGGGATAGAGAAAAAACCAAAGATAAGGGAAAATTGTAATAGTTATTCAGCATGCATATAAATTGAGTTAAATGAATGTACTTGTTTGATGAGTTAACTGTGGGTTTTGACTTGAGTCCTATTTTTAACCAAGCAAACTTTTTCCAGTATTCAGAATCTGTTTGCATTTCCACTTTACATGTCGAGAGAGGTATAATTTGTCCAGGGTTATTGTGTTAGATAAGAGTAAATTAACATCAAGTTATCTGAATATAGCCTGGACTGGGGGTTATTTCTTGCACAATTAGGATTTTCTAAACTACACTGAAGAAGTTTTGTGTTTCTAAAAAGGCAAAACAGTGAATCTGAAACACTGGCAGTCCTAAAATATGTCCATAGATATCAGGTCCTGTTCTTTTGGAACTGGTTATAATCTTGTGTACTACTACAGCAAAGGAGGATGTCACATATAATTTACCAGGAAAGTTCAAGTGAATCTACTCTTAGTAGTAACAATGGATATGTAAATTGTGTAGCAGTATACAGTAAGATGTCATAACCTGTGGTGGTGACAAAATGAGAGCAGCTTACAATTGGGTGCAACTGACCAATATACATTGCATAGTAAAATCACAATTTATAAGCAAAAACAAACTTTCATCTTAATTCTATGCATAGTCAAATAATGCATCAAAACAACATATTACACTTTAATAGGAGGCACCATTACAGGCAAAAGTCTCCACTTATTCCATATATTTGTTCATCTCTTTACGGTTACTGCTGAATAAACTACTCTGATGATGTGTGACTATCAGTGGTGCAAAGAGATATTGGTACTACAGATGTTTCCTGCTACATCTATGCTCATAGCACAGCACTCTGGCTTCCTTGGCACAGCATGTCAATACGCGTTTTGGTGTGGCGTACTGTATGCCGCAAAAGACTACTCGCCATGCAGTTTAACAGCTGGGTGGCGAATGCTCCACAGATGAAAACTACAGTACTGAATAAAATACTGTAGCAGTGGATGGTGATCTGTGGGAGGCTGGCCAATCACGTTCAGGTAGTGTAAACAGTCATTCCTCCTGGTGCTTGAAAAAATCACTTTGTGTTAAGACTAAACCGCTATAGACATTATAATCATTGCGAGCTGTCCATACTGTATATTGTTGCTACATGGTGTAAAGATGGCTGGCCTAAAGATGCACAGACAGTTTTTCATAGAGAGATCATTTCTGCTCAACTTTATGCATTGATCCGCACTTTCCTCATCCCTTCTTCTCTATGTTATGACACCCAGCTTTATTATACTATAAGCCGCTATTGACATTGTATTGTACACGTTGGTGTAAAGACGCACTCTAGACATGACATTCACAATAGGTGTAAAAGCTGCTATGGCTGGCTTGTGTGGGCGATTGGGTAAGGTGAGCGCTTTCCAAAGCTTGTGCCATCGGATCAAGGCCCAGAAAGGGAAAATATCATTTTGTAAAACAATATTTTTATTCATTTTTTTTTTGTTTAATCTACTATACAGGTTTAAATAAAGGATTAAATAATTTGGTGTGTGAGTCCTGTGTTTTATAAGAATACATATCTACATTGTTGTGAAAAAGAATGTGCAGCATTTCATAAAGACAGGGGAATTAAAGTTCAATATTATTAATGTACTATGCCAAACTTAATACATTGTTCCAAACTTGACACCACCTGTCATCTCTATGTTATGCCACCCAGCTGCATTAGACTCTAAGCACTCTTAACATGACATACACAATAGGTGGAACACCTACTATTCCTGACTTGCATGGGTGTGTGGATAAGGTAAGCACTCTCCATAGCTGGGCACTCGAGTTCGAGGCCTGGAAAGGCAAGATGTAATTTTGTAAATTAACATTTTTTATTTATTTTTTTTAATCCACAATACAGGATTAAATAAATGATTAAATAATTTGGTGTGTGAGTCCTGTGTTTTACAAGAATACATACAGTGTCTGCATTAGTGTGAAGATGCATGCACTGCATTACAATGCATGCGCAGCATTTTTTAAAGACAGAGCAATTCAAGTTCAATATTATTAAGGTACTCTATTGACCTCAATACATTGCTCCAGACTTTCCATCACTTTTCATTTCTATGGTATGCCACCCATCTGTATTTTACGTTAAACCTCTATAGACATTGTATTGTACTCATTACAGGCCATCTGTACTGTATACTGTTGCTACATGGTGTAAAGATGCCTGGCTTAAAGATGCATTTGCAGTTTTTCATTGAGAGAGAATATTTCAGGTTCAAGTACTCTGCTCAACTTTACACATTGCTCGGCACTTTCCCCTTCCCTTCATCTCTATAGGCTGCATTAGAATCTAAACCACGATAGATAATGTCTTGCTTGATGGGACCCTTCCCACCTAACCTAAGCCAGCATGAGCCACTCATCACAATCTCCCAGGAGAGTGGAGAAAGGGAAGCTGCCTAAAGTATGAATGTGTTACACACTGCAATTTGTGCCATGCTCTTCGGTGGGAATTTTGGTCCTTGGTAATGGTACCCCCACCATTACTCATTTCTATTCAATCCCACTGAGCTCACTGACCCAGTGTATAGCATCAATGATCAATGTGTGTGTGTGTGACCCAGGTGGAACTATATATCTCAGCATGAAAAGCACTAAATTTGAGGCAACACTGATGGCCCAACTGATGGTGCGATTTATGGTGCAATATTAGATTAGTGGTGCAACATACAGTGCACCTGGTAAATAAAGTCATGATCACTATCTTAAAGGTATGACATGTAGTACACCCGGTGGACAGCATCAATGTTCAGTGTGTGTGTGGCTTGCTATTGTGTCATATGGTGCATATGGATGCAAGGAGAAACTTAGGGGTATATTTACTAAAGTGAGAGGTTTAAGAAATGGAGATATTGCCCATGGTAACCAATCAGATTCTACTTAACATTTAACTAATTACCTTCTAGTAGATAATAGCTAAAATCTGATTGGTTGCTATGGGCAACATCTTGACTTCCAAAAACTCTTACTTTAGTAAATATACCCCATATTACGATTGAGCTTCTGTGTTTTTATTCTGCTCCTAAATTGAGACCCAGGTGGAAATACTAGTCTCAGCATGAAAAGCAAATGACTTGAGGCAACACTGATGGTGCATAATATATATATATATATATATATATATATATATATATATAATGGTCCGGCACTCACATAGTAAGGATAACTTCGCCCGATGCCCCCACAAAAAAAGATGGTAACTGCAATACCACGCGTGCGGTGCTCAGGGCTATACGGTATATCAGAATAGAAACTACAACATAGTAAGTTGCGTATGCAACTTACTGTATTGTAGTTTCTATTCTGATATATAGCCCTGAGTGCCGCACCTGTGGTATTGCAGTATATATATATATATATATATATATATATATATATTAGGGGTGTGCACCGGCCACTTTTCGTGTTTTGTGTTTTGGTTTTGGATCTGGATCTTTCTTCGTGTTTTGGATCTGGATTGGTTTTGCCAAAACCACCCTTCCGTGTTTTGGGTTCTGGGTTTTGTGTTTTGGATCTGTATTTTTTTTTAAAAAAAGCATAAAAACAGCTAAAATCACAGAATTTGTGGGTTTTTATGCTCCTATTCAATTATTAACCTCAATAACCTTCATTTCCACTCTTTCCAGTCTATTCTGAACACCTAACACCTCACAATATTGGTTCTATGGCCAAAAGGTTGCACCGAGGTAGCTGGATGACTATGCTAAGCGACACGAGTGGGCGGCACAAACACGTGGCCCATCTAGGAGTGACACTGCAGTGGCAGACAGGATGGCAGTTTCAAAAACTAGGCCCCAAACAGTACATACTGCAAAGAAAAAAAAGAGGTGCAAGATGGAATTGTTCTTGGGCCCTCCCACCCTTATGGTTGTATAAATAGGACATGCACACTTTAACAAACCAATCATTTCAGCGCCAGGGTCTGCCACATGACTGTGGCTGAAATGATTGGTTCGTTTGGGCCCCCACAGAACAAGATGGCAATTAATGTGTCCCTGCACAAACTGGCTCTACGGAGGCAAGATGTCATCCTCATCCTCCTCAACCACCGATTCCTTGGATAAAACAGGAAAAAGGGATTTAGGTGTCCCTGGACTGCTTACGGTCTTAGCCAAAGTTTGTGAACTTGACAGTAACTTTTTATGCATGCGCTGCAGGTACCGTATAAGGGAGGATGTTCCTAGGTGGTTAACGTCCCTAACCCTACTTATTTCACCTTTACATATGGTACGTATGGCAAGACAGTTGTCCGGATTTGGATAGAAATATTGCCGGACCAAAGAGGTGGAATGTTTGGTCTTCTGCCCAGGCATGACCGTGATGGGCTTTTTCATCCCACGGACAACAACTGTCTCCCTCAGAGCCTGATTTAAACAAACCACATCACCATCAGAATCCTCCTCGCCAACTTCCTCCTCAGCGCCAGCTACACCAGTATCCTCATCCTGTTGTATTTCAACAGTGACATCTTCAATTTGCATATCAGCAAGTGGACTGTGGGTGCTCCTTTCAGCACTTGCAGGGGGCGTGCAAATGGTGGAAAGAGCCACCTCTTCCCGTCCAGTGCTGGGAAGGTCAGGCATCGCAACCGCCACCACACTTGGACTCTCCTTGGGGATTTGTGATATCTTCTTAGAACGCAAAGTTCTTTGCTGGGCTTTTGCCAGCTTAACTCGTTTGATTTTTTTAGCGGGAGGAGGGCTTCCATCGTCATGTGAAGCTGAACCACTAGTCATGAACATACTAGTCATACTAGTATGACACACACTAGTCATAGGGAAAGACCTTAGCCGTTCCTTGCCACTCCGTGTCATAAATGGCATATTGGCAAGTTTACGTTTCTCTTCAGATGATTTAAATGTTTTTTTTAAGGTCATTTTCCTGAACTTTGTCATTTGGGATTGTATGTGGCCTCTACTATGACATTGGGCATCGGCCTTGGCAGACGACGTTGATGGCATGTTATCGTCTATGTCATGACTAGTGGCAGCAGCTTCAGCACTAGGAGGAAGTGGTTCTTGATCTTTCTCTATTTTATTTTTATCGGAGAAAGTTTGGTCCTCCATTTATATTATATCGATTTGATATATACGTGCGGCTAAGGCGCACACAAACACAGAAAATATTTTTTTATTTTTGCTGGAGAGTAGTGCACTTTGTGGTTTACACCACCCTTTAAGAAATGAGCCAGCCGGCTCTTTACTTATGGGACACAGGCGCACGCTTGGCGCTGCTCCTTTGTTGATACACGTGCAGCCACAGTGCACACAATTCACAAACACAGAAAATGTTTTTTTATTTTGTTTGGAGTGTACTTTGGGGGTTACAGCACCCTTTAATGGTCAAGCCAGCCGGCCCTTTACTTATGACACAGGCGCACGCTTGGCACTACTTTGTTGATGCACGTGCGGCTACTGCGCACACAATTCACAAACACAGAAAATATTTTTTTATTTGGTTTGGAGTGTACTTTGGGGGTTTCAGTACCCTTTAATGGTCAAGCCAGCCGGCCCTTTACTTATGACACATGCGCATGCTTCGCGTTGCTCCTTTGTTGATGCACGTGCGGCTACTGCGCACACAATTCACAAACACAGAAAATATTTTTTTATTTTGTTTGGAGTGTACTTTGGGGGTTACAGCACCCTTTAATGGTCAAGCCAGCCGGCCCTTTACTTATGACACAGGCGCACGCTTGGCACTACTTTGTTGATGCACGTGTGGCTACTGCGCACATAATTCACAAACACAAAAAAATATATTTTTTTATTTGGTTTGGAGTGCCCTTTGGGGGTTACAGCACCCTTTAACGGACAAGCCAGCCGGCCTTTTACTTATGGGACACAGGCGCACGCTTGGCGCTGCTCCTTCGTTGATGCACGTGCAACCACAGTGCACACAATTCACAAACAGAGAAATTTTTATTTTATTTTATTTGGAGTGCCCTTTGGGAGTTACAGCACCCTTTAGCGGTCAATCCAGCCGGCCCTTTATTTATGGGACACAGGCGCACGCTTGGCACTACTTTGTTGATGCACTTGCGGCTACTGCGCACACAATTCACAAACACAGAAAATATTTTTTTATTTGGTTTGGAGTGTACTTTGGGGGTTACAGCACCCTTTAACGGTCAAGCCAGCTGGCCCTTTACTTATGACACAGGCGCACGTTTGGCACTACTTTGTTGATGCACTTGCGGCTACTGCGCACACAATTCACAAACACAGAAAATATTTTTTTATTTGGTTTGGAGTGTACTTTGGGGGTTACAGCACCCTTTAACGGTCAAGCCAGCCGGCCCTTTACTTATGACACAGGCGCACGCTTGGCACTACTTTGTTGATGCACGTGCGGCTACTGCGCACACAATTCACAAACACAGAAAATACATATTTTTTTTGTTTGGAGTATACTTTGGGGGTTACAGCACCCTTTAACGGACAAGCCAGCCGGCCCTTTACTAATGGGACACAGGCGCACGCTTGGCGCTGCTCATTTGTTGATGCACGTGCAGCCACAGTGCACACAATTCACAAACACAGAAAAAATATATATTTTTTTTAGCACTTGGGGGGAGCACCCCTGATGGACAGAGCACCCCCTGGACAACACTACAGCACCCCTTTAGGACTGAGACACTGCACAGGACTTTGGAGTGGACACAGCCCATATGGACAACTGACTGCACAACACAGTCCAGCCAGCCCCTATGGACTTTGAAGTAGTGGACACAGCCCCTATGGATAACAGCAGCACAGCACAACACAGCCAGCCCCTATGGACTTTGAAGTAGTGGACACAGCCCCTATGGACAACAGCAGCACAGCACAGCACAACACTACTCTGCACTACATTACACTACACTACACAGCCCAGCCAGCCCTAACTCCCACCCTCCCTCTTCACTGTCCACAGCCGAGTGAGAAAATGGCGCCGACGCAGGTACCTTATATAGGATCCAAAACCCGCGAGACCCGGAAGGCGGGATGATGACGTTTTGCCTCGATTTCAGATCCGTGTCAGGCGGGAAAAGATGAGCCTGACTCGGATCGGCCTCGGATCGGGGGGGCTCGGGGGGTTCGGATTTCAGAAATCCGAACCCGCTCACCCCTAATATATATATAATCTCCAAAAAGTCCTTAACTATAAGAACAAGGCGACACTCCAGTACACGGTGTAGAAAAATTGTATTCAATAAAACATCAGAGACATAATCAACGTTTCAAAGTCCACAGACTTTTTCCTCAGGATATGTCACAATTGGTGAAACAACAATCAAGCAAACAAGTGCCAGTGTCTTACCATAAATACACAATTAAGGCACCATATCCTCTCACCGATCAGCACCACATCTGGATTAGGGGGCGGGGCCCACATGTCTCCAACCGGAAGTGACACGGACGATGTCTGAGGAGGTTGCTAAGCAACCATTAATGCCACAGTACTCCAGAAAGCAGGAACAAAACTTGCCTGCACCCGGGACTGGAAGTGATGCTGTTGTTGTTTCATTCAGTTGCCAAGCAACTCATGATGCCCAGGCTCCATATGTCACAGCGCTGAACGGAGAGAAGAAAGCACAATAATACACATACTGTGATAAATACAAGACCATGTTTCACATGGAAATACAGTGCTTAAGATAAAAAAATTTAAATACATAGTATGGCATACCGTAATACTCAATGCAACTACCGCATATCTATGAAATAATTAATATCTATTTAATACTATTTCTTATACATCCTAAAAGTAAGGGACCAGAATATAAGACTATTTACATAGCTATATACACAAATCTTCAAGCAAAAACACAAGGAGAATTAGCCCTAGCAGGATAGCTCCCATAAATCATCAGAAAAATATATTTAATGCTATCATCTCATCCCCTCGGCGCTATCTTATCTAATCTATGGATCCATCAAGACTCACATTGGCTCAATTTTTTTGCCTTGGTCCCCTCCGCTGATGTCCTTGGGGACATGGTCTATTATTTTATACCTCAGGGTTGCTAATGTATGATGTGCATTTTTAAAATGGCATGCGACAGGTTGTTCATTATTGCAACCATCAAGAGCCACTCTAATAGCAGAGCAATGGAGCGCCATGTGCTCCCTAAAAGTACATATTGTTTGCCCCACATAATAGAGCCCACAGTGGCACATAATGATGTAGATTACATATTGAGATTGGCAACTCAAAACATGTTTAATGTCATACTTATGACCCATATGGGTTGTTTAAAGTAAGTCCCAGGCTCCAAATACCTACATGTAATACATGAAGCACACCTATAACACCATGTTTTTTTCATTTGAAAAGGGAACATTGTATTGGGCTTCTTAGGTGTAGATGCAATTCTGGAATTCACCAAGATATCTCTAAGATTATGCCCGCGTCTATAACAGGGCATGATTTTTTTATTTTTGAAAACAGGTAAGTCACGGTTACCCAATATTATAGGCCACAGTGCTCGAGAAGCATGGGGCAGGGCATGACTTGTCATGGTATATTTAGTAACAAATGGAATTTTATTGATTTTGGACCCTGGATCTTTCTGGCTAAGTAAATCTGCACGTGAAATTTTTAATGTTTCCTCCTTGGCTTCAATGAGGATGTTCTCAGTATAGTCCCACTTTGAAAACTGTTGGGCCACCTGATCTATAGCTGCAGCTACAGCCGTGGGTTCTGAAGTAATTCTAGCTGATCTGTACATTTGTGATTTAGGAAGCGCTTTCTTTAGGGCAGGGGAGTGGCAACTACTAAAATGCAGCAGGGTGTTATTGTCTATTTGCTTATGAAAGACCTCTGTACTGATTTTGCCCCCTCTGATCTTAATATTTACTTCAAGGTAATTGATTTCAGAAGTACTAAGGCTATACATAAATTTTACTGGATTATCTTGAATATTTATAGCCTCAATAAACTATATTAGTTGACTTTCACTCCCTGTCCATAACAGAAACAGATCATCGATGTATCTAGTGTTAAAGAAAAACCGAAAAAGTGGGCGCTAGATATATAGTTTAAAAATTAATGTTATAATGTACAGCTGTGTGAGCTGCACCCACAAAAATGGAACAGGAACTCCACCCACTATATTGAATCACACAATAAAAAAATGGGAGCACTAAACATGCAGCTGCTGATTTGAAAATTATTCAACATTTATTCAATAAAACAATTAGTCTCATATATTAAAAACATAAGGCATTACCATGGTAAGCAGATGGAATCATTGGCCAATATATATTTATATACTATATTAAAAAGCAAACAAACATAAATGTAATGTATCAATAAAATTAATGAAGCCAATTGAAGGAAGTAGTGGTAGCAAACAGCAGTAGCACAGCGTAGGTTCCAAGCATATATCTCAGTTAGTATTAGTGCAAATATTTCAAATCAAATGGATTAGTATGCCAAAGCAGCAAGAAGTTAGTTTGGAGAGTTGATAGTTTGAGCAAAACAGCTTCTAATGATATATTTGTATAATATATCTTTTGCTATATGGCAGTCCTTACCTCTACCCAATCCTGGGGAGGATAATCTAAATGCCTAATCCGTATGGTCTGTGCACTATTAGTATGCCTGTTGGCATACTTGGTATCCACAGTCCACTGTAAATACCTTGCAGTGTGGGAGATGTGCTCAGGTCCTGTGGCAGAGAGCCCTCCGCTCCCGTATTCTGGCACTCCTGGCTGCTTCTAATGTGGTGATGGTGTGCAGAACTCTGTCCACATGTGGTCTGCTGTTTCTGGTTTTGGTGCTTCCGGCTGTGCGTTCCACCTGTGTCTCACGGGTCAGCTGATGTGTTTCTCCGCCCAATGATGTGGCAGTTTCTTCAGAGGATGACTCACAGTTCACTGGAGCCTCATTATATCCCTCAGAGTAAATGCTGATTGGCTGATAGTCCCACAGACTTTTAACTTCTTCAATTACTCTGAGGATACTTAATTAGGAAAAAAACTTTAGTTTTCACCTATATATATAAATCTTTCAATCAAACCTTTTGAAATGGATTGTAATTCACCAATTTATTTTTACATTGCAATTAAACTTCTAAAAATATTGGAATTTTAATATACCTCGAGGTGTCTTATCAGAACCAAAAAAATATATTATATGCATATTATAAATAAAAATATATAAACCGGGATATGGATAATTATCATATGTCATCTCCTATTTTATAGTTGTAAAAAGAAAACATTCAGACCTTCTCTTTATTTTTTAATGATTCTCCCATTCTTTCTCTCCCTCCTTTTGATATGAATATAAGTACATAGTTAGGTGATATTGTATATGTTTATACATCTTTAGCATGTTTAATTATAAGAGACTATTTATTTATATAGACATATTTTGTAAGTAATTTGATTGATGGTCTATAGATGTGTGGAACATACAGTATATAAATCTAATAACATATGTGGCAAGATTTATTGGTAGAAAGATAAAATTGTAATCCTTTTCAATTATAGTGCTAAATATAAATGGCACCTATATATAGATCTAGTATGTTATGATATATCTTAATATTCTGTTTTCTTTTTACAACTTTAAAATAGGAGATGACATATGATAATTATCCATACCCCAGTTTATATATTTTTATTTATAATATGCATGTAACATATTTTTTTGGTTCTGATAAGACACCTCGAGGTATATTAATATTCCAATATTTTTAGAAGTTTAATTGTAATGTAAAAATAAATTGGCGAATTACAATCCATTTCAAAAGGTTTGAATGAAAGATTTATATATATAGGTGAAAGCTAAAGTTTTTTTTCCTAATTAAGTATCCTTAGAGTAATTGAAGTAGTTAAAAGTCTGTGGGACTATCAGCCAATCAGCATTTACTCTGAGGGATATAATGAGGCTCCAGTGAACTGTGAGTCATCCACTGAAGAAACCGTCATGTCATTGGGCGGAGAAACGTGTCAGTTGACTAGTTAGACACAGGTGGAACGCATAGCCGGAAGCTGGAAGCACCGAAACTGGAAACAGCGGACCACGTGGGGACAGAGTTCTGTACACCATCACCACATTAGAAGCAGCCAGGAGTGCCAGAATACGGGAGCGGAGGGCTCTCTGCCGCAGGACCTGAGCACATCTCCCACACTGCAAGGTATTTACAGTGGACTGTGGATACCAAGTACACCAACAGGCATACTAATAGTGCACAGACCATACGGATTAGGCATTTAAATTATCCTCCCCAGGATTGGGTAGAGGTAAGGATGCCATATAGCAAAGGATACATTATACAAATATATAGTTGGAAGCTGTTTTGCTCAAACTATCAACTCTCCAAACTAACTTCTTCCTGCTTTGGAATACTAATCCATTTGATTTGAAATATTTGCACTAATACTAACTGAGATATATGCTTGGAACCTATGCTGTGCTGCTACTATTTGCTACCACTACTTCCTTCAATTGGCTTAATTAATTTTATTGATACATTACATTTATGTTTGTTTGTTTTTTAATATAGTAGATAAATATATCTTGGCCAATGATTCCATCTGATTACCATGGTAATGCTTTATGTTTTTAATACATGTGACTAATTGTTTTATTGAATAAATGTTGAATAATTATCAAACCAGCAGCTGCATGTTTAGCGCTCCCATTTTTTTTATTTTATGTATCTAGTGTACAGTTTAATATACCTAGATACTTCAGAATTCAAAAAGAAAAATTGATGCTCTTGTGCAAACATAAAAACATTGGTGTATGATGGGGGCACAGTGGACCCCATTGCACAGCCCGTGCACTGTAAATAAAATTGATTATCTTGTAGAATTTTTTTTTTGTCAAAATAAACTCCAATAATTTCAAAAACAACTTTATATCTAAAGCTGCAAAATCATTATCCTGTAAATATCTCCGCATTAAACTCAAACCCATATCATGGAGGATATTGGTGTAAAGACTTTTTATGTGTAACGTACACAAAATGGTCCCTTCAGGAATCTCACCAACATCATTTAACTTCAACAAAAACTGCGTAGTATCTTTCAAATATGTTAACTGCTTTATAACCAATGGCTGTAAAAAAATATCAAGAAATTGAGAAATCGGTTGCGACAGGGATTGATGGGCAGAGATGATAGGTCTGCCCGGTGGATCCCTGGCATCCATGTGGACCTTGGGTATAGAGTACATTACAGGTACAAATTGAAAAATGGTTATTAAAGTGTCCAATAACTTTTTGTTAATTAATTAATTTTGAAATGCTGTAGTCAGGATCAGGTCCAGGGCTTTCTTATACTCTGCAGAAGGGTCCAATGTGGCCCCATCGTACACCAATGTTTATATGTTTGCACAAGAGCATCAATTTTTCTTTTTGAATTCTGAAGTATCTAGGTATATTAAACTGTACACTAGATACATCGATGATCTGTTTCTGTTATGGACAGGGAGTAAAAGTCAACCAATAGAGGTTATTGAGGATATAAATATTCAAGATAACCCTGTAAAATTTACATATAACCTAAGTACTTCTGAAATCAATTACCTTGATGTAAATATTAAGATGAGAGGGGGCAAAATCAGCATGGAGGTCTTTCTTAAGCAAACAGACCGTAACACCCTGCTGTATTTTAGTAGTTGCCACTCCCCTGCTCTAAAGAAAGCGCTTCCTAAATCGCAAATGTACAGATCAGCTAGAATTACTTTGGAACCCATGGCTGTAGCTGCAGCTTTAGATCAGGTGGCCCAACAGTTTTCAAAGTGGGACTATCCTGAGAACATTCTCATGGAAGCCAAGGAGGAAACATTAAAAATTTCACGTGCAGATTTACTTAGCCAGAAAGATCCAGGGTCCAAAATCAATAAAATTCCATTTGTTACTGAGTATACCATGACAAGTCATGCCCTGCCCCATGCTTCTCGAGCACTGTGGCCTATAATATCAGTTGACCGTGACTTACCTGTTTTCAAAAAAAAAAAAAATCATGCCCTGTTATAGACGCGGGCATAATCTTAGAGATATCTTGGTGAAATCCAGAATTGCATCTATACCTAAGAAGCAATGTTTAACCCATAACAATGTTCCCCTTTCAAATGAAAAAAAAAACAGGGTGTGCTTCATGTATTACATGTAGGTATTTGGAGCCTGGGACTTACTTGAAACACCCCCATATGGGTCGTAAGTATGACATTGAACATGTTTTGAGTTGCCAATCTCAATATGTAATCTACATCATTATGTGCCCCAGTGGGCTCTATTATGTGGGGCAAACAATACGTACTTTTAGGGAGCGCATGGCACTCCATCGCTCTACTATTAGAGTGGCTCTTGATGGTCGCGATAATGAACAACCTGTCGCACGTAATTTTAAAAATGCACATTATACATTAGCAACCTGAAGTATAAAATAATAGACCATGGCTCTCATTCAGAGTCGATCGCTAGATACAAGCGGTCGTTCTGAATGAGGGCGGCCACTTGTGGTGTGATGTGCGGCCTCCTGGTCACTAGCTAAGCAATGGGTTACCATCAACAGCTCTAGCGAGCGACCCGGTTGATGGTTGCGATGGTGAGGACCATCGCGACCATCGGTGCTTGCGACGAGACCCTAAGGTTGGGTCTCGGCAAGCGCAAGTCCCAGGGAGCTTCCTGCTCTGATCGAGCAGGAAGCTCAACACTGACATCATTGCTGATGTCAGTGAGGCCACCCCCAAATGCAAGTGTTCCATCGGGAACACCTCCGTTTGGCCGGCCACCCCCCTTGCCAGCCACCCAAATGGGGCGAGCTGTCAATCACCATCGACAGCTCGCCCCCTTTGGTGCAAGACCCATAGCGATGTAGCACCCGTCGCTAGCCGGATCTCGTGCATGCGCACATCGGAGCTGGCTCTGACGTGCGCATGCCCAGTGGGCAAACATCGACCCGGTTGAGAGCGCTCAGCGCTTGTGACTGGGTCTGAATAAGGCCCCATGTCCCCAAGGACATCAGGGGAGGGGACCGAGGCAAAAAATGGAGCCAATGTGAGTCTCGATGGATCCATGGATTAGATACGATATCGCCGAGGGTGCTTAATGAGATGATAGCATTAAATATATTTTTCTGAGGATTTATGGGAGCTATCCTGCTAGGGCTAATTCTCCTAGTGTTTTTGTTTGAAGATTTGGGTATATAGCTGTGTAAATAGTCTTGTACTCTGGTCCCTTACTTTTAGGATATATGAGTAGAAAATCCCAATATCAGTGGGTATAGGGGATATGGCAATATAAATATAAGTATAAGAAATAGTATAAAATATATATTATTTCATATATATACGGTAGATGCATTGAGTATTACGGTATGCCATACTATGTTTTTATTTTTTTTTATCTTAAGCACTGTATTTCCATGTGATACATGGTCTTGTATTTATCACAGTATGTATATTATTGCGCTTTCTTCTCTCCATTCAGCACTGTGACATATGGAGGATTGGTGAGCCTGGGCATCGTGAGTTGCTTGGCAACTGAATGCAATAACAACAGCTTCATTTCCGGTCCCGGGTGCAGGCAGTTTTGTTCCTGCTTTCTGGAGTACTGTGGCATTATCGGTTGCTTAGCAACCTCCTCAGTTATTGTCCGTGTCACTTCCAGTTGGAGACACATGGGCCCCGCCCCCTCCTCCAGACGCGGCGCTGATCGGTGAGAGGATATGGCATCTTTATTGTGTATTTAACGTAAGACACTTGCACTTGTTTGTTTGATTATTTGTTTCACTAATTGTGACATATCCTGAGGAAAAAGTCTGCGGACTTTAAAACGTCGATTATGTCTCTGATGTTTTGTTGAATACAATTTTTTAAACCGTGCAGCCTTGTTCTTATAATTAAGGACTTTTTGGAGATTATACCTTGCTTTAGGAGGGCACCCCACCTTTGGACTTGGTATCCAGAGTGCTAGGCTTAGTTGGAATATACAAGTGTGGTGAGTAATTCACCCAGCATATGCCAGAGCACCGGAAAGCGTTTGCTCCATTGATTTGCATTGACTGTGCTGCTTTATCAAACAATTTCTGCAGCGTGTTGCTGATTGGGAGATGCTACCTGTGTTTACTCACTCGGACTGCTAGGATTTTGTTATACAATCTATATTGCTGCAGCATGGAGACTTCAGGAATATTGCCTGACCCCACCACTTTTATTGGCATACAGCAACACTTTGGAGAAACTCTCAGTTTCACAGAGGATCAGGCTACAGCAATTCTGTTTCAAGTCTCCTCTTTAGTTGATAATGAGGTGGTGTCTTTCTTATGATGTATATCAACAATTGATCAAATGGAGAAAAAGAGAGATCAATTATTTCCAAAATGGGACTTCCTTGTCCGACTATTTCTGTGCAAAACTAATTCCCCATGGCTTTCACATTCGAAATATGCCAATGATTGGACAAAACAGTGCTGAGTTCTGTCGCCAGTGGATCAGCATTTTGAACAAATGTAGTTTCAACTTAATGCTCCTGGTTAGCGCTACATGGTGTATGGAGCAGCTCCATTGGGCTTACGCCAGAGATCTCATTGCAACCCCTCCACTGGGCATGTGCCAGAGATCCCATTGTAACCCCTCGTAGCTGACAGCCACTACAGCGCCGATGTGCAGACATTGGTGCAAGTTTGTATTTTTAAATGCACAATCAGTTTGTAAAACAGAGACCTCTCTCTCAGACAGAGCCAACTACTAATTTCTGAAGTCATGAAATCACTATAATGTCGAAGTCTGGGACAGCGCTGACAGTGGCGCAAGTGTGCAACTTCAAACACACAGTCAGTATGCAATACAGACAACTCGGCATGCGCAGTGCAATGATCTTCCATTTGCCATGGCATAGTGCTACATGGCATATGGAGTGGCTCCACTGGGAATGCACCAGAGAACCCATTGCAACCCCTCCACTGGGCATGCGCCAGAGATCCCATTGTAACCCCACGAAGCTGACAACCACCACGGCGCAGACGTGCCGACATTTCGCAAGTTCGCATTTTTAAGCGCACAATCAGTTTGAAATACAGAGACCTCTCTCTCAAACAGAGCCCACTACCAGTTTCTGAAGTCATGAAATCACTATAGTGTCGATGTCTGGGACAGCGCTGACAGTGTCGCAAGTGTGCAACGTCAACCGCACAGTCAGTATGCAATACAGACAACTGGGCATGCTCAGTGCAATGATCTTTCATACGCCACTGGCATATGGATCGGCTTCACTGGGCATGTGCTAGAGATCCCATTGCAACCCCACCACTGGGCATGCACCAGAGATCCCATTGTAACCCCTCGGAGCTGACAGCCACCACAGCGCCGACGTGCCGACATTGGTGCAAGTTTGCATTTTTAAAAGCACAGTTTGTAATATAGAGACCTCTCTCTCAAACAGAGCCCACAACCAGTTTCTGAAGTCATGAAATCACTATAGTGTCAAAGTCTGGGACAGCGCTGACAGTGGGCAAGTGTGCAACTTCAACCGCACAGTCAGTTTGTAATACAGACAACTGGGCATGCGTAGTGGAATGATCTTCCATACGCCATGGCATAGCGCTACATGGTGTATGGAGCGGCTCCACTGGGCATGCGCCAGAGATCTCATTGCAACTCCTACACTGGGCATGCGCCAGAGATTCCATTGTAACCTCTCAGAGCTGACAGCCACCACAGCACCGACGTACCAACATTGGCACAATTTTGCATTTTTAAATGCACAATCAGTTTGTAATAGAGACCTCTCTCTCTAACAAAGCCCACTACCAGTTTCTGAAGTCATGAAATCACTTTAGTGTCGAAGTCTGGGACAGCGCTGACAGTAGCGCAAATGTGCAACTTCAACCGCACAGTCAGTATTTAATACAGACAACTGGGCATGCGCAGTGCAATCATCTTCCATACGCCATGGCATAGCGCTACATGGCATATGGAGCAGCTCCACTGGGCATGCACTAGAGATCCTATTGCAACTCCTCCACTGGGCATGCGCCAGAGGTCCCATTGTATGTGACTCCCGACCCACTGGGCATGTGTAGTACTATGATCCTCCATACGCCACTGGTATTTGGAGCGGCTCCACTGGGCATGCGCCAGAGATCCCATTGCAACCCCTCCACTGGGTATTCACCAGAGATCCCATTGTAACCCCTCAGAGCTGATAGCCACCACAGTGCCAACGTGCCAATATTGCCGAAAGTTTGTGGTTTTAAACGCACAATCAGTTTGTAATATAGAGACTTCTCTCAAACAGCACACCAGTTTCTGAAGTCATGAAATCACTATAGTGTAAAAGTCTGAGACAGTGCCGCTATTTTGCGTTTTCAAATGCACAGTTTGTAATATAAAGACCCCACTTTTAAACAGCCTACTACTAATTTCTAAAGTCATGAAATCACTATACAGTAATCTGGGATTTCAGTGTGTGACTCTCGACACACTGGGCATGCACAGTAGAAATAGACTTGAAATGCCATAGTGCGACTAGCTTTGTGCTACATGGGTACTGTATTGGAGTGCCATACACCCCTTTATTGAGCACACAGTGGCATAAAGTAGCATAGAAATGCAGGTGGTAGGAAGTTGTGGATAATGTATTGAATACTGAACTAGTGAAGATTTAAAAAATATATATATATTTTGAAGGTCTCGAACCCACGGGACAAGAAGATGGGAGAAGCAGTGAAGCTAGGCATTAACCCCCTAGCACAAACACTTCAGCCCGATTCTACAGTAGTTCCTAAAGTCATGAAATCACTACAATGTCTAAGTCTGGGATAGTGCTGACAGTACTTACATTGTCGCAAGTGTGCAACTTCAACCGCACAGTCAGTGTATAATACAGAGCTGTGCATGCATGTGAAATATTTTTATATAAAAGTAGAGGACTCACACACTTAATGATTAAAAACTTTATTACACATTCTTCTACAGCCCTGATTCCATGTGGAAAACGCTGTACTACTGTATAGTGTACCGAATCACCGCTTCTGTCAGCCAATCATCGGGCAGTGATTCAGAACATGCATTGGAAATCAGACGCATGTGCTGTGTAGTTTAGGAAAAGTGACACCTGGTCCACAAAAAGTTGTATTACACATTATGACTTTTTTCCAGTGCTACGCTACACTACATTACGAAACTTTCTGTGTGGCGTGACTCATGGCGTAGTGTGTGGCGCACCATACTTGGCGCGCTACATGGGATATGGAGCAACAAACTAGCTGGGCACATCTGTACATATGAATACCAATATATGACTGTAGAAGAATGACATGGCACATGGGGCATTAGTACTTACTCTCTTGTGGAGGGGTGGTTTTCCCTGCCTCCTCCACCTCCAGCTCCATCACTACTATATTTAGGTTGACTTTAAAAAAAACAGTAATATAATACATTATTTCCACAATTATGATTTTTAATACATGTAGATAAATAATTGTTACAGTAGTTGCTACAACAAGTACAGTATGGTACAAAAAATATTTCACAGAAAGGGTTTTAATAAGCTACAGTATAGTAAAGGAGGGAGACAATGTACATGCTGTAGTATAGTACTTGCGCATAGGGGACCTTGGGCCGGACATCTCCTCTGTGGCCTCCTCCTGCCTCTACTGCTGGTGTGGTTGTTGTCCTGTGGTTAAATAGACCCTACTGTAGTACAGTACTGTAGATTACATATAGTAAGTCTCTCCCCAAACCTTCAATCTGTATACACTGTATATGAAAACAAATGTCCTGACTGAATGTCTCATCAATGCCCTGCCCAAACCCCTAGAAACATACATTGTTTTACATGCATTACTTTAGCCCGCCCCCTCCCTATGGACCCACAAATTCCCTGTAAAATCTCCCCATCCTGCCCACTTCACTAGGAAGTGGGTGGAATGCAGGAGATCTGCTTACTCCTCTGTGGGTGCAGGGGCTACCATAAAAACGGGAGCCTCCCGTGACTTCCAGGAGAGTAGGCAAGTGTGATGTACTGTACTGTGCAACACTTACTGACTTGGAGAGGGGGGTTGGCTGCAGCCTCTTCCTTCTCATCCTCTTTCTGCTGCCACTACTGGCGCCGCTTTGCTGGTGGAGAACCTGTGGGGAAAAAATGTATTGTAAGTTTGCCTCAACCCCATTTGGAAAGAAAAATTAACCCCTACTCCCCTTTAGCTGAAACCTCAATAACGCAAAGATACTGTACACAGAAATATTATATTACACATAAATACCAATATATGACTGTAGATGACTGATGCGGGTCAATAGTCAACATACTGTACAGTAGTTAATTTTGCAGTCCCGATCGCAGTGGAATGTTTGCGCATGTGCACTGCGCTGCATATGCATGTGCAGAATGCAACAATCGGCTGATTGCGTGCCTAATTACAGTTGCGATCCTTGCTGAATCAGGCCCTAAATGCATCCAGCTAATTGTGTCCAAAATTTGAATCTGGCAAAATAGTACATCGTAGACATTTTGCACAAAATACTCAATGGTCGTTGGTTTCACTTGCTTCATTCAGTTGTTTTTAAGTCAGTATAAAACATGTTCTCATGCATTAAAATTTTACACGCACACAACATCGTGTGGATGATGGCGAGAGAGCAGGTAGTTAGTGACCAATGTGAGTTTTTTTTAGAGGAACATACAGATTTTTTCTTAAACAAATGTATGTAAAATTGTTTAAAAGTGCCTTCTTCTGCACCAGCTGCACCCCAACCACGTCAAACAGTTGCACCATCCATGCCCCAAAGCCGCATCATGGAGGAAACAAAGGAGCAGCCACTCCCTTCTTCACTTCTTCTGGGTGAGACTGTTGGCACATAATAAACATGTTAGCATTGCAACACACACACTTTGGACCTCATTCAGAGCCGCTCGCAAAATGCGAGCGCTCACTCTGAATGAGGGCAGCCGCTTCTCTGTAAAGAGCAGGCCTCCTGGCCATTCACTAAGCTGTGGGTGACCACCCACAGCTTTAGCGAGCAGCCAGGTTGATGGTCGCAATGGTCAAGACCATCGCGACCATCGAGGCTTGCGACGAGACTCTTGTGGTAGGGTCTCATCTGCCGCAAGCCCCAGTGAGCTTTTGGCTCTAATAGAGCTGGAAGCTCACCACTGTCATCACAAGTGATGTCAGTGGGGCCACCCCCAAATGGCAGGCATTCCTTTGGGAATGCCTCCATTTGGCCAGCCACCCCCCACCCCACCTACAAAATGGGGCGAGCTGTCGATCACCATCGACAGCCACCCCTTTTGTAGTGAGCACCGGAGCGAGAGAATTTTTCTCTCCCCCCATGGCTTGCGCACGCGCAGTGCAGCCTCTGCACATGTGCAGGGCTTCAACATCGACCCGCTTGTGAGCGCTCAGCGCTTGCAAGTGGGTCTGAATGAGACCCTTTATCTGCAAAGTGAGATGTACTAATTTGTCTACACAAAACAATTAATATTTGTTTAAGGCATTTTACAGCATTTACACAGACATACTTGTGCAAAACACACTAGTACCTAGCTGATGTTGTATTGTTATAAAAACATCAACAATTTTTGGATTGCTTAGAAACCAAAAAGAAAAAAAAGAAGTTTTGCTGTATTCCACCAATATTTTCCCAACATAACTAACACAAATTAGGGAGCCTGACCCATGAATGAAAAATAATGTACAATGCCACTTGTTAACTACCTACAACACCTTCAAAATGTAGTACTGTACATGAACGTATAAATGTGTATTGTAAAGGACCAAACTTACCCAATTCTCAACACATACAGGTACAAACCAAAAGCACTAAGGGGTCTATTTACTAAGCAGTGTTAGGAGACAGAGTGAAAAGTAATAAGGTGCCAGCAAATCAGCTCCCAACTGTCATTTTTCAAACACAGCCTGTGAGATGACAGTTAGGAGCTGATTGGCTGGAACCTTATCACTTTTCACTCTGTCTCCTAACACTGCTTAGTAGATAGACCCCTGAGCATGTTAACTGCAACATAAGCAACTGAAAGTGAGGTTACCAGGGTGGCAAACACATTAGAACTAATGACGGCTGATCATAACTGCTTCCATTTCTCTTTCCTTTGCTGAATGGAAGATGATCAAAAATTCCATCAAGATGATCTACATCTACTGAAGACAAATACTACCAACCAACAAACCTTGATTCGGCTAACTGAAACCAAAAATGTTGTTTCAAGGGATTTAAATAATACCATTTCCCAATTAAGCACACAACTTCTTTCATGACAAAGAGAACCTAGTTCGAGCATCTCAGGGGTAAACACCCCACAATCTACACCTGTGGGTAGTCCCAAAAGGCGCACACACTGCGGCAGTGGAACTGGTTGTGGATCCCAAGGCTGACCATCAAAATCCACTAGAGGAAGGCTGTAAAAAAAAAGTTTAAATTAAAAAAAAATTTGTGAATGTTAGAAAAATCTGAATACTCAATACATTTTCTGTATTTCCATTAATATTCACAATGTCAAAAATGTTGATTTTTGTTTGAAGAATGCTCATATTTACTACTTTGTGCTTTAGCACACACTATGAGTAAAATAATTTCAAATCACTTTGCCATTTTGTTGTTTTATTATTCAATATTTGTAAGCAATGTAATGAAGATTTGTTAAACACCAAATCAACAAACAGCTTGAACAAAATTATAACATTGTGAGTTTCTCCAAATGTTCACAGATGGGTAAACAAATGACTGAAATAAAAACATTAATAAAGAATTGATTAAGGGTTTAGTGTAAGCCATATACTTACTGCTGAAGTGTTGGTGTATGAGGTTCTGCCTCCCACTTTCTGATGTCAGATTGTCAGAAACATCTGCCTGCTGACTGTCTAATACATAATCATGTGCATGAGGTTGTTGCAGACAGATTATGTAAAAGACAGCAGCTGAACACAATGTTAGATATTTTTAATGGAGAATACAACAAAATGCCACCAGAACTGTCCAGACAGTGGAACCTAGTTTTCAGTAGAGCAAAAAATCTTTCTATTACCGGTCTAGTGGCCTTATGTGCATAATTATACTTGTGCTCAGCAGAGGATTCTGGAAGCAAAAATGGAGTCAGTAGCCAGGTGAAACAGCCATACCCAGAATCTCCTTTGATACAAACATAGAGTAAAAACATACATTAGTCATTAATAAACATACATGTGTGCTGACATTAAAGGGATTGTGAAATCATAACTCACCCAGAAGCCAACTCTCCAGAATTTCTCTGACCTCAAATTTAGCATGAAGGGCTGATTGGCTGATTATAAATGAGTCATGACATGCGTCAGTGTAACCCCACCACAACACTCATTGCTTTCATGTTTTCATCATAAACCACCTGCACATTAGTAGAGTGTGCATGGTACCTATTCAGATAGATATGTGCAGGGGCCCTAGGTGGTCTCAGGACAATATGTGTACAGTCAATTGCACCCAGGACATTAGATATGCCTGCAATACAATAAAAAGCTATCATGACTGCATGTTACTGTGACTCCTGGTTAGGGAATCAGTTTGAGGTGCCAATCAATGGCTGAAATGCAGTCAACACCTGCAACAGGTATCGTGAAAAGGTGGACTGTGAGATCTCAATAACTCTACCAGTTACAAACTGAAGATTCCCAGTATCCAGAGAGTGCAACACAGCCAGGAGTTTATGCAGGCCTGAGATAGAGCATGAACATTCTGTCTGAGGGTCTAGGTCAAGTTTGACTAGGTCATACAGATGTAGTAAGTTGTTGCGATAGAGCCGAAACATCTGTATGTGCTTGCTATCAACCAATGCATTCAGGTTCAAATGCCCTCTAAAAAATGAGTCCTGCGCAGCCTCTGTGGAACCTACAAAACCTTCTGACCTTGCTCGGTTTCTTGCTCCAAGGTCCTTTCAGCCTGGTGGTAGAGTTTCAGGAGTACCACAGCACCCTGCATCAAAGCAAAACTGCTGAATTCAGCCATATTGTAATCAGAGGAAGGTATGCAGCTGGTTTGTTGCCTATTATAGGCATCATAATTGTATGCACAGTGATCAAAAGTGGTTACACATTAGAAATACACCTGCCAAGAGGTGGTCTATTTTGAACTTCTATTTTTGACCCGAATTTTACACAATTATGGCCAAATTTGCAAATACAATTTTTGGTAAATTCCCGTGTAAAGCTGATGTGTATGGTAATTTCTTCCATGTTTAGTCATTGGTGTACACCGTTCATTTCCATTTGTTTTTTTGGCCGATTTTGAACACAGAACTAGGTCACATTTGCCTTCGGATACCGCAAAACACACCCGGGTTTGCCTTTAGTAAATTTCTGTGTTGATGAAAATGGGAAATATGCCCAAGATTGCAATCTCAGACAAACACGGAGCTTAGTAAGATTTACCACTAATTGTCTCCTTGCACCCATATGCATCATATGACACCCACACATTGGGTGAACTATGTGTCGCACCTTTGAGATACTGATCATTAATGCGAAGCACTGGGTATACTACATGTTACACCACTAGTCTATTTAATTGAAGACCTTTCTTCATGGATGTAAGTACCTGCATATATTACAATGGCCACATTTGTAGCACCCCAAGCATAAAGGGAGAGTTTCATTCCTCATATGATTAACTTCTCTTATCATGCTCGGTGCCAGAGTATCCTTCAAATTCCTTCCATTTTTGAAGAGATTTGCAGTATATCTTTTAGTACAGGGTCCATGAGAAAGATATGCTAGAGCTTTAGTAGATATCCCTTAATTTTGTTCTCATGTCAGTTATAAGTGGCTACAAATGGAATAAAGTATTTTTTAGGGTGTTATTCATCTTATATTTTAATAATTCCTCTCTCTTCAGTTTCCTTGTGTTGTCCACTGTGTCAGGAGTTCTGCTGGATAGTTTTTTTGCCAAAAACCTCTCAGTATACATCTGGATATGGTCTTCACATTCACTCTCCTTGGTACAATTGTGCTTTATCCTATGAAATTGAGAGTAAGGGATATTTTGTTTCCATCTCTTGAGGTGTCCACTTTAAAATGCAAATAGCTATTGGTGTCCACTTCTTTAATGTAGTTTTTAGTAACGATTCTCCCATCATGCATTAAAACCAAATCTAAAAATTCCAGTGATGTGTCGCTAAAATGGGATGTGAATTTAAGATTCATATTATTATTTCCAATATGTATTAAAAACTGTTTAAAAAGCTCCTCCGAACTATTCCAGATGATGAGAATGTCATCAGTGTATCTTTTATACAGAACTATATTCATCCTAAAGGGGCTATTATCAATATATTCTTTCTTCCAACACCCCATAAAAATATTAGCAAAACTTTGCACAAAAATGGTACCCATTGCTGTCCCACATATCTGACAATAAAATACATCCAAGAATTTTAAATAATTGTGATTTAGTATAAAAGACATAAGATCACACAAAAATTAATGGCGTAATAAGCTGATGGAATCATTCTCTTCCATAACCTCTTTGCACGCATTGATGCTTTTGCTGTGTTGTACAATGCCTGTATGTCAATGTTAAGGATAGAGGTACCTCATTAACTCAGTCCAGCAACAGCCTTTAGGGCTGGATAACTTGGCTTGCTGTAGCCATGTAGCAGCCTTAAGGGCTGACTATTCTTGGCAGGTAGTGGCCTGTGGGCCGTGGAATAAGTTGTGGCCTTTGGGCTATTTAGCAGCCTGGTGGGCTGGTAATTCTTGGCTAGTAGCAGCCAAAGAGCTGTGAGCAAGATGCAGCCTTTGAGCCATGTGACAGCCTTGAGGGCTGGTGTGTCTTGGTTGGTAGTGGCCTGTGGGTTGTGAGCAAGATTCTGGTAGTGGCCTGTGGGCCATGGGCAAGATGCAGCCTTTCTGTTGTGTGGCAACCTTGAGGGCTGGTAGACACTGGTGTTGGTGCACTAGATTGCGCACTTAGGATGCTGTGGTGTGGCCTATGTCGCTGGGTTGACACAGGTGTTGGTGCACAGGATTGTGCACTTAGGATGCTGAGGTGCGGCCTATGTCACCAAGTTGACACAGGCATTGATACACTGGATTGCATACTTAGGACACTGAGGTGTGACCAGTGCTGCCAAGTTGGCACAAGTTGCTGGATGCTGGACTGCATACTTAGGATTGCGAGTGCACTCTGTGCCGCCAAGATGACACAAGTGACTGGGAGTAGAAATGCACACAGTGCCACCTATATGACACAAGCAGCAAACAGCAGATGTTATGCGAACCATGCTACATGGATGGTACAAATGGCAGACAAGATATAAAGCAAACAGGAGAACTGGAACTCGACTGAAACAAACAGGAGACTGGTCACAACTGGAAACAAGTGAAAACTCTATCACTGGCAAGGAATGAAGGGCTGGCTGCAATGTTTTATAGATACAGGGTCTAATTAGAGCAAGCCCTGCAAGCCTCCCAAATGACAGACTATTGTGCACCTGGCTTGTGCACACAGAGAAGACAATTGACTAGTGTTCAACTGCTACTGCACACAGACCTGCAGGAATGACAGGCTAGGTTAAACACAGACAAGACAGGATTTAATGCAATGTACCAGTAGCAACTAAGGCCCTCATTCAGAGCCGTACGCTCTGAGCAGAGCGCACGCTCTGAATGAGGGCCGGGCTCCATTTTCATGGAGCGTCCTCCTGGACGCTTGTATAGCTGTGGGTCACCACCCACAGGCTATACGAGCGTGCATTGTGATGGTCGCGATGGTCGAGACCATCGCGACCATCGAATTTGCGAGCCGTAGCCTGCGGTTGAGGTTTTCAACCGCAAGCTCCGGAGTGATTTTGGCTCTATCAGAGCCAAAATCACTCCCACTGACATCACTAGTGATGTCAGTGGGCCGGCTTCTGACGGGAGGCGTTCCCATGGGAACGCCCCCGTCAGGGAGGCACGCCCCCGGCATGCCCACCAAAGGGGGCGTGCTGTCAATCAACATTGACAGCACGCCCCCTTTGATCGGACACAACGAGCGAAGGACTTTCCTTCGCTCGTCGCGTCTGGCGCATGCGCACAACGGAGCTCCCTCCGTCGTGCGCATGCTCAGTCCATAACATCGACCCACTTGCGAGCGGACAGCCGCTCGCGAGTGGGTCTGAATCAGGCCCTAAGACTGGAAACTGCAACCAAGATAATCTGCTAACCGCAGATCCTAAAAGTCAATAGTGACCCATCTGTATGTATCTTACCATTCAATCTCCTGTATACACTGTAGTATATTAGTTATATCATTCAAATATGAATCCAATTTTAAAACATACTTCTGTAAGAATATATAAGTATAGTTGTAACATGGGGTATAGAAATGAGGACTTCAGACAGGCAGGTACTCGATGAAGCAGTGTCTGTTTAATAGTAGCAAACACTGCACCTTAGCACACATGAGCATAGGCCTGGATACCCACAGTCACATAACAGAAAATAAGTAAATAAATATAAAAATAAATATCCCAGCACTCCTTGTGCTTAACAGTCAACAGTTACAATATCTGTGGACCTTCCAGGTCCAGACACCCTAATGCTAATCACTACCCCATGCCTAATGCCTGGCCAGCTTGTCTAGCATCAGGAGCAAGGAGCATCATTTGTGTGGGAGTTTTAAACCCTTCCTGTGCTCCAGTGATTATTCCAGCTAGGAGTCTGTAAATGTGAAAACCTGAAATTCCACACCTCCACTGCTAATGCAGAATGCACAGGTTTCACTTCAGCCTCCACTAAAGGCAGTTGATTCTACAAGAATGTGGATAATTTAGGTGAGAGACAACCCCTCTCACCACACATCCCCCCCATTTCACTTTTCCAAGCTTGGGGAAGCGTTCATATTCTTTGGTGATGGGCAGACACTCCAGTCTTCTTCTTGTGGATGCTGGGTTGTACTTTTCACTGCCACTCCGTGGACAATGTGTTTCTTAAAGAGCCAGTGCAACATCCAAGCTGTCTAGCGAGAAGTACAAGGTCCGGGACTTTCTTCTTGCCAGGGATTGAGCAAGTTGAAATGGTATATCTGCTCTGCATGTCTCCTTCCTGGCTGCCTGACACAGTAATTTACCAATCCTACAGGTTTCACCACTGCGTTGGGCCCATGCCAATGGGCAAACAACTTACTTTCTTGTGTCGGCACCAACACTAGAACTTTATCCAGCTGTTAATATAATTTTCTAATGAACTCCACAACATTCGGTTCCTCTATTTTATGCTGTTCCCAGGCTACCTTCAAAATGTCTAGGATGCCTCTTGGTTACCTTCCAAAGAGGAGCTCAAAAGAGCTAAACCCAGTTGAGGATTAAGGTACCTCACGTATGGCAAACATGAGGTAAGGGAGTACTTCATCCCACTCCTGTTTATTATCCAGGACAGCCCAGCATATCATAGACTTTAAGGTCCTGTTAAATCTTTCCACCAACCCATCCATCTGTGGGTGGTATGCAGGCATACTTTTCCCTATTATTTGAGACATAAATGGAGTCCCCTGATCTGTATAGATTTCTTTAAGAAACCCAAGATCAGAAAAGAGGAGCATCAACTCCCTGGCAATAATAGTTGTTTTGGTATTCCGCAAGGGTATTTCTTCTGGATAGCGGGTGGCGTAATCCAAGATCACCAGAACATATTGGTTACCCTGCTTTGATTTTTCCAGTGGACCAATGAGATCCATTGCAATGCGGTCAACTAGTACCACAACAATAGGCATTGGCACTAGTGGTGCTCTCAAATGAGACCTTGGGTTTGTCTTCTGGCACATGGGACACCGTTGGCAGTATCTTTTAGACTTTTTGGTTAATTCACAGTACAGTCTTTGTTCTGGTAACAAAGCAAAAGCCTTACAAAAGTCTGTTGTGACTCTGCTTGCATTACTGTACTTCTTCTGTAAACCACACTGACTCAGCATTAATGTATTTAGGTTTGCAAACCAACCTATAGTACTATATTCAGTACTGCATATGTTATAGTTTGCATATTTTTGTCACAGTATGACAACCACACCCACACCTCAACAGGGAGGAGGAGAGGACAGAGGAGACGCCTGGGCCAAGCTCCCCTATGTGTAAGTACTGTATATTGAGTCCTACTACTGTACAGTACTTCTTTCTTGTAAGAATGTCTACAATACCTACTGTATGGAGTTTAATAAAACCTTCTATGTATAGTACTGTATTAGAAAGTTTTTTTTTTTGTTGAAATATACTCTCAGAATTTCCGGTTTCAACAGAAGGTCATTTAGAGTAATATAAATTTGAGATGTTGCACAGGTGGAGCAACATTTCAACTGTTTTCAGCCTCTTAGGAGTAGAATTTTGAAATAGCCCTGCTTACTGGCTGCTTACATCATGGGGGAACTATTGCGTGACCACGCCCCTTTCTTGTGAGACTACGTACACTTTTGCAGTGTCCCTTTATAGAAAACTATGAGGGAAGGCGCAAATTTATAATTTGCAGGGGGGCACCGAACACACTAGCACTGGCCCTGGTTGACTGGTTGACTGTTGCACTGTGTTATAGTACAGTAGGGGTTTAATTTATTTTCAATGCAGTTGAGGCAAACAAAGTAAAATATATTTTTTAAATCATGTCACCCACACTATCCCAGTATGAGACACCATGCCCTGACACCCTTCCAGAACAAAGTATATACTGAACTTTTCTACCTTTAAAGAATGTCTACAGTACCTCCTGTACTGTACAGTAGTTTAATAAAACCCTAGATGTACTGTAAAGTATTTTAATGTTTATCTTATGTCCCAACTTTACCTTTTCTGGACAAAACTACATACAGTACAGTATTAAGATTTTTTTATTTAGATTCTTTCTGGATAATTTACATGAGCAGTCTTTGATGTTGGAATGTGTCACAAGCCTGTAAGGGGTTAATTTACTAGAGAGTTTTTAGAAGAGGGTTTTAGAAGTGATGTTTCCCATAGCAACCAATCAGATTCTAGCTATTATATTCTAGAAGGTACTAGTTAAATGTTAAGTGGAATCTGATTGGGTGCTATGGGCAACATTACTTCTAAAACTCACTTCTAAAAACTCTCACTTTAGTAAATTTACCCCTAAGACTCTGCTTACAGTATTTACACAGAGCTATATTTTGGCCTTTTACACTATATAGGTTAAGTCTCCCATATCCAAATATTCCGAAATACGGAATATTCCGAAATACGGATTTTTTTTGGCATGACTGAGATAATGAAAACTTAGATTTTTGATGGTTCAATGTACACAAACTTTGTTTGAGCCACAAAATTATTGAATATATTGTATAAAATTACCTGCAGGCTGTGTGTATAAGGTGTATATAACACATAAATGCATTCTGTGTGTATATTTGGGTCCTATTCCCAACATATTTCATTATGGTATGCCGTTATCCAAAATACCCCTGGTCCCAAGCATTTTGGATATGGGAGACTCAACCTGTAGTATGCTGTATAGTAGTTGTAACTTTTTTTGTAAAGCACACTGACTGAGCATTTCTGTATTCAGCTTTGCCAACCAAGTTACAGTACTACTGTATATTTTATAGACCCCAAAATACCCCTAGTACTGTACATCATAAACAAATTGGGAAATCAATTTAAAGTTACTATTATTTTTCACTTTTGACCATTGTCATTTTTCTACAGTACCACAGTACTGTATCTCTGTGTACATAATTTATTGTTATTTTTGTTTTGGCCAAAGGGAAGTACAGTACTGTATGGTAGGAGTACATTTTTATTTTTCAAATGTGGCTGATGCAATTTACAGTGCCATTTGCTTTCACAGGAACTCTATCCCCAAAGCTGGAGATGGAGGTTGAGGCCGGCAATAGTGATATTGCTTAGTACTATTCTCAACTCACTATTGTAAAATCATCAAATGAAATTAATTTATAATAAAGTATTTTACTTTTTAAAAAATATATTCTCCACCTCATGAAATGGAGCCAAGGACATTAGGTAGTGTAGTGCTGAGAGAGTAATAGTATACTGATCAGTACTGTATTCCAACACTATAGCAATTACATCTAATTTTTCCAAAAACAGGTACATTCTGTTCACGACTTAAGTGGCAGGGGCATGACCAGGGGCCACATGAGAATTATGTCCGTTTTAGGCGAAGTATACTACAGTAATGTATATTAACATAAATTAGTATCAGTTAAAGTACATAATGTATAGTGCATGGATACTTTAGGTGCTACTGTAACTACAGTATTAAATAATTCTCCAGGCTACAGTAACTACACTGCTCAAAAATAACTGCTCAACTGCACGAACATTTGCATAGCATCCACCTGTGAATCTAGGCCATTGTTCCTACACCTTGCAAGATACAGTAATGTAGTAAAAGGTGTGATACTGTACAACAATCTGAGGAAAAGTGAATGTACAGTATTGTAGAAATAGGTTCAGTCTCACTGAACTTGAAGTTTTGTACAGTACATTAATGGAGAAGAGTGTGCAGGTGATAAGGCTATGACAGAGGCTCCCCAAAGAACAGGTTTTAGAAATATCTATGCTTGAGCACAGGTGGTTAAATCAAATCGACTGAAGTACTCATTAGGTCACCTGTTGCCAACAATGGATATCTCTAAAACAGAAACATTTGGGGAGCCTTGAGGACCGCATTTGGGAACCACTGGGCTATGATCTAATCTCAGAGTGGGAAAGGAGTGTTAGTGAAATCACATTCTGTAATCTAATCTTGTGTTACTGTTAGTGAATTACTTGTGAATGGTAAATTACTGTACTGCAGGAAGTGACAGGTTACAGTTGTTACTTTATGTAAAATAAATGTTGATATAACCCTATTACTGTTCTAATACTGTACATTCTTTTGTTTCCCACAGAACAAATCTTTAGAGCCTTAAAGTATGTTCGAATTGTGATCAATCAGGTTTTTTCTTTTCTGTGTTATTTAATTTATAATTGATTTTATTTTTTTTGTTAATAATTAAAAATTATGATTCATATTGTTGTATATTGGTCTTCTATTGTCCAACACAGGTGTCAGCAGTGCAGTGCTTAATATTTTATTACACATTTAACATCCCTCAAATTCTATTACCACTGGCTGGTTAACCATGACTTACAGTACTAACACAGGAAAACTAGTAATGTACAGTATTTTTGAAATAATCTATATTATTTATAATACAGAAGAAACACTACAATACTTTTACAAAACAATTCATTACATACAGTACAGTCAGTGGTGTTACTAGGGTATTTGGAGCCCAGGGCAAAGTTAAAAATGGAGCCCCATCCCCCCATATGTGCCTGCACCGAAAGTGTGCTCGCTGATAAATGGGCATGGTCACTTAAAATGGGGTATCTCAACATGACACACACCCATTTCTCATCACTCTGAACACTCTTCCATTTCATATTCACCTTAATGCAGTGCCCCTTATACAGTCCCCCCTATGAAGTGCCCCCAGTAGTGGTCCCCCCTTATGCAGGCTGCCAGTAGTGCCCCTTATACAGTACTCCCAGTATGCAATGTCCCCAGTAGTGGTCCCTCTTATGCAGGCCCCCAGTAGTGCCCCGTATATAGTGCCCCCAGTAGTGGACCCCTTATGCACACTGCACTTTCCAGTCACCGACAGCCCTATATGCAGTTCACCAACACCTTTAAAATTGCCGCTGACTGACATCATGTTTGCTTTGCCGTCTGTGCATGCACAGACAACAGAACAACCCCAATATTGGGCAGCGTGGGCACATAGTGGCTACACACTAGAAGATGACGTATCTTCTACTGTGTACCTGGCCTTAACTAAGTACTGTACTACATGTATCCTTGTTTACACTACTGTATTTTTAAAATGGTCATTGTCCAATATTGTGCTTATCATTTATAGTATCCTTATACTTGTGTATTTTAGAGTAAACTGAATAGTGCGAAAATGGTGACGAGTGGCAATTTCTACACTGGAGCTCATTCCCGCCCAATCCCACTTGCCAAGAGGTTGGCTGCATCAGTGCCACTACTGTCAAAACAACGATCTTCCTAGAAGAGAGCAGGAAAGGAGAATGTACCTGTAGTCAAGCCAAGGAAGAATGCAAAGGCTAAGGATCTCATTTTGGAACAGTCACTTGGCAATGTAAATGATGAAATCCTGCAAAAGTCTTCCCTTGGTGGCACAAATGTGGAGCAAGAAATGACCATAGAGAACCATTAGGAAACATACTCAGTCATCGATGGGACAAATACCATGAATGAAAATATTACAGCTTGGAGCTTCTGGGCACTTCACCTATGCAAGAATCTTCAAATTCACTGACACATATAAAACTTGAATTTGAAAATCGGAATACATGCACATGCAGCTGTGCTGAGATAGTGAAGGACCTTCTTGGAAAGGCGAATAATCTGGAGGCAAAAAATTAATGGTTTCAAAGGAGGGCTGAAGGATACACTTGTAGAAGCAATGGAGGAAGTCATCCGTCCTACAAAAGAACAATGGCAATATGCTGCTGGCCAGCCTCAGAGGAGAACAAATGACCAAGCAGTGCAATATGATGTCGAAACAGTGACCCCAATGCTCAAGATGATTACAATTTGGACACTGAACAAGTTTCATCATACCACTTGAACGATTTGGACACAACACCACTTGCATCATACCACTTACCAGAGTTACACATGACACAACTAGCATCAAACTGCTTACCCAGTTTGGAAACACATTAGTTGCATCACACTGTTAACCCGACTTGGACACAACACCACATACATCAATCAACTTGCCCCACTTGGAAATGACACCCCTTGCATCTAATCACTTGCCCGACTTGGACCCTGCACCGGCTCCATCATCCCAGTTGTCAGCAAACAAGTGCAACAACAATTTCACCTGGAAAACCTGCTATGTTCACACACCTGCACCACTGGACATATTTGGAACACCATTGCTGGCTATCCGTTTAAGTGTAATCGCCACTGAGATAGACAACAATCTGTACAGCACATCAAATGGACAAATGCATCGGTATGCCCAAGCAATCTTCCAGGAACATGTTCTCTATGACCTGTACCTGAATTGGTGTGTGAATTTTGATGGCAGCCAAGAAAAATACTGAACCCTAACAATTTGAAAGTAGACATCAAGTCAAGATGCTGCGCAAGATTCAAAACCAGAAATGAGGAATTGACAAGGATAAAAGACACACTGAATGGGATGCTGTGGATTCCCAGAAAACAGCCATGGAAGACAGTCATCATACAGCCAGCAGGAACTGGACAGCAATCTTCAAACCATGAAGCAACAGTGGCATCTACATACATTACCTGAACCTGCTGCAATGTGAAGAAGGATCAAGAGCTCATGGTCTTTCTTTCATATTTAAAAAAAATAAAGTATTGTACTCTGGGTGGTACTGTAAAGTGCTTACTGCGTAAACATTGATTGATGACTTGTATTGTAAGTGTTACAGATTGAATAATAGCTACGAGCTGTTTGTGTACAGTATTTCTGAGTCTCACAATAATTAAAACATCCACAACAAAGGTGGATATTTTCATTTATTGTGAGATTAACAACAATTTACACATGAGCAACAGCTGGAGATCTGGAAAATGAGAACTGTCACGGGTCACGAGGAGGGACTTTGAGAAACACTTTGGTATAGTATGCAGTTTAACATTACTATTATTCAGGAAAGAACAAAGGAAAAAGAGTTTACATCCGCACACATCAATCTGTTATATGTATAGACCCCGTATTTTATATCCATATAATTATATTCAGATCGGGGGTGCTGCCAACAGACAAATGGTAATATTTACCTATACTTACATATATACAAGAGAAAAGATGTTGTTTTAGATGTGGTGCACAATATTCAGTTTTTGTTTAAATAAAATATAAATGTTTATCAGATATGCATTAAAAGTGTACAAAGTTGGAAATGTGTAATAAAATAAAAGATTATCCTCGCTGTGTGTCCTTACTGTTTATTTTTTTTATATTAGTATTTTGGATCTGCACAGCTATATACTGTACTGCACTAGTAGTGGTAGAGGGACAATTCAACTGGACCCAGTTGGTTATAGTTATCATATATTTGCCAGACCAGTTGGTATAGTGTTAGTGAATATCAGTTATTTTAGGTTGGTTGTTATTCAGGAGATGTATGCAAATATACGCTATAGTTGGTATCACTCCTTTTTGTTAAATTCACCCTCTCACAATGATACTGTATCTCATTATATTCAGTCTCAGTTGCATTTGTACAGGATTATACTATATTTTATTTAGCAACTATTTCATGTATAGCAACCCCTTGTACTAATATATGTGCATATATTGTGTCTATGTTGTAGCTGGAAATGATTCTGGTCCCATAGCTTTAATATTATATATAAGTTACACTATTCACGTGCAAAAATAATATTGTTATACACTTGTACAGCCTTTATTATTAGATCACTGGCTGTGTATAGGCAATACTAGGCTGGTTTTATGCACATTCAGACCAAGGTCTGTAACTTTAGTGAGATCATTTACAGTAGTATCAATTAATTGTAGATCTCGATATTCTTTCATACTAATATACGATGTATCTATTAATTACATTGTAATATATTCTATATTCTATCTGTATTGTTCTCTCTTATCACTCATTAGCAGCTTTGAACATTATATCACTCTCTACAGCTATTAGAAGCTCTGTCACTGTAGTCCTAATTCATTCAATGTTACAACTGTGGTCTGTGTATTTCAAGGAGATATATTAGGTAGCAATTTTGCTGTTGTCAATTGTGCTGTAAATTGCATAGCACTAATGCTCCGGTCTGGTTATACATCTTATTATCAGGTGGATTTCACTTTACCACCCTGCTATACATGTCAGGTTGAGATTACAACATCACAAACAATTCACTGAGGCACACACAGCAAGCGTCATCACATGGAGAAATGCATCGGTATGCCCAAGCTATCTTCCAGGATCATGTGCCCTATGACCTGTAGCTGAACTGGGCCAAGCGTGTGAATTTTGATGGCAGCCAAAAGAAAACACTGATCCCCAACAATTTGAAAGAAGACATCCTATCAATATGCCCGGCAAGATTCAAAAGTAGGAATTGACAAGGATAAAAGACACACTGAATGGGATGCTGCGGATTCCCAGAAAACAGCCATGGAGGACAGTCATCATACAGCCAGCGGGAACAGGACAGCAGTCTTCAAACCATGAAGCAACAGTGCCATCTACACATGACCTGAACCTGCTGCAATGTGAAGAAGGATGAAGAGTCTTTCTTTCATATTTAAAAAAGGTAAAGTATTGTACTCTGGGTGGTACTGTAATGTGCTTACTGCGTAAACATTAATTGATGACTTGTATTGTATTGTAAGTGTTACAGATTGAATAACAGCTACAAGATGTTGCTGAGGTGTGGGCCTGATTCAGAGCCGCTCGTAAACGGCCGCTCGTTCGCTATGAGCGATGTTCGCACAACTGCGCATGCGTATGGGTCGTAATGCGCATGCGCAAACCAGTCATTGCGGTTGGAAATCGAGCGCGTGCTAAAAAGCGAGGGGCTGCTAATTTGATTGACAGAATGTACCGTTTGTGGGTGGTAACAGCGGAAGGTGCTTGAAAACGGGGGAGTGGAGATCCGAACGCAGGCGTGCCTAACGGTAAAAAGGGCGTTTAATGGGAGTGCATAATTAGTATTCGACCACGTCAGTTGGTTGTCTTTTAGCCTGAACTGCTCGCAGTGATTGCGGTAGGATAAACCTACCACAAGCACTGCGAGCAGTTCAGATGCCTTTCGATGTACCCGATTAATCAAATAAATACTGGAGATGACGTGTGATGCGAACGGCAAAGGGGCGTCTTTACAAAATAGCGAGCGCATTTTTAATTCGCTCGCTCAGACATAGAGGCATCAACAAACCGCAATGAGCGAGCTCTCAATTTAAATAGCCGGCCCCTTTTTAGGAACGACCGTCCGCAAATAGCTTCCGGCTCTGAATCAGGTCCAGTATTTCTTAGTTTCACAATAATTAAAACATCCACAAGAAATGTGGATATTTTCATTTATTGTGAGACTAACAAACACTTTACACATGAGCAACAGCTGGAGATCTGGAAAATGAGAACTGTTACGGGTCACGAGGAGGGACTTTGAGAAACACTTTGGTATAGTATGCAGTTTAACATTACTGTTATTCAGTCTGTAACACTTACAATAAAAAAGTCATCAATTACTGTTTACATTACTGTTATTCAATCTGTAACATCTTTCAGCAATTAATGTTTACAGTATATTACTGATATTCAATCTCTAATCTTTTTACATTACTGTAATTCAATCTGTAACACTTATTGTACAATACAATTCAGCAATTAATATTTATGCACACTGTACTGTATGTCACAGTACAATGTACAGTATTTTGTTGTACAGTATGTTAATATCAGCTACAGTAGCCTAGGGAAAACCTGATAGTGGAATATCAAATGTTGTGCACTGTAATTGTAACAATTTATTTTGTGTTTCCCACCATGCACTGAATCTTTGAACAACCACTCTCAGTATACTATAATGTGCAGCTTGTTGGGCCAGCGAAGGAAGAGCAGCTGTTGGCAGTTATATAGTAAGTGTAACTGCATTGAAAAATGTAAGTTTGTAATACTGTACTGCTTGGTACTCTATAACAAGACTGTACAATTGGTAATAAATTCTGTATACAGTAAATGTAACTTATTTAGTTTCACTGCATGCTAATGTCATAGTAAAATACAGTAGTTTAGTAAGGATTTATACAGTCTACTGTTTGACAATAGTACTGTACTGTATGTCATTTTAATGTCAGTATGTTGTCTGAGCTACACAATAACCTTTTTTGATTTATTTTTCAGGTCGCCATCATGCACTGACCATTGGCAAAGGTATCCCAATCTGTATACAGAATGGAATTCTGGGCCTGATTCAGACCCGGACGCTAAGAAGTGTTCGCTCGTAGCTGCCGATGGTTCACATTGTGCGCATGCATTGCCGTGCGCGTGTTAAAACCACTGCGAAAGATCGGGAAACATTCCCTCGCCCAGCATAGACAGCCCAGCTTAATGAGTGACAGGGGAGGCCATTTATGGGTGGTAACAGGGGCAGGCCACTAGAAACAGGGGAGTGGAGGTGCGAATGCAGGTGTGGGCGTGCATAATTAACAGACAGCGTCATAGTACACGTCACCTGACTGGTTTTTACACTGAAGTGCTCACAGTGCTTGTGGTAGGGTAAAGTCAACCTCAAGTGCTGCAAATGCTCACCATGTTACCCGATGTACCGATGGTTGCATACACTTCCTGGAGATGACGTGCACAAGTGCGCGTCTTAAGACAGGCTGGTGGGCGTCTGCATATACAAAGTGAATGCACGCCAAGGCATAGTGGGCGTGCTTATGCCTTGCCATGCGATCGCCTGCCTTGCTGGGTGTGTTCCAAATTTGCATACGCTGAGAACGAGCATATGCATCTAGTGAGCGGGTCTGAATAGGACCCTTTGGACCACAAAGCTTATCTACAGTATACCCTGTCCACCACCATCCTAAGAATTGTCAAACAAGAGTGCAAATTTTGGAAACCTCCGCCTCTGTTTGTGAAGGGTTATTTTTGTCCCCAATTTGCAGAAATCAATATAGTGTAATTATCAAAAACAACTTATTGTACAATATTCTTTTTTTCTGTACTGCTTTATACTGGTAAATTGTGAGCTCAGTAGATTAATACAAATAACTTTGACTGTACATTAAATACCATACAGTAGTCAGAAAGCTGCAGGATCTTGTTACTGTATAGAGTATTTGAATTGAAGTGTACCATACTAGAGTATACTGTGCTCTAGATTACTTTACATTTTATAGCATTTCTATTGGACCACATACAGTATTTTTAATAAAGTATAATGGTGAAGAGGTGCTACCCACTGACAAAACTTACAGTACTGTATATGACCCAAAACACAAACAATAGGTACAGTAATGTAGTGAATTGGTGCACTGATCAGCAATATATAATTCATAAAACTTATTTAACAGTATGCTTTCATTTATGAATAGGAAAACCAAAAATAGTTTAAAAATATATATAGTAAAAAACAAATAAATTGGATAATGACAAATTATAAAGTGTTTACTAATAATCTTTGCAGGTGGTATACTGGAGTGTACAGTAATATCATGGTATGGGATGCCGACGCTCAAGATCCCAGTGGACAGAATTCCAACACCGGCATCCTGACAGGGTGAGCACTATTATCATGTAGTCATGGGCGCCGAGAGGGGGGGGGAGCGGGTACAGTTTACCTGGGCCCGGGCTTGCTAGAGGGGCCCGGCGGGGCCCGTGTCTGGCGTCACCCCCCCCCCCCTCACAGCAGCTCAGCACACAACTTGTGCTGGGCTGCAGTGTGAGACTGCTCGCGGTTGCTGCAGCAGCCAGAGCAGTCTCCTATGGTTGTGGGGGGAGCGATCACACTGATCGTGCCCCCCCTCTGCTTAACGCTGGGATGGGGGGCTTACAGCGCCCCTCTCCCCGGCATGCAGCGCCGCTACGCGGTGCTGAAAAAGTTATATTTTTTCTATTTTTTTTCAAGGGGGCGTGGCCACGCCTCCAACAATTAGGCCACGCCTCCTCCTTTACCTGGGCCCAGCCAGGCTCTCTACGGCCCTGCATGTAGTGTAGGAACTGCCAATATCAGACAATCTGTGAAGTGGCCTGGCAGCTTACCATGTACTTATGAATGCATGCATCAAATATCTCTGAATTTCTATTATCATATAGTTTTCATGTATTGTTGCAGGTACAATTTAGTGTGCTGGAGGATTCACTATTCATGTAGGTCACATTGTCCGGAAGATACCTGTTTGTGTAGGAATATTAATAAGGTCATCATCATACAACAGCGGTTCACCCAGATGTGTGCCCCTTGTGTAACTTCCTGCCCCCTGTGTCTCTCAGATGCACACACACTGACAGACGCACCCACGCTGACACAAATGCACACACACTGACAGACGCACCCACGCTGACACAAATGCACACACACTGACAGACGCACCCACGCTGACACAGATGCACACACCCTGACACAGACACACACAAGCTGACACATACGCACCCACGCTGACACAGACGCACAAAAGCTGACACAGACGCGCACACCCTGACACAGATGCACACACACTGACACAGACACACAAACCCTGACAAAGCCTACATAGGCACACACATACACCTCTTTCAAATACAGCCAGCCTGAGCCAAATACATACAACAGATGTAAAAGTCATCTCCCACAGGCACCTTCCACCCCGCTGGCACTACACACTGGTACTCACTTGCAGTGCAGATCCAGAGCGCTTGGGAAGGAGAAGAACTCAGTATCTGACAGGTGTCACCCGGCACCGGCAGCAAGTCCTCAGGATCAGCAGCATGCAGCAGATTGAATGATAGGAGACCTGCCTTAGAGGGGCTGCGCGCTTTTTCTGCAGCTCCCCCTACAGTCAGCCCCAGCACTAGCAGGCTGCTCAAGTCATTCACACACAGTAATTGTCGTCTGTCAGGGAGCAATGATTCAGGCGCGGGGGGGGGAAGCAGAGAGCGGGCGGTGCAGGTATGATGCAGCAGAGCCATCTGATACCCCTGGGATTCCTGAGTCACCCCTAGGCATTTGCTTATAATGCCTATGCCTAGGGCCGGCTCTGGTCCTGAGGATCGAGTTTGAGAACCACTGTAATAAATTATTACATGGCCCAGAATGGGCACTATTATCATGTAGCGTAGGAACTGCCGGTATCAGAGAAGCTGTGAAGTGGCCTGGCTGCTTACCATGTACTTATAAATGCATGCAACAAATATCTCTGAATTTCTATTACCATATAGTTTTCCTGTATTGTTGCAGGTACAATTTAGTGTGCTGGAGGATATCTAGGGGATACTCCCCTTTCTGTTTAGTGTGACCCCTCCTTTTCATGCACCTGAAGAGTATTGCCAAATAGATTTGAGCAGCTTCCATTTTATGTTTGCTGTTTTGAGAGGCATGAATGAGCCAGCATTTGGAGGGCATGCTGGCTCTTGTAGTGCTAATTGGAGTTCCCAGTGGTGACTCCAGGTAAGCTGGCTCTCAATATAGATGTATTTCTGTATGTGCCTTTATCATGAGGCCTTACAGTAGATAATTACATGGCCCAGAGTGAGCACTATTGTCATGTAGTGTAGGAACTGCCGGTATCAGAGAAGCTGTGAAGTGGCCTGGCAGCTTACCATGTACTTACAAATGCATGCAATAAATATCTCTGAATTTCTATTACCATATAGTTTTCATGTATTGCTGCAGGTACAATTTAGTGTGCTGGAGAATATCCAGGGGATACTCCCCTTTCTGTTTTTCTGTTTAGTATGACCCCTCCTTTACATGCACCTGAAGAGTATTGCCAAATTGATTTGAGCAGCTTCCATTTTATGTATGCAGGGTTAGGATACAGACTTGTCAGTAATTATCCTAACCCTTCCCCTACCCTAAACATAACCCTACCCCCCAGGCTGCCTAAACCTAACCCTCCCCCTAGTGCCTAACGCTTACCCCTAATTCTCCCCTGGTCAGGATGCTGGCGCCAGGTTTCTGACTTGTGTTGCAATTCCAGAACTGGTATTCTTAGCACTGACATCCTGACAGCCACCATTTAAACTATATCCCCATAGTACTAGGCAAAAATTATTAACCTACTCTATACCGTAAACTGTGGCTACTGCATAGTAGTAACTTGTGTCAAGTAATTTGCTTCATAAAAAAGGAACTAGAGTATAAATAAACTAATCAATTTACTGTAATTGTATAGTATAGTGAGACTTTAAATAATAGATGTTAGAGTATTATTAAATTATAGTAACTGTATTTTATGTTGCACTGCTTGTTTGTCCTAATACATTTTTTATTATCACTATTAAAATTGTTATATTCTCTTAATTTGGTCAAGATTGTGTTACTTTGGTCCATTTAAGAAAAAAAACAAATCTGCATGTTACGCTACCTACTGTAACTACCTGGAAAAGGTACAGCACCTTTTGAATAATGGAGGTCTACAAACACATACTGTACAGTAGTAATTTACTCTTTTTGAATAGCATCCACTGTTAACTAAAGGGAGATGGAAGGATTTATTTTAGAAACTTGTTATTAACCTAATCTGTCTTTATTTAATACTGGGTGTGCATCTTATGGCCAATGCAGATATGTACTTTTATAAATGACAAACTCACACACCAAATTATTTAATTATTTGTTTAATCCTGTATTGAAGATTAAAAAAAATTACTGATTAACAAAATGACAATGTCCCTTTCTGGGCCTCGAACCCGAGGTGCTGGCTCTGTAAGGTGTTCACCTAACCCACTCGTCCACACACGCCAGCCGTAAATAAAGACACAGTAGGTTAATCACACCCATTGTGTATGTGATGTTAAGTGTGCAACTTTAAACCAGGTAAAGTGTACAATACAATGTCAATAGCGATTTAGAGTATAATACAGCTGGGTGGCAAACAGTAAATTAGAGATGGAGGGAGGGGGAAAGTGCATAGCAATACATAAAGTTGAGCAGATTGTTTTAAGAGTATTGAACCTGAAATGATATATTATTATGATAAACTTTTCTTGTGTTTTTTTACATCATGTAAGGACAGTTTACTGTGCAGTATGGATGGCCCTATAATGTGTACAATACAATGTCTATAGAGGTTTAGCATGAAATGCAGCTGGGTGTCAAGTTACAAGCATTGTACTGAGTTTGGCAGAGTTCCTTAAGAATATTGAACTTGAATTGCTCTGTCTTTATTTAATACTGGTCGTGCCTCTTCTGGCAAATGCTGATATGTAACTTACATACCTAATGAATTAATTATTTATTTAATCCTGCATTCATGACAAAATGCAGTACTACTGTATAGTGTAATGAATGACAGGTTCCATCAGCCAATCAGAAGGCGGCACTACAAAATCTTTGTTGTTTATTTGCGCATACACTGTGCAGTTTCGGAAAAACAACATCTGGTGGATAGAAATTTCTATTACATGCTCCAGATTTTCCAGCACTTCAATAGGTTACAGTACATTGTGCCTCACTGCAGCATGATGTGATTTAGAATACCAAGC
This sequence comes from Taudactylus pleione, assembly GCA_031769625.1. NCBI lineage: Eukaryota > Metazoa > Chordata > Amphibia > Anura > Myobatrachidae > Taudactylus > Taudactylus pleione. The sequence goes on from JAUIMM010000065.1 coordinate 29,040,303, forward strand.
AGTGGCATTGCAGGGCATGACTAGCATGGCATGCTATATGGCTTATGGAGAAAAGATGTAGCAGGACACATCTGAATGGCTAATAGATGTGATAAATTATGCTCAATACTTCCCTTTGCCCCTCCTCTTCCTCTCAGAGACCAGGAACAGGGATGCCATCCTGGATGAGAGCCCAAGAACTTAGAGACTTAGTCAGTCTTGAGTCTTCATAGCAGGTGTAATGGCACTGCTGTAGACAGTATATAATATATACATTAACAACAAAAGTATGATGTGTGTGTATGTCAATAAGGGTAATCCTCCATGTGCTACAAGTCACGTTACACATAATGCATGAGCATTGTGTGACTTAGTAGCATCAAGCATCTTTTTATGCAACTTTTACCCTTAAAATGTGTCTTATTCGCATGGTGATGCAACTAGGATGCACAAGTAGCTTCTGCTGATTAAAATTATAATAACAATAGCTAATGTACAGATGTGTCACATACATCAAGCCTCCTTGTGCAATAAAGAACACTTCTAGTCATGCCATGATGTGGTGCAACTTGGTAGCACTGAGCATCTTTTTGTACAACTTTATCCCTTAAAAAGCAAATACGACACGTAAATAGCTTCTGTTGATTAATTTGATATGTGGCATGCCTATATTCTGTGTGCACCTGCGGGTATATTTGCATGCAAAATGCTACATTACAGTGACAGCAGCTGTGAAACTGTAACGGAGCATTTTACATGCAGATACAGCCGCAGTCGAACACAGAATATAGGCATGCCGCATATCATTTTAATCGGCAGAAGCTGTTTATGTGTCCTATTTGCTTTGCTTTGCAAATAAAATGGTTCCTGCGTTACTGCTCTTGGGTCAAATGCTTCCATCGGGACCCCCTGCACATTAAGGTGACCACACAGATGAACTCGGGCAGCACAGCTTCATCCTGTACTCCAAGGCAGTCACCGGGCTACTCTGTTTTATATCTCTCCAGGCAGCACCAACAGCAACAACAGGAGACTCACAAACAGCAGCGAACCCCTGAGCAGCACCATACAGTGCATCCGGAAAGTATTCACAACGCTTTACTTTCTCAACATTTTGTTATATTAAAGCCTTATTTCAAAAAGGAATAAATACATTTTTGTCCTCAAAATTCTACACACAATACCCCATAATGACAATGTGTAAAAAGGTTTTTTTTGAGATTTTTGCAAAGTAGTTTGTTCAGTAGTATTCACAGCCTTTGCCATGAAGCTCAACATTGAGCTCAGGTGCATCCTGTTTCCACTGATCATCCTTGAGATGTTCTTACAGCTTAATTGGAGTCTACCTGGTAAATTCAGTTGTTTGGGCATGATTTTGAAAGGCATACACCTGTCTATATAAGGTCCCACACTTGACAGTGCATGTCAGAGCACAAACCAAGCATGAAGTCCAAGGAATTGTCTGTAGACCTTCGAGACAGGATTGTCTCGAGGAACAAATCTGAGAGAGGGTCCAGAAAAATATCTGCTGTTTTAAAAGTCCCAATGAGCACAGTGGTCTCCATCATCCATAAATGGAAGAAGTTCAGAGCCACCAGTACTCTTCCTAGAGTTGGTCGGCCATTCAAACTGAGCAATCGTGGGAAAAGGGCCCTGTTATATCCTGATGTACCTTTCTTTATAGCAATGACTCATCAAGTATGCTGTTTATATGGTTTATTTATTGTATGTAATACTTGCATTACTACAGGTAGATAAAGACATCATCTCCTCATGACTGTTCTCCTTTCTCTTACTTTCTCCTATCTCTCTCCACTTCCTGATCACATGTCTTTCTATGCTGCAGGATCCTTAAAGGTACACTACCTCATCTTACTATTACATGACAATGCACATAAACTACTGTATCTATCTAGATACTACATCTCCCCCTTCCTTTCATATAATTTTTTTTTTTAAATATAAAATTTACGTTCAAACACATAGTGCATTTATAACAATGTGTTAACGGTATCTTAGCGCGAACATTAACCCAATATACATGAAACTGGAAAACCTTCTAGAATGGTTACAAGCCATAAATTAAGAGTCATATCTGCTCAATAAGCCTAGAAGGAGGTTTAATGACTCTGCCTCTTTTCGTCTGAATATTTGATCCTTCACTCAAAGAAACAGACTCCATGATCGGATCACTTGATGCTGAGGATGGTAAAGGTACTCTACCTCATCTTACTATTTCATTACAATGCACATAAACTATCTATATAGATACTACAGGCCCTAGTCAGGCAGGTGACCAAGAACCCGATGGTCACTCTGTCAGAGCTACAGCATTCCTCTGTGCAGAGAGGAGAACCTTCCAGAAGGACAACCATCTCTGCAGCAATCCACCAATAAGGCCTGTATGGTAGAGTGGCCAGATGGAAGCCACTTCTTAGTAAAAAGCACATGGCAGCCTGCCTGGAGTTTGCCAAAATGCACCTGAAGGACTCTCAGACCATGAGAAACAAAATTCTCTGGTGTAATGAGACAAAGATTTAACTCTTTGGCATCAATGCCAGGCATTATATTTGGAGGAAACCAGGCAGCGCTCATCACCAGGCCATTACCATCCCTACAATGAAGCATGGTGGTGGCAGCATCATGTTGTGGGATGTTTTTCAGCAGCAGGAACTGAAAGACTAGTCAGGATAGAGGGAAAGATGACAGCAGCAATGTACAGAGACATCCTGGATGAAAACTTGCTCCAGAGCACACTTGACCTCAGACTGGGGTGACAGTTAATCTTGCAGCAGGCAACGACCCTAAGCACATAGCCAAGTTATCAAAGGAGTGGCTTCAGGACAATTCTGTGAATGTCCTTGAGTGGCCCAGCCAGAGTTGAATCCGATTGAACATCTCTGGAGAGATCAGAAAATGGCTGTGCACTGACGTTTCCCATCCAACCTGATGGAGCTTGAGAGGTGCTGCAAAGAGGAATGGGCAAACTTGCCCAAAGATAGATGTGCCAAGCTTGTGGTCTCAAAAAGAATTGAGGCTGTAATTGCTGCCAAAGGTTTATCAACAAAGTAATGAGCAAAGGTTGTGAATACTTATGTACATGTGATTTCTTATTTATTTATTTATTTTTATTAAATTTGCAAAAATCTAAATAAAAACTTTTTACACGTTCTCATTATGGGGTATTGTGTGTAGAATTTTGAAGACAAAAATGAATGTATTTCATTTTGAAATAAGGCTGTAACATAACAAAATGTGGAAAAAGTGAAGCTCTGTGAATACTTTCCGGATGCACTGTATAGACCAGGCTTGCTGACTTACTGGCTGCCCCTTTCGGGAGGGAGCAGCCAGATAGGCATTACAGGGGGCGTGGCCATCGTGAGGAGGTGGGGCCGGCCAGGTGATGTGTGTTTGTGGGCAGAGCGGGGGCGGGGCCACGCGATCGTGTCATTTTGGCCCCACCCCCGCTACACAATGCCGATATTACAGGCATTGTGAAGCAGGGGGCGGAGCCAAAATGACGCGATTCGGCGTGAATCGTGTCACGGCCCCCCCGCTGCAGGAGTTTCTAAGGTAAGTGCGGGGGGGGTTATTAAGAGGGGTGGGCGGCAGCTGGGAGGATTGCCTGCCCTCCCAGGAGGTCGGGAGCAGCACCCGATTTTCGGGAGGCTCCCGACCAAATCGGGAGGGTAGGCAAGTATGGTATAGACTGTGTGACTGAGCTGAGGGGCTGGAAAGTGTGTATTGGGGGTGGTGCAGTAGGCTGAAGTTCTTCTCAGGGTGCCAGGAAATCCTGCACCTGACCAGCATAGAAGTCTATTTAATAAAGCTAAAACCATGTGGAAACTGCAGTTTCCACAACATTTAATTATTGTACACAGTTAAAATATGCCTAGTGCATGAGATATGAGATAACTTCTATGCTAGTCAAACTTACACTGTGTAGACCATAGTCCCCATTATTTTCAATGAGGACAGCAGTCTGGGCAAATTACATGTCCTGAAAAGCTTAACTTAGCTAAAGCCACTTTCAGATTTCATTAGTCGTTCTAAACCTAAGGAGAGGGGAATCAGAAGGTCTCTTCCCAGCAGATTCTATGCTCCTCCCCAGCCTGTGATAAATTGGGACTAAAAGTGATTTGTTGCACTGTGATTTGGGGTGATTGGAAATGATAGTTGACATGGCACCTCTGCCACCAGTGATAAATAGACTTCATTGTTTTATTCAATATAGCATGTGTTTTATTTCTACAGGGCATGAAGTAATAAATCAAGTAATAGAGCAAAACGCAAGGCTGCATCTTTTCACACATACTGGAGAGACCAAAGACCTAAAAAAAACATATGTGAAAACAAAAGCGAGAGATATATCAGATGAGTGCAATCTGACTGTAAGGTCATTTACCAGGCTAATATGAAAGTATGTGACTTTTTTAAGTTTACTTTTGATTTATTTGTTTTCATTAAATGAAAGTTCTCCTTACCAGCTCAGGAGTCACCTCAGAGGTCACAAGGTAATAACACCAACATATAAGATTTGGATTGTGAATTTTTTAAAGATACAGATTTATCCATGCTCATCTTTGCAGCTGCTGTGACTTGCCGTGGCACTTATGCCATGAGTTGGAATGCTGAGAATAGGCTCTTGCATCTTGTTCACTTCTGTGATCCATAGGATTGCATGGTGTGAATGCTGCCACTGCTAGCCATTCTGTGGCGTATGCATGCCACACAAATTGCATGCCACGATGTGACAAAGATGAGCAAGAAAACATTTATAGGTGGATGAAATTTGTTTTGGAACTTTTACTTGTGATTTACTTGTAATTTGTAGATAAATAATATAAATCTACATAGTAATTTTTTGTAATATTAATATCTGAAATAGTTAAAATTGTGTTCATTTCAAAATACACACAAAGGGGCTGATTCAGAGTTGCACATTGTTGAGACCACTTAAGCACCTTTTGTCAGGGTCGCATCTCCAATTTTATGCTAATGCTGGTACAGTGGTGTAACTAGGGTGTTTGGAGCCCAGGGCAAATTTGAAAAGGGAGCCCCCCCCCGATGTGCGCGTGCCGAAGGCAAAAACATGGGTGTGGTCACTTAAAAATGGGGCGTGTCAACACGACACACCCCTTTATTTTCAAACTGAACATTCCTATCCATATGCACCTTAACCCCAGTAATACCCCTTATACGGTACCCCCAGTATGTAGCCCCATAGTAGTGCCCCTTATACAGTATCCCCAGTAGTGGTCCCCCTTATACAGCCCCCAATTAGTTCCCCTTACTCAGTACCCCCAGTAGTGGCCCCCCCAAATGCAGTGCCCCACGTAGTGTTTCCCCTTATGCAGTGCCCCCAGTAGCAGTCCCCACAATGCAGTGCGCCCAGTAGCGGTATCCCTTTATGCAGTACCCTTTATATGGTGCCCCCAGTAGTAGTCCCCCCCCTATGCAGTGCCCTTTATATAGTGCCCCCAGCAGTAGTCCCCCCCATGCAGTTTTCCCAGTAGTGGTCCCCTTATGCAGGCACCCTGTAGTGATCCCCCCTATCCAGTGCCCCCTGTAGTGGCCCTTCCTATTATTGCCGCCAGTAGTGGTCCCCTGAGTGCAGTGCCTCTTGTAGTAGGCCCCTTTTATAATGCCCCCAGTGGTAGTTCCCCGCAAGTAGTAGTCCCCAGTAGAGTAGCCCCCCCTAGTAGAGGTCCTCCCAATGGCATCCCCCAGAAGTAGCCACCCCCCTCCCCCGTTGTGCAGATAGGTTAAAAAAAAAATATATATATAAAAATATACTTACCTGAATCCCTGCTCCTGCTCCTGCTCGCGACGCCGCTCCCGCCCGGGCTGGTGCGCTCAGCATTATGGGACAGACATCATGACGTCATGACGTCAGTCCCATTACCCACTTGCAGTGGGTGCTGCAGCAATCAATGAGAGTCTATCTGACTCTCATTGGCTGCTGTTTAAAACACGCATCGCCGTCAGTGCTGGAGGCGATGCGTGTGTTATGCACAGCCTGAGCCCACCTCCTAGCGCTATTGGGCAAGCGCTCAGGGGGAGGGAACGGGCTCAGGTGTGAAGCACAGGACCGGCGCTGGAAGCCTAGCGCCGGTCCTGTGTAAATGTGTAGCGCTGACCACACTCATTGCGGTCGGCGCTACACTGGCTAACTAGGGCGGACGGGCCGGTACCGTGGCCGGCGGTGCCCCCCCGCGCCGCCGGTCCAACGGCGCCCAGGGCGCGCACCCCGCTCGCCCTGCCCTAGTTATGCCACTGTTCTGGTAACAGCCCTTCCCCTGGTGTACAAGTATGCGTCTGACTGTGCACAGACATGTTGTGCATCTTTAGACACTAATATCCCACTTTGTGCGCACCATCAAAACTTGCACCATCCCCATGCTAGGTGCAGATTCTCTGTCAGAGTTTGGCCTCTACTGTAAACGATGAAGCATCTGCATTCGCAACCAGTTTAACATCAAGTCCACAAGACTCCTGCAAAACGCCCAAAGACAGCGCATCCATGCAATTAGATAACTACCTCCCAGTTACCGCCCCGGAATGCCCAGTATATTTCCAATACACTTCGGATACTGTGCACCTCATTCGCAACTGTGTCTCTGTGTGTATACACCATATACTAGTTTTTACTAGGGGTGAGCGGGTTCGGATTTCTGAAATCCGAACCCCCCCGAGCCCCCCCGATCCGAGTCCGATCCGAATCAGGCTCGACTTTTCCCGCCTGACTCGGATCTGAAATCGAGGCAAAACGTCATCATCCCGCCTTCCGAGTCTCGCGGGTTTTGGACCCTATATAAGGTACCCGTGTCGGCGCCATTTTCTCACTCGGCTGTGGACAGTGAAGAGGGAGGGTGGGAGTTAGGGCTGTGTAGTGTAGTGTAGTGTAGTGCTGCTGTTGTCCACTACTTCAAAGTCCATAGGGGCTGGCTGTGTTGTGCTGTGCTGCTGTTGTTAATAGGGGCTGTGTCCACTAATTCAAAGTCCATAGGGGCTGGCTGGACTGTGTTGTGCAGTCAGTTCTCCATAGGGGCTGTGTCCACTCCAAAGACCTGTGCAGTGTCCCAGTCCTAAAGGGGTGCTGTAGTGTTGTCCAGGGGGTGCTCTGTCCATCAGGGGTGCTCCCCCCAAGTGCTAAAAAAAGAATATATTTTTTGTGAATTGTGTGCGCAGTAGCCGCACGTGCATCAACAAAGTAGTGCCAAGCGTGCGCCTGTGTCATAAGTAAAGGGCCGGCTGGCTAGACCGTTAAAGGGTGCTGTAACCCCCAAAAGTACACTCCAGTCCAAACCAAAAAAAAAATTATTTTCTGTGTTTGTGAATTGTGTGCGCAGTAGCCGCACGTGCATCAACAAAGTAGTGCCAAGCGTGCGCCTGTGTCATAAGTAAAGGGCCGGCTGGCTTGACCGTTAAAGGGTTCTGTAACCCCCAAAGTACACTCCAAACCAAAAAAATATATATTTTCTGTGTTTGTGACTTGTGTGCACTGTGGCTGCACGTGCATCAACAAAGGAGCAGCACCAAGCGTGCGCCTGTGTCCCATAAGTAAAGAGCCGGCTGGCTCATTTCTTAAAGGGTGGTGTAACCCACAAAGTGCACTACTCTCCAGCAAAAATAAAAAAATATTTTCTGTGTTTGTGTGCGCTTTAGCCGCACGTATATATATCAATATAACTTAAATGGAGGACCAAACTTTCTCCGATAAAAATAAAATAGGGAAAGATCAAGAACCACTTCCTCCTAGTGCTGTTGCTGCTGCTGGGAGTTGTTCATCATCCCAGAGAGGAAGTAGGAACATCACTACTTTTACTAAACAATTGACCCTCCAACAGTCCCTAGCGATGAGGATGAAGTACGACAGCAGTCATCCTGAAGCAAAACGTATAACTGAGGCCTTGACTGCTATGTTGGTGTTAGACGTGCGTCCGGTATCCGACATTAGTGCAGTGGGATTTAGACAATTGATGGAGGTAGTGTGTCCTCGGTTCCAAATCCCGTCTAGATTCCACCTGCATCCTCAAAGCAGCAGCGACAAGCGTGCGTCTGTCTGTTAAAGGGTGGTGACACCCTCAAAGTGTGCTACACAAACAATTAAAATATTGTTCTTTTTTTTTCTGTCTTTGTGAAATGTGTGGGCTGTAGCCGCACCTGCATCCTTAAAGCAGCAGCGACAAGCGTGCATCTGTCTGTTAAAGGGTGGTGACACCCTCAAATTGTGCTACACAAACAATTAAAATATTGTTCTTTTTTTTCTGTCTTTGTGAATTGTGTGGGCTGTAGCCGCACTTGCATCCTCAAAGCAGCAGCGACAAGCGTGCATCTGTCTGTTAAAGGGTGTTGTAACTCTCAAAGTGCTCCAAAAAAATCAAAAATTTTTTTTAATGTGTTTGTGACTTGTGTGCGATGTAGCCACACTTGCATCCTCAAAGCAGCAGCAACAAGCGTGCGTCTGTCTGTTAAAGGGTGGTGACACCCTCAAAGTGTGCTACACAAACAATAAAAATTTTCTTCTTCTTTTTCTGTCTTTGTGAATTGTGTGGGCTGTAGCCGCACCTGCATCCTTAAAGCAGCAGCGACAAGCGTGCGTCTGTCTGTTAAAGGGTGGTGACACCCTCACAGTGTGCTACACAAACAATTAAAATATTGTTCTTTTTTTTTCGGTCTTTGTGAAATGTGTGGGCTGTAGCCGCACCTGCATCCTTAAAGCAGCAATGACAAGCGTGCGTCTGTCTGTTAAAGGGTGGTGACACCCTCAAAGTGTGCTACACAAACAATTAAAATATTGTTCTTTTTTTTCAGTCTTTGTGAAATGTGTGGGCTGTAGCCGCACCTGCATCCTTAAAGCAGCAGCGACAAGCGTGCGTCTGTCTGTTAAAGGGTGGTGACACCCTCAAAGTGTGCTACACAAACAATTAAAATATTGTTCTTTTTTTTCAGTCTTTGTGAAATGTGTGGGCTGTAGCCGCACCTGCATCCTTAAAGCAGCAGCGACAAGCGTGCGTCTGTCTGTTAAAGGGTGGTGACACCCTCAAAGTGTGCTACACAAACAATAAAAATATTCTTCTTCTTTTTTCTGTCTATGTGAATTGTGTGGGCTGTAGCCGCACCTGCATCCTTAAAGCAGCAGCGACAAGCGTGCGTCTGTCTGTTAAAGGGTGGTGACACCCTCAAAGTGTTCTACACAAACATTTAAAATATTGTTCTTTTTTTTTTGGTCTTTGTGAAATGTGTGGGCTGTAGCCGCACCTGCATCCTTAAAGCAGCAGCGACAAGCGTGCGTCTGTCTGTTAAAGGGTGGTATAACTCTCAAAGTGCTCCAAAAAATAAAAAACTATTTTTTTAATGTGTTTGTGACTTGTGTGCGATGTAGCCGCACTTGCATCCTCAAAGCAGCAGCGACAAGCGTGCGTCTGTCTGTTAAAGGGTGGTGACACCCTCAAAGTGTGCTACACAAACAATAAAAATATTCTTCTTTTTTCTGTCTTTGTGAATTGTGTGGGCTGTAGCCGCACCTGCATCCTTAAAGCAGCAGCGACAAGCGTGCGTCTGTCTGTTAAAGGGTGGTGACACCCTCAAAGTGTGCTACACAAACAATAAAAATATTCTTCTTCTTTTTTCTGTCTTTGTGAATTGTGTGGGCTGTAGCCGCACTTGCATCCTCAAAGCAGCAGCGACAAGCGTGCGTCTGTCTGCTAAAGGGTGGTGTAACCCTCAAAGTGTGCTCCACAAACAATAAAAATATTCTTTTTTTTTTTCTGTCTTTGTGAATTGTGTGGGCTGTAGCCGCACTTGAATCCTCAAAGCAGCAGCGACAAGCGTGCGTCTGTCTGTTAAAGGATTACATCGGTGACAGCATCCAAGTAGGCATGTCAGACAGTCCGTACCTGTACTGGCAGGAAAAAGAAGCAATTTGGAGGTCCCTGTACAAACTGGCTCTATTTTACCTGAGTTGCCCCCCCTCCAGTGTGTACTCCGAAAGAGTGTTTAGTGCAGCCGGGAACCTTGTCAGCGAAAGGCGTAGGAGGTTGCTTCCACAAAATGTGGAGAAGATGATGTTCATAAAATGAATTATCAACTCTTCCAGGGAGACCAGCCTCCAGAACGTACAGAGGGACCTGTGGTTCCAGCAGGGATGAATTAATACTCTGTGAGGATGAGGATGTACACACTGAAGAGGGTGAGGAATCGGTGGATGAGGAGGATGAGGATGAAATCTTGCCTCCGTAGAGCCAGTTTGTGCAGGGACAGATTAATTGCCAGCTTGTTTTGTGGGGGCCCAAACGAACCAATCATTTCAGCCACAGTTGTGTGGCAGACCCTGGCGCTGAAATGATTGGTTTGTTAGTGTGCATGTCCTGTTTATACAACATAAGGGTGGGTGGGAGGGCCCAAGGACAATTCCATCTTGCACCTCTTTTTTTTCTTTGCATTATGTACAGTTTGGGGCCTAGTTTTTCAAACTGCCATTCTGTCTGCCACTGCAGTTTCACGCCTAGATGGGTCACGTGTTTGTGCCGCCCTCTCGTGTCGCTTAGCATAGTCATCCATCTACCTCGGTGCAACCTTTTGGACATAAAAACACTATTGTGAGGTGTGAGGTGTTCAGAATAGACTGGAAATGAGTGGAAATTAAGGTTATTGAGGTTAATAATAGCATAGGAGCAGAAAAACCTACAAATTCTGTGATTTTAGCTGTTTTTATGCTTTTTTTTCAAAAAAATACAGATCCAAAACACAAAACCCAGAACCCAAAACACGGAAGGGTGGTTTTGGCAAAACCAATCCAGATCCAAAACACGAAGAAAGATCCAGATCCAAAACCAAAACACAAAACACGAAAAGTGGCCGGTGCACACCCCTAGTTTTTACTGATTTTGTACAAGCAGTACCAACAAATCACTCAGCTCCATGAACATCGACATTGCATGTGACACAGAATCAGGCCCGATATTGCTCAATTTTACACCTATGTTAGGGATGCAAAATCACTGATTGAGGGAGGAAGCGGGAAGCAAAGAAGTTTGGGGTATAAAATGCTGATAGACAAAAGGTTGACAATGTATAGGTCAACACCAAATGGTCAACAGGTAATAGGTCAACGGTACGAAAAGTCAACAACTACAAGCGGACGACTGACAAAAGTCGACAGTGCAAAAGGTCAATGGGTATAAAAGGTCGACAGGGAGTAAAAGTCATCAGGGAGTAAATATCGACACAAAAATGGTCTAAATCCTTACCCTCCCCCTGGTGCCTAACCCTAACACTCCCCCAAGTGCCTAAACCTAACTGTAGCCCAAAGCTAACCATACCCTAGTGTCTAAACCTATCTGTCCCCTCTGGCAGCCTAACCCTAACCCACCACCAAGTGCCTAACCCTAATCCTAACCCCCTAACCGAACCTTTAAAATTTTGAAAAAAAACTTCAAATAATGTGTTGATTTTTTTTGTGTTTACCATTAGTGTGTCAACCATTTGAACCTGTTCACCTTATGTTCCTGTTGACCATTTGCACTGTTGACCTGTTTTAGTCTACCTTTAGTACCTGTTGACCTTTTGATGATCAACCATCTGGTAGATATAAATTGAATTATCTACGCTGATTATATATATGTAGCAGCTCAGTTAAAGATAATAGTTAATGGTTAATGGAACGAGTGCTGCAAGTGAGTGAAAAGGTTCAGTTTATGTTTGACAAGCCATATGTCAGAATGTTGCAAAAAAATAAAAATAAATAAAAAATAAATAATAAATAGATACAAATATAGATACAAATGTAATGCTATAAAATATAAGAATATGAATAAAGATAGATACAAACTAGAATGCTAAAAATGTTTAGAAGCGCAATGCATGCACAAAAAATTAAATGAAAGTAAAACTTTTCATTTAATTTTTTGTGCATTCATTGCACTTCTAAACATTTTTAACATTCTAGTTTGTATCTATCTTTATTCATATTCTTGTCATTTGTAACATTACATTTGTATCTATATTGTATCTCTTTTTTTTGCAACATTCTGACATATGGCTTGTAAAACATAAACAGAACCTTTTCACTCACTTATAGCGACCGGTCAACCATCTGGTGTTGACCTATACATTTTCGACCTTTTGTTTGTTGACCCTTCATCTGGATACCATGGAGAATTGACCTACCATGGGCCCGGGCTACAGAAGAGGTGCAGCCATGCCTTTAAGAAAGTGTGACTAGGCCTCCTTCAGGGAACAGTGCAGCATGTGAAGTAGGCCCCAGTAATCCCAATGGGGCATAGCCACACCCCTTAAATTATGTCTCCTCAGATCTTCTGGTGACAGCGTCTGTAGCTGAAAACCAAAGATACAATGGACAAGATTTACTAGAATACTGTTTACTCTGCTGTTTTCAAATTTCCTTACATCAGGTCTGTTTTTTTTTATTCAAACCTCATGGTACAACCGTGTATGAAGAAAAAACTGTAAGCTTTACTTTTAGCTTTTAACCTGAGATTGACCTTTCAATCAAACAGGGATTCTCTCTCCAAAGGGTTTATTTGTCAAGTAACGGAGATAGAAAAGATTTTCTATTGCAGCCATTTTTATCAATAAAAGTCACTTGACCTGCAACATTGGCTTGCTACGGTAAGGATATGCTTACTGCTTTGCTAGTCAGTCTTCTATGCACATGCAATGACACTAAAAGCCTAGGCTTCGACTTCCTGTTCCACATTCGTGGAAAAGTAATTAAGATAAAAAATAGTAAACCCAAATAGAATAACAAAATTTTATTTTTTAATAATAAAGATTGTTTTTTCTTTACTGACTCCATACTATTATCATCCACAATTGGCAATAAGTGTTGGAGGACAGTGGCTATATGTACATGCACCACTGCTGTCCTTGTTAGATAGGGCTTGCATGGAGCAGCTATCAGGGGAATGCCCCATGAATGTCTACAGCCAGCAATGCTCAGTGATAGCCACTGCAGACACTAAAGCTGGCCACACACATGGCGATTTTTTCCACGATTTGGCCGATTTCAACGGATTGTGACGACAAATCGTGTAAAATATGGCCGAATCGTGAAGTTCTACTATTGATCATGATGCCGATGCGCGTCCCCGCTCGTCGTACCTCGCATCTTCAGATCTGCCATGCTGTAGGCCAGATTTGCCAATCAGGGACACGATTTGATTCAAATCGTGAGGTTTTTGTTTCTCACGATGTATCTCACGATTCATTGTACTTTGGGGAATTTGACTGACATTACCCTGTACACGCCCAATCGCCATCTTGTGCAGCATCGTGGATAGAAGAAGAAGGAAGGACAATAGAACCTGCACAGTGAAGTCTGGATTACAGCAGTTTGGTGAGTATTGGTACTGTATTTAATGCAACCCCACTGCCCACCAATGTGTGCCAGACACTTCTAAATGCATGACCCAGCCACCACCTGCCGGAATGAGGCAGGCGGTGGCTGGGCCATGCATTAAACTCCCACTGCTCACCTATGTGTGCCACCCACCTACCCACCAATGTCACGTGACACCTATAAAATAACATAGAAATAAAAAATCACTCAAAAATTTTATAAATTGAATAAAAAAATTTAGTTCAATAACAAATATTAAAACATTACAACAACATCAATACATATATACAATTTGTTTTTGTTACTGTGATACATTAGTTTATGATGTTTGAGTATACCATTATAAACCAATGTATGTCACCATTATAAACAAATATATTGCAACAACAAAAATAAAACATATTACTATACATATAAATAGACATTATATCCCTGGAAAAAAATATATGTTAAAATACACAGACAAACCACAGAACATCTCTAGAATAAAAACATCTTAAAATACATTTAAAAACACAAAACATCCCTGGAAAAAACATTTTAAAATACATTTAAAAACATGAAACATCCCTGGAAAGAAAACAATTTAAAATACATATAAAAACACAAAACATCCCTGGAAAAAAACACATTAAAATACATTTAAAAAAACATTAAATTCCTGTAAAGATATAATATAAAAAAAAAAAAAAAAAAAAAAATATACAAAAATCTTGAAAAATGTAAAAATATACATTATACATTAAAAATGTACAAAAAATTCACATTTGTAGATTATTAAATGTCCTTATTATTTCCTTCTAGCAATGTCTGTGGATAGTGAACTGGAGTTTGTAACCGATTTCCTAGAGATCCTCCAAGAAAAGGAGTGTCTATGGCGGATATCCTGTCGGCAGTACCACCACAAGTCGGGAAAATTGGCAGCTTTGGGGGTCCTTTTGAGTACACAAAAAGGTGCATTGCAGATGCTGAGTGGTACGGCACAAAATACAGAACCTATGTAACATGTATATAAAAAAAGGCGAAAAGTCGACACGTCCAAAAGTTCTGGGGCAGCCAGTGACGACGTGTACCAGCCAACACTCTGGTACTATGACCTTATAAGTTTCATAAGCGAACAAGAGCCACCACGCCAGTCAGTGGTCATGATGGCCGAGCGAGAGGGAGAAAAGGAGGCGGCAGAAGTGATTGCTCCGTCTGAGGATTTGTTGGTAAGTAGAGACACAGGGCCTGATTCAGACCCGCTCGCGAGCGCACAGCGCTCACAAGCGGGTTGATGGTCCCCCACTGGCCGGAGCCCCAGCAAGTGATGGCAGCTCTGTCGCTCCTGGGCTCACTACAAGACGGGGCGGCTGTCGATATTGATTGACAGCTTGCCCCGTTTTGTAAGCAAGTCGGGAGGGGGTGGCTTGCCAAATGGAGGCATTCCCGAAGGAACACCTGCCATTTGGGGGCGGCCCCACTGACATCTATTAGAGCCAGAAGCTCACTGGGGCTTGCGGTAGACGAGACATAAGGGTCTCGTTGCAAGCCCCGATGGTCACAATGGTCAGGACCATCACATCCATCACCTGGCCACTCGCTAAAGCTGTGGGTGGTCACCCACAGCTTAGCGAGCGGCCAGAAGGCTGGCTCAAAAAACAAAAAATTCCACCCTGATTCAGATCGAGCGCTCTGAAAGAGCGTCTGGCTTTGAATCAGGGCCACAGTTCATAAACCAATCACAGTTGTCCACTATAGTCAGTTTTCTCACGGACAGCCCTCCTGCCATGGCACTGCACCTGGTCTGTTGAAATAGGCCATATATTCCTCCCTCACTTGTTTGGCATGTGCTGTTGATGTTGTTGCATTTGTTGGTGCAGACATTGATGTAAACTGGGCAATGTCCTCCAGAGGTCCTACATCTTCTGGTCTAGCTGGGACTAGTCCTCGTTGTGTAGTTATCCTTTGCAGAAAGTTATGCAGCACACAGCAAGCCATCACGACTCAATCTATCTTCTCCACACATAGGTTTATGGTGGTGTGGAAAATGCGGAACCGGTTTCTGAGTATTCCAAACGCATTTTCCACAATGTGCCATGGTCAGGCCCCTCTGTGCAAATGGCTTCATCACATGTTCATGTAATGCAAAAGCCTCGTCTGCAATGATAACGTAAATTTAGGCCGTGCTTTATCTCGTCCAGTGATGGCAAGTGGAGAGTTGGTGTTGGTGAGTCTCTGGTAGAAAGCAGTCTGTTTGAAGGACCCACCATCCGAAGCATGGCCATTCTTGCCGATATCCACAAACAAAAATTCATAGCTGGCATTCACCACTGCCATGAGAATGATGCTGAAGAAGCCTTTGTAGTTGTAGTAATATGATCTGGTGTTGGCAGGTGGGTTGATGCGGATGTGTTTTCCATCGATGGCTCCTCTGCAGATAGGGAAATTCCAACGTCGTTAAAATTCTTCTGCGATGCTCTTCCACTCTTCCATGGTGTTAGGAAACTGGAAAAATAGAAAAATAAGTTTATAGAAAAACATGACTTTAATATTGTTTTTTTTATTTTTTCCTATATAGACTTCCACCCAAGATCCTGATTTGTCCACCACGCCGGACCAAACTTTCATCGGGGACAGCGAGATGGAAAACACAATTACAACACCAATTGAACCAGGAGCCTTGGTACCACCCCCCCCAAAAAAAGCAAAAGCACACAGAACAGGAGGAGCTGTTTCTACAAAAAGCATAAAGCATCTTTCAAAAAGCCCGTGATGATATTGACGACTTTACTGCTCACATTAATAGTCAGATGAGAAAAATGGATGCAGTAACTTCCATAGGCTCGTCTATGAGCTTCTCATTTGATCCCTCAACAGTAATTTGCAATACTCCACCTATATTACTGACCCTATGCTTTATTCCCCTGCTCCAAATGCCTATGTCAGGCCCCCCAGCCCAGTTGCAGATTACTCCCCCACCCAGCACCCCAACCACAAGCTGGGTCATTTACAGTGCTATGCTGGAGTCAGAGGAGGATTTGCTGTGTTACTCTGAATTTTTTTTTCTTCTTCTTCTGTACTATCACCAAATTTTATCACTCCCAATAGGTGCAGTCTGTATGCTATACAGTGGTGATGACACTAATTTCACAAGGTCACAACACTCATGGCACAAGTACAGATTGCTGGAAGCCAGGGCCACAATCTGTACTTGTGCCATGTGTGTATTGGCCTGTTCAATCTGGTGTCTGACCCGCCGTACAACATACAGCAGGCTACCTATTGGGATTGATAAAATTTGGTGGTAATGCTGTTTTGTACTGTTTATACATATGTTTATGTAATGTATTTAAAATTACGTAGTGTACTGTTCTTGCAACACAAATGTTAATGACTGCTATGCAGCACAGTTTTGTTAATGCAGCCTTATTGGTTGGGACAGTTATATAAAGAGTTAAATTGAAATAAAAAAACAAAGAAAAAATAAAACCTTTTTGTTCTTTCAGAAGAAACAAATGTGTAGTGTGTTTTTTTTCTTACCTTGCAATACTGGTACTGCAGCACTTTAATGATAGCCTTGCAGGTCTCTGGAATGATGACGCCCAAGGACTGAGGTGAGATGAGGGTACCAAACTTCAGGTCTTCAAATGACCTTCCTGCAGCCAGGTACCTCAGGGTAGTATGGATACTTAAATAAAACCTCTATGCAATCCTGTCTATACCTTCTAAAATCCTGCCTATACCTTCTAAAATTGTCGCCATTTAGCGTAATGAGTCGCACAGTAAATAAATGCTTTCAGACTTTGAGTGTGGTTCCAAAGCACAAAAAGTTATTATTCAATATAAAAACAGATGGTTACATGCTGTGATCTAAAGACAATTAGTGCAAATAAATCATACAGACACAAGGTACAGTTGTTATATACGCACGCGCTCTTGGCCCAGATACCGGCATCAGCATTAGAAACCTCCATCAACAGCACAGCAAGGAGACTCAAGACTGGGGTCAGAGAGCGCACATATATACTCTTCCAGGGATAGGCAATACAATAGACAAGTTTGGCATGATTCCATTGGTTCTTCTTAAAGGTGCTTCTGTTACAGGATAGTTCATAGGTCAATTCGAATGGACACAAACAGCCTCTAACAACACTTTGTGTCCTTTTTCCCGCTGCATGCTAATCTAAGCTGATAACATTACAGAGTACATTTTAATGTTTTAACTCTCTATAGTCCATAGTTTGCAGACGCTTGTTGCGATCTTCTCACCGATGATACCGGACATCTGTGGAGACAGAGTGGATCAGTAGAACACCAAACACGGTTTGCTTACCATGTACTAAACCTTAGATATCAAATAACCTTTATTACACAACATTAATAATTACTGCATAAACCTTAGATATTAACTTAAAATACTGCGGAACCTTTTAATGTAATTGTGTGTATATTTATGATTATATGTAAGTATGCGTTGTGTGTCTGAGCACAAAAAGGTGCGCTGTGTGTATGTTTATATCTGAAATAGCAAGTGTATATATGCGATTGTCTATGTGCATGCATGTATTTATCATGAATTTAATATATATATATATATATATATACACATATATATCTCTTTGTGCATTACTTGGTTTTGATATTACTGGGCTACAACAATGACAGGCAATGTGTTTCCACATGTGATCAAACGAGGCTTGATGAGATCACACAGGTAAGGCTAATTTGTTTAAGCCTCAGACAATGGTTTATTTAGAATGCAATTAATTTCTCCTTAACCACATAACATTAGATACAAGGCCTACAATGGCTAACGATAGCTTTGATGTCTAAAAATTGTTTCCCAATCCATTCCTTCTGAGTATATTAGTGTCTGTATTATACTTACATTTTCATAGGCATACTGTTCTGTGTCCAGGGCAAACGCTCACCATATCTTTTTGTCTTCTCTAATCACTTGTCACAAACAAATCCACAAAACCTGTCTCGTCATCACTGGATAGTCAATGTAAGGATTTTTTTCCAGTTGTAGCTAAAATGGCATTTTGCAGATCTTGATTTTAAACAGATTCTGTCTTATCCAATCATCCGGCTTCAACAGTAGCCACCAGCCTCTCTTCAGCAGGGACTGCCCTCCGCCACCTTGTATCTTGCTTCCGGATGTGGGGGGCCACCATACTCAGCAACTCCTGGAAGGTGGCGTCATCCATGCGCAGGTAGTTGCGGTAGTCGTCCGGGTTATTGGTTACATGTGAGAGTGGGTATCCCTTTGCTGCAGCCAGTCTTTGGTCCAGCATGTTCTTCTCCTTCGCTGGGCCCTCTCCTGGATTAACTGGACCCCAGCTTGGGCAACCAACACTTTATACTGATAGGGATGCATCAGCACAGAATTCAGGAACAGGATAGAATGCAGTTGCACGCACTTGCAGGTAGAAGATACTTTGTAAAAGGTAAAAGCCAAATACAAAGCAGAGCACAGTAGCAATGTACAGGTTTCAGCTGGTATAAACTTAGCCTCACTAGTAGCAGAGCAGAATGTGCACAGGGTTAAAATGGTGGATGCTTTTTATACACCATGGCTAGCCCCTCCCTTTGTTATTATTATTTAAATTTCCCACCAATCATGAAGAGCCCCTTCTCTTGTTTTGGGAAAGTCAAGATGAAACTCACGATTCGTACGATCCGATGTGAGATTGGAAGTCAATTTGGCAGTTTTTTTGGACCAAATCGTGCTTACAACTGCCGGGGAGCTCCCGTGGAGAGTTCACGGCAAATCGTACACATCGGTGGGCTGATCGTGAGCACATCGCTATGTCTTTGGCCAGCTTAAACCTTTAATAAATAGGAAACAGACATTTTTGCCAAAGGCAGAGCGTGAACAGCTTTCTTAAATAGACACCTTAAACCATTAACCCTATATATCACAACACATTTTGCTGCTTCTATTCCTCCCTCCTACAAACATTAGCCTCCGCCATCTTCTTTTTGATGGAACCTGAGCACCACAAATTTCAACAATTTTCACCATGTTGAAAGAGCAACAGTATAGTATGTAGCAATGGGTTTTATAGGCCTAATCCTCATAATGCATACCATACGAATTACCTTACTAGTCAGAATCATGTATATAAGATAAATGCATTTTTTTCCCTGTGGCTTGTTATATGGTTTTGCAAACTGATACTTGAAACACTGTACTGCTTTTATTGTTACCAGCTTGCAAAACCTTCATTGTGGTTTGAGATCTGGTATTTTGAAATAATGTTTTTTAATGTATGCTTGTGTTAAAGTAAAGTGGTACTGAAACCATATTCAAGCACTGTTATATGTGCAAACATTATAATAAGGTTTATAACACAAAATATTATGTGATGAAAAAACTAGGGGTGTGCACCGGCCACTTTTCGTGTTTTGTGTTTTGGTTTTGGATCTGGATCTTTCTTCATGTTTTGGATCTGGATTAGTTTTGTCAAAACCACCCTTCCGTGTTTTGGATTCTGGGTTTTGTGTTTTGGATCTGTATTTTTAAAAAAAAAAGCATAAATACAGCTAAAATCACAGAATTTGTGAGTTTTTCTGCTCCTATGCTATTATTTACCTCAATAACATTAATCTCCACTCATTTCCAGTCTATTCTGAACATCTCACAGTATTGTTATGATGCCAAAAGGTTGCACTGAGGTAGCTGGATGTCTATGCTAAGCGACATGAGTGGGCGGCACAAACACGTGGCCCATCTAGGATTGATACTGCAGTGACAGACAGGATGGCAGTTTGAAAAACTAGGCCCCAAACAGTACATAATGCAAAGAAAAAAAAGAGGTGCAAGATGGAATTGTTCTTGGGCCCTCCCACCCACCCTTATGTTGTATAAACAGGACATGCACACTTTAACAAACCAATCATTTCAGCACCAGGGTCTGCTACACGACTGTGGCTGAAATGATTGGCTCGTTTGGGCCCCCACAAAACAAGCTGGCAATTAATCTGTCCCTGCACAAACTGGCTCTACTGAGGCAAGATGTCATCCTCATCCTCCTCATCCACTGATTCTTCACCCTCTTCAGTGTTGTGTACATCCTCATCCTCACAGAGTATTAATTTGTCCCCACTGGAATCCACCACAACAGGTCCCTCTGTACGTTCTGGAGGCTGGTCTCCCTGGAAGAGTTGATAATTCATTTTTATGAACATCATCTTCTCCACATTTTGTGGAAGCAACCTCCTACGCCTTTCGCTGACAAGGTTCCCAGCTGCACTAAACACTCTTTCGGAGTACACACTGGAGGGGGGGCAACTCAGGTAAAATAGAGCCAGTTTGTACAGGGGCCTCCAAATTGCCTCTTTTTCCTGCCAGTACAGGTATGGACTGTCTGACATCACTACTTGGATGTTGTCACCAATGTAATCCTCCACCATTCTGTCAGTGGTGACAGTATCATATGCAGTGACAGTAGACATGTCAGAAATTGTTGGCACGTCCTTCAGTCCGGGCCAGATGTCCAAACCGGCCCTTGATTTATGACACAGGTGCACACTTGGCGCTGCTAATGTGTTGATGCATGTGCGGCTACAGCGCACACAAGTCACAAACACAGAAAAAAAATAGTTTTTTATTTTTGGAGCACTTTGGGGTTAAACCACCCTTCAACAGACTTATGGGACACAGGCGCATGCTTGGCGCTGCTCCTTTGTTGATGCACGTGCAGCTACAGTGCATGCAATTCACAAAGACAGAAAAAAAAGAAGAATTTTTTTTTTCGTGTGCAGTGCACTTTGGGGGTTACACCACCCTTTAACAGACAGACGCATGCTTGGCGCTGCTGCTTTGAGGATGCACGTACAGTGCACACAATTCACAAACAGAAGAAAATTTGTAATTTTTGTTGGAGTGCACTTTGGGGGTTACACCACCCTTTAGTAGACAGATGCACGCTTGGCGCTGCTGCTTTGAGGATGCAGGTGTG
The DNA here is from genome assembly GCA_031769625.1 of Taudactylus pleione. Classification (NCBI taxonomy): domain Eukaryota; kingdom Metazoa; phylum Chordata; class Amphibia; order Anura; family Myobatrachidae; genus Taudactylus; species Taudactylus pleione. The sequence continues at coordinate 29,061,597 of JAUIMM010000065.1, forward strand.
GCTACTGCGCATACATTTCACACACAAACACAGAAAAAAAAGATTTTTTTATTTTTGTTGGAGCGCACTTTGGGGGTTACACCACCCTTTAACAGACAGATGCTCACTTGGCACTGCTGCTTTGAGGATGCACGTACAGTGCACACAATTCACAAATACAGAAGAAAATGTTTTATTTTTGTTGGAGTGCACTTTGGGGGTTACAACACCCATTAACAGACAGACGCACACTTTGCGCTGCTGCTTTGAGGATGCACGTACAGTGCTCACAATTTACAAACACAGAAGAAAATGTTTTATTTTTGTTGGAGCACACTTTGGGGGTTACACCACCCTTTAATAGACAGACCCATGCTTGGCGCTGCTGCTTTGAAGATGCACGTACAGTGCACACAATTCACAAACACAGAAGAAAATGTTTTAGTTTCGTTGGAGCGCACTTTGGTGGTTACACCACCCCTTAACAGACAGATGCAAGCTTGGTGCAGCTGCTTTGAGGATGCACGTACAGTGCACAAAATTCACAAACACAGAAAAAAAAACATATTTTTGGAGTGCACTTTGGGGGTTACAGCACCCTTTAACGGACGAGTCAACCAGCCCTTTACTTATGACACAGGCGCACGCTTGACGCTCCTTTGTTGACGGACGTGTGGCTACAGCGCATACAATTCACAAATACAGAAAATATTTTTTTATTTTTGTTGGAGTGTACTTTGGGGGCTTACACCACCCTTTAAGAGATGTCAGCCTGCCCTTTACTTATGGGACACAGGCGCACGCTTGGCGCTACTCCTTTGTTGATGCACGTGCAGCCACAGTGCACACAATTCACAAACACAGATAATAATTTTTTATTTTGTTTGGAGTGCACTTTGGGGGTTACACCACCCCTTAACAGATGAGCCAGCTGGCCCTTTACTTATGACACAGGTGCACACTTGGCGCTACTTTGTTGATGCACGTGCGGCCACAGTGCCCACAATTCACAGACACAGAAAATAATTTTTTATTTTGTTTGGAGTGCACTTTGGGGGTTACAGCACCCTTTAACAGACAAGCCAGATGACCCTTGATTTATGACACAGACGCACGCTTGGCACTACTTTGTTGATGCACGTGCAGCTACTGCGCTCACAGTTCACAAACACAGAAATTTTTTTTTATTTTTTTTGGAGTGCACTTTGTGGGAGCACCCCTGATGCACAGATCACCCCCTGGACAACACTACAGCACCCCTCTATGACAACAGCCTTTATGGGACACTGCACAACACAGTCCAGCTAGCCCCTATAGACTTTGGAGCGGACACAGCCCCTATGGATAACTGACTGCACATCACAGCCCAGCATGCCCCTATGACAGCAGCACAACACAGCCCAGCCAGCCCCTATGGACAACAGCAGCACAACACAGCCCAGTCAGCCACTATGGACTGAGTGGTCACAGCCCCTATGGACAATAGCAGCACAATACAGCCCAGCCAGCCCTAGCTCCCACCCTCCCTCTTCACTGTCCACAGCCGGAGTGAGAAATGGCGCCGAATCGGGGACCTTTTATACCTTTTATATATCGTTTTGCCTCGATTTCAGATCCGAGTCAGGTGGGAAAAGACGAGCCTGACTCGGATATGACTCGGATCGGGGGGGTTCGGATTTCAGAAATCCGAACCCGCTCATCCCTAGAAAAAACACAGTAATAATATTAAAAAAATAAAGAATATGAAAGCTTCTCTCAAAGTTTTGTGGTTTCCATGTTGGTTCAGGCCCCAATTAAATCCTGGAGCAAGTTTTCAGGGTAACACATCCATTAGATGTGAAAGTACTGTATTGTAGTTTTGCAATTTCCATCAAACAATAGTACCTATGCATTTCTATTACATTAAACTTTCTTGTTTATGGGCTATTGGGAATATTTCAGTACGCATCACAATAAATGACCCACATACTGCTTATTTAAGGAAATGGTTGAAAATTCAAAGATGACCTGTTTGTGGCATGAAAATGATACCTTTACTGGTGGAACTCCATGCTCAAGTTTATTTTTTTCAGATACAGTATGTTAGTTACAAAGAGTAATAATCAGTTATATGTACATCACACTATTAATACTGTACCTCCCAACCATCCCGATTTCAGTGCAACATCCCAATTTCGCCACTGTCCCGCTGTTCCCCCTGCAAGACACAGTGTCCCATGGGGGGGTTGGGACCCTGAAATTGCAAACTCTAGGGGGCATGACCCACCTGGCATGAGGCCACACCCCTTTTCGTGTGCACACACCTTGGACATGCACAAGATGTTTCACATCGGTATTGCAGAATGTTGGGAGGTCTTCATTATGTCACACATATTGCTATTATTATAGATAATTATTTTGAAAGTACATTTATGAAAAAGTTCCTTCGATTGTCTCTATTATAAAGTAATAACTTGAAGCAACACAGTTTAGCCCATAACTAACCATGTCGACAATATAATGTTGTCTGTAATATGCCACACATCTCAGGCCATGCTATATAGATATTTCATTACATTTACAATTAGTCATTTTCTGATTTGTTGTTTAATAAATCAATTTATTTATTAATCTAGTAATGGAAGGAAACCAGTCAGACCTGTAAGTGAATAGTAAATAAAGTTTATTTCATTAAAATGACTCATATTACCATCATTTAATGGATGTAACTCATTGGCAACTGTTAGATATCTCTGTGTTGTCAGAACCCATTTAAATATTACATGGGACATACAGTATTACAAATAGAAAATGTGTACACAACCATGATGTAGACATATATAAATAGCTATGATGATATTATGGACTATGAGAATATAGAACACGTTTAGTTCCAAGTTCTTTTTTTTTTCTTACCTCAACATCACAATCATCTTCAGTAACACTCCTGTGTCAAAAGTCAAACTTCCAAATTTTCAGTTTGCGATGCACATACCTTCCCAATCATCTCAAACACAGAGGATGCAAGTGTACTTGTGGTGATGGAAGACAAATCCTCTCTGTGAGTCAAAGGTGAAAGAAGAGTATTATGGTCTCAAATAATGAGGTTGGAAAACACTGCATACAAAAATCCCACTGTGCACAAAATACAATTTGGGCAAAACACACCACAAATCACCATACTCTATTCATGAAAGAATCCAACACAGAAAGAAAATAAATTCTTTTGGATTTATGGATTTGAAGTGTTGGTATAAGAAGAGGACAAGGAGAAGCATTATATGGGGCTTTATTTTAAGGATATGATTGACAGGCTAGAAAAAAATAAATGGCATCCGTGTCAGAACTAAGCCAACAGAAGTTCCTCTAAGTCTTCTCTAATGACCACGGGCCAAATGTAATAGGGTGAGAGTTTTTCGAAAATGTGAGAGTTTAGTAAACACTATTACATTGATCGAGTTGTATCTTCAAAATGGGAAAACATCTGGAAGAAAGTTTAAATCGTGAGAGTTTTTTTAATTCTGAAAAACATGCGAGTTAGCATGTTCTCGTGTACTCGGACTCTATTACATTGGCCGAGTGTAAAAACTGTGCGAAAACGCTCACATTTTCTAAACTCTTACCCTATTTCATTTTTCTCCACATGTTTCAGAACAATGAATCAAAGATAAAGCTTCAGACTCAAGTCCCCAAAATAAAATAAGAAGTCTTCATTATAATTTGACATTTTGGACACACAGGTACAAGTACAATTAGCGCTAGATCTTTGGGTATTATTTACTAAACGTCAACTTTTGAAAGCCACTGATTATTGGTGGTTTTTTTTTTACACTTAATAGTATTTCTGATTTATATTCTGCAGGCAGAAACACTGATAGTCACAATTTAGTAAATAAAACCCTTAAATTCGTCCAGGTCAGAAGAATGAAAAGATTGCAACAGTATACTCATCTTTTTTGATCTAAGTGTACAGGATCAAAAAAGGCATAAAATTTTCAGTGAGCTTGATATGTTTCATGTGAAATTACAGGCATATTGAGTTTCTTCCAGGTTTATGTATCCTAGTAATGGAATAATTAAACTGCTCATGTAAATTATGACATTCGTTAAAACCCATTTTGATAGCAGAGAGTTCTCATCAATCCATGTAAATAATACAGATCTGACTAACAATTTCTTTACCAGAAAATTTCAGACACTGCAGTTCCAAATTCATGGGCAGAGCCATAAAATATAAAGTACAATATGAATTAGAGCAGTGGTTCTCAAACTTGGTCCTCAGGACCCCACACAGTTCATATTTTCCAGGTCACCCTGCACTGACATATTTTAAAATATTCGCAGGTGGAGCTAATTATTTCACTTGCGATTCTGGGAGGACACCTGGAAAACATGCACTGTTTGGGGTCCAGAGGACTCAGTTTGAGAACCTGTGAATTAGGGTATAAAAGATGTACACAGGTCACAATAGACAAATAATTCCTGTTCTAACAATATGACTTTCAGTAAAGGCACATATTCACTAGAAGACAGGCAAACGACTGCACGATTACGACATTGTAATCTTGCAGTTGTTTGTCAGTGTACAAATACTGGCCCTCATTCATAGCCACTCGCTAGCGGCAGTACGCTCGTTCCGAGTGATGTTAGCACATCTGCGCATGCGTACGGTTATTAGTACGCATGCGCGAACCAGTCAGTGCGGCCGAAAATCGTTTGTACGCTATATAGCGAGTGCCTGCTATTTTGAGTGACAGAATGAGGCGTAAGTGGGTGGTAACAGGGGAAGGTGCTTGAAAACGGGGGAGTGGAATTCGAACACAGGCGTGCTTAAAGGTCAAAACGGGCGTTTTAAGGGAGTGCATAATTAATACAGCAGCGTCATTGACCACGTCACTTGGTTTTTTTAAACTCAGAACTGCTCGCAAAATAGCGGTTGAAAAAAACAACCACAAGAATAGCGAGCAGTTCATACGCTGTACGATGTACTCGATTAATCTAATAAATAGTGGACATGACGTATGGTGCGAGCGGCCAGGGGGCGTTTTTAACAAATAAACGGCGGCAGACACCTCCATTTTCTTCAATAATTCTGACCCTGAGTATACCTATTGAAATACTACAAGGACAATTATATTCAGGAAATTTAATTTAAAGTAATATGACAATATGTATACTAATTTAAAAGTCAGTAATCAAAGTGATTATATATTATAGAAAGATTTATTTAAAATTTTAGATCACATTCTCAAATATAATACAATGTCTATCTGTTTTATATGTATGTAGGTAGGTGTGTTTGTGTATATGTATGAGGTGAGGGCAGTGACGGTTTAAGAGAGGAGGGGGCCCCCATGTGCTGCCTCTGTGAGGACCCCCTCCTCTCAGGCAGAGCAGTAAATGTGAGCTCCACCCCATGTAGTTCAGCTCCCATGGTGACATAGTTGCAGTCACCAGAGCTTGGAGCAGGAGAGGGGGACCACTATTGGGGAGACTATATAGGGGGACACTGTATATGGAGCATTGTATAAGGGGCACTACTGGGGGCAATGCATAAGAGGAACTGCATAGGGGTGTGGCGGCGGATGAGGCTAGCATATGTGCTGGGGGTTGGTAAATTTTAATTTGTGTGTGTGTGTGTGTGTGTGTGTGTGTGTGTGGGGGGGGGGGGGGGGGGGGGGCAGCTGGGATGAAGTTATGCCACTGATACAGACAGCATTCTACTAAAAAATACAGACTGCATTCAAGTGACTATTATACATTAAAGAGAACATTCAACATATTGTAGAGTATTTTTATGATTGCTGCACAGGATTATCCCTTCATCAACATAGTGGATCTCTACAGCAAACTATTCAAAGCACTATGAAACTATTTCATCAATATTTTGAGTCATTGCAATGGGATATTATGCCAAATAGTGCTACAATTCCCTGAACAGCACAGAGATAGTTTTGTGCATTGAATGGAGCGAGGATTCTTTATTACTACTACTACTACAGTATATGAGAGAGTGTAGACTGCAGAAACCTGGGAATCCAGCATCTGAAAGCTGTTTTCTGGCAATATACAAAGTCACAGTCGGTAACACACATCATTACTTTATTCTTTCATTGTTCCCTGATCTCCCCCCCAAAAAAGATAAACAGAGTGCTGACAATGCAGAGATCCTTAGGTCACAGCAGAGAGGCAGAATCAAAATGAATGAAACAAAGTACATATAAGAAAAGCCTTGTCCCATTCAACAGAAAACAACATCTTTAACTGCTCAGTTCTTACCCAAGAGAGGGCCTGATTCAATGATGTACACTAATGCAATCACAGTTGCAATCTCTCATGGATAGTAATTGCAAAAATATGCTAATGACTCACCTGCCGTTTAGCGCCCACTGCCAGCATCCCACATCCATCAAATGCATATCAGGTGGCCATCAGCATTCTGAGTAAGTCTTTCATGCCGCAGACATAGCAGGTCTCTAGACATGCAGAGAGCTCTCCTCTCTTCTCCTCTCCCCAAGGATGCAGTGGCTAATATGTCATGGAAACAGGTTAGAGTTTGGGGCACTGCCTTTTTGTAATCTGTGGTGGATGTGCTTTGATGGCTGGAGCGCTGCTCATCTTGAATATCTTTCCTGCCATTATCAAAGACGCACTGCCTAAAACTAGACCTGTTTCCATGACATGACCAGGGACGCCGAGAGGAGGGGGGAGCGGGTACAGATTACCAGGGCCCGGGCTTCCTGAGGGGCCCAGCGGGGGCCCGGGTCCGGCGCCGCTCCCCCTCCCTCACAGCAGCCCAGCACACAGCATGTGCTGAGCTGCAGTGGAGACTGCTCGTGGCTGCTGAGCAGCAGCCACAGCAGTCTCCTATGCCTGTGGGGGGGGGGAGCGATCACACTGATCGCTCCCCCCCTGGCTTTGAGCAGGGCTGAGGGGGCCCAGAGCGCCCCCTCCCCAGCGCGCAGCGCCGCTAAGCGGCGCTGCAAATTTATTTATTTTTTCCAGGAAGGGGACGTGGCCACACCTCCCGTGATTAGGCCACGCCCCCTATTACCAGGGCCCGCCGCGGCTCTCAGCGGGCCTGGACATGACGTTATCACCATACACCTCTACAAGTTGGCAATGAATTTTAGCTGCTGTTATGCCCTTTAGATGCAGAAATCTGATCACACTACGTACCTCAATGTTTGTCCATGTTTCCACCAGACCCACCATCTTACAACTGATGTTGGGACAGATTGACTGATATGAGGTACAGTCTAATGGCCATGAGGGGAAGCAGTGGTCTACCTGCCCTGGCCTGGAGGGATATTAGAAATAGAGAGTATTACACCTGTGAGAGGTCTTGTTACCTTACTTTTATGAACCTTACTTATTGAACCACCCTCGTCTTTAACACTCTCACTAATTATATTTGCTTTTTACCTGGGTTAAAAAATTATATTTCAAACATGTAGAAAAAAAGTACATAAAAAATTCACTGAATTGAGATTTGAGATTCAGTTTTGCTTTGCTATCATAGTACTTGTAAATTCACAGTTCACTGAATTTATTGAAAATAAACAGATCCTGGATAAGATGGGTCAATTCACTCTTCTCCTTGGTATGGTTTGGGTAGAAGTATGGATAGGACTTACACAGATACTCATTGCAAGATTAAATCCTGCAAATGAACTTCATTAAATTGAATAAAACCTGATTTGGTGTTCCAGAATTATTAATGTTTTTGCCCACTGGCTAGAGGTTAATGGCTAACACACCTATTGATCCCTATAGGATCTGCTCTGTCTTGTTGTATTTAGTACTGTAATTGTTTTTCACAAATACTGTACTGTATAAAGGGGTATCTGCAGTCTCTCACTTGCATGTTGCTTGACAGACTCATTATCACTGTCTCATTCTCAGACTGTAAAAGCAGAGGGTATTGCATTTTAGCACTGCCTATTAAACATAGTAGTCGAACAGTTGAAAATACTTTTTATTTATATCTTGATTATTTTTACCACAATTCATATATTACTACAGTCAATTATTTATTTGGCCTACTGGCTAGTAATAATTTATCTATTGATCAATTTAGGACTCATGCAGAGTTGAATGTATTTTATTGTAACACATATAGGCATGACAGTTTAGTACAGATTTATATATTCTGAACTAAATTATTTCTATAACCCGTAGGAATAAAATGCGGACGGAAAAATACACAGTTACATCTGAAGATGCATTCAGGTGTGCAACAGTAATAGGTTTACACCAGCCAGGAGAAAATAGTAACGTGTGCTTGCCAGGAGATGAGATATGGCTTGAGAGTGTACTGTAAGTAGTGAATGCTAAAGACACATTAACCAATTTGTACGCAACTGTAATATAGTGTCTGGACAGTGGGCCTGATTCAGGGATGGACGGTATTGCTGTGCTAAAAAATGCAAAAGTAGCAGGAAGCATCTATATTAGAAAGATGCCCACTGCATGCTTTTGTGATCCGCTGCTGCAACCAAAGATACAGCAACGAATCATCTGCGTGAACTTTGGTCATATTGCCAACCCTCAGTTTAATCAGGATAGCTGGTGTTTTCATGCTGATGGGGCCAATATCGCTGCATTGGAAGATGCATACCGTGGCCTCCTCACGCCTACAACATGGAGCTGACACGCCCCTATTTTCTAACAATGTAGCAGGACGCTATCTGTGCATGCGCAGTTCAACAAACATTGGAGATTTTACTTACAGTTTAGTCATTTGTATCAACTAGTATTGCATCTTCAGTGAAACTGCACTTAATAAGTTATCACTATCTCAAATTAAAGTCCTGGGAACAACCATGTACCAGTGAACCCATAGTGTTTCATGGGAACAAGGGTTGCCATAGGTGATGGCCTTCCCAAGATCAGTTGTGATCATTTATCAAATACACACTTTCATAACGATATACTACTATTTAAAAGTTTTCACCAAAGCGCTCCTTAATGACTGCAGCTGTTTCCACATTCACATCAGTTCAACAATCGCTGTAATGGTTAAATGCAATCACACAAAAAAGAGGATGTAAGTTCAACAGCATTGTGACCAATGCATTATTCCCTACAAAGGAGATTAGTATTATACCATAGTGTGTGTCCAAGCCAATATTAGGATATTACTGTCCCTTGTAACAAAAACAATAATAAATATGTTCTGTTATAAAACAAATATTTTTCTTATTCCAAAACAGAAATTGCAGTGTCCCAATAAAAGTGTATTTTATAATTCCCAGCCAATGAATATATAGCAGGTAAAAATGTAAAAAATATTTATTTAAAATGTCCATAAAAAAGAGACATATTTTTCTTAGTATGTTCATAACAATAAAATCATATCCAATAAGACAGAGTAATAATAATGGATAGCGCTCACCGGATCTGTAAGATCTGTTTTGGAACAAGAAAAATAATTTTATAATAACAGAAGATATATTTATTATTGTTTTTGTTACAAGATACAGTAATATCCTGATATTGGCTTGGACACACACTGTGATTTAATGCTAATTTCCCTTGTAGGAAATAATACATTGGTCACAGCACTGTTGAACTTACATCCCCTATTTTTTGTGATTACACTTTCATAACAGGTTGTCAATGATTTGTTCAGTACTAAATATAAAGGCTACTACACACATATAATTCTCCTGTACCTCCCTGATGCTTTTTACACTGTTGGCCAAACTCTACTCTACAAATTCTACAGTCCTAAGTCCTTCAGTACACTGTCATATTCAAATGTAATCTTTCAGAAACCAAGCTAATAATATGGCCACCAGCCAATATAACTCATCTACCTGACATCTCTAGTTCATTAACAACTCAACAATAATCCCTTCCCATCAAGCTTGTGAGCTTGGTGTCAATCTAGGCTGTCCTTTGTTCTCCACATCCAATCTATATCCAAAACCTGTTACATAATACATCTAAGAAACATTTCGTATTTCACACATGACACTGCATAAACTTTAATTCATGCACTCATTTTTACACATTAACAATTGTATTTCCCTTCTTACTGGTTTTCCCTTAATCGGAATTTTACCCTTACAATCTATTTGACTGCAGCAGCTACACTAATTTTCTATGTAATATATTCTGCTACTGCTGCTCCATTTTCTCAGTCACTACATTTTATTGCCTGTACTTTACCAAATCAAATATGAAAAACCTCTACCATCATACAAGTCCATTAACAAACTTCACTGACATACTGTACATCTCTTCCCTTGTTTCATTGCTATGTCACTTTTCCCCTTGCAATCTCATGTATCCTCCTTTATTTATATTACCAGTTATTTATATAGCGCACACACATTCCGCAGCACTTCACAGAGAATATTTGCCCATTCACATCAGTTCCTGCCCCAGTGGAGTTTACAATCTACTGTATGTTCCCTACCACACACACACACACACACACACACACACACACACACACTAGGGTTAATTTTTATGGGGAGCCATTTAACCTACCAGTATATTTTTGGAATGTGGGAGGAAACTAGAGCACCCGGGAGAAACCCACACAAGTACAGGGAGAATATACAAACTCCATACAGTTATGGTCATAGTGGGAATCGAACTCATGACCTCAGTGCTGTGAGGCAGTAATGCTACCATTACACCATCTGTGCTGCTCCTTCTATTGTCCAATAGATTTTAAGCTTGCGAGCAGAGCCCTCTTATTGCCCAGTCTTATATTATTGCTGTGTTTGTTCCTAATTACAAAGTGTTAAGGAATAAGCTGGTGCTATATTGATAAATGCTCATTTTAAATATAATAATTATAATAGATACACTTTTCCATATTAGAGTGAATGAGCCCTTATTGTAATGACATAATTTAGATCTCTTTTTGTATCAAACTCAATGTAGATAATGTAGAGTATTGAACTCTAAAGAATTAGACATTGCAGTGTACCATAACAGCATATAGCGTTGCCTGCGGTCACTAGCTGTAATTTGCAGGGAGAGGAAATACTGCATTGCACAGAAATAGCAATGCTAGAATTCTTTCTTTTTCCACAAGGCCAGCTTTTGATACAACTCTTCAAAGAGTTCTGTCTATACCCTGTGTGTTAATACATTGGATGTAAAGAACAATGTACCATACTGCTGCAAGCTAATGTTATTTCTTCCTCGCAGAGCAAGCATTTATTTATGCATATGGGACATTTGCACTAGGGAATCTTATTATTCTATCAGAATAGCATTAGCATCATTTTTGACAGAATAAAAAAAAAGCACAGACAAGACAAATAGTACCCATAACTACACATAACCATAACACAGTCCAAATGAATAGGGAATTTCTCAGTGCACACTTTGCCATCAGTGGTAACCCTTTCAGTTCTTACATGTACTCTAAACATACTTTAATGGCTAGCAATGTGCAAATGAGAGATAATATAATCTTTGACTGATTGCACATTTGTACTGTTTTAGTAATTACCCAAATCGGGTGACTGTTAGCATTGTCAGCATTAGCTCCATGACTTACTGGCACACTGTTCCAGTCTATGCCCCATGTTACATGTATTGCATGTGCTGACATCTTCATAATTTTTCTCTGAAGAATTCCTCAACTTATAGTAATTCTGTAATGTATAGAACAGTCATCCCAATACATTTTCTCAGGGCTGGATTAAGAGGAGGGCGAAGGGGGCGTTCGTCACAGGGCCCCTACACACAGGGGGGCCCCCACATCAAGCACATGCAAGTACTTAGAAACCCCACCTGATGGACAAATCCCCCTCTTACAACAAGCGAAGTAGGGGCAGAGCCAATACGGCAAGCCCTGCCCCCATATTACCCGCAAATCATAGCATTATGATGTGAGGGGGCAGGGCATAATGATGTGAAGTGCCAGCCCCCATTACCAGCCTGCAGCCGCTGCATAAAATGTAAGTGTATGTGTACTGGTTAATTGTGTATATATGTGTATGTATGTGTGTGTATATGTTATTGTGTGCATACTGTGGATGTTTTAGTATGTATATATGTGTATGTATGTGTTCATTTGTATATATGTGTTAGTGTGTGTATATTGTGTATGTGTTATTGTGCATGTGTTTATGTGTGTACACTGTATATGTGTGTGTTAGTGTGTTTGTAAAATATATATGCCTGCTGCATACTGTATACATATATATATGTGTGCACGATTAATTTATATATATATATATATATATATATATATATATACAGTCAGGTCCATAAATATTGGGACATTGACAGAATTTTCATATTTTGGCCTCTATTCACCACCACAATGATTTTGAAATGAAACAAACAAGATGTGATTTAACTGCAGACTTTCAGATTTAATTTGAGGGTAATTACATCCAAATCAGGTGAACGGTGTAGGAATTACAACGGTTTCTATATGTGCCTCCCACTTTTTAAGGGGCCAAAAGTAATGGGACAAATTAAACAATCCTATATCTAACTTTCACTTTTTAGTACTTTGTTGCAAATCCTTTGCAGGCAATTACAGCCTGAAGTCTGGAACGCATAGACATCACCAGACGCTGGGTTTCATCCACGGTGATGCTCTTCCAGGCCTCTACTGCAAATGCCTTCAGTTCCTGCTTGTTCTTGGGGCATTTTCCCTTCAGTTTTGTCTTCATCAAGTGAAATGCATGCTCAATCGGATTCAGGTCAGGGGATTGACTTGGCCATTGCATAACATTCCACTTTCTAGCCTTAAAAAACTCTTTGGTTGCTTTTGCAGCATGCTTTGGGTCATTGTCCATCTGCACTGTGAAGCGCCGTCTAATGAGTTCTGAAGCATTTGACTGAATATGATCATATAATATTGCCCCAAACACTTCAAAATTCATTCTGCTGCTTTTGTCAGCAGTCACATCATCAATAAATACAAGGGAACCAGTTCCATTGGCAGCCATACATGCCCACGCCATGACACTACCAGCACCATGCTTCACTGATGAGGTGGTATGTTTTGGATCATGAGCAGTTCCTTTCCTTCTCTTCTCTTCCCATCACTCTGGTACAAGTTGATCTTTGTCTCATCTGTCCATAGGATGTTGTTCCAGAACTGTAATGGCTTTTTTAGATGTTGTTTGGCAAACTCTAATCTGGTCTTCTTGTTTTTGTGGCTCACCAATTGTTTACATCTTGTGGTGAACCTTCTATATTCACTCTTGTGAAGTCTTCTCTTGATTGTTGACTTTGACACATATACATCTACCTCCTGGAGAGTGTTCTTGATTTGGCCAACTGTTGTGAAGGGGTTTTTCTTCACCAGGGAAATAACTCTTTTGTCATCCACCACAGTTGTTTTCCGTGGTCTTCCGGGTCTTTTGGTGTTGCTGAGCTCTCCGGTGCGTTCTTTCTTTCCAAACAGTTGATTTGGCCACACCTAATGTTTTTGCTATCTCTCTGATGGGTTTGTTTTGATTTTTCAGCCTAATGATGGCTTGCTTCACTGATAGTGACAGCTCTTTGGATCTCATATTGAGAGTTGACAGCAACTGATTCCAAATGCAAATGTCACACCTAGAATCAACTCCAGACCTTTTACCTGCTTAATTGATAATGAAATAATGAGGGAATAGCCCACACCTGTCCATGAAATAGCTTTTGAGTTGATAGTCCCATTACTTTTTGCCCCTCAAAAAGTGTGTGGCATGTATTGAAACTGTTGTAGTTCCTACACCGTTCACCCGATTTGGATGTAATTACCCTCAAATTAAATCTAAAAGTCTGCAGTTAAAGCACATCTTGTTTGTTTCATTTCAAAACCATTGTGGTGGTAAATAGAGGCCAAAATCTGAAAATTCTATCAATGTCCCAATATTTATGGACCTGACTGTATATATATATACTGTATATATATATATATATATATATAAATATATGCTTATATAAAAAAAAATATATATATATAAATAACAGAAAATCCTGCGTTTGCTCCTGCCCACATAAGGTTGGTGTAACCCTGCAGAGACTCCATGTGGCTTGGCCCTGCAATGAATTCTATCCTACCTAAAGTGAGATAGAACACTACACACAGGGGTTTTATGAAGAGTTGGATGCTTGGATGCTTCTGGCCCAGAATGTAAGCAGGATAGGTTGTATGCACAGAAGAGTGCTTTTAATTGTATGTGCTCGATCATACACATCTCAAGATCTACCTCAAAATTACATGATCCCTTATTATACTGGACCTATGCTCAGCCGCTCATCCCCTCCCTCATTTCACATAACCAGACATATCCATTTGTTAGTATGAAAAGTGTAACCAGTAAAATATGTAACCAAAACTGGGATTTCAAATAAATGGCAAGCTTCCATCAGGGTTACAAACAAACAATTGCAATTTTTCTCAAAAAGACAGCTCACCTGCAGACATTAGACATAGTCCATCCATCGTGCATCCCTCTTTGTAGTGTTAAAAGAAGCAGTCCAGATTCCTGGCAAGGAAAATGGCTGAGGACTACTTAGAAGCTAATGTAGCATTGTAGGAAAGGGGTGCATGTTTTAATTAGGGTGTGATTTGGAGTTATGGTTATCTCCATGGTAGCAAAACCGGTTGAACTCCCAGAGCATTCAATGGTCGTTATAATAGTGCTTGCATGGGACTGTGACAATGGGCTGTGTATAGTGGGTTTAGGTTGCACTTAATAGCACTAACCAATATCAAGTAATTGACTAAATGGAGAAGAGCTTGGAGCTGTCTGTAATTTAGGAAACCTGTGATAACCCTAAAAGCAACCCAACTCCTCTGAAGTCCAACTCCAAACAACATAGCCCTAACATTTCCTTTCCTAGAGTGAAATCTGCATTTCACCACCATAGGTAATCCCATTGCAGTCAACTTGTGACATTAAATTTTAAAGGAGATTACAGCTGACAGTAGGAACATGAAGTAGTCTTAGCTGAAGAGCCACCAGCATAAGCAAGAAGCAGGCTTGTGTCTTGGCTTTAGGCTCTATATAATGTAGTTTAGGGCAGCATGTACTGTAGTGGGAATGCAAACCTACAGTATACACTCAAAATTTTACTATACAGTATGCAGGGGTGTTTCTAGAGAGGAGGGTGCCTGTGTGCAGTCTCCAACATGGGCCCCCTCCTCTCCGCTCGGCAGCGCACTGAGCTGTGCGTGGCCAGCGCCGCAGTTATAGACTCTGGGCACAAGAGTGTGCCCACAGTCTATAATGTATGTACAGGTCACAGGGAAAATGGCAGCCCTGTACTGCGCATGCGCAAATGATGGGAAAATGGCCGCTGTGGCCAGTCATTTTACAGCGCCGGACCCCCACGCCGACATGGGACTTCGGAGAAGTAAGTAACTCTATGGGTGCAGGGTGTGCGGTGCAGGCCCCTCTGGACCCAGGGGCCCGTGTTCCCCGCACACCCTGCACCCATTATAGATACGCCCCTGACAGTATGTACTTGAGATACAATTATATAATATGATTATCTGCTGTGCACAGTATTTTTATTTCTGCCATCCTGTCACGTATGCTGGTTGTTAGTTACTATGGGGTCTATTTACTAAGCAGTGTTAGGAGACAGAGTGAAAAGTGATAAGGTGCTAGCCAATCAGCTCCCAACTGTCATCTCACAGGCTGTGTTTGAAAAATGACAGTTGGAAGCTGATTGGCTGGCACCTTATCACTTTCCACTCTGTCTCCTAACACTGCTCAGTAAATAGACCCCTTAGTGCTGTAGTGTGTGTAAGGCCACTCATAGTGCATTAAACATTTTACGTCATCACTCAAGGTTATTTTATACTTTCTTTTCCACATAGTCTGTAGCATTCACAGCAACTGAACCATTATTTTTAGGTTGCATGCAACATTCACAGTGATTTTGGTGCCGTAGAAAAATGTCAGCTATGATGAGGTGTTGTGCTATAAAAGTGTGGTGATCTTGTATTGCAGAGCATGCAAAAAGTTGGAAAAATATTTGTGCAATAGGTTTCATTATTCATCTTGAATTAAAATCTGATTATGATGTCTCAGACTATAAATTCTGCTAAATGCAAATTTACAAGTAGTATGAATACATATTGATGACAAAGCAAAGCAGAACTTAGAACAGGGCCCTCTTACCTTTATGTCTGTCTTTTACACCCCAGTCTTGTTCTATTAATGTTGATTCAAATTGTAAAGCGCAACTGAATATACTGCGCTATATAAGAAACTGTTAATAAATAAAATAAATAAATGAACTTAAAGATAGTAACATTGGGAATTTGGTACCTCTGCAAAACTGCCTGTTCCAGTGCAAAACTTGATTCTGGGAAAATGTTACTGCAATAACACTTACGGTATCTCCATTATTAAGTAACCTGCACATTGAGTGATAATAATGAGTGATATGATGATTTGTAATAACAGTGTGTGAAACATTCTCACAGCTAGGCTCGATGACTACAATAACAATAATCTGCAGTGAAGCAAAGAATCTGCATTCTGCCAGGCACATAAACACTATATAAGGAGATAAATAAATTTATTTGGAGCCTGCACTGGCTTCTTAACTCGGCTGCTGTCTAGATAACAATACTGATTGCAGCAGGTTTTCCAACAAGCAGAGGGCACAGTATTTCTCCAACAGATAACTAGTTGGAACAATCAACTCCCCGGTGAGCAAAAGAATTGAGATTTCCCCAAACCTCTCCCACACAAGCTTCTGCAGTTATAATAACAATCTGTCTGCTAAATTCTAATTAGCTCAATGCCTGCATACCTATATGTCTAACAATGCCCAGCTAAGTGACACAATGCAAAAATTATATTAGCACTATACTGAATACTGCCATTGAATTTAAAGGGAAGTGATCTCTTCCATCACATTACATTAATTCTATGGAGACCCTGACAGATTGTGAGAGCAAAGTTAAACAAAACTATTCATTGCACACACAGGACCCTATGCCAAGAAAATTCTATTGGCTTCAGATTTACAGTTATTGTATGTGAGAATTTTTCTTTTTTTACAATTCTACCAAATATGTTTATGAACATCTTTAAAAGATAGTGGTCACATAGTTTTGTATGCACCACCACTGCTAGACACAACCACTTGGAGCCGTATTCAATTAGGAGCGAAAAGTCAGTTTTGGTGATACTTTTTCGTGGATGACGTCATTTTCACCGGTTTCAGCTTATCCCAGTACTCAATTTCAGCGTCTTTTCGCCGGCATGATGACGCAATGAAATATTATAGGCGAAAAAGTTTTGCCTATGAATACCTGGCGGAAAAAAGTGCAGAATTGGGGTTTTGGGGTGCAATGTTGCGGGAACCACCCTGCACCCTTTGGACACCCCCCTAACGCTAACTGCATCAAAAAATGCAAAACCCCCCCACAAAGGACACCCCAAAAAGCACTTTGAAAAAATGGGCAAAAAAAACAAAGTGGGAGTACAAATTCTAAAACTAACAAAATAGCCTTGGGGGGGGGGTCTGCAAGTATGGGGGAGGTGTATTTTTGATTGCAGGTGCTTGCTGAAGGTGCATTTTTGGCGCTTTTTAATGCTTGACTTTAGATATTTTAAAATATGCTTGCACCCATTTTCATGTACCCCAAATTTGATGCTAAATAGTGCCTATTGAGACCATTTAAAAACCCCAAATATCTTTAGCAGGGCAATTCGGGGGTACCCATAGTGAACCCCCATTTCACAGCATCTTTAGGGGGGTGTCAGTTTAATTTCCCCAAAACTGACTGAACTTTTCACCGATTTCAGCTTTGCCGGGTCTCGTTTTCGCACATTTGCAATTGAATATGGGGATACACGGAGATGCGCGTGCAACTGACTTTTCGTTTCTAATTGAATACGGCCCGTAGTCTCTGTCAGGCTGACTTCCCAGGTTATTAGATATAGATTTAATTGAAACTAATAGTTATGACAACCAACCCCAACAACAAAATGCAATAATTAATAACATACAGTAATAATCAGATTATTTTCTCCCTTCATGACCAGACTATTTGGGCTACATTTTACACTGACATGTTTGCATGAATGTGTGGTGCCCTGGAAGTGGAAGATAATTTATTTTTGTTGCTTCTTACCATCCTTGTGTTGGTTGTTTTTGGCAAGGGATAAGTTGATAATTTCTTTTTTTTGCCACTACGTCCTTAAACACGCAGTTACCCCTGTCTATTTCTCACCTTAGCAGAGAGGCACGAGTCTCATCCTAACACAATGAATGACACCGATGAGAAGACTAATATTATTCTTTTCTTAAACAGCAAATAATGGATGGAAATCTCCCTGAAGTTATTTTCAACAAGTCCCAAGGTTTCTGTCGGTGTTTTTCCTACTCAGATAAATTATTTGGTGATGATTGCATTATCTCAATCACTACTGAGACCAAGCGATTATCACACACTTAAAAGAAAAAATGGATAAGTTGAACTCTGGCGCAACACACTGTATCAGCACAATCCCACTCCTAGAATCCTGCCCAGTCAGGTAAATGACAATGAAATACAACACAATTAGGAGAAGATCCATGGCAATACACTAGGAGTGTGCACCGGCCACTTTTCGTGTTTTGTGTTTTGGCTTTGGATCTGGATCTTTCTTCATGTTTTGGGTCAGGATTGGTTTTGCCAAAACCACCCTTCCATGTTTTGGGTTCTGGGTTTTGTGTTTTGGATATGTATTTTTTTGGAAAAAGGCATAAAAACACCTAAAATCACAGAATTTGTGGGTTTTTCTGCTCCTATGCTATTAACCTCAATAACATCAATCTCCACTCATTTCTAGTCTATTCTGAATACCTCACACCTCACAATATTGTTTTTAGGCCAAAAGGTCGCACTGAGGTAGCTGGATGACTATGCTAAGTGACACAACTGGGCGGCACAAACACGTGGCCCATCTAGGAGTGACACTGCAGTGGCAGACAGGATGGCAGTTTGAAAAACTAGGTCCCAAACAGTACATAATGCAAAGAAAAAAAAGAGGTGCAAGATGGAATTGTCCTTGGTCCCTCCCACCCACCCTTATGTTGTATAAACAGGACATGCACACTTTAACAAACCAATCATTTCAGCGCCAGGGTCTGCCACACGACTGTGGCTGAAATGAACGGTTCGTTTGGGCCCCCACAAAACAAGCTGGCAATTATTCTGTACCTGCACAAACTGGCTCTACGGAGGCAAGTTGTCGTCCTCATTCTCCTCATCCACCGATTCCTCACCCTCTTCAGTGTTGTGTACATCCTCATCCTCACAGAGTATTAATTCGTCCCCACTGGAATCCACCATCACAGGTCCCTCTGTACGTTCTGGAGGCTGGTCTCCCTGGAAGAGTTGATAATTCATTTTGATGAACATCATCTTCTCCACATTTTGTGGAAGCAACCTCCTACGCCTTTTGCTGACAAGGTTCCCAGCTGCACTAAACACTCTTTCGGAGTACACACTGGAGGGGGGGCAACTCAGGTAAAATAGAGCCAGTTTGTACAGGGGCCTCCAAATTGCCTCTTTTTCCTGCCAGTACAGGTATGGACTGTCTAACATGACTACTTGGATGCTGTCACCCAGAGGCGTCACTAGGGTTGGTGTCACCCGGTGTGGTAGCTCATGGTGTCACCCCCCCCATCCTTAGTACTGTTTTTGTACTATCACTAAATGCAATGGCAATAGTAATAAAATAAACAGCTAACAAAACTAACGTTATATCTTTAAAATACAATATCACAGGTAAAACATTATAACATTTACATAAGTGTTATGCAAACTAAACTCAATGCCTAAATTATTTGACTCAACAGTTTCATGACTTACTGGACACAAACTTAGACTGTAAAACGGTTTTGCATTGCAATGAGGTTTTTCATGTGTTAGCCAAGATTCGGAAGGGCAACATAGGGATGAAGACATTAAGAGAAACTCTCATGAACAGCACGCCAAACCATATTAAATTTATTATATTCAGCAAAGTATATCACACAAAGTATTCATTTGCACACCTCGATAATTTAATTTGAAGTAATACCATAAAAAACATAAACAGTAACAAATACAAAAGCATTTTAGCACTTAATGAACATCTCCACAAAAAAAATCAAAACTTTCCTTTTCTGGCCTTCACAGCTGCAAACTTTTGAATCACTTCATCAAAGTCAATGCCTTTTGCCATCTCACTTTCAACTGATAGAATTGCAAGGTCTGAAAGCCTTGACTGTCCCATGGTAGATCGCAAATAGTTCTTTATAAGTTTCAGCTTTGAAAAGCTCCTCTCACATGAAGCCACAGACACACAGATCGTCAAAAATAATTTTAGACTTTGTGAAAGGTTTGGTAGAGATTCTACAAAGTCCCATTCTGCTATGAATTTCAAAATATCTAATACTACCCAATCTTTGGCTTTTTCCAGATCAATCTTTGCTGCTTTCAGGTGCCTTCTTAGCCTTGGTATTTCTATTAAAAGAGCACTTTCAGATAATTCATCATAGAAAGTGGTCAATTTTGGAATGGACACCTTTAACTGTTCATCAGTGGCAGATATAAGACTCTTCGCTTGAACAGCTTCAAACATGGCTGCTATTTTCTGGATGGCTCTTGATCTGATCTGAAGCTCAGAATGAAAGCGATCAATGCACTCAAGCATCGCCCTCCTATTTTCTTCTTGAAGAGAGAGTCCAGCATCACATGCTTGTTCCCCTGCCAACCTCTTCTTGACCCTGGCTCTTCTCTGTACTGCAATTCCATATTCTTCTGACTTTGAAAGTGCCTGTTCAATTGCATGCTCCACTAGTTGACTGCGTTCATCATGTAAAAAAAGTTTAAGCGCCTCTAACTTTGTCACCACCTTGTCAAGAGTTAAGCACTTTGTCTGCAGGTACTGCTGTGTTAGATTAACTTCCTGAAGTACATTACACCAGAAGTATAGGTAGCACAGAAAAGTGAAATCACAGACAGCAGGCAAAAGAGTTTGTGCTGCTCCCCTTGTATCCAAATTTTCATGTAGATCACAAAGAGCTTCGATCGCCTCCACAAACTTATCAAACTTCTCCTTAACTGGTGTAACAGCAGCATGATGAGCACTCCAGCGTATTGTTGACAGCCTTTTCACTGAGACTCCAGTATGTTCCATTAACACATCCCATCGATGGGTGGAAGCAGCAATTAAAGAAAACATTCTTTCAAGAGTCCCAAAAAATGTCACACATGATGCATTTTCAGCAAAAGAGTGCTGACCACACAAATTAAGTGAATGGTCCACACATCCACTAAAAATAGCCTTCCTGTTCTTTTTTTTAAGAATGGCTTGCACACCTCCATGGATTCCAGCCATAGTGGCAGCATTATCATAGCCTTGAGAGCGGCACATCATTATGTCCAGTCCATCATTTTCCAGTGTTTTAAGAATGTCAGAACTGCATAATAGAATTTTTTTGCAAAATTAAATAAAAATATGTAAATCTATTGTAAATAGTACAGGCAAAGGAAGGAAAACCTTGGACCATGTGATTCTGCTGTTACCCTGCCAGGTTAATTACAAGTGCAGAACACTGCTTGGGGAAGTTAATTTAAATATACCCTGTTAGTCAATGAGAAAAGGTGTGTATTTTACCCCTAATAATTCAATATTGAAATCAATGCAGGGTTCAAAAACATGCAAAATTTAGAAAAGGCAAACAAAACATTTTGAAAAACAAAAATAAAGTAATGTTAATATATGTATACAGATGTGTCCTCATACGCCAGGTCGCTTAAGAATCTTCTAGCATCGGGCATCTTCTTTGCTTGTTTCTAGCTAAAAATGCATCCTAGTTGCAACGTAATGTGACTAGGATGTAAAAGGAGGATTAATTTGATGCATGACACTCAGGGTAACTAGGGTAGTGTGACCAGTGCCATGGCACAGGGCACCGCAGGGCAGGGGGCGCTGTTTGGGCCTGTCAATTTTCCTGTTTATTATCATTCTCACTTGTAGCTTCCTCTTCTTTTATCCCCAGCATCTCCTGGCCTCCACTATCTCTTCCCTGGCCCCAGCATCTCCTGGCCTCCCCTATCTCTTCCCTGGCCTTTCCCCATGAGGCCATGGCCTTTTTTCAGGTGCACTATTTTATGTACCCATTTAAAAAATGGGGGGGGCACCAATGCTCTCTTATGACACTTGTATATCTGTGTGCAACTGAATCTCTGAACCTGTATATAAAGTGCAGTAGTAGCAGCTGCAGCTTTCTTCCAATACAAGCTCTGATCTGTATACTGACACAATATACAAGTGTCATATATCAAATTAATCAACACAGTCTCCTTGTGCGTACTATAGTAGTCACATTGCATTGTGACTGAGACTCATTTTTAGCAAACAAAGATGCCCAACGTTAGCAGAGCTGCACTGGACCTGGCGGCTCACTCATGTCCAGCATCTCGCGCTGTATAGCATATCGAGGATAGATGTATGAGTACACATCTATAATGATGTTAACATAAAGGGCATACACAGACCAATACCAATACCAATTAATAATTTAAAATGATCCATTTAAATATACTCCTTAGGGTAGAGACAGTGGGGGCGATTGAATTGTTTGCACCCGTGGCTGAAGGCTCAGGGCAGGCGAGCAGAAATGTTCAATAAGTCGGCACTTTGGGCACCTAAATGGGAGTTTGGGCGCCCAAAGCAGGACTTAGCCGCTTTACGGGTTTAGCCCTGTCGATTTGGGCACGACATGCATGGGCGCCCAAAAACAATTGAATATCGCACCCCAATCTCCCGTCACTTTAGGCTGGAGATAGGGTGCGATAAAACAATTGAATCGTCCCCAATGACCAACCCTCCATTGACTTTTTCTACTACCTCATTCCCTCCTCATGTTAAACTCATAACAGTAAGATCATATTATAAATCAAAGTTTGATTACATGTAAAGAAATATGATCTATTATGCAGTAATATAAAATGGACCCTCTCTCCCTCCCTTATCTGCAGCCAGGTGTTTATTCAGGGCAAAAGTTTCCTTGAACCCCCCCCCCCCCGCACCACCAACCTGACCCAAAAAAATTTAGACTAGTACAATGCTTTTAACATATAAATGTGTATTATGTATTTTAAGTCACAACAATAAGCATACTATACAATATCAGTGCAAACATACTCAGACTTACAGTGCAGATTTCTTGAAGGTGAAAGCAGAAACTAGGCAGCACTCAATTCCAATAGCGTCAGGAGTAGGGTTAGGCTGTCTCCTCCAGACTGGTATGAAAACTCTCACTTTATTCTCTGAAAATATGTTTATAATAAATGAGCAACTCTAATATATGGATAATTTATAAAGCACTATTATATATGTTAAATCAATGGGCAGCAAGAGTTTCCATTTGCAGATGGACAAGCACTCGCATTACCTCTATGGAATGCCCTTTATTCAATGCCGTATTAGTGCCCCTTATGCAATCTCCTATAGTTGTGCCCATTATGCAGTTCCCCCTGTAGTAGTGCCCCTTTAGGCAATGCCCCCTGTAGATGTGGCCAATATGCAATGTCCCCTGTATTAGAGCCCAGTATGCAATGCCCACTTTATTAGAGCCCCATATGCTGTACCCCAGTAGTGCCCCTTACACAGTTCCCCCAGTAGCGCCCCTTATACTTTACCACCAGTATCGCTCCTTATGCAGTGCCTCAGTAGCGCCCCTTATTCAGTGTGCCCAGTATGCAGTGCCCCAGTAATGCCCCTTATGTTGTGCCCCCAGTAGTGCCTCTTATACAGTATCGCCAGTAGTGCCCCTTATGCAGTACCCCCAGAAGTATGCTTTATACAGTGCCTCCCCGTAGCACCCCTTACGCAGTGGCCCAGCAATGCCCCTTATGTTGTGCCCCCAGTAGTGCCTCTTATACAGTATCGCCAGTAGTGCCCCTTATGCAGTACCCCCAGAAGTATGCTTTATACAGTGCCTCCAGTAGCACCCCTTACGCAGTGGCCCAGCAATGCCCCTTGAGCTGTGACCCCCATAGTGCCCTTATACAGTGCCCCCAGGATTGCATCTCTTATGCAGTGCCCCAGCAATTCCCCTTAAGCTGTGCCCCCAGTAGTGCCCTTATACAGTGTCCCATAGCCCCCAGTAGTGCCCTTATACAGTGCCCCATGGCCTCCAGTAGTGCCCTTATACAGTGCCCCATTGCCCCCATAGTGCCCTTATACAGTGTCCCATAGCCTCATTAGTACCCTTATACAGTGTCCCATAGCCTCATTAGTGCCCTGATACAGTGTCCCATAGCCTCATTAGTGCCCTTATACAGTGTCCCATAGCCTTCAGTAGTGCCCTTATACAGTGTCCCATAGCCTCCAGTAGTGCCCTTATACAGTGTCCCATAGCCTCATTAGTGCCCTTATACAGTGTCCCATAGCCTCCAGTAGTGCCCTCATACAGTGTCCCATAGCCTCATTAGTGCCCTCATACAGTGTCCCATAGCCTCATTAGTGCCCTTATACAGTGTCCCATAGCCTCCAGTAGTGCCCTTATACAGTGTCCCATAGCCTCAGTAGTGCCCTTATACAGTGTCCCAAAGCCTCATTAGTGCCCTCATACAGTGTCCCATAGCCTCATTAGTGCCCTTATACAGTGTCCCATAGCCAGGCCTCCAGTAATGCCCATATATTGTGTCCCATGGCCCCCAATAGTGCCCTTATATTGTGTCCCATGGCCCCCTTATATTGTGTCCCATCATGGCCCCCAGTAGTTCCCTTATAAGGTGTCCCAGCATGGAACTCTAATGGTGGCCCGGCCCCCAGTAATCCTCCTTATACTATGCCCCCCCTGTGTACTTACCTCTGGGTGTGTCCAGTTGGGGTGCGCAGCGCACTGTGCACTTGACTCCTGGCTGGCTTCCAAGTTCTTCTTTCTTGACACGCAGCGCGCTCAGGTACGTGGTCCCTCCTCCTTCTTCAGCAGGCTGAGCGGCTCCCAGAAGGACAAGCGGAGCCGGCGTGCGCGATGACGTCATCGCGGCCGGCGTCCAGAAGCACACACAGGCACAGAGAGATCCTCTGTGCCTGTGTGTGGCTCTGGACACCGGCCGCGGTGAATGTGCAGTGCGGCTCACCCCGGCGGCAGCGGGCAGACCAGGACGGACATCACGCGGTGGATCCCAGTGTGTGTCTCCAGCAGCATGGTCGGCGGTGGTGCCTGGGGTGTGCGGCCCGCCGGTGTGATGTGCTGCTCTTCTTGGTGTCACCCCCTTGAAGGGTGACACCAGGTGCGGGCCGCACCCCCCGCACCCCCCTAGTGACGCCGCTGCTGTCACCGATGTAATCCTCCACCATTATGTCAATGGTGACAGTATCATATGCAGTGACAATAGACATTTCAGAAATTGTTGCCAGGTCCTTCAGTCCAGACCAGATGTCCAAACTTGGTCCTGCCTGCCCTGCATCACCGCCAGCGGGTTGCTTAGGATATCTAAGCTGTTTCCTTGCAGCCCCAGTTGCGGGAGAAAATGAAGAAGGAGCTGTTGACGTGTCACGTTCCGCTTCAGCTGACAGTGTTTTCACCAGTGGGTCTTTGCACCTCTGCAGGCTTGTGTCGGCCGGAAAGAGAGACACCATGTAGGCTTTAAACCTAGGATCAAGCACGGTGGGCAAAATGTAGTGTTCTGATTTCAACAGATTGACCACCCTGGAATCCTGGCAAAGCGAATGAAGGGCTTCATCCACAAGTCCCACATGCCGAGCGGAATCGCTACATCTTAGCTCCTCCTTCACTGTCTCCAGCTGCTTCTGCAAAAGCCAGATGAGGGGAATGACCTGACTCAAGCTGGCAGTGTCTGAACTGACTTCACGTGTGGCAAGTTCAAAGGGCTGGAGAACCTTGCACAACACATAAATCATTCTCCACTGTACTTGAGTCAGGTGCATACCCCCTCCTTTGCTTATGTCATAGGTGGATGTATAGACTTGAATGGCCTTTTGCTGCTCCTCCATCCTCTGAAGCATATACAGGGTTGAGTTCCACCGCGTCACAACCTCTTGCTTCAGGTGATGGCGGGGCAGGTTCAAGAGTGTTTGCTGGCGCACCAGTCTTTGGCATGCAGTCACTGAATGACGAAAGTTGCCAGAAATTTTTCGGGCCACCCAAAGCGTCTCCTGCACTCCCCTATCGTTTTTCAGAAAATTCTGCACCACCAAATTTATTGTGTGAGCAAAACATGGGACGTGCTGGAATTTGCCCAGATGTAATGCCTGCACAATATTGGTGGCATTGTCAGATATCACAAATCCCCAGGAGAGTCTAAGTGGGGTAAGCCACTGGGCAATGATTTCCCACAAGAGGTTGTCGGCAGTGTGCCTGTTACTGAAACTGGTGATACACAGTGTAGCCTGCCTTGGAACGATCTAGCATTTCTGAGATGCTGCTACTGGTGACGCTGCTGTTGTTGCTGTGTAAGGTGATACATCTACCCAGTGGGCTGTCACAGTCATATAGTCCTTAGTCTGCCCTGTTCCACTTGTCGACATGTCCGTGGTTAAGTGGACATTGGGTGCAACCACATTTTTTAGGACACTGAGGACACTTTTTGTGATGGTTCTGTACAGCCTCGGTATCGCCTGCCTAGTGAAGTTGAATCTAGATGGGATTTGGTACTGGGGACACACTATCTCCATCAATTGTCTAAATCCCACTGCACTAATGGCGGATACCGGACGCACATTTAACACCAACATAGCAGTCAAGGCCTCAGTTATCCGTTTTGCTTCAGGATGGCTGCTGTCGTACTTTATCCTCCTCGCTAAGGACTGTTGGAGGGTCAATTGTTTAGTAACAGTAGTGGTGTTCCTACTTCCTCTCTGGGATGATGAACGACTCCCAGCAGCAACAGCAGCAGTGGCAGCAGTAGTCGTAGCAATGCAGGATCCTCCGTAGGAAACCTGGATAGGAGAGTCAGTCATGCCAGTGACATGGCCTGCAGGACTACTTCCGATCCTGACTAAGGAGGAAATTGATGGTGTGGTTTGCAGGTGCTTGGATACAACAGGACAAAGGAATTTAGGTGTCCCTGGACTGCTTACGGTCTTAGCCAAAGTTTCTGAACTTGACAGTAACTTTTTATGAATGCGCTGCAGGTGACATATAAGGGAGGATGTTCCTAGGTGGTTAACATCCCTACCACTGCTTATTTCACCTTTACATATGGTACATATGGCAAGACAGTTGTCCAGATTTGGATAGAAATATTTCCAGACCAAAGAGGTGGGATGTTTGGTGTTCTCCCCAGGCATGACCGTGATGGGCTTTTTCATCCCACGGACAACAACTGTCTCCTCCAGAGCCTGATTTAAACAAACCACATCACCATCAGAATCCTCCTCGCCAACTTCCTCCTCAGCGCCAGCTACACCAGTATCCTCATCCTGTTGTACTTCAACAGTGACATCTTCAATTTGCATATCAGCAAGTGGACTGTGGGTGCTCATTCCAGCACTTGCAGAGAGCGTGCAAATAGTGGAAAGAGTCACCTCTTCCTGTCCAGTGTTGGGAAGGTCAGGCATCGCAACCGCTACCACACTTTGACTCTCCTTGGGGATTTGTGATATCTTCTTAGAATGCACAGTTCTTCACTGTGCTTTTGCCAGCTTAACTCGTTTGATTTTTTTAGTGGGAGGAGGGCTTCCATCGTCATGTGAAGCTGAACCACTAGTCATGGACATAGGGATAGAACTTAGCCGTTCCTTGCCACTCCGTGTCGTAAATGGCATATTGGCAAGTTTTCGTTTCTCCTCAGATGATTTAAATGTTTTTTTAAGGTCATTTTCCTGAACTTTGTCATTTAGGATTTTATATGCCCTCTACTATAACATTGGGCATGGACCTTGGCAGACGACGTTGATGGCATTTTATCATCTATGTCATGACTAGTGGCAGCAGCTGCAGCACTAGGAGGAAGTGGTTCTTGATCTTTCCCTATTTTATTTTTATCAGATGAAGTTTTGTCCTCCATTTATGTTATATTGATATATACGTGTGGCTAAGGTACACACAAACACAGAAAAGAAGAATTTTTTTTTTTTGGAGTGCACTTTGGGGGTTACACCACCCTTTAACAGATGAGCCAGCTGGCCCTTTACTTATGACACAGGCGCACGCTTTGCCCTGCTCCTTTGTTGATGCACGTGCGGCTACTGCGCATACATTTCACACACAAACACAGAAAAAAAGAATTTTTTATTATTTGTGGAGTGCACTTTGGGGTTAAATCACCCTTTAACAGACTTATGACAGGTGCATGCTGGCTCTTGTGATGTCAGTGGGGCCGGCCCCAGACGGTAGGCGTTCCCATGGGAACACCGCCGTCTGGGCAGCCACGCTCCCGGCTCGCCCACCAAAGGGGGCATGCGGTCACTCAACATTAACAGCACGCCCCCTTTGGTACGAGACCAGGAACGACTGTTTGCCCGTCGATACCCGGGACTCGCGCATGTGCACGACGAAACTGGCTCCGTCGTGCGCATGCGCACTGGGCCACCATCGACTCGCTTGCGAGCGTTCAGCGCTCGCGAGCAGGTCTGAATCAGGCCCACAATTCACATCACAGAAAAGAAGAATTTAAAATTTTTTTTGGAGTGCACTTTGGGGGTTACACCACCCTTTAAAAGATGAGCCAGCCGGCCCTTTACTTATGACACAGGTGCACGCTTGGCACTGCTCCTTTGTTGATGCACGTGCAGCTACAGTGCACACAATTCACAAACACAGAAATAAATGTTTTTTTTTGCACTTGAGTGGAGCACCGCTGATGGACAGAGCACCCCCTGGACAACACTACAGCACCCCTTTAGGACTACTGCCTTTTTGGGACACTGCACAACAGCCCCTCTAGACTTTTGGAGTGTACACAGCCTCTATGGACAACTGACTGCACAACACAGCCCAGTCAGCCCCTCTGACAGCAGCACAATACAGCCCAGCCAGCCCCTATAGACTTTTGGAGTGGACACAGCCCCTATGGACAACTGACTGCACAACACAGCCCAGCCAGCCCCTATGGACAACAGCAGCACAACACAGTCCAACCAGCCCCTATGGACAACAGCAGCACAACACAGCCCAGCCAGCACCTATGGACTTTGGAGGAGTGGACAGAACCCCTATGGACAACAGCAGCACAGCACTAAACAACACAGCCCAGCCAGCCCTAACTCCCACCCTCCCTCGTCACTGTCCACAGCCGGAGTGAGAAATGGCGCCTGTGCGGGGACCTTTTATAGAATCCACAACCCGCGAGATCCGGAAGACAGGATGATGACGTTTTGCCTTGATTTCAGTTCCGAGTCAGGCGGGAAAACCCGAGCCGGACTTGGTTTCTGGCTTGGATCGGGGGGGTTCAGATTTCAGAAATCCAAACCTGCTCATCCCTACAATACACACAGACAAATAGTAACAAACCCACAGACAGTTCAGAAACAAAGGGCATGTGTTCTAAGGTTGAAAAATCAACTCCTTCTTCTCCCTCAATGTGACTCCAAATCGTGGGATGCAATATAAAAATAGAAACAAAAACAACACAAATGTGAAGTACTGATGGATCAAACGTATATGTCCCCCTTGTGAATGAAAAGAGATGATGGTGGGGAAAGTACTTCTATAATCCAAAATGTCCACCAGATAAGAAGAAAAGGGCCTCGCCACCAATATCTACTTAAATTTAGACATACCATAGACTCACATCAAGAGTGCGTATGGAATATATATAATGGTTTCTCTAAAAAGATCCACCACATGAAAATCACATCAAGCAAGATAAACAATATGGGGCATACCCAACTCACATGGAAGGTAATTGGGATCCACACATAAAGGTTTCTTTATGCTTATAAATACTTCATCATGTGTCATACATGGAGATTTTTCAACAACAATTTTTATTCCAAATAGAAATGTATATAAAAAAATATTCCAGGATTTGAAACGATACATTTTATTCTGGACTATGTTTTAAATTGTATTATTTTAAATTGTATCATTAGAAATCCTGGAATATTTTTTATATACATTTTTATTTGGTAAGAGACCTGGTGACAGGGGAAATAGACCCGGGTTGTGACACTATTTGTGTATATTGCAGCTACAGTTGGTGCACTTGTTGATAGGAAGCAACAGAGGTTTTGTATTACTGGCCCTATGGCATAATCTAAGGTAGTAATAGTTCTTTAGACAGTGGTGTAATAGACTGAGATAATAACCAATAGATTCCTAAACAGGGTTATAGTCTTTCAGCATTGGCAATCACTGTAAACTCATTTACTGTTCCTGTACCTGAAGGGTGTCTGTAATAAATTAGTGGACAATATTTGATGCCTAAGTCTCTTTATTTCAATGTATCTTAAATGCAAAGCTGGAGGGTCTGATTTAGAGATGCACGATATTGCAGCCATGGCTACGGCCTTTTGTGGAGCTGTGGCAGTGATAATACGAAATGCTAGTTTCAACCTTCCCCTTGTGTACTAGTAAGCCCTGAGATGCCCACTTTCAATGCCCATGGTTGCAATAACACCACTAGTGGTTCTAAACAATTCACCATCAACATTTATACCTGCCTATTGCAGGTGATCTGTCTCCTTCTGAACTCTGGCTAAACATGACCTCTGTGGCTGCATCTGAGCATCTGAGAATGCAGCCACTTATACTGACACACTTGCAAAATTAAGAGGAATGACCTTGTGTTTAGGATGTGGCCTTGTGTGAAATGCCATACCTATGAGCCATGCCCCAATTTTGTCAAGCTGGGGGCATGCCCAGTGCTCCAGGAGCTGCTGGGCATGTCCCCTGCCCTCTTTCCAATGAATAGATACTATGCACATGCACATGGCATCTATTCACCACTTGCTTCCCAACCTCCCCACTTTGAGGATACTGGGCCTAATTCAGACCCGTTCGCGAGTGCTGAGCGCTCGCAAGCGGGTCGATGGTGCCCTAGTGCGCATGCGCACGATGGAGGGAGCTCCATCGTGCGCATGCGCGAGACCCGCATAGCGACAGCCAAGCTGTCGCTATGGGTCTCGCACCAGAGGGGGCATGCTGTCGATGGTGAGGACAGCACGCCCCCTTTGGTGGGCATGCCGGGGGCGTTGCTGCCCAGACGGAGGCGTTTCCATTGGAATGCCTACCATCTGGGGCCGGCCCAAGTGACATCACAAGTGATGTCAGTGGGAGTGCTTTTGGCTCTGGTAGAGCCAAAAGCACTCCTGGGCTTGCGGCAGCGAGACTCTACCGCAGGGTCTCGTCGCAAACCCGATGGTCGCGATGGTCTTGACCATTGCGACCATCTTTTTGGCCGCTCACATAAGCTGTGGGTGGTCACCCCCAGCTATGCAAGTGGCCAGGAGGCTGCTCCAATTTTAGGTAGGAGGGCCCTGATTCAGAGCGAGAGCGCTCTTGTCAGAGCTTCCGGCTCTGAATCAGGCCCACTGTTTCCTGCGGGTAGGTGTCACGCTCTGCACACTTAAACCACCTTTATATCTCTCCAGTGCCTGTCCAGGCTAGTACTGAGGTCTGCTTACGCTGTGCATCACTCCCGGATAGCACAGAGGTCTGCTCACACTGCACAGTATAATTTCAAATGTACTTGGTTTTAATTTTAAAGAAACTTTATTTTTGAAGAAAAAACAATTTTAAATGTACTTCTTTTCATATCTAAAGGCTTTAAGCTTGCATATTTAAGGTGGGTAATCAACCTTTCTTACACTGAAAATAATACTAAATAGTGTATGCTATTCGAAGTTCTTTCTATTCTACATATTTATACTGTATATAGTGGCTCAATAACAGAGAGCCACTGCCATCCACTTTGCATCTTAGCCACCTGTCACCTTGCAATGGGGATGCTAATTTGCACTGCAGTGGTCACATGTATGTATTCTGACTTTTCTCCTCTCATTCTTCTGTGAAAGGACATTAAAGAAAAAATAAAACTGGTTTTAAATGAGTGGGAAGTAGTAGTTGTATTTTGTGTTGCAAGTTTTGTATTGGTCAGGAATATGATGGATCTCTTACTCAATGCACAGTGGCCAATCTCATGAGGGTCAATTTTTCCTTTCCTTCACTACAACAGGGTAGGTAGGAAGAGTACCTGTGTTTTTCAGTGCTGGTTAGAATTACTACAGGGGTCTACACACCTTTGTATGCCATATGATTTCCTGTGTAACAATGTTACTATTAAGATTCGGTTTTTCAGTGCTGGACATGGTTGACTTTATAAAGGGGATGGGTAAGGGTGATAACATTAAGCAGGCTGAAACTTATGATAATGTGGTAACCCCAAGGTGGGGCACAAAGTCATGGTACCAGCCCAGATTCTTTAATTCCATGTTTGTTACAAGTTTGCTACTAAGGTAGTACAGGTGCCACTTCTTGTGGATCTTGCTTGTTTTCCTAGCTTAAAAAGTACACAATTATTCAGTATTGGATCCTTAGTTTCTATGTGTTTAAGATATTGTCATGACTCTAGGAAGATTGGTCGCCTGTCATAGTACACAATGATTCAGTATTGGATCCTTACTTTCTATGTGTTTAAGATATTGTCACGAATCTAGGAAGATTGGCCGTCTGTGATGGAGCAGGCTCTGTGGGGTGGAATCATGGTGGCAGAAACTGAGGAGGTTTCAGATAGCTTTACCTCATAGGAGAAATAAGATAGAATCCAGTTGTGATGAAGGATACAGGGTTTTATTGGAACACCTATTCTGCCTTTTGAGAAAGCTGTTGATGGCTGTGAAACGCATTAAGGATAAGCTGTCTGACCTCCATTTTCACATACCTACACCCCCGGAGCTGTCACCTGCTACCTCGTGGAGATTACACACCAAGCGTTATCTGCTCAACAAACCGCTTCACTTAGTGTGCCTAGTACGTGGCTTACACACTGCTGGATTTCCTCTCTGACCTTCATGAGCACCTTACTACCGGGCTGCGGCTCCAACACAGTGCGGCTCCTACACTGTTAGCAGACGGATCACACAGCAGACTGATAAAGTGCTGCCGGAGGGCTTATATCTTACAGCATTGAAAGATCCATCTATTGACAGATCCATCTTTGTTTCAGGCTATATACAGCCACACTACATTTTTGCCGCACTCAATAGCGGAGCTTAACTGGACATTCTCTTTTTTATAATTATTGCCTGCTTCATCTTTTTCAACCATATGGCCATTTTTCATTAGTCGTACAAGTAATCATATTACTGTATATTTATGTTGTTATTTTTATTTACTATAGATGAGGCTGCTATTTAGTACAGTACCTATATTTCCATGAATGGTTTACCAAGTTACTTGTGTCATGAGAGTCATATTACTAGATATATCCGTCTATGTACCAGAGCTATTTTTGTTACCCTTTTAAGTGTATATTAAATTTTTTATTATTATAAACATTATATTTGAGTTATGTTTGTGTGTGCAGCGCTCTTCCACCTACTTTTTACTACTTTTATTGGAACAGACAGGAAACTGCTGGGAATGATGGGTAGTAATAAACTAACAGTCCAGAATGAGAGAACAGGTGAGTCCTGAGAATCTGTGACTTGAAGGTAACAGCGTATAGGGAGTTGAATAACTAGTGTAGGAACTCCATGACAAGCAGGGCACTAGTCAGATGACACTGAATTTCCTCAATGGACAAATGCAAGAATCCTGAGTCAGAGTAACTGGGGTACACCCAGTAAGACGGGATGAGAATCCTTGGTCAACGTATAGAGGTATATCTAGCTAGACTGTGTTGACTTTGGCTTGTGATGCGTGTGGGTCTTGAATACACAAAGATGCGTCGAACTCCAGATGTAGTACACTGAGGCGGAACATGGGATTGCATAGAAAATCCAAGGCATAAAGGTAACAGGAGCCAAATACTAGTACTTGAGAAAATGTTGTACAGGCACTGAATGAGCATCCAAGAAGGGTTTATATATGCAGTGCCTGTTGCTGATTGGTGACAGACTCACAGCTGACTAGAGACCCTGGAATCACTGGTGGACCCTGGCTACGACAACATGGCCGTGCCAATGAACTGAGGACTCCGCCGGCAACTCTGGAGGATGACATCACACTGTACGAGGAACATCAGCCAGCGTGGAGAGGAAGGCAGGAGCTTTGCTGTGAAGATGGACTGCCCAGGTACACGAAGTGGAGACCGGAGGTATGTAAGGCTGCAGGCTGGGCTCTGCATTGGGACACGGTAGCGGTGTTCCTGACAGACATACTACAATATATATGAAACCAACAATATTATTATTAGAGATGAGCGGGTTCGGATCTCAGAGATTCGAACCAACCCGAACTTCAGGGATCCGGGGCAATCCGAGCACAGCTCGGATCTCCCTGCCTGCCCCGGATCCCTGACATGAGGCAAAACCTTGCGACCCCTCTGTCGAGTCGCAAGGTTTTGTTTTGAGTGGGCTTAACGCTGATTGGCTGAGAGAGCCGTCTGTCACGCCTGTCTACCATTCAGCATTAAGCCCACTGAAAACAGCACAAAGGATAAAAAGAAAATGGCACCCGCCATCCGCCTCCAACTGACACCGCCGGAACCCCCTGCTGTCGACAC
Source organism: Taudactylus pleione (assembly GCA_031769625.1). Lineage (NCBI taxonomy): Eukaryota > Metazoa > Chordata > Amphibia > Anura > Myobatrachidae > Taudactylus > Taudactylus pleione. Next base: position 29,096,122 of record JAUIMM010000065.1, read on the forward strand.
CACCGGCACCCCCACTGGCAGCAATCCCTGCTGCCGATACCACCGCTGCCGACACTCCTGCACTGCTGCCCAATGTACTGAGGACACTGTCAGTGACCCCCACACTGCCGACACTCCCACACTGAGAACACCGCTGGCACCCCCACTCTGCTGACACCGCCGGCACCCTGCATTGAGAACACCACTGCACTGCCAACAGAGTCAGCAAACCTGCACTGAGGACACCGCCGGCACCCCCGCTCTGCCGACACCACCGGCACCCTGCATTGAGAACACCCTTGCACTGCCGACACAGCCAGCAAACCTGAACTAAGACACCACTGCACCCCCGCACTGCCGACACAGTCAGCAAACCTGCACTAAAGATACTGCTGGCACCCCAGCACTGCCGACATCACCGGTACCCTTCACTGAGAAAACTGCCAACACTACATCACTGCCATTACATGTACTGAGCACACCGCCAGCAACCCCCGCACTGCTGACACAGTCAGCAGACCTGCAATGAGGACACCACTGGCACCCCCACGCTACCGATACAGCAACACAACCTGCACTAAAGACACCGCTGACACCCCCGCACTGCTGACACAGCCAGCAAACCTGCACTAAGACACAGCTGCACCCCCACACTGCCGACATAGCCAGCAAGCCTGCACTAAAGACACCACTGGCACCCCCACACTGCTGACACAGCCAGCAAACCTGCACTAAAGACACCGCTGGCACCCCTGCACTGCTGACACAGGCAGCATCCTGCACTAAAGACACCACTGGCAACCCTGCACTGCCGACCTCACTGGTACCCTTCACTGAGGACACTGCCAGCACCGCAGCACTGCCATTCCATGTACTGAGGACACCGTCAGCAACACCGCTCTGCCGACACTGCTGTCACAGTAAGTGCACTATTGGTGTATCCAACCCACACTGTATAGCAGTCTGTATCTGTGTTGGAAATTAGAAGCTGAACTGCCACATGTTAGTGTTGCTCACCGTGTCACTTAGCTTAGTCAGCCAGCTTTAGCTGGATGCAACCTTTTGGCCTTAACTAGATGAAGCAAATAATATTGTGAGGTGGTCAAAATTGATTCGAAATTACTGCAAATAAATGTTATTGAGGTTAATTTTACTGTAGGAACAAAAACAGGCCCATTTTATGTGATTTTAGCTGTTTTATGGTTTTTTAAGATAAAAATCCAGATTCAAAACCAAAACACGAAAACAAAACACCCAGGAAAAAAAATCCAAAACCAGATTCAGATCCAAAGCCAGAGGAGTTCCAGATCAAAAACTAAAACCAAAACACAAGGGTTGGCGCACATCTCTAAATATTATATATGTTTCCAGAAATGTACCCAATAAAGTAGGTTGGTGCTTTCACATTATAGGAATTCACATTATTTTTCTCCATGCCTTCTTAGCTTCCAAGCATTGATAATCATTTATGTAGGGGCATCTACTTTAATATCACACTTCTAAATATAGAGAGGAGAATAATAGGCCAAAATAATGGCAAATAAACAATTTTTTTTCTATTTATGACGTCAAGTTAATGGGCAAATGGGCATTCCATAATCAAAAATATACTGTGATAAATAATATATACATCCACAATTAGATATAAATATCATATGAAGATGATTAAATAATTACAGTACTACTGAAAACACATCATTAATATGCCTTATTGATTCATTGTTCTGGCCAAACACTATGTAATAAATGTACACTACAACAAAATGCAAATATCATGAATTTTATTTTATGAAAAATCTCATTTTCATTATACTCTCATAATCATAATTTAAACAAATGTTTATGCCAAACTGTAAATGTCTACTGTTAATTATATCAATTACCATAATATTAGATCTCAAATGCTATACATTTTGAATTGCATTGTGAAAGCTAAAGTGGAAAAGTGCATAAATAGATAAATTGCTCCAAATGAGTAAAAATAAAACAGTATTACTTAATTATATTAATAATGGAATTGAAAATTGCATTTAATTTATAACACAAAAAGCAATGATGCCAGGGGCACTTACTTTCTTACTGGCAGCTCTTGCAGTTATAATATACAATTTACATGGATTTTTTTTTGTTTACGCAGAAACACCTCCTAGCACTAACATCTACTTTAGGACACCTGCTGGCACTTGTAGTTCCACAAGAGCCAAAAAGGAATGATTTACTATCTGATACTGTGATATTTGTACACTTTTCTCCATGACAGTTTGCTAAATATTGAAAAAAAGCCAGGTATAATTGCTTGTCTTGATGTATAAAGAAATGTTGTTTCAACTTTTACCTGCTGTTTGGACATCCCTGGTTTATATAGCTCACTATGGGCCTGATTCAGATCTGCACACAATGCCGGTATTTACGTAGCTTGAGTGATTGTTGGCCATTGCGCATGCGTGCAGCGATTGTTTTGCGATCACTCACACACAGAAGATTCACTCACAAAATGTCTAGGTAGTCAGCGTTGGGGGGAGGTAACGGGGGGAGGCTAGAAAAAAACGTAGGTATGTCAGACCATTTAAACACTGTTTTCAGGGCATGCATAAATTTGCCTCTGCATCCTTGCTCGCAGACGGAGAGCCCTTTGCATGTCTTGAGACAAGTTCTGTCTGCGACAGCTTATACCTGCTCAGAATGCTGATAGCCACCTGATCTGCATTTGATGCTTCCGTTTTTTGTGCGTCAGTGGTGGATGTGAGATTCCAGCGACGGTTTCTACCCTCTTTGATGAGGGGGGCTGCCAGTTCTGAAAATGACAGGGTCACTCACTGCCTCCTGCCTCCAACTGGCCAGGTCCCAGCGGCTACGCAATTGATCTAGCAGGCGCCGGAACAGGCACATGCGCACTAGCGGTGGGGAGCAGCGCATGCACATGTCACCGGCTTCCAAAGGGTTGCATTGTCTGCAGCCCCAAGGAGCCGGTTGGGGCTCGTGGAAAGGCAGAGTAGCGCTTCCAGGCAGGGCTGTAGCTAGGGTAGTGCGGCCGGTGCCATCGCACAGGGCACCACAGGTCAGGGGGCGCTGTTTGGGCCTGTCATATTTCTGTTTATTATCATTCTCACTTATAGCTTCCTCTTATTTCATCCCCAGCATCTCCTGGCCTCTCCTATCTCTTCCCTGGCCCTTCCCCATGAAGCCATGGCCCTTTTTTGAGTGCATTATGGCCCTTTGAAAAATGAGGGGGTGCCAATGCTGTTTCTGGCACAGGGCACCAAAAAGTCTAGTTACGGCTCTGCTTCCAGGACTAACAGTCCCAGGGGGAGGAGACACCTCCCACTGGGGCTGCCTGTTGCATATGTGACTGGCAGGTGGTGCTTCCAGTGGGAAGCCACTGCCAGTCACAGTGTAGCCAGTGCAGTCACAGTCTGCACTTACTACACTGAGTTGGTGGATTTTGCTGGAGGGGCTGCAGCCTCGCACCCCTAGGGAAAATCCGCCACTGAATGGTGATTGAATCATTAGCATATTTTCGCAATTGTGATCCATGAGATATTGCAGCTGCTATGGCATTTGCGTGCGGATCAGAATCAGGCCCTATGTGTGAGTAAGGTATTTGTCATTATGAGTATCAGTGTCACAGACACAATTTTTGTAGATGACTCACATTCATGGGACACAGGGTTATTATCCCAAAAAGAATTACAATGTCATAGACACTATCTCTAGTGGATTTCTAAATGTATTTAAGTGTTCCTATCAGTGTTGGTGATTACTTTTCCTTTTAATGACCACCATGGTGTATGCCATCCAAAAATAAGTGAGCCAGTCCGATTTAGCTAATGCAGTTTCTGTGTAATGGCAATGGGTTATGTTTATTACACTGGGGCCCTTGAGAGGTGAGTGACATACAGATGTGTCCTGCTACATCTTTGTTCCATATGCCATGTAGCGCACCCTGCTAGTCACGCTATGCTGTGCCGTATTGAGTTGCATTGTAAAGTACTGAAGCCCTGGAAAAGTCGGAGAGTGTAACACAACTTTCTGTCCACCACATGTCGCTTTTCCTAAACTGCACTGTGCATGCATCAAAAAAGACAATGCAATGTCTGTAGTACCACTTGCTGATTGGCGGAATGGAGTAAGTTATAGTTGTCATGGATCGAGAGCTGTAATTGAGTGTGTAATAAAGGATTAAATCATTCAGTGTGTAAGTCCTGAGTACACTTTTGAAAAACAATTTCTAAATGTGTTCTGCCATAATTATTACAGTATATTATGCGAGATACATGTATCAGCAAAATAACACCTTATTTTAGAAAACTCAGTGCCAATCTGTGAGACATTGTTTTGCAGTGATGTGTGGCACTCACACAGTGATAATATGCCTTAGAAATGAACAGTTAGGTTTGAAGGCCACTAGTATAAAACCATCACTGAACAACAAATCTCAGCCCAGAAAGATGAATCTTTAAATTACAAACTGACTAAGCGTTTCATATAGCAGGCTTGCGGCAATGTCAGCACTGCTTTGCCACTAGGAGTTGTACAATATATTGCTAATCGGTACATAGCAGTAAGTGCCTTCAATGCGGCACTGTAGAAAGTGGTGTGTGGAACTCACACAGTGATGGCATGTCTTAAAGTTTAGTAGTGGGGTCTGAGCAGTGGTGTATAAAACCATCACTGAACTGCAGCCATGGCCAAAAGTTTTGAGAATGACACAAGTATTGGTTTTCACAAAGTTTTCTGCTTCAGTGTTATAAGACCTTTTTATCAGATGTCACTGTTATGGTGCATACACACGATCAGATTTTTTCTTCAGATATGGACGATAACGATTTAAAAATCGTTCAGTCGTTCATATCTGAAGGAAAATCGTTCATATCTGACATGCCTGAACGATGGACGATCAACGATGCGCGTTCCCGTTTGTCAGATAACGATATCTGACATCTGATGGGTTTGCAGTCAGACTTGGACGATTCCATTCATTTTAATGCAGTCAAAAATCGTTCAATCGTTCAAATCGTTCAAATCGTTCAAAACTTTGGACAAATCGTTCAAATCGTTCAGATCGTTTAATCGTTCAATCGTTCATCTGACAAATCTGACAAGTCTGACAAATCTGACCGTGTGTACGCTCCATTATACTGAAGTAAAATTACAAGCATTTCATAAGTGTCAAAGGCTTTTATTGACAATTATATTAAGTTTATGCAAAAAATCAATATTTGCAGTGTTGACCCTTCTTTTTCAAGATCTCTGCAACTCACCCTGCCATGCTGTCAATCAACTTCTGCGCCACATACTGACTGATGGCCGCCCATTCTTGTCTAATCAATGCTTGGATTTTGTTAGAATTTGTGGGTTTTTGTTTGTCCACTCGCCTGTTGAGGATTGACCACAAGTTCTCAATGGGATTAAGGTCTGCAGAGTTTCTTGGCCATGGACCCAAAATTTAGAAGTTTTGTTCCCCGAGCCACTTATTTATCACTTTTGCTTTATGGCAAGGGGCTCCATCATACTGGAAAAGGCATTGTTAATCACCAAACTGTTCTTGGATGGTTGGGAGAAGTTGCTCTTGGAGGATGTTTTGGTACCACTCTTTATTCATGGCTGTGTTCTTAGGCAAAATTGTGAGTGAGCCTACTCCCTGGCTGAGAAGCGACCCCACACATGAATGGTCTCAGGATGCTTTACTGTTGGCATGACACAGGACAGAATTCACCTTTCCTTCTCCGGACAAGCGTTTTTCCAGATGCGCCAAACAATCTGAAAGGGGATTTATCAGAGAAAATAACTTTACTCCAGTCCTCAACAGTCTGATCCCTGTAAATTTTGAAGAAAATCAGTCTGTCCCTGATGTTTTTCCTGGAGAGAAGTGGCTTCTTTGCTGCCATTCTTGACACCAGGCCATCCTCCAAAAGTCTTCGTCCTGTGTCATGCCAACAGTAAAGCATCCTGACACCATTCATAAGGCAAAAGTAATAACTAAGTGGCTCGGGGAATAAAATATCAAAATTTTGGGTCCATGGCCAGGAAACTCCCCAGACCTTAATCCCATTGAGAACTTGTGGTCAATCCTCAAGAGGCGAGTGGACAAACAAAAACCCACAAATTCTGACAAAATCCAAGCAATGACTAGACAAGAATGGGTGGCCATCAGTCAGTATGTGGCCCAGAAGTTGATTGACAGCATGGCAGGGTGAGTTGCAGAGGTCTTGAAAAAGAAGGGTCAACACTGCAAATATTGACTCTTTGCATAAACTTAATGTAGTTGTCAATTGTATTAAAACAGGGATGACCATTTATGTTTGAAACCATCATTAGTTCAAAGCTGATGGTTTCATATCATTGATATTATCCACCAATGGTACCGATGATCACCATTGATGGGTAACCTACTTATGGGCATCCCTAAGGGCCACTACTGTGTGACATAATGTGAATAAGATGTGTTACTATGTGACAAAGGGGTAGATGTATTATAGAGACACAGATTGTGCAGAGTGCTGTCCCTGCTGTGGTGATAAGGCAAAGACAATTGCAGCTATCGATATTGATAGCTGCAGCTGTCAGAAACAATGGTTCACCACCATCGATGGCATAGAGGCAAACAATGTATTTTTTTACTTCCTCTCCATGTGTTGGGGCCATCGTGTTCCCCTGCCCTGCAATGTTAAAGATTTTGTATAACGGAAGGGTACAACTAATGGCGTAAAGAATTGTACGACAATAGGCTTTTGTTTTTTTCAATTTGTTTTCAGGCAAATGTTCGTATACATTGCAATGTTTTATTTTTACAGTACATCAGCACCAGATTAGACAGCAGCAGGCAGAGGAGGAAGAGCCTGCACAGCCAAATAAGTTCTGCACAGTACATTAAATTGTGTTTCCAAGCTGGGCCAATGACTTGGATATTTTACATTTTACTGTAGGGTGTATTTTGATTTTTTTTCTATGTATGTGCCAATGTTTTTGTTTCCATGAGTTTTTTTTTTTAATTGTGTTGAGGCAAAATTACATTATAGAAATTTGATTCACAGTAGTACGCCGACAGCGCACCCACCAGATATCCCCTCCCAAGCCAAGTAAGTACTGCCTGTACTCTAACTCTCTTACTCCAAAAGCTCCACTCCCAGCGGCTCTACTTTTGCTACTTGTGCCATCACTATTGCAGTCAGATCCACACTTCTCTGATTACTTCCTTACTTCCCAGCCATTGTGTCCTGAGAATTATGGTACTAAGGGGCAGATGTACTAAGCTCTGGAAAGTGATAAATTGGGCAGTGATAAACTACCAATCAATCTGCTCGTAACTATCATTTTTCAAACACAGCCTATAACATGACAGTTAGGAGGTGAGGGTTGGATTCAGACCCATTGTCAAGGCTGCGTTCACGTACAGCCGGCAGATGTTTGCAATCTGCGCATGCTTATAAGACGCAGTGTGCGACCTAGTCCATGCAATCGGGAAGCATTCGCACCCATATACACAGACACTCCACAAGCATGAGTGACAGGACGTGCTGTTTGTGGGTGGTGACTGAGGGTGGTTGATGGTAACAGGGGTGTGGTGGTGCGAAAGCAGGCGTGTCTGTGCATTGGAATGCCATTTCAGGGACATGCATAATTAAGATGCATCATCAGCTTACACATCACATGGCTGAATTAAACAGAGCAGCACTCGCTATGCTTGCCGTAGGGTATGGTCAGCCACAAGTGCTGCGTATGGGTCCAATGTCAGCTGATGTTACCGATTGTTTAATACACTTCCTGGAGATGACGTATGTTACTAAAGGAAAGTGGGCATCTTGTGTCAGGCATGTGGGTGTCTAAATACATACCGAGATCGCACGCAAAACATAGTGGGCATGCTAATGTCTTGCTAGCGATCATGGAATTTGCATACTTTGGCTGCTGACGGCTGTGTGCGAACGCATCCTAGCGACCAGGTCTGAATCAGGCCCTGAGTGGCTGGTAGTTTATCACTTTTCAATTTATCACTTTCCAGAGATTGCTACATCGCTGCTTAGTTGTTAATTGTGCTCTTTTTATGTTACTGTTACTGTAATGTACACTTGTGGTGCAAATACACTTATATTGCAAATAAAGTGTAATAATAATAAAACAGTCAGAGTTTATTTATATACATACATGCTCACATTTTTTTTAAGACAAAATTTTCTTTTTTTGTTTTACAAAGGCCCAGATCCATGCCACTGCCATGAGACGGAGGAGGCAGAGGATGGGGCAGTTAAGCCTGTCAGCCCTTCCCAGCCAAGTACGTACTAATGTGTAGTACATTGTGTGCTACTACTGTACTGTCTCTGTACCTCCTGTCTCTGTACCTCCTGTACTCGAAAGACTACAGTGCTCCTTACATCTCCAACCTTGTCTTCTAACACACTACCTCCAACCCTCTCTGGTTGGCCAATGACTGGCACTTTACCTATTGCGCTGAAAATTCACTGGTGCATCAAAGTGTACCCTTCCACCATAAACTGTAACCTTATCACCAGGTTGGTCACCCCATCCTGCTACTGTACCTTGACCATCTCTAACTTGCTGACTTTCTGCCATCAGTCCCCATCTACATGCTCACGCCTCATGACATTTCTCTGTCTGCCCTCTCCCCTAGTTTGTAATTCCCCAAGAGCAGGGTCCTCCTCCCTCCTATTCTTATAGCCCTCTTCTCTAGAACTTTATTGCCAGCCTTCATCTAATCAGTGGCCATTTACAGTAGCCCAGAATTCCGCTCAATGATGGCTGTTCATCTCTCCCAGTGGCTCTACTTCTGCTACTTTTGCCATCACTTTTGGAGTCAGGTCCACGCTTCTCTGATTACTTCCTCACTTACTGTACGGTACCTTGCTTCCACGCCGTATTGTGTCCTGAGAATTATGGTACTAATTCTTAATTGTGCTATTTTTATGTTTTGGTTACTGTAATATACTGTACACTTGTGGCATCTTATACTGTAAATAAAGTGTAATAATAATAATAGTACAGTCGGGGTTTATTTACTGTATATGCGTACATGTTCCTATTTTTTTAAAATCAAAATTATATATTTTGTGTTACACAGGCCCAGAACCACACACCGCCATGAGGCAAAGGAGGCAGAGCTGAGGGTGGAGATGGAGGTGGAGGCAGAGAATGGGGCAGCTTAGTACGAATGCCCTCACCAGCCAAGTTAGTTCTGTACAGTATAGTACATTATGATTTACTACTGTAATGTACCTCTCTTATTTTTAAAAGTGTCTCTCTCCCTGTATTGTATCTCCTGTCCTCGAAAGACCATTCTCTGATTACTCCCTTACTCACCTTTCTTCCCAGCAGTATTGTATCCTGAGAATAATAGTTCTAATTATTACTTGTGCTCTTTTTTGTATTGGGTACTGTAATGTAGTGTGTACAGTAATATTCTATTTACCCTGTACTTTCCTACTGAGTACTTTACTGTGTTTTTTTTTCTTTACACAGAACACCTCTGTATTACAGTTGTGGAGCCGGAAAGTGCGGAAGAGACCAGTGAATCTGGTAATGCATATGTAACTCCTCCCCTTTTACCCCTTTATTTGACAAGACAATGAAAGTACTTGATTTTACAATAAAGCATATTTCTTTTACACACAGATCGCCTTATCATTGACGAGTTGGTGGAAAGTGCCGATGAGACAGATCGGTCTCATTTAGGTGATGTAGTGGTGAGAGAGAGTTAAACTAGGGAGGGATGTATGAAGGGGTGATATGTGGGAGGAGTGGTATCTGCGCACATTATGTGCGCTGACATCGCTTCTCACCCATGTATAATTGTGAGGCTGTCATTATCGGCGCTGCTATCTACAAGATAGAAGTGCCAATATGGAGGTCAATGTATGAACATTCAGTTGAACTGACCAGTCCGACAGCTGCAGCTATCGATAACGACAGCTGCAGCTGTTTTTGTCCTATCACCATAGCAGGGCCAACACTGTCTCTTCTGTGGCAGCTGCCAGTCTGCGAGCAGCATTCAGGATCTTGTGATGCTTGCAATATCTCACACATGCCCAGTATAGTACATTGTGGATGTCAAGATTTTGCAATATATTTTACAGTGCAGAACTGTATATCAGGCTTGCCTACCCTCCCGATTCAGGAGGGAGCCTCCCGATAAACGGGTGCAGCTCCCGCCCCCCGGAAAGGCAGGCAAGCCTCCCGCCTGCCGCCGATCCCTCCCGGACCCCCGCCAATACCTATTAAACCCTCGCAATGGGGAGGCGCTGACTCTATTCACGCTGAATCATGTCATTTTGGCCCCGCCCCCTGCTTCACAATGCCAGTTTTTCCGGAATTGTGTAGTGGGGGCGGGGACAAAATGATGCGATGGCGTGGCCCCACCCCTGTCACGCCCACAAAGCATCATCTGTTCATCCAGCCACGCCCCCTGTCCTGCCAATCTGGTTGCTCCCTCCCGGAAGGAGCACCAGATAGTCGGCAAGTATGCTGTATATTAGTGTTGTAATTACTGTACCTATTTCTTTTTTTTTCCATAGAGCAAGTTCTTCATGGGATAGCCCTCTTTCATTACATAATACATTTTTTGGTGGACCTGTTTTTTTTATGTTACAGTTTAAAAAAAAAAATGTTATTTAATAACAATTTGTTGTTGTACATACTGTTTTTTATTTTTCAATTTTTATAGTGTACAGTAGAGAAAGTTCTAGCAATTGGTGGGTCTAGTGCATCTAAAAAAAACAAGAACAGATGATTGGAGTACAGGGGAGGAGAACAAAGAGGTGATTTTTTCAGGAGGAAGCTGCATGAGCCGGGAGCTTATACTGTAAGCTCTCTGCTCATGGAGCTTATAGTATAAAGGTAAGAGGAGACAAATGGAATACATAGGGAGTGAGCCAAAGCAGGAGTGAGAGAATTTAAGAGTGCAAAGGGGTGAGTTAGGTTAAGTGGTGGATGGATATGCTTTTTCATTTAATGAAAACCAACAACTATTGTTTATTGTTCGTTAAGTAAAATACGTACTATATAAATATTTATACAATCTGCCTTTATTAGTAAAGAGGTAAAGTATAGGGCACAATGGGCCTGATTCAGAGATGTACTTTAATACAATTGCATACAGTATGTGATTTGCCAGAACATAGACTTTGCAGCATTTGCCTAACCATCCCCATTATCTCCCTCAAGCGTTGACTACCTGGAACTCACTTTGTGGATGAAATTGGATGAAATTGGATTTAAGCAAGTTCACCTGAGCTGTGTACTTTACATCGTCTAAAGAAGCAAAGAAGAGCAGAAGCATATTGGGACCAGTGTTGTCAACTCTGTAATGAAAAACAAGCAAATAATGAGTGTAAAACAAGCCCAAACCAATCCAAGAAAGCCCAAAAAGAGAGTACAACTAAATGCTGTGGGGGTAATTTCATAAAAACCACAAACTGCATTGTTTATTGTTCATTTTATTAAAATAAAAACAGGGCATTTCTCTGCACTAAATGCAGGACACTTGGTTTACAATCCTTGCAAGATAGCCTTCCTCCCAACCCCGCTTCCACTTCCCTGGGAAACTTGTACACTGCATATAAATTAATCTCTGATATTATGTACTGTGGCCCTCTAGTTTTATGTCCTGTGTGGTCAAGGGACACACACTGTGGCCCTTGACCATCAGGCTTGCGACGAGACCCTTGTGGTAGGGTCTCATGGCCGTAAGCCCCAGAGAGCTTCTGGCTCTAATAGAGCCGGAAGCTCTCCCACTGACATCACTTGTGATGTCAGTGGGGCCGCCCACAAACAGCAGGCATTCGCTTGGGAACGCCTCCATTTGTGAAGCCACCCCCCAGCCAAATGGGGCAAGCTGTCACTCACCATCAACAGCTCGCCCCCTTTGGTGCGAGACCCGGAGCGATGGAGCACCCGTCGCTAGCCGGGTCTCGCGCATGCACACAACGGAGCCGGCTCCGTCGTGCGCATGCCCAGTGGGCAAACATCGACCCAGTTGCGAGTGCTCAGCACTTGCGACCTGGTCTGAATCAGGCCCTGTATGCAGTGGCAGTTCTAGGGGCGGGCTAACAGGGCCGTTGCCCAGAGCGCCGGGCCCTAGAGGGCACCACTGAGTCCCCAGGAAAAAAAAAATCCCAGAGAAAAAAAACAGTGCCGGTCCCCCCACGCTAGCCACCGCAGGGAGGCTCTATTTGCTGGGCGCCCGCTGATATTTGTTATCAGCGGGCACCCGGCTCCCTCCCTGCGGCGGCAGACAAAAGCCGGAGCTCATTCCAGCTTCCCGCAGAGAGCACTGCCACATATAGCCAGATCGAGACTGCCACATATTTCATCTAACTAGCCACCAGTGAATCTGCTGCCCCAGGACTGGGTGGAGAAGACTTCAACTAGCAACCGCTAGCAGCAGCAGCTGCTGCTGCTTCCGGACCCATCCCGAGCTCTGCCACCTTTTGTTTAAATGCGCAATATGACCTGATGATGTCATGCCGGACGCACTCTGTGTAGCTGCCTGTGTCTGAGAAGAGCCGAGCCTGGAGGAGCAGGAAGCATGCAGTGAACAAGAGGACCAAATGTTAGAGGAGCAGGTAGACTGTTAAAAAAGAAGGTAAATAGGTGGGGGTCGGTCTTCAAGTAGTACAGGCGGCTGTAAGAGATAAATGAGGCTGTAATGTATAAATTAGGCTGTAAGGGATACAGAAGGCTGGAGGGGACACAGGAGGCTAGAAGGGACACAGAGGGCAGGAGGAGGATAGACAAAAGGACAGGAGGCTGGAGTCGACACACAAGGCTATTGGTGACATGGAGCATCAGGCTGGAGTGATACAGGGAACCGGAGGGCATTACTACTGAAGGCACTACTATAGGGGACATTACTACTGAAGGCACTACTAATGGAGGCATTACTACTGGGGGCATTACTACTGGAGGCACTACTATAGGGAGCACTACTAATGGGGGTATTACAACTGTGGGCACTACTATAGGGGGCATTACTACATTGGGCACTACTATAGGGGGCATTCCTACTGTGGGCACTACTACTGTGGGCACTACTATTAGGTGCATTACCAATGGGGGCACTACTATACGGGACATTACCTAGGGGGGCACTACTACTGGGGTCATTAACACTGGGCATTACCAATGGGGGCACTACTGAGGGCAATGCATGGGGGGCAGCACTTGGGGGGCCACTGTGTAAGGGACATCAGTGCTGTGGGCATTGTATAAGGGGCACCACTAGTGTGGGCCTTGTGTATAAGGGGCACTAATTTGGGCATTGTGTAAAAGGGGCACCACTGTGTGTCATAACATGAATAAGAGACTACTGTGTGGCATAATTTGAATTGGGGATAATGTATTATACAGGGCATTACTGCATGTTGCATAATGTGTTATACAGGGCATTACTGCATGTGGCATAATGGGTTATACAGGTTATTACTACATATGGCATAATGTGTTATACAGGGCATTACTGCGTGTGGCATACTGTGTTATACAGGGCATTACTGCATGTGGCATACTGTGTTATACAGGGCATTACTGCATGTGGCATAATGTGTTATACAGGTTATTACTGCATATGGCATAATGTGTTATACAGGTTATTACTGCATATGGTATAATGTGTTATACTGGGCATTACTGCATGTGGCATAATGTTTTATACAAGGCACTACTGCATGTGGCATAATATGCTATAAAGGCCATTACTGCGAGTGGCATAATGTGTTATAAAGGGCATTACTGTGTAAGACATACTGTGTAAGGCGCATTACAGCACATGACAATTATTCACCACGAGGGGAGAGCTTGGGGGAAGCCCAGCACCTTCGTAAGTGCTAGGCACGCCCCACAGTGTAATGAATTGGGAGTGTTCCGCAAGGACACACCCCCTTTCCGGAAGCGCTCGAGCAGAGGAACACCATCTAAAATTTTTTATTTCTTTCTTATTTTTTTTTTGTGGGGGGGTGGGGCGTAACTGGGAGCTTTCGCCCTGAGCTCCACAATGTCTGGCCCTGCCTGTATGTGTCACCTTACAATCACATTCACCATATAATACATTATAGAGCAAGCTGGGCTGGGACTTGTAGTTGAGTGATGATTTTATACACAGCAGTGCTGACATTGGCGAAAAAAATTGACATAGCGTTCCCACCCCAAAGCATAACCAGGTCCGGGCTCCTGAACCATCTAAAATTATGGGTAAAAAATTATATAATGGTCCCCGTATTTTATGAACCAGCACTGGGCTTTGTGAGCTGGTCTTGGTTTAAAAATAGGGGGAAAATGGAGTGGGGTTCCCCATATTTTTTAAAACCAACACCGGGCTCTAACTAGCTGGGGTGTAATGCCACAGGCAGGGGATCCTTTTACCGGATCAACCCAACCAAAGCATTAACATCCCAAGCTAGTCAGCCCAAGCCTGGGGATCTCAAAGGAAGTGGGGACACCCCCAATAAAGGGATCCCCTATCTCCCAAGCACCCCAGGCATAGGTTGAATCCCGGGGCTCTTCACTGCACCTGTGGCCAGGAGGTGCTGGGGTAATGGTTAGATTTATTTATGTCTACTATTGTTTTTTTACAGTAGGACTACAGGTACCAGCATGCCTGCCCTTTGGCACTTGTGGAACTACAAAAAAATAGTCATAGTGCACACACACTGTAGAAAGTAAAGTTTTATTACATACAAAACACACTCACACATACTTACCTTCTGCTAGTTAATTGGTCCCCTAGTCCAGTAGAATTCCCACTGTTTTCCCACTACAAATAAAATCTATACTAATTTGTATATAGCAGTAAGTGCCGGTCAATGAGTCACTGTAGAAAGTGGTGTGCGGCGCTCACACAGTGATGGCGTAGCTCGGTCCCCTTGTCCACTAGAGTCCTGGGACTTGGCAAAACATAAAAATGATTAGTGCGGAAACACTCACACTATCTTCTGGCATAGCTCGGTCCCCTTGTCCACTAGAGTCCTGGGACTTGGCAAAACATAAAAATTATTAGTGCGGAAACACGAACACTGTAGAGATGTATGTATTTATCCCGGTAAATGACAGAGACCAGGTGGTTTCCATAATTTGCTAGGCTGCCAGCCAATCAGTGGCTGCTCTAATGTAAGTGGCCACTTGCTTGCTTGGGGGAAGGGACCTACAGTGCATACAAAGTTTGTAATGTGATCACACAACCCACTCAAAAAATTGCATACCAGTACTGTGTGAGCGCCGCACACCACTTTTTTTTTTACAGTGTCACAGTGTCTGGCACTTACTGATGTGTACTGATTAGGGACATGTTGTACAAGCTCCTAGTGGCACAGCAGTGCAGACATTGCAGCAAGTGTGCAGCATAAAATGCACAGTCAGTTTGTAATCCAGAGTCACCTCTTTCCGGGCTGAGACTTGTAGTTAAGTGATGGTTTTATACAACACAGCTGAGACCCCACTATTAAATACTAAGACACGCCATCACTGTGTGAGCGCCGCACACCACTTTCTACAGTGACTCATTGACCGGCACTTACTGCTATGTACAAATTATCGACATGTTGTACAAGCTCCTAGTGGCAAGTGTGTGGCATAAAATGCACAGTCAGTTTGTAATGCAGAGATACCTCTTTCTGGGATGAGATTTGTAGTTCAGTGATGATTTCATACAGCACTGCTAAAACCCCATTACTATGACATCACTGTGTGAGTGTCGCACATCACTGCCAAAAATAGCCTGCCATACAGATTTATTACAGTACAATATACTGTATAAAAGACACTGTTTACACTCTGCAGTATGTGATTGGCCCACCTCTCAGGGCTTACTGTTCTATTGTATTCTGTAGTGCCATATCCATCCACTGCTATAGTTCACCACTATAGTTTTAATTAGTGGAGCACTGACCACCCAGCTGTGAAGCTGGTATTGCATGCCGTCGATATTGTCAATTCTCACTGTGCTTTACTGTGCCACACCGCGCTATTCTAATGCCACATCTTAGAAGCCTTAGAAGCCTGTATGGTGCGCTAAAGAAGCTTTTTTTTTGCTCAACGTGGGTAAACCTGTACAGGCTGCCATCCTCTTTTATTTTATTCCCATCTTCTAAAAGCAATCAGTTCAGCACTAAGTTGCCACTGGACATTGTGATTGTTGTGACCTATTGTGTTGGATTGCCCTAAATCACAGGTTCTCAAACTCAGTCCTAAGGATCCCAAACAGTCCATGTTTTCCAGGTTTCCCCACAGAATCACAAGTGATATAATTAGCTCCACTTGTGGAACTTTCAAAATGTGTCAATGAGTAATGAGTACACCTGTGCACCAGCTAGATGCTCTGGAAAACATGAACTGTTTGGGGTCCTGAGGGCCGAGTTTGAGAATCTCTACCCTAAATAATAGCAGATAACTCAGGTTGGCCAGCACAAGGCCACTGAGTAAATAGCTTAGAGGTCTGTGGACACCTTTTGAGGATGGTTCATTCTATTTCGATATCTGCAATTGATACTGTGGTGCTTGGGAAGAGCATCTGCCTTGTTTTAGTCCTGAGGTTGCTTGAAATATGTATAGAGCTGGGGTTCCCAACCACGGTCCTCAAGGCACATTAACAGTCCGGGTTTTAAGGATAGCCAATAGTTGAGCACAGGTGACTTAATTAGTACCTAGGTTATTTTGATTTAACCATCTATGCTTAAGCCTGGATATCACTAAAACCAGGACTGTTAGTGTGCCTTGATGACCGAGGTTGGGAATCACTGGTATAGAGGATGTAACTTGTATTTTTTTCTAGCCATGTGTATTAAAAATAAAATGAGCTCAAGTCTGATTTTTTTTCAGGATGTTGACACTGCCAGGAATAGTGCTACAGATATCACCTTTATGCTGATGCACTGGCCTGCACAAGTCATCTATTCAGACTAGCTCTCTGGTTCCTGCTCTGTGTTGCTGTCCCCAGTGTTCCCAATCTTCCCCTGGTTATTGTAACCCTAGCATGCCCGCTATCTCTGTGTCTGGGTGCCACCATGACACCTGCGGTCAGCTGACCGCTGATCCTCCAGTCCCTGGGTCAGTGTGGATCATGTGACTCTGAGCTCAACTCAGTGTGAAGTGTCCTTCATCCAATCAGACAAATTGCAATAAACACCTGATCCTGTCAGCCAACCAGCACAGACCAGGGGGGATAAAAGGTTTGCAATAACTAGCAGTCAGTGCCTTGGACAACACGTCTCACTCCTGTACTTACTAGGCTTCAGACTTCTCCTTGCTGCTGTTGAAGAAGTACTTGCACCATTGCACCATCGGTTCCTATCCGATACCAGCACCATTGATCCCTAGCCAATATTCAGCCAAGTGGTACCTACTCAAGTCTAACCTCATCTGTACCTATCCGATTACCAGCTTACCAGTTCCACATTCATCAGCTATCTCTAGAACCATCAGTTCCACATTCATCAGCTATGTCTAGAACCATCAGTTCCATATACATCAGCTGTATCCAAAACCATTGGTTCCACATTCATCATCTGTATCCAGAACCATCGGTTCCATATTCAGCAGCTTTAACCTGAACCATTGGTTTCAACATCATCAGCTGCAACCGGAAACATTGGATCTTTTACGTTGGCTATTGCTAACCTTCCCCATTGTTTTGTTTGTGATCCTGGGGACTTACCCTCAGTATCTTGGAGAGTTCTAGATAGAGTCCTTGGGAGACACTACCAGGGGGCCACAACCTACACATCAGACACAGTGAAACCACTGATGTGTTAGACACTGCGCACTTGGTTGGGGTATTAGTTAACTCCCTAAAATTGTCTAGTTCTCAATTTCCCAAGTCCAGTGCTACCTCCTGAGTCCTGTCAGCCTGTGCTATCCTCTGAGTACAGTCTCCTTGTGTTCTTCCATAGTCCTGGTCATTACTAGGCTCCAGTACCTGAGCTCATTCCTCGAGTCATATACACATTTACACTGCTGCCTCTTCTCCACCTGCGTCTGTGTCTGTAAATGCGCAGAAACTATTTTAAGTCTGCTAATCTCCAGATCCCGAGTTCCACCACTGAGCCACCAGTATCACGGTCAGGAACACAAAACACCACAGTCCTAACAGTCACTTTGATTAGGGAACACCCCATGGTCAATATCTCTACAAACTTTTGCCAACCAATAACCCTTATGCGTATATGTGGCTTTAAATTCTTTGTGTTAACATCAACACCAGGTCAGAAATATTAGTATGGAGATTCCCTGTGTTTCAGTGCTAGACCCGGTTGTTTTTAGAAAGGTGAATTGTGCGAGTTTTCCTCTATTAGAATTAATTAGCTGCATGTAGACTACCCCTGGATTTGGATGCAATTCAGAGGCATTTTGGAGGTTGTAGAAGGTATGAATCTTTGCAAACGTGTTCAAAATGTATTTTAACTTTTTGTAAACAATCATCTCAAGTTACTGACATGTTTAAAAAGTCATAGATTTAAATTGATATTTAGTAAGGCCTTGTTTGTTAATAAAACACTTGGGCAGCATGGTGATGCAAAGGTTAGTATGCTGTATCCAGGGCCGGAAATAGAAATCTCGGGGACCAGTACACTGATGTCTCTGGGGGCCCCACCTTCTCACCACCAGCCCTGACCTCGCACCCACACATAACTCCCTTGCATGTGTGATATGTGAAGAATGATAATGTTAACTGAAAGATATGCCATCCTTTAAATAAAGTAAAATACACTATGACTTACCACACTGTCACTGATGATGCAGGCAGGTCTTGATCACAGTGCTGTAGATGCCTCAGGGGTAGGAGGGATGGTGTCTGTAGCCAGCCATCCTTAGTCCTCAGCCCCTCATCACCTTCCCCAGCCTCAGACCGTCATCACCATTCTCAGCCCAAAAAGCCCTTATCACCTTCCTCAGCCTCAGACCCTCATCACCATCCTCATACCACCATGACCTTCCTTAGCCCACAACCACCTTCACCTTCCCCAGCCCTCAGCCCCCTTCACCTTCCCCAGCCCTCAGCATCCTTTACCTTCCCCAGCATCCATCACTTTTCCCAGCCCTCAGCCCCCTTCACCTTCCCCAGCCCTCAGCCATCTTCAACTTCTTCAGCTGCTGCCCCCTGCCCTGCCCTCTTCCTCCGCAGTGACAATCAGTGCTGGTCAGAGAATGAAAGCAAATAGTTGACTGGTTGCTATTGTGTTGCTAGAAATAACCAACATGGTGCGCTGTTTTAACCATTTAAAGCACCAGTATAGTTTGCGTACTCTTGTGGCCAAGATGATTTCCACAATTTTGGGCCTGATTTAGATGTGGATGCAAATGCCATCGCAGCTGTGATCTCTCAGAGATTCGCAATTGTGAAAATATGGTAATGACTCACTCGCCGTCTAGTGCTTAGAGATGCCACTGAAAACATCTCTCCTCTGCAGCTCGCACACAACTGGAAACATCGGAATCATCAAACGGCAGCCATCAGGCTTCCGAGTAAGTCTAAGCTGTGGCAGATATAGCTTGTATCCAGACACACACAGGGCTCTCCTGCAGCGAGTAGGGATGCAGTATCTAATTTATGCACACCCAGAAAACCGTGTTTAAACAGTCAGACACGCCTGCATTTCTTTAACCACCTCCTCATTACCTCCCCCAAGCACTGACTACCTGTCACTCACTTTTCGAGTGAATCCTTTGTATGAGCATAACTGCTATTCAATCACTACGTGTGCACAATGGCTAACAATTACTCAATCTGCGTACATATATCGGCATTGCGTCAACTTCTTAATCAGGCCCTTTGTACTGTGTTGGTTTAATCAGAGAACACTTTTTGAATTTTCTTCTTCACCTAATTTAATCTTATTTTGTTTTCTGGCCAGTTTCAGATTTTTCATTTGGTGCCATATTTCTTTCTCTATACAAGTATTTGCATTATATACTGAAACATTGGCAAAATGATAATATACTGTAAAATACAGTACAATTTTACTTGATTCCAAGCATCTTTTACACAAGCTGTTTAACCCACATAATATACTCTAAATGTTATATGTCAGCTCCAGCGGCGGCTCCTACCCTCTTGGCTGCCGAGAGGGAGAGATGGACTGGGGAGACACTCACCTCCCAGCCGTTTCCTGGTGCCAGCATAAAAGATTTGACAGGTGTCGGGACCAGTGCATGTGCACTAGCAGCGGATAGCCATGCATGTGCATTTCACCAGGTACTAGGGGCTCGTCAACTGCAGCCCCTAGTAGCCGGGAAGGGCTGGCCGAAATGCAGAGGAGTGGCTTCCTCCTGGAAGCTGCTCTCTGCTAATAGCTGGCCAGACTGGCAGTCCCAGGGGGAGGAGAGTCCCAGGGGGAGGAGACACCTCCCCCTGGTGCTGCATGTTGTGTATGTGACTGACAGGCAGAGCTTCCAATGGGAAGCCACTTCCAGTCACAGTGTAGCCAGTGCAGTCATGGGAGAGGGGAGCTGCAGCCCAGCAGCTTAAAAGCCGCCACTGGTCAGCTTGTAACTGTAATAGAGATACCAGATATGTGCATAGTATATTAGGTTGGATTTACATGCATGAGTCATAATAAAATAAGCATATTAGGGATGTGTGCCTACCCCTGTATATTGGTTTTATTTTTGTTTTTGGATCTCTATTTCCTTCGTGTTTTGGATCTGGATTGTTTTAGCCAAAACCGCCCTTGCATTATTTGGTTTTGGCTTTGGATCTGTATTTTTTTTGTTTTTTTTAGTATTATTAACCTCAATACCATTAATTTCCACTAGTTTCCAGTCAATTTTGACCACCTCACAGCTCACAATATTGTTTTCATCCGGTTTAGGCACAAAAATTTGCACTAAGCTAGCTGGCTGACTAAGCTAAGTGGCAGCATTGGGCGGCACAAACACGTGGCAGTTCAACTTCTAACATGACACATCAGGAAACAAATGTTTTTATTATTCAAGAGGCCTGAGGGAGTTGGAATATGTATGTAGTTGAAAGCAGGGAAAGGAAGATTTGATTAGTAGTAAATTGAATTACATTTTTTGATTCCAAAGCGAATTTATTATAGAGGACGGTAGGCATTTACAAAAAATATTTAAATAATTCACATCAGTCCTTGTCCCAGAAGAATCCTTTGAGGCTGCTGCTGCTGGGAATGGATTTTCATCCCAGAAGGAGACCAGGAAGACTACTAGTAGTAAAAGACAATTGACTGTTAAACAATCCTTTGCAAGGGGCAGCAGGTATAACAGCAGTCACCCAGTTGCATAGTGGATCACTGATACCATAACATCTATACTGGTATTAGATGTGCATTCAATATCCGCCAATAATGCAGTGGGTTTTAGACAGTTAATTGAGGTCCTGTGTCCCCGCTACCAAAACCCATCAAGTTTCCACTTCACTAGAAAAGCAATTCCCAACATGTACAGGGACATTAAACAAAACTTAATTAGTGACCTCCAAAATGTCATTGTACCTACTGTCCACTTATCCACATATATGTGGACAAGCTGAACAGAGCAAATGCAAGATTTAAGGTTTAAGTCATACGTTGTGCCTTTCTTCCCAATGGACACAGATCTGAAGAGATGCAAAGAGCTCTTGGTAAGCAAATTGTCAGCTCAAGTGGCACATGATACAGCGATGGCATCGCCTTCATTTTCTCCAGCAAGTGCATCTGCTGAGAAAAAACTAAACTTTCCCAAAAGACCACTGGTGATGCAGATGAGTCAACACAAGACACAAAAACATTTTGGATAGATGCGCTGCATATGATGTAACAGGGACGAGATCTCTAGATGATTAAGGTTCCTACCTCTACTTACTCAGGCTTTACAAAGGGTATAGATGGCTTGACAATTGTTGTCCAGATTTGAGTAGAAATAATTCCACACATATGAAGTGGATTTTTTTGTCTTATGTCCTGGCATGACAATGGGCTTTTCCTTGTCATGGGCAACAACTGTTTCTTCCAGTGGTGCCTGATTTACACAAACATCAACCTCATCAACAACATCCTTATTAGCATCAGCTACACAAATATCCTGCTCATCCTGGTGCACTTCCATAGAAAAATCCTCGATTTCTATGTCAGCATGTTCACTTGTGCTTACATCATCATAAGAGGCAAAACCACCAGTCATAAATAAAACCCAAGGCCTTAGCCTTTCCTTGCCACTTCGTGTGGTGAAAGACATATTGCCAATTTTATGTCTTTCTGCAGATAACTTTCCCTTTCTGCAGATAACTTTCTTTACCACTGTAAAAGATTGATTCTTGATTTTAGATGCCCTGACTTAAGCCCTGCATGCAGGGGCATATAGATACCTGCCAGGCCCATGTGAAGAGGGGGCGTGGCCTAATTGCGGGATGCATGGCCATGCCCCTTTGAAAAAAAGAACACATTGGGGAGGGGGGTGCTGTGAGCCCCTCAGCCCATTGCAAAGCCAGGGGGGTGCAATTAGTGTGATCACTGCCCTCCACAAGCATAGGAGACTGCTGTGACTGGGCTGCTGTGAGGGAGAGAGAAGGGAGGGGGGCGGCGCCAGACCCAGGCCCACGCCTTGCCCCTCAGGAAGCCCAGGCCTGGGTAAATAGTACCCGCTCCCTCCCTCCCTCCCGGCACCCCTGCCTGTATGCCTTTGGGCATTGGCTTTAATAGATGATGTAGATGGACTAGTATCATCATGACTGGTGGCACTGGCGGCAACTCCAGCACCAGGATGTGGTTCCTGCTCTCCTCTCAACTGATCATTCTCCATATCAACATTAATGAATGAAGTGGGGTAGAGCACACATGTCAATTTGTACCAATAATAAATATTACACAGCAGTATCAATGACCTACAATGTCCCAATATTTTTTATGAATAAGAACAGAATAACACACTGCACTACCACTTACAGTGTCACACGATGTTTTATGTCACAAGATTCTTTATGAATAAGAATAACAGACTGCGCTACAACTTATAGTGTCACAATATGTGGACAATAAACTGTGGTCTGGCCAGCAGTGTCACCAAATAATAACAGCGCAGCTAAGTTGCTAACACACAGACACAAAAAAATTTTTTTTTTTAATATTTTGTGGATTGAAAATATTCATTTTATTTCACTTTTATTTTTTTGACACTGGGGAAGAGCACCCCTGAATGGGGCAGCAGCCGCTTGATGAAAAACACAGACAGAACCCCTTCTTTATGAACAACAAACCACCCCTGCCGTGTGCGGACAGATCACCTGCAGAGTCACAAATACGTGGACGATAAACTGCAGTCTGGCCGGCAGTGTCACTAAACAATAATAGCGCGGCTAAGTTGCTTATGCAGACACACACACACACACACACACACACACACACACACACACACACACACACACACACACACACACACACACACACAAAAAAAGCACTTTTATTTTTTTTTAAACTGGGGAAGAGCACCCCTGATTGACAGAGCACAGCACCCCTATTATGGACTACAGCCCTAGCCCCTTGATGGACAGGACAACAACACAGCAGCAGCCCTTATGTATAACATAGCAGCAGTCCCTTGATTGACAGGACAAGTGACACAGCAGCTGCAGCAGCCACTGAAACCCCCCTTTATATACTGCAGCCCCAGCCCTTTATGGACAAGACAGCAGCAGCCTTCAGCCCCAGACCCCGACATGACAAGTTGGACAACACACTGACAGTGACAGCAACACGTCTGTTTAGTTCACCATCCACACCGGAGTGAAAATGGCACCGATCACCAGGACCTTTATAGAACCCAAAACCCGTAAGAAACCGGCAGTGGGAGGATGACGTTTTGCCTTGTTTTGAGATCCAAGTCAGGTGGAAAAGCCCGAGCCTATCTCAGTTCTGGCCTCGGATCTGGAAGTTCGGTGGGTCCATTTCTCTGAGAACTGGACCCGCTCATCTCTAAAGCAGGTTGGGAGTTTGATTGGGGTGGTACACCTGTCAAACCGTAACGCAGGTGTCCTAAGGCGAGCTCAGGGAGGACAGAAACCTCCCGTGGACCAGAAGGGCATGTATTGTTCTCTGTGTGTATCCTTTTATTTGTAGCATTTTCCAATTTGATATGTTCTCTATATAGAAAATAGTAAAATGTTATCACATGATACAACTCTAGATGAAATGCAATAGAGCTGCTCTAGATTTTATAGAACCCAGAGTCTTGTCTTCTTGTTTTAGTCAGACCAAGAAATATAGAGCAACTCCTGGTCACTTTCTGTATGCAAACTTGATTATTGAGGAGCAGAGTAAACCTGTATATGGAAGGATTAAAAAAACACCAGTAACCAACACTTAAGGTGCATACACACACAACGATTTTTTGAGCGATTATCATCAAACTATATCGTTTAACGATAATCGTTTGAAAAAATCGTTCACTTTCTGAGTCAAACGATGAACGATTATTGTTCATGCGCGTTCACGTTTGTAGTTTGTAGTTTGTAGTTCAGTCAGACTTGTCAACTCAACGATTTTCATTAAGTTAATATGCAAAAATCGTTTGTAGTTCATAAAAATCGTTCATTACATTTAAATGAACATAGTAAATGAACAACTTTAGTAAACGATTTTAGTTCATTTTTTCAAGGTAGAAAATCGTTTACTAAAATCGTTCATTAACTAAATCGTTGTGTGTGTATGCACCTTAAGGGGTATATTTACTAAAATGAAAGTTTTTAGAAATGGAGATATTACACATAACAACATATCAGATCATTTTAACATTTAAGTAGCATCTTCTAGAAGATAATGGCTAGAATCTGATTGGTTGCTATGGGCACTTCTAAAAACTCTCACTTTAGTAAATATACCCCTAACTTTTGTGTAAGGATGAAGGGGGTTATTTATGACGCATTGGATTATAATGCCAGATATTTAAAAGAGTATTTCTTTTACTAGCAAGATATAGCATTGCTTTTTTAAATGTTGGGCATAAACATGATCAGAAGTGATGGCTTTTACAGCCCTATGCTTCTAAATAAACCCCTAATAATTCTCAGTAACAGCACCAAGTCTCCCACAGTTAGTTAATAATTTAGTTCCAGTGGCGAAAAACATGAAGCAGAATTTAACTGATAGCCTGATAACTGAGGACTTGTAACACAATGTGGGAGCAGATGGCAGCAAAGGCTCATGAATCCAAATGGTTTTGTAATAAAACCTTAATGCTGCATAGTAGTTCCAGAAACACATCCTCTGTTGTAATTCATTGTGAAACCTGTTAATCGTCTCACTGATTACATTATTTGTGAGCCTTTTTACAAGCATTATTAAAGACATTTCTTCTGGCTACTGTATATCTTCATGTAACTTAACAAAACAAGTGCATTATAATATTTTGGCTTATGGTATTAGGTGTGAACTGGATTAAAGTCAATTGTTCATTCCTTTTTTTTTTTTTTAGAAATAACTAATTGTCATTCATTTAAGCCATATGTAATAAGAACACAATTACAATGTTCTAAACCATATATTCCATTTTATTATAGTACTGTATATACATCTCTTTCTAAAGCTTTCCAATATGACATCTAATTTAGTTATATACAAATGTATGCCTATAAATATTTAGTACAAACAGGATTTATGTAGTACAGGGCTTATTTTAAACAACTTCATTATTCCTGTATTCTGTCAAAACTCCTTCCCCCATAAGCATATTTAACTATTTATAATGGATGCAGTGCGCCCTGGCATCCAGATTATACTTACCTTGTGCTGGCAAGTGGGTCCTTCTTCCTCCGCGGTGCCATCTTCCCAGTGACATCAGTAAAGTCAAGAATCTGGCTCTTTGCAAGAACCTCTTTTTTTCTTGTGCGCATGTGCCATCTTCCCGTATATCACTGGGAAGATGGCGTAGCAGAGGAGCAAGGACCTGCTTTCCACTGCACAAGGTAAAATAGACATCTATTTAGTGGGGAAGGATTTTTGCTTTTAACGCAGGTTTTATATGAAAGAATTAAGCTGCATACACACACAGCAATTTTTTTAACGATTATCGCTAAACGATATAGTTTAATGATAATCGTTTGAAAAAATCGTTCACTTTCTGAGTCAAACGATGAACGATAATCGTTCATGCGTGTTCACATTTGTAGTTTGTAGTTCAGTCAGACTTGTCAACTAAACGATTTTCATTAAGGGAATATGCAAAAATCGTTTGTAGTTCAAAAAAATCGTTCATTACACTTTAAAAAATCTGACAGTTATGGTGGGTACACACTGGGCGATATTACTGAGCGACTGCACGATTACGACATCGTAATCATGCAATCGCTCAGTAATCGTGCACAAATCGTGCACTTTTATGTCGGAAACGACCAGCGATGCGCACTCCCGCTGGTCGTTTCCGACATTGTCCATCGCCTGAACATGCAGCACAATCTGACGATATCGTCAGGTTGCTGCATGTTCGGGAATGGGGGAAGAGAGCCTGGCGCTGAACGATATCGTTAATGATATAGTTCAGCAACTGTGCTCAATGTCATGAACGACATTGAGCACAGCCTGCCGGGGACACACTACACGATATCGCTCAGGGAGCATATCGTGTAGTGTGTACGCACCTATAATCTGATAGAAAATCGTTCATAAAATCATTCATAAAATCGTTGGTAAGAAAATCGTTGTGTGTGTATGCAGCTTTACTCTTCTTGAGCAATACAGTGGCTACAAAAGGTTTTCACTCCTTTTTTTTTTAAAATCTTGCTGTTTTATAGCAAGGAACCATGATGGATGTCATTGAACTTCTTTGGGCATCATTCAGTTTGGATCGCAGGTCTGCAGTCGATGTTTGCATTCTGCGCATGCATACCCACTACAGTGCACATGCGGAAAATGGCTGCTGCAATCACCAAAGCGAATGCAGTGGATATGCACAGCAACTGAGACATGATTGACAGGAAGTGCCATTTGGGGTGGAGAGGGGGTGTGGTCAAAGGAACGCAGGTGTGCCTGTGCGTTTGAACGCCATTACAGGGGCGTGTTTAATTAAGCCTCTGTGATGGCATACGCAGCCCGATGTCTAGATGTCTACAGGAAGTTTCGCAGTTTGTGAGTCATGTCAAACTCAACAACAACTATGCATATGGATCGGATGTTACTCGATGATGCCGATGTTTTTGCTGACTTGCGGATGTATGTAATGGGAAGTGGGCATCTTTATAAGCTGGTGGGCATCTTGGTATAGTGCTGCGATTGCAGTGTGATCGCATTCATTTGCATATTTTCACAACGTGCGGGTGCGTGTGCGATTGCAGACTTGCAAACCAAGATGAATGATGCCCTTTACTTCCCTCTAGAATTAGTACTTAGTAGAACCATTTTTGACAGCAATTATAGCTCAGAGTCTATCAGTTTGGCACATCTAAACACTGGGATTTGATCACATTCTTCATGGCAAAAGCTTCATCAGGTTGGAAGGTGGTCATTAGTAGACCACAATTTTTTTATATTACCAAGGAAACTCAATTGGTTGAGATCTAGGCTTTGACTTCAGGGCATTAAGATTTTTGTTATGGATTTTGCTGAATAATACTGGAATCACTTTGGATTTCTGAGACGGACTGAGGGCCTGATTCAGGCCCGGACGCTATCAGCAGTGTGCTCGCTATTGCCGATGGTTGCTAATCTGCGCATGCGTATGCATCGCAGTGCATGTGCGCAAACTACACAGTGCGTTCGCAGATCCCTCACTCGCACAGCAAAGTCAGCCCAGCAGAGTGAGTGACAGGAGAGGCCGTTTGTGGGTGGTGACAGGGGCAGTCCAGTAAAAATGGGGGAGTGGAGGTGCGAACGCAGGCGTGCCCGAGTGTTTCTACACCGTTTTAAATGCGTGCATAATTAACAGGCAGCGTCATAGTACACGTCACCAGCCATTTTTTTACTCTGTTTTCCTCGCAATGCTTGCAGCAGAAAAAAGCTACCACAAGCACTGCGTTCACATCCGATAGTGGTCGATGTACCAATGTTTTCACAAACTTCCAGGAGATAACGTGGGGCAGGAATTGTGCTTCTTTTTAAAAAACAAGTCTAGACTTCTACTATCATGTTATTAAATTGTAGCTGCAGCAGTTAGAAGATATTTGCATATTTGGATGTGTCTAGGATGTGTTCAGTGACTCAGATGCAGTCAGCAGTGGTCATCAGCTCATAACTTTTACCTTGGGTCGAGGACCTGCTAGTCCTATCCCTCCACACAGATACATTTGATGGCCATTTGAGATGCTTTTTGAATCAAAACGCATTTACTGTACTTTGGGTAAGTCTACACTCCCCCATTCATCCCCCATGAGGTCAAGTCACCAGGGCAAAAGTCAAGCCTTAAAAGATGACACCCATAATGACATAAAAGAATAGCAACTTTTGGGAGGAAAGGGGAAGCTGCAACTTATACTTATATCCAACTCTGACTGAGGTCCTTAGTGTGCACTGCTGTAATATACAGTCACAGAATATGTACTAAGACAGAGCCTTTGTAATAAATTTGGAATCCTCAGGATAATGACAGATGCTTTAGTTGTTGTAATTTATTCCTGATTATAACTGATCCAATATTCAATTTTTGTACAGATTCAGTATGTCATTCTTTTTTAAATTGATATGAATATACTGACATACACACATATAAACACATGTTCTACCCATTTACAAAATTGATAAATCTACATTGTACATATAGAATCAGCATTAAAAGCTGGCTGTCAGGATGCCTCCTGTCAAAATCATGACAGCGGCATCCCAATGGTTGGTATCCCGACAGGGGTCGGGTAAGTATACTTACCCTCCCCCCTTCTCCCTCCTTTCTTGTAGCCTAACCCTAACCCTCCCCACCCTGCACTTTAACCTTAACCCTCCCCATTAGTGCCTATACGTAAGTCTCCCCCCTTTTTTGCCTAAACCTAACCCTCCCCCCTTAGTGCCTAACCCTACCCCCCCAGTGGTGCCAAACCCTAACCCTCCCCCCTAGGGGTGCCTAACACTAGCCTCCCCCCCAAAAAACCTAACGGTAACCCCACTATGCTATCTAAATATAACCTTCCCCCCTGCGGCTAACACTAAGGGCACCGCGGACTTACCTCGTTCGGGCAGCCGTTCTTCTGTGTTCCGCATCGGGATTAAGATAGGCGTTGGTATTTCAATGCCTATCTTAAATCCTGTGTCAGACTTTCAGCGTTGGGATTGAGACCGGCGGCATCGCAGGCCACCGGTCTCATAACTACATCCCGTGTCATTAACATTTCAACCTTCTTCCATGAAGATGTATTCATGGAATAAAAGATCAAAAATTAGGTTTTAGTCTATGTTATTAGATGAACCATTTGTTGTAGGCTTTAGACAGGTTTATGTTTTACTTTTTCTAACACTTCAACCATCACTTGAATAGTTTGCCTTATAATAGAAGCTATTAACTATGCATTGTTCTTTATAACTCTTGTGAGAAATGGTTATTGTAGCTATTCATCCATGGTCTCACTAATGGAGCACTGGGCTCTTTCTCTCTCTCTCTCTCAGGCGTAAAATACTAATCAAACTGTCTCAAGTATTTTTTTTCCATAGGCATATTCCTCCAGGATTATTTTTGGGCTGAAGTCTTCAATGTAACATTGTTAACAGTCTTAAAATATCAGCACATTTATGTTTGGAAAAATTATATAACTAAGTCAAAGTTTGTATCTGAGATATAAAAATGATTATGTCAAAGAGGAAGTGTAAGTAAAAAATAAGAAATACCAGGATGTAATTTTCAAACAGATGCTTAGGGTATAATTACTAAAGTGTGGTTTTTTAGAAATTGAGATGTTGCCCATAGCAACCAATCAGATTCTAGCTATTATCTACTAGAAGGTGCTAGATAAATAAGTAGAATCTGATTGGTTGCTATGGGCAACATCTCAAATTCTAAAAACCCACACTATAGTAAATATACCCCTAATAGGGTAGGTGACAAGCCTGTGGTTTGTAAGGACACTGACATGTTATAAAGATTTCTACTTTAAAGTTTTAGTCCTTGTCTATGTTCCTTTTTTAAATATGTACTAGCTATACAGACAAGTGTTATTCTCTTATTGTGTGATCATATAACAACTAATATTTTTTTACCATAGTGACAAATCCATAGGTAGTATTTAGATATTAGTAAAACAATAAAGTATTTTAGTTCAACCTGAATAATATGCTGCCATATGTATGAACTGTGGTCCTGATTCAGAGATTTTAGCAATGCTGATATTTATGCAGATTGTGATCCGTGCGAGATCGCAGCTGCTGTGGTATTTGTGTCCATCTCTGAATCAGGCCCTGTGTGTACAGCACAGGTGACTAGACACAGTCATCAGTGTTTCCCGTGCCTGCAGTATTTTCTGGGTGCTTCTCTTTTTATGCGTCTTGTCTGAAGAATGTGAAATAATCCCATACCTCACAACATTATATACCCAGGAAGAGGGACAGGAGGAGCGGCGAATGTGCGCAGCTCCGAAAAGGGGATGTGACCTAACATGGATGGACATGACCTATCGGGTGAGGGGGCATTGTCTCATTGCACACCCCCATTTAATCACACCAGGGCCATAGCTAGGGTAGTGTGGCCGGTGCCATCGCACAGGGCACCACAGGTCAGGGGGCGCTGTTTGGACCTGTCAAATTTCTGTTTATTTTCATTCTTGCTTGTAGCTTCCTCTTATTTCATCCCCAGCATCTCCTGGCCTCTCCTATCTCTTCCCTGGCCCTTCCCCATGAAACCCTGGCCCTTTTTTGGGTGCATTAAGTCCCTTTGAAAAATGAGGGGGCGCCAATGCTCTTTCTGGCACAGGACACCAAAAAGTCTAAGTTCTAAATAACTTTTTTTATTTGAATAGCAGTATTGGACTTGTATTGTAAACCAATTTAAGAACCAAGCAGAAGTCTAATTTCTAATAACAGTTGTTAATTTTACAAGCAGTCTCTTAAATAGCTTATACATAAACACAATAGAGTTTATTTAATGAGCTGTGAGTCAAAATTGCTAATTTGTGTTGATTTTTTAAGTAGGATTCAAAGTGGCATTTTTATAGAAGGCACAACACTTTTTTATAAAGTCACCGCTTTAAATCCTGCAGCAGAAATATCTAAAAATAGCAGTTTTGACAAATCTCAAACGATTAAACAAATGTCAATATCGAACATAATGGGGATGATTCTCAGTTGGAGCAAAGCAAAAAAGAACAAGTAACTTTGCTTCTTGGCAAAACCATGCTGCACTGTAGATGGGGCAGATTTAAAAGGTGGGATGTGTCCAAACTCAAATATAAATTGCAGTGTAAAAATACAGCTGTCCAGCATGTGTGATCTACATACAAATGCATCCACTATTTACTATGCATGCTTAAATGTTAAATTAATTTGCACTCCTTGCTTTGCAACATGGTTTGTTCCAGAAGCTGGTAATTGAAATGTAACCATGTTAAATTTCAAGAGATTATAATATACAAGACTTTTAGGCAGGCAAAAAACAGTACTGACTACAACCAAAGCAAAATAATGACATCAGAATTAGAAATTAAAAGGTTGCTAATGAATGGTAAGTGAGCAATTGTAGTCTCCATTGTCTATTTATGTAATTTGGTATGTGGACTTTATAAGTGCTGTGGAATTATTCCCATAAAGTATAGTCCCAGTTATTCAAGATTATACCACATACGTCCACCAGGGTGCACTATTCTTTTTTGTTTTTCCTTGTGTGTTGGTATTATTGTGAATGACATTCATCTCTTTCAACTGGAGAATTCAATAAGCAGAATACACTTTTGTTTTTCCAACAATGGCCAGTGGTGTAATCTTGTCCAATGTCTGATTATTAGCACTTGAAAAGTGAGGGTATATATTGGCATTAGCTAAACAAACTAATTATCTTGCATAAAAAAGTGAACGTAACTGACCCTTATAGCACTGACACAATGAACCCCATGCATAAATATTTATAAAAAATTATTTATTAGGACATAAGTAGCATAAAATATATATATCACAAAATATAAAAAATGGCATAAATATAACAAGCAAATAACCACTTAAAATGGGGAGCATCCAAATGAGCACTTCTAAAATAAAATAGTGCAGAAAATCAACTTAAAAAATATCTTCAGAAAATCTTGAAGCAGCAGCTGAAACATACAAACATACATTCATAACTCTTACACAGCGTCCAATTTAGCACTTCCAAAAGTTCAAGGAAAGTGCAACAATCAAAGTGTAATCATAAGTGGAGAGGTCCTTTCCAGCATAGGTTTTGGAGCCACAGTTAGAAATTACATTGACTACTGAAACTTCCATTTAGTCATTTCTTGCAGACCTGTAAGGGCAAGTTCAGATAGTTAAGAATCAATAATAGCATGTGGAATTCTGTAAGTGTCTTTTACTGACACACATTGTGCTATCAATGCCGCCAGTATGAAGTAGAAGTTTAGAAAGACTTATTGTTACAGTGTCCTAAATATGTGAATGTAAAGAGCACACACTGTCAGAAACTCATAGCGAAAATTCCATCCTCCATCCCTATGAATGAGAAAATAAGGTTTGTCAGGACTTTGACTATTTCAGTACATAAAGATAAACTACACTTGCCGAAGTACCATTGTGGTCATTGGAGGATCTATCCTGGTTGCTGGCGTTCATCACATGCAGTGTGCAGAGAGTTAAAGTGATCATCTGTTTCTTAGGTGTCGTCAGGTTGTGGGATTCCTAGATTGCTTATTATTCCAAACCTGATTCCATTTGGGTCACATGTTCTGAACTTCCTATGGATCACAGACCTCTAGTATAAAGCCTGTTACTAACTGTGCCTCATTGTCTGTGCAATGTTACTTTCAGGTCTTCCTTGGACTCCTGCCAGATCTCTGCTGTGCCTGGTGTATGCTGTGGACCTCGCTACATTCCTGCTCGTGTTCCGGTTCAAGTTCTAATACAGGTTATCAGCTGCACTACAGAGCTCAGCATTGCCATTGTCTTTCTGCTGTTATCCTGCTCTATTATTGCTTTTCTATTCTACACTACATTATTTGGTTTACTTGTTATTATTGACTCATACAGACACTGGGGTTACTTCTTCTACAGTTGTCAACTGCACCGTTACAGTCTATCCTCATCGGAACCCCATCACATCGCAGGGCTCAACCCTGCTCTGGACCTTCATCCTGCCACAGGGCTAAACCCTGCTCTGGATCTTCATTATGTCGCAGGGCTCCACCCTGCTCTGGACCTTCACCCTTCCGCAGGGCTCAACACTGCTCCGGACCTTCATTATGCCACAGGGCTCAACCCTGCTCCAGACATTCATCACATTGCAGGGCTCAACCACATTCCGGACCCTCATCATGTCTCAGGGCTCAACCCTTTTCTGGACCCTCATCATATCTCAGGGCTCAACCACGTTCCGGACCCTCATCATGTCTTAGGGCTCAACCCAGTTCCGGACCCTCATCACATGTCAGGGCTCAACCCCGTTCCAGATCCTCATCACGTCTCAGGACTCAACCCCGTTCAGGACCCTCATCACGTCTCAGGGCTCAACCCAGTTCCGGATCTTCATTACGTCTCAGGGCTTAACCTTGTTCCGGATCTTGTTACATCTCAGGACTCAACCCTGTTCCGGACCTCCGTCATGATACAGGGCTCAACCCTGTTATTGACCTCCATTCTATCCTGAGGTCCTAGCCTCATGTTGGACTTGGGGTTTCACCTCACACCAGTTCAGTGTGTTCTTTGAACTTTGTTTCTCACAGGGGCATACCCCTGCACCTGTTAGTGCATGTCATGAACTTTGTGTTATTGAGATTTAATGTGGAACTTTGCCATACAGTTTTGTTCTTGAATAAATTCTATTTACTTTTATTTCATGATAGTGATATTTCATGAAAAGGTCAATCCTAAAACCACTTCAGTTCATACTACCTAGTAAGCCTGACTCTTCCCAGGAGTCTCAAGTGTCTGTAGTTGATGTAGTCTGTGTGTCTGCATTCCCCATGTGTTCCCTTGATCAGCACCTTGCTTTATTGTCTTGTGAAGGCAAACTGATATCTTCAGGAATAGCCATTGTGAACAGATAATGGTAACATAAAAATACAGTTCTCAGTGTGAAAGACTTTTCCACTTTGCCTAGAGGGATTGCCATGGGGTTTCATGCAAACATAGCAGAGCATGATACACTAAAAATGAAGATTACAATTTTGTAATCATAATGTATTTTCTGGCCTCCACAGCAAAACTACAATAGTAACTTTACCTATTACTCTTTGTAAGGTGTGCCCTTGCTCCATAAACTTATGTGCCTTAAAAAACAAGTTGCACTTGCCCAAATTGAGGTACAGTATGAGTCCTGTGCATTACTACTACACAGTAGAGGTTTGTGCTTCATAAATGACCTCCTGTGGGGTCTGCAGAGTTTACAATGTTACCCTCTAGGAGTTGAAGGTCCGCAAGTGCCAAAACGTGTTGGTGCCAATAGAAGACACTAAATGAACATTACAAACTCCACAGACCTACTCATCATCTGAATTCCACCATGCGCAAAAGACCTAATCACGCATGAAGGCCACGTGACCCAGAAGTAACCAACAACTTACACACTGGAGCCACATCCTGTGACCGGAGCCTGCAGGATGGAAGAGCAATAGTGAGCGGAGAAGGCAACAGGTGAGTCTCTTAGGTGGAGGGGGTACCTGATGGACAGCTTTGACAGAGCTCAAGTTGGTGTTATTCCCTCCCCAGGCAGTGGTTATAACCCAGAGATATGCGGACTAAGGGGGAGCACCAGCAAAAGGTCGCACCTCTAACTGCAGTTACACAAGGGGGCACCCAGTCCAGAGTTCCTAGACCTTAATCGAGCTGTAACTATCCTTTTCTGCACTACCCAGGACATCCCAGGTGGCAAAAGACTATTAATAAACCAGACATACTGTTTTCAAAACATAGGTGAACGAGCAGGACACCGCAAGTCACTAGTTACATAAACCACTCTCTTTCTATATGTAATGATTTAGAGCGTAATAAGAATTATAGCTACCAACAGTAAAGGAGTATCTATCGCACACAAATGTTTTCGTATAACATGTTTTTTTCTTGATGTATCATTAAAGTGTATATTCTTAATACTCATAATTGTCTGAGCACATATGATAGCCATATCAGTTTACACCCATTGGTATACTCACAATACATGACATTGATCAATGCAAACTCCTACTACACCGCTTGAGATACAGTTTTAGAAAACACAAGGGTTGAGCGAAATATTTATTTACAATATTTTTGTCAATTTAAATGCCTTTTTTTTCAAAAAGATTTGTTAAAATACGTTTTTCCTTTAAGTCAGAGGTTCCCAAACTTGGTCCTTAATGCACCCTAATGGGTCAAGGTGTTAAGTCTAACCACTTAATTTGTACCTCAGACAATTTGATTTAATCATATGTGTATTATTATTCTTAAAACATGGACTATTAGTGTGCCTTGGGTATTAAGTTTGGGAACCTCTGCCCTAAGAAGATGTATGAGGTCTGTGGCAATAAGAGTAGTGTTCTACAAAGGAACCAGGAGTGTTTAGCTGACAAACCCAGGGAAGTCACACATTTGGAGAATATCAATTGATAACACAGGTCTGCGAAATTTAAGGTATTGAAAGCTTTTTTAATAATACTTTTATATTATTAATTATACTCCTGTGTACATGAAGAAATAGTATATAAAAAAATGACCACATTGCATTTACCTATAAGGGGGTTACATACATTTTTAAGGAAAAACAAGAAGTTTAATAGTTTTTGACATATTTGTAAAATACAAAGAAAGAAGTGTAGATGATATCACAGTTTTTGTCTTAATTACATAATAAAATAACAATAAAATCAAACAATATAAACAAAAGCATAATTATTGAAAAAATCGTTAATATCTTTTTTTTTTTGTCTTCAAACTTCGTTTTGTCGCTTTTCGCTTATACGCATTTTCTGTGTCGTCTCTGTGTATCATCCAGCAGTAGTCAGCCACCATGCTGATGTCCCAACAACCATGGTATCTTCCTTCTACATCTTTAACGTCTTGGTGGAACCGTTCCCCCTGTTCTTCACTGTAGTCTCCGAGATTATTCGGGAAATGCTCAATATTTAAATTCCAAAAATGTACCTTTAAACTCATATTGCAGCCAAGGTTTCTGTAACTATTAAGCAGTTCCCTGACAATTTCTTTGTAGTTTGGATCCTTGACATTGTCTAAAAATTTGGAAATCACTTGTTTGAATGAAGTCCACACCGATAGTTCCACAATATTGATTACACGTCCGAAATGTTCATCTTTTATTAACTGTCTAATGTCAGGGCCTGTAAAAATGAAATGCCTTCCTTCAGCATTGGATAGGTTAGGAAATTTGGTGCAAAGATATTTGAAAGTTTCTCCATCTTTAGGCAGTGCTTTTACAAATTGAGGTGTGTACTTTATATGTACTGTGTGTGTGTAGTTTGTACTGTGTGTGTGTATGTGGTAGTAGGCAGGGGTTAAATGAGCCGGCACATGGCAAAACTGTGTTGCATCTGTTGTGTTTGGTTCCACCTTCGCCAGCTCACCTTGTAGTTGTAGTTGTTGTGTGTGTGTAATGTTCCTTTAGACAGTATGGAGTTTAGGCCCTTTGTAAGTTTCAGCTCCAGGCCCATGTGGACCTTAATCTGGCACTGGGCGGGGAGAAGTTTTATGACGAGAACTGAATTGCAACGTTATATAATACCGACTGAATTCATTTAAGACAATGTTTTATAATAAATGTAGACAGAATACATGGATTACTTTAAAGAATATGAAAAAATTAATTATTCATAAATACACGTTTTGCAGAAAAACATGACGTGATATGCAAAATCGGGAGTCATTTTCGTTTTCAGAAGCCAAAAATCTATAAGTATCACATAAATTCATTAAAAAAGCTTTTTCATTGCAGATCTGTGTAATTGATCTTGGTGCATTTCTCCCATGCAACCTGGTGCAGCTGACAGCATGGGACTGATTAACCGGTGCATCTGTGAGGAAGGCAGGGTGGGATTGTAATCTGTCTGTCAGTCTGGGGGGGAGGAGGAGACTAAGGTACTGTATAAAATCCTGTATGGGGCATTTGTCTGTGAGACTGATGCTGGAAAAACTGGCTGGTTATAGGGCTGTTTGGGAAGCTTTTGTGAGGAGCTAAGGACCTTTTTCAATGTCTTGTGTGAACACTAACTGTATGACGGATACTGGTCTGCAGCCTGCGGTGGTCATTCTGACAAAATAAACCTTAGTGCACATGTTCAGAGTCAGTGTGCTTCCACTACACAGCATCAGTGTCACAGATCTTACAATGTTATACAGATTAATGCTGTGATATAAATACATCATGTTAGGAGCATAGACTTCAGGAATGATTGCTGCTTTTCCATCAAAACTTATCAGCAAAACCAATGTATAAAGGTGTCACTTTGTTGGTTACTTTATAACGTTAAGCACCCCACTGTAAACTGAAGTTTTTGCTTTTTTGCAGTGGACCCCTCATACTATTATTGTTTGTTTATGACATTGAAATCTCCTTCAAAAGTGGATCCCCATTCACCTTTCTTCTTTTTGTGTTACACCACCTTGCCGTGGAGTGTACCCAGGAAGTGACTGTATTACCCTATTGTACTTTTCTTATCCTTTTCATGTACTGTGGATTACCTACATTGGAACATTTTGGACACATGTGACATTAACTACTGAAGGAACAACTCATAAGCGCAAGTGAGGTTGTTTTTTGTTATATCTAATGCATACTTGCCAACCCTCCCTGATTGTCAGGGAGCGTCCCTGAAATAGCAGGAATCTCCCTGACTCCCTGAAGAGTCTACCAATCTCCCTGATTGTATCAGTGTGTTTTCATCAACTAATACATTTTACTAACTGCTTTGCACTAAAAATTTTTTTACACACCTTTCAGATGTAGTTGTACACATCCACTTTTCCGCTGCGGTAATTGGTGTTGCTTTTACAATTTCTCTGAAATGCTTTTTCAAAAGTAGGCAAGTATGCTCTAATGGAAAAGGGGTGGGGGGCTGAACATCCTTATTTAAATACAATAAGAGGTGCTACCTTGCTGAGACCTGTAGTTCTACATAAAAAAAGGGGGGAAATGCAGATGCCCACTCTAAGCACTAAGAATGCTGAATATCAAAATATTTATAATAAACTATCAATTAACATGGTTTTTTATTAAGGTTCTTAGTACATATTTGGCCAAAGATGTATGCCCACCTACCACATCAAGGTGAACCTTATCAGGGAGGACCCTAACATCCCTAATACTGACACTTATTCTATGCCTCAGCACACACAGCGTCACCAAGGTCATTTTTATTGACAAATGATGCTTAGCTGCCGCCATGTGCCGGGTGACTGACTGCAGCCAGATGTATGTTTCACCCCATGGGGATTTTGTCAATGGATGACTGCAGCCAGATGTATGGTGAAACGTACGCTGGTGCAGGACATTCTGGAAGCAGGGAGGGATGTTGTGATAGGATTCTGGCAATATCTCTTTGTTCTAAGGTCGGATCGTCCACATCCAAATTTACATGCAGTGCTTGGTGAAATGATTCACAAAGGTGATGAGCTGAGACTGCACTAAAACAGAGGTTGGAGAATATTCTACCCAGGAAAATAAAATATATGGGAGATAAAGACCTCTGCTGATATGCCGTTTATTGGCATTTATCTGGCACGCATAATTTAAATCTAAATTCCTGTATACAAGATCCTAAACTACTACACGAGTAGGCATTTGTTCTCTGCCCCATTTTGCTACAGGTTTTCTGCACCGTATTATCTGACAGTGTATCTTGAGAACTGAGCTGCCACCCACGTAGGAAAGTGGGAAGTGTGTCTTTGTATTGTAATTCTACACTGTGTTGTTTGACAGCTCTTCAAGCAAGTTCAGCCACTTTTTTAATTTAGGGGAGCGGTGCCTATACTCTGACTGTCTATATTTTCAACTGTGCATAATGTTGCTTTAACCATTTTCTCTTTCCACATCACTTCAAAGCCCTCTCCAACTCCCATCTTTATAGCTCTTGTAACTTGTCATAAGATATTCTCCCCATCACCTATTAGATATGCTGCTGAACTGAACTGTACCTCTCCTCTAATACAGTAACTACCTCTTCTAACTCCGAGATGTTTACTGTGCTACTCCTAACTTATGGAACTTCCTCCCCCACTGACTAAACTTTCTCACAAACTTCACTCTTTCCAGCTTTTAGTCCAAATCCAGCTCTTGACTATAATATAGTTTATCCAACACACACTGCTATTACTCTCTGGGTTCTACTTGCTACAGTGGCATCTCCAATCACTGATCCCCTAGCTGT
The DNA here is from genome assembly GCA_031769625.1 of Taudactylus pleione. NCBI lineage: Eukaryota > Metazoa > Chordata > Amphibia > Anura > Myobatrachidae > Taudactylus > Taudactylus pleione. Next base: position 29,135,489 of record JAUIMM010000065.1, read on the forward strand.
TATGGTAAGTATTGTCCTTACTCAAATCCATCATCTGTTTTATTTATGAACTGTCTGTCACACACTGTTGGAGTCCAGTGTGTTCTTACCAAGTTGGACTGCAGTGGTCTCTACTGCTTTCTTTCACCCAGGTTGTGTTCTCTACTCTCCTGCTGGAGTCTCGCTCTCCTCCCTAGGAATGGGTACATGGCTTTCCTGGGAGCTTGTACAATCAGTTATGTGAATACTGACCTCAGACTGAAGCCACATTCAAATGGACCAGTTTATTTAAACCACTGTGGCTCATTGCCAGAGTATTAGGATTCTCAAACTGATCTCCAGCGCATTACCTGCTAGTTTTACCTGTTTACTGACTTTGCCTCTTCTGCCTATGGATTCCATCTGCTCCTTGGTACCTCATCAGGGATTCTTCATTATGACTCATGGCCTGTCCTGCTAATTTTCCAGTGTGCACCTTCAATCAGTTACATCACGGCACCAGATCTGAGCCTACTAACTATCCTACTAATTATCAGCCTGTCATTCTAGTAACCCAAACAAAGGATTGCTATTTGTGTAGCAGGTTGAAAGCCTCCTTGCTGGGGTCCTGGAGAGAACCAGTGGTACAATAGACTCCACTTCTGTGCTCTGGGTAGCTCCAATCCTAGTTGCCAGTACCAAATCCATAATATTCCTGAGTATTGTGACAAATTCTGTTGTACTTGTTTGTGAATAATTTTTATTTTATATGCTTTGTATCAGAGAATAGTTGTATATGCTGATTTGCTATGTTGATTTGATATATGCTAACTTGAACTGTTGTTTTTTATCATTAAAATCTTAAATGCATTATGATTAACAGAATGAACTTGAAGATGTTTTTATAACTGTTTTACTGGTTACCAAAAAGAAAGCATCAGGAGAGTTTTATCAATAAAGAGGCTGTATAATAACCTTAAAACACTTTAATGCAGATTGCCGCTTTTAACAATGATTGGAAAATAATTTTGAAAGCAGTGGTCAGTGCTGCATAGGGTATTGCAAAACAATGGTACAAGGAGCACAATAGAAGTACCACTAAGGGACGTTTTCAATTAGAAGCGAAAAGTCAGTTTCGGCGATACTTTTTCACCGATGATGTAATTTTTGCCGGTTTCAACTTATCCCCGTATTCAATTGTAGCGTGTTTTCGCTGGTGCGAAAACACAGTGCAATGTAATAGGCAAAAAAGTTTTGACTATGAATAGCCAACGTAAAAAAGTGCAATATTGGGGTTTGGGGGTAGAAGTAAAAAAAAAAAACACCCAGCACCCATGCGACAGACTCCCTAAGGATAACTGCATCAATTTAAAAAAAAAAACGCTGCTGGACACCCCAAAAAAGTACTTTCGTATAGGGGGTGAAAAACCCAAAGATGCAGTACAAAGTTAAAAAGTAGTGAAATAGACTCCAGGGGGGTCCCCAAGTATGCCCCAGTTGTTATTTTGATTGCAAATGGTTGCGGCAGGTGGATTTTTCAAAGTTTTTAAACTTCACATTTGAAACTTCAAGATATGCTAGTACCCATTTTCATGTACCCCATATTTGATGGGACTAGTTATTTTCACACAAAAAAACTCCAAAATGCTATTCTTCACCACTTATTTAAAGCTGCAAAATAGCATCTATTGAGACCATTTAAAGTGGCCAAATACCTTCAGCAGGGCTATTCGGGGGTACCCAGAGTGATCGCCCATGTCAGTGCATCTTTTGGGGTTGTCAGGCTGATTTCCCCAAAACTGACAGAAATTTTTGCCGATTTCAGTTTTGCCGGGTCCTGTTTTCGCTGATTTGGAATTGAATACGGGGATAAGCGAGGACGAACGTTATACTTTTTCGCACCCATAACCAGCGATGACTGGCAAAAAGTCCGGCAACTGACTTTTCGCTTCTAATTGAATACGGTCCTAAAGCTATTACATTCCATAGAAAATATAATTATTTCAGAGTAAATGAAAATATTGGCCCTCATTCAGAGCCGTACGCTCTGAGCAGAGCGCACGCTCTGAATGAGGGCCGGGCTCCATTTTCATGGAGCGTCCTCCTGGACGCTCGTATAGCTGTGGGTCACCACCCATAGGCTATACGAGCGTGCATTGTGATGGTCGCGATGGTCGAGACCATCGCGACCATCGAATTTGCGAGCCGGAGCCTGCGGTTGAGGTTTTCAACCGCAAGCTCCGGAGTGATTTTGGCTCTATCAGAGCCAAAATCACTCCCACTGACATCACTAGTGATGTCAGTGAGCCGGCTTTTGACGGGAGGCGTTCCCGTGGGAACGCCCCCGTCAGGGAGGCACGCCCCCGGCACGCCCACCAAAGGGGGCGTGCTGTCAATCAACATTGACAGCACGCCCCCTTTGATCGGACACAACGAGCGAAGGACTTTCCTTCGCTCGTCGCGTCTGGCGCATGCGCACGACGGAGCTCCCTCCGTCGTGCGCATGCTCAGTCCATAACATCGACCCACTTGCGAGCGGACAGCCGCTCGCGAGTGGGTCTGAATCAGGCCCATTATTTGTTTTAAGATTCATTTCACATTCTAATTTTACAATAGGAATAAATAACTAATAGTTAAGGCTATACAAAAAGCAATGATGCTGTACCAAAATGTTCATTATTTTTGTTTGTATCAACGGTTATGGTGTAGCCATAGCATTTACCCATGTAGGTATTTGGCAAGTGTTATGAATTATAGTCACTGATCTTTGTGTCTTATTTATTTATTTAATAAGTAAAATATTTGTTACCATCACAGGAAAGTTTTCTTTGTTTTACAATGCTCTAGAGCCCACTTTATTTAAAAGGTCAATGCTCTTAAAAGCTAATTTGAAAGCAATTTTCTGTTTGATAATTTTTGATGAATAGCATTGAGTCATCTGTCATAGATGCTTAGCTTTAAAAGCAAATGATTTTAATGACAAGCTCTTTACTGTTTCCATTATGTAGGTGCTATACTATTGATATGTATTTAATTTCCTCTAAACAGATCAATTAGTGAGTCAGTGATGAAGAATGTGCATTTTCCTATCTTCTTTACTGTAATTTAGATTCGATGCTTCGTTCTGGAACCGGAAATTCCTACATGGCAAATAAAAATGTCTTTGGAACTTGGATTAGAATCAGCCATCTTGACCTCCAAATAATATTTATTAGGCCAAAAATGGTTTAACACACAAAAGGCAAAATTATTGTTTGTCTCCCTCACATTGATGACAAGAAGTCACATGCCGAAAACCTCCTGTACATCTTGCTGCAAGAAGTTCGCATCAATAGCTGGATTACTGGGTCCTGACTAACATTTTGGTGTTGAAATGTTAAATGTTGACATTCTGAATGTGACAATATTTTAACCACGTTGATCTATTTGTATGTCAACGTTTTGGTTGTCGACCAAACATCCATGTCAACATTCTCAATGTTAACATTCAGAACCAGTCATCATTCTAAATGTCAACCTTCTGAATGTTGACTAGTCATACCACACCTTGCCCAAGGACCTAAATATTAAACAAGCTACTCAGGGCTCACTTCATTCTTTTTTACCGGGACTTCTGAGACTTCTACTTCAGACCCTCTCTTCAGTTCTTTCCCCAGACTGCATGGCCCCAGCACCAAAGTGAGTTCAGTGTAAACTTTAAGACACTATAGGAGGATTATGTTAAGAATAGATTGGGGTTACTGCTAGTGGTAATGAATTGTGGTATACAGCATGCGAGATGCAGAAAGTGTTAGCATATGGCAGTAATTGTATAAAAATGTGTTAAGAAATTGCAATTGAGTATTTTTAATACATATGATAGGATTAGGAACTGGAGATTTTTGGTACTTTTTGTTTGAAGCATGTTTGTGTTTATGGTATTATTGATTAACATGGTTTTTATGTAGGATTGTGTGTAAGGTAAATTAACTTAATGTCTACAACTGTACAGGATTAAATTCACTGTACTAGGTTTTGTTTTAGAACCAAGCATTTATGTGTAAGGACTGATAGTTATATATAAACATTGCTGGTACATATATATATATACTTCTCACTGTGGTTGTTATATGTGCTTTGCAAAATTGGAATAATACAATATAGAGACTTTTGTTGAAGTACTACATACAGGTTGTTGGTGTAGTAATAAGGAAAGCTGTATCTTGAATTTAGGAATAATAATGGAAGTAATTAAATACATGTGTGTATAGAGCAAACATATAAGTAGGTTATAGCGACTGTGCTTATATATGAGGATGCTAAGAAGAATAGTTAAGGAAATATAACACAAATAAGACTGTGCATTCATACCAACAATGGTATGTGCGTATATATATATATATATATATATATATATATATATATATTATAAGGGCACTTATATTAAGGCTGAATCGAGTAAACGGAATTCTCCTACAGAGAATTCTGGAGATGGGGGCATGGTGATTGAGGGGCTACATCGCAAAAGCTATTGGATGTACTGAGATGAAATTTGGCATGGATGGGTAGAGCTGTCGCTCGGTGCCAAATTTCAGGACAAAAAAAATAAAAAAATTAGTAATTGGGAACAATCTAAAGTTTTAACTGTCAGTTTTTTTCTTCCACTTCCTGTTTGGTCAAAACTGACACTTTTCTGCTTTAGTCTATGCAAGTTTTTTGGGAAGGCATAACTCAGGGGAAGAGAACGAATTCGAACTTGGGGTTTGATTTGTTAGCTAGCTCTTGTTCCAGTGTAGGGCCTTTTGGTGTTTAGGTTATTAAGAAAGTTACAGTTTTTTAACAATTGGCAAAAATATGCCCCATTTTAAAGATAGGGAATGTCAACTTGCTGCACATGCTCAGTAGGTGGCCTACTGCAAGGGGTGTACAGTGGCTTCACTTGGGTTCACTAAGATGGCTGCCTTTTACACTCATATACTCAGCTGGTGGGGTGCCCCTCAATGACCTTATTATAAACACAGGTGAGGGGGGAGCATGCACACATCACACGCAGTTTGTGGGACGGAAAGAGGGGGTGGGGAAAAATAACAATAAATAAAAACCCTCAAAGAAATACAAAGGAAATAACTGACACTTCTGCTAGCCAATCGGCATTACCCTATCACTTCTCCACCTCCAATGGCGTTACTGGAGCGGAGTTAGGCCATTCAGTGCATCTGATGTCACATGTTCCCCCCATACTGGCTGCAAGTCCCACCTTTTGTGTTTCATGCACCGTCAATCACAAATAGGAAAAAGAAAAAAGCACACGCCTGGTCCGCTCCATCTACAGCGAGACCTGTGATGCCCCCCACTTCACTTCCTGTATTGCTCTGGACTTACTGCCACCCACTGTACCCGCCCATTGTGGGTAGGATGCTCCTATGGGGGATTTTTGGGAAGGCATAAGTCAGGTAACGGGGCAAATTTAGACTTGGGTAGCTATTTATTAGGTAGCTATTGTTCCAGGGTAGGTGCTTTTGGGGTTCAGGTAATTTAGAAAGTTACAGATTTTAAACTATTACCTCACAATTGCGCCAGTATACAAATAGGAAGCTTCAACTTGTTACACAGCCTCAGTAGGTGCCTTCAGCAGGTGTACTCACTGTGGCTTCACTTGGGTGCACCAAGATTGCTGACCAGTGTGGGTGTAGAGGCAGTGGGATTCGGGGGAAGAAAGCGGGTGTTAGCTGTGGCTAGGACATGGGGGAGGGGTGGTAGCGCGCATTAGCTGCGGCCCGGACCTGGGAAGGTAGCGGGCATTAGAGGCAGTGCGGGCAGCAGCAGCAGTGCAGGTAGCAGTTGTGTGGGCTGCAAGACCCAGGGGAGGTAGCAGCAGACAGATGCAGGCTCAGATCAGGAAGTTCCATGAAGCCTGCATCTGTGTATAAATAAACAAACACAGAAGCACGGATGGATCAGTGAAATCCGTCTATGCTTCCGTGTTTAAAATAAATGAAAACCTGTGTTAAAAATAAAATAAAAAATGGTGTGCCCCCCCCAAAAAAAACAAACAAACCAGCACCGGACTTTGGAGACCCATATTGGTTGTGCTAAATACAGGGGACAAACAATGTAGAGGTCCCCTGTATTAAGCGTAACCAGCACTGGGCTCTGAGCCGGTCCTGGTTCTGGTAATACAGGGGAAAAAATGCGTAGGGTTCCCCTGTATTTAACAGAACCAGCACCAGACCTTTTTTAGCAGGGGGTAATGCCACAGCCAGGAGAGCCCTTTCATATGCCCCCCAGACAAAAAATCACCCCTGACTGCTAGGCAGCCCAGGCCAGGGATCCCTGGGGAGCTGGGAACCCCCAATAAAGAGGTCCCCCTCTCCAGGGCACTCCAGGCCTGACTGGTGGGTGTTGGGTTGATTATGTAAAAAGTAAAGAGTTAAAAATATTGTCTTTTGCTGTGGAACTACAGTTCCCAGCAATATATAAATAGTGAGGCAATACTCCCTTTAGCACAAAAAAATAAAGCAGCCTAAGGTGGAGACACATGTGTATCTTACACCGCTATAGTGAATAGATATCTAAAAAGTTTGTGTATTCTAAAAAAATGGTGCTAAATCTACAGAATAATCAAAAAATTTCAACAAAGATAATACTTCTCTCATGAGATGGTTTCAGATATAAGATGTAATGGGCATTGTGTGTGCACCGTTGGCAATCCGGATTCTACCAGACGGTGTCTAACAATCCCAGGTTTCTGGTTACCAGTCTTAAGGTCCCCTTCAGTAGTAGTAATAGTCCTGCAGTCCTTAACGCGTTTCGAGTGGAGGCTCTTCTTCAGAAGGATGCAGACTGTAAAAACCATGTGGCTTTAAATACCCCTTAACAGGAAATGAATCCAGTGTCCTCTGACCGAAAGTAGACACGACCGGAAGTCGCGCGGACAGCCACTTCCAGTTTAGCGGTCTGCAGTAAAGTTTCTATCCACTTAATTATTCTCTCCTTAGAGGCCTCCACTCCTGCCTATATACTGGGCGGGAGTGTCTAGGGCTCCTTCCATGTCTAACTCATGGCACAACCACATTGATGATCCCCACGAAAACCAGAAGTGGCTTGATGTCAACATTTGGTTTTCTGATCAAAACCGGAAGTTGTTGTGTTGTGGCTATGGGGATCATGTATCTTCTTCCGTGGATCCCTGGAAACCTCTTCCTCCACAAGGGTTCCATATATAGGAGAAAAAAATATATAGTAGGGATATGAATACACATAATTTAATTTATCTCCATAATTATAAAGTGACTCATGCTTATATGGAGAATAATTTATAAAATGACCAAAACTAATGCAGGAAATTATAAAGACAGTAAATATACAGTATATAAAAATATATTTCTATAAAACGTTACCCAAAATATAAAAAAGTCTATATAAAATATTTATAAAAGTATAGAGAAAACTTTTTACATACTCATAAAAAAGGAGGTAAATAGAGATACATAAAAATGGGATGTCAAATGAACCATTTGAGTTCAAAGTCTTTGTTTAACACTTCTGGTATTAAAGTCTTCAGAGTGTAGATCCATTTCATCTCTTGTTTTGTCAATTTTGTTTCTACATCACTGTCCTTCCATGTGGGTTTGACATGTTGTATCCCAATAAAATTTGTGATACTTCTAGGAGAACAATTATGTGATTTTTTTAAAAATGTTCTGATAGGGAGTGGGTCTTTATACCCTTCCTTATGTTCCTCAGATGTTTGTTCATTCGTGTTTTAAGAGCTCTGGACATACATCCAATGTAATAGAGTCCACAGGCACACTCTACCAGGTATACAACATTGGTGCTGTGACAGGTAATGAAATTAGATATCATAAAATGCTTTCCTCCGTTGGAGAACTGTGTGATCTTGGAACAAGGTTTCAGAACATTCATATACATATTACACATACAGCAATGGTGAAAACCTATGGTGCTTATAGGATTGTTAACTTGAAAATCTAAAGAACTGCGTACAAGTTTTCTTTTTAAATTATCTGCCCTGCGGTAAATAAAGGAAGGCTTCTCTGGAAACAGGATCCTTCTTTTAAACATGCCAATGATGCTTAAAAACTCATTCTACTTCTTTAAAATGACTACCATATTTTGTGATAAAAGACCATTCGTTCCCTTTCTTTGAACTTTTTATTTATTTAGGTTTTAAGAATTGGTCTCTTTCCATTTTCTGGTATTCCCCTTTGATTTGATTAAAATGTTTCTTCTCATATCCACATGCTACGAAATTGTCTTCCATTGTGCCCATTTGTTCCTCACAAAGCACTATGGACCTCATTCAGAGTCGGTCGAAGCGGCCGCACGGTCGTACGGGAAAAGGGTCCGGATATGCAAATGATTCCCTCGCAAGTTGAGTCCCTAAGTTCGGATCGGTAGCTGGCAGACCAAGGGGAGGAAGCGGCCGGAATTAAAAAAAATACGCCCCCTTCTCGTACGCATTGCACGTCATCTCTGGGCATATAAGGATTAATCGAGACCATCAGGAACCATCGAAACTGGTCGTAGAGCTTAAGGTTGACCATACCCTCTCTTAAGCTCTACGATCATGTCAGTGTAAAAACCTCCCATGTCACATGTGCCATGACGCTACTTTGTTAATTATGCACTCCCATAAACCGTATGCACTCCCATAAAATGCCGTTCGCATAATTAGTAGAGATGAGCGGTTCGGATTCTGTGGAATCCGAACCGCTCCGAACATTGGGGATCCGAGTCCACCCGAACCCTGTTCGGGTGTTCACCGCCTGACTCGGATCCCCGTTCGGGGCCGAACGGCGGCCGCCTGATGTCGGATTCTCACTAGAGAATCCAACATCAGGTCTCCTCGTGTGTAGGGCAGAGCGCAGTGATAGCGCTCTGCCCTACACAGACACAGACACACAGCCGCCAGCGGCAGCTGTGTGTTTGTTACAGCAGCCAATGAGAGTCACACAGACTCTCATTGGCTGCTGCACGGAGGGAGCCGGCTGGAGCTCACACATGAGCTCCGTCTTCCGGCTCCCTCCTCAGCGTGTGACAGAGCGGACGGCGCGGGAGCGGGGATACAGGTAAGTTTTTATTTTTTAATTTGTGCAAGGGCCGGGGGCGCTACTGGGGGGGGTCTGCTACTGGGGGGGGCTATACTACTGGAGGGGCCTGCTACTGGGGGGGGCTATACTACTGGGGGGTCTGCTACTGGGGGGCCATACTACTGAGGGGCCTGCTACTGGCGGGGGCCATACTACTGGGGGGGGCCTGCTACTGGGGCAGCCTACTACAGGGGGGGCCATAATACAGGGGGGGCCCATACTACAGGGGGGGCTACTACAGGGGCAGCCTACTACTGGGGGGGGCCTGCTACTGGGGCAGCCTACTACTGGGGGGGCCATACTACTGGGGGGGCCATACTACTGGCGGGCATACTACTGGGTGGCATGATAATGGGGGGCATACTACTGGGGGGGCCTGCTAATGGGGGGCATACTACTGGGTGGCATGCTAATGGGGGGCATACTACTGGGGGGGCCTGCTAATGGGGGGCATACTACTGGGGGGCATTCTACTGGGGGCACTGCATAGTGGACCCTACTACTAAAGGGACTGCATAGGGGGCACCACTGCTGGGGGACATTGTGTAAGGGACACCGCTACTGTGGGCATTGTGTAAAAGGGTCACTACTGTGGGCATTGTGTAAAAGGGGCACTACTGTGTGTCGTAACATAAATAAGAGACACTACTTTATGGTGTAATGTGAATCAGGCCCTATGTGCGGTGTAATGCGAATAAGATTGTGCACTGTGACTCCTAGGGCCGTAGCCCACTTTGTAAACAAGTACTGTGACTCTGCTGGCCGTACCCCACTGGGTGGGTGCACTACTTTTCATTTCTGCCACTGCTGTGTGGCAATGTGTCATAGATGTGCTTTATACTGTGGTGTCTGTGTCGTTGTGCCGCTGCTTTGTCGCTTAGTGTAACCAGTCGGCTCACTGCAACCTTTGGCCAATAATGTTGAAAACAATATTATAAGCTGTGATATGGTCTAAATTGACTGGAAATTAATGTTATTGAGGTTAATAATACTCTAGGAAGAAAAAAAAGACCAATTTATGTGATTTTAGCTTTTTTTGTCAATTATTGTAAAAAAATCCAAATCCAAATCCAAATCCAAAGCCAAAGCCAGTCACCGCAGTTTGGCAAATCCAAATCCAAATCCAAAGCCGGACGACGAATTAGAACCAAATCCAAATCCGGCAAAAATGGTCCGGCGCACATCCCTAATAATTAGGCACGCCTGCGTTCAGATCTCCACTCCCCCGTTTTCAAGCACCTTCCCCTGTTACCACCCACAAACGCCTCAATCTGTCACTCAAACTACTGACCTGGCTGTGTTCAAGGAGAGAGAAATTTCTGATCGTAGCGGCTAGTTTGCGCACGCGCATTGCGAACTTTACGCATGCACAGTATAGCGAACATCGGTGGTGTACGACCGTGCGGCCGCTTCGACCGACTGTGAATGAGGTCCTGAGTCACTGCAATGCCTTTTTACTCTAATAAATTGGTTTTTCGATGCTCTATCAAGCCACCTTTTCAGATGCTAACTATCTCTGTTGATGAAGCTATTTGTGTCTCTTGGTTTCCAAAAGCACTTTGGACCTCATTCAGAGTTGGTCGTAAGCGGCCGCTCGGTCGTACGCATCCGATGTTTCCAAACCACGCATGTGCACCGTTAGTTGTGCGCATGTGCGTACGAGGCTTTGTGATCCAAAATGCTGTAGATCGTACGGCTTACGAGCAGGAAGTGGCTTTCGAGAGTTGATTGACATGAAAGGGCGTTTGTGGGTGTTGACAGGGGGGGTTGTCTGAAAAAGCAGGCATGCCTCAGCGTTTTGAGGGCGTTTTAGAGGCATACATAATTTACCTGCTACGACCAACATAGAAGGCCGGAAGTAGTAAAACATCACTCTGCAAGCAGGTTCGAGGCCTGGCTGATCATACAGCTTGAGGTTGGGTACGTGCTCTTGCAAGCCCCAGAGTACAATCGATACTATCGAATGTTATTGATGTTTGGATTGATGTTTCTATTTTGAGCCACACAATGCAAGCAGCTAATAATCGTTTGTTGAAGCTAATAACACTGCTAATTGGCTTGTAATTGATTCAGCTGCGCTAGCATTAGTGAATAATAAGAATAAATAAATTTCATGGGGATGGCTTATTCTATGCGGTTTTTTGTTAATTTTAACATGCATTTCACAACAACACAACATTATTATTCCAAAATCCGGGTTTAAAATCTTTTTTATTTACAAACGCACTACCAGTAAAACATCAGCATGAACTAAATGACATTTGAACAATACAACACAAACGGCCGCAACCATCAGAAGAAAATTAACATACAGCAACTGACAACGACTGACAACAATTGACTCGATTGCTAGCTGCTATCACTCGCTAGCTAGAGGAGGTGCATTGTTCACGTATGGGCGTCACTTTGATTGCGACCAACCGGCCGTGCGATAGCTTCCTTTTTCAGTTTCTCAGTCGTTAGGCGTACGACCGAGCGGCCGCATACGACCGACTCTGAATGAGGTCCTTTGTGTGGAGTTGTTTATTCTCTATATACAGATTTAAGTCCAGAAAATTACACATTTCCTTATCAATGTGAAACATAATATGTAGATTAAAATTCAATTGAAGAGTTGAGATCCACACAAAATTTTATATATAAAAATATATATTTTTATATAAATTTGCTGTCTCTATAAATTCCTGCGTTAGATTGGGACAGTTTATAAATTATTTTCCATATAAGCATGTCACTTTATAATTATGGAGATAAATGCTGTTATATGTATTCATATCCCTACTATATATTTTTTTCTCCTATATATGGAACCCTTGTGGAGGAAGAAGTTTCCAGGGATTTAGGGAAGAAGATAAACGATCACCATAGCAACAACACATCAATTTTCGGTTTTGAGCAGAAAGCTGGATGTTGACATCATGCCACTTCTGGTTTTCGTTGGGATCATCAAGGTGGTTGTGCCACGAGTTAGACATGGAAGGGGCCCTAGACACTCCGGCCCAGTATATAGGCAGGAAAGGAGGCCTCTAAGGAGATAATAATGAAAGGGATAGAGACTGTACTACAGATCGCAAAACCGGAAATGGTGGTCCACGGACTTCCAGTCGCGTCTACTTCCGGTCAGAGGACACTGGATTCATTTCCTGTCAAGGGGTATTTAAAGTCACATGGTTTTTACAGTCTGCATCCTTCTGATGAAGAGCCTCCACTCGAAACACATTAAGGACTGCAGCACTATTACTACTACTGAAGGGGACCTTAATACTGGTGACCAGAAACCTGGGATTGTTAGACACCGTCTAGTAGAATCCAGATTGCCAATGGTGCACAAACAACTCCCGTTACATCTTATATCTGAAACCATCTCAGGAGAGAAGTATTATCTTTGTTTACCTTTTTTGATTATTCTGTAGATTTAGCGCCATTTTGGAGGATACACAAACTTTTTTAGATATAGTTCCCAGCAAAGATCCCCTGCATGCTGGTACTTGGAGGACCACAAATACAAGCATGCCTGGCATTACGGGCCTGCTGGTACCTGTAGTTCCACAGCAACTGCAATATTAAAATATTAAAAAACCACAGAACACACACACCGTAGAAAGTAAGATTTTATTAACACATCCATGCACGCACACATGTACACACACATGCACACACAATATCTCACATACTCACCTATATATCCCTGAAGCCAATAACATCCATTTGTCCAATTAGATAATCCATTGCGTACCTGTAATGAAAAATCCAAACTCACCTCCTCCTATGCGTGGTTCACGTCCTCTTCATTCCAAAGTAGGCAATCGAGGGTCTTAGTAAAACAAAAAAACAAATTTTGCGGGCCACGGACATTATTACTGTCCTCTAAGAACAGTACTACCTGAATGATGGCTCCGATGCGGGATTTCAGTATAGAAATCCCAGTGCGGAGTGTTCATTGGCTGACAGAGGCGAGCATTCTGCCTCTCTGCCAATGAGTGGTTCTCACCATTGACGTCAATGGTGAGAACCCCGCGTGCGCATTCAAAGATGGCCACCATGAGCAAATCACAGCTCGAAACGTAATCACCCTGCCCCCTATATAAGTCAGCAAAGGCAGTCCATCAGCGGAGGGGCAGCAGTGAAGAGCTGCCAAAGAAAGAAGATGCCCGGAAAGCCCTGGTTGGGCGGTAGCCATGCAAAAGAGCTTAAAGGCCACCGCCCTCCAGGTGAAGCAGCCGTGGAAGTCCTGGGGGAGGCCACATCCATGTAAAAGAGCTTATAATCTTCCATCCCCCAGGTAAAGGTGCAGAACATTAAAATATTAAAACAAACAGTATCTGTTGTTTTTATATTTCTTATACAGGGGTACTATTGGTATCAGCAGGCCCTTAATGCCCCGGTTGCTGGTACTTGTGGTTCTCCAAGTACCAGCATGTGGGGGAGGCTTGCTGGGGCCTGTAGTTCTACAGCACTAGACTTTTATAAAAAAAACAATCTGGCACCCACTGGCCAGGGGTGCCGGGAATACCCACGGGTTATCAGCCTAGGCCTATGGTGCCCTGGATAGGGGGACCACTTTATTGGGGTTGTCTCTAGCTCCCCAGGGTTCCCTGTTCTGGGCTTACCAGTGGTCAGGGTTGATGCTTCAGCTGGGGGACCCAGTGATAGGGCTCCCTTGGCTGTGGCATTAGCCCTCAAAGTCAGGTGCTGGTTCAGGAATATAAAGGGATACCCTACACATATTTTCCCTGTATTTTCAGAACCAGGACTGGCTCAGAGCCGAGTGCTGGTTGCGCTGAATACGGTGTACCCCCACATAATTTGTCTCCTGTATTTTGCTTTGGCAACCAGGACTGGTTCTGAATAGCCCAGTGCAGGCTGTGCTCAATATGGGGGACCCCTACATCATTTTTCCACTGTATTTAGCACAACCAGTACTGGGTCTGCAAAGCCCGGTGCTGATTGTTTGTGCGGGGTGGCGGTAAAGCCATTTTATTATTTATTTTTAACACTAATTTTTTTAAACACAGCATCACAGATGGATCTCACTGATCCATCCATGTAACAGTGTTTTTTTATCACACACAGATGCAGGCATCACGGATATCCCTGATCCGAGCCTGAATCTGTCTTTCGCCATCCATCAGCCCGCACCGCCAGCGCCCACTACCCCCCCCTGACTCCAACCACTGCTACAGCCATCTGTGTGCACCCAAGAGAAGCCACAGTGAGTACACCTGCTGAAGACACCAACTGAGGCTGCGCAAACAAGTTGAAGCTTCCTATCTGTATAATGGCGCATTTGTGAGGCATTAGTTTGAAAGCTGTAACTTGCTGATTTACCCGAACCCCAAAAGCACCTACCCTGGAACAATAGCTACCTAATAAAATGTTGCCCTGTACCCTGACTTATGCCTTCCCAAAAATCTCTCACAGAAAATAGCAGAAAAGTGGTCCTAATTGAGTGTCAGAAAAAACTGACAGTTGGAAATTTAGATTACTCCCAAATCCTCATTTTTTACGTTTTTGCCCTGAAATTTGGCAAGCAAAACCATGCGACAGTTCTACCCGCCCATGCCAAATTTCAGCTTGGTTGTCGTGTAGCCCCCTTAAACACTATGCCCCCCCTCAGGATTCTCTATGGGAGAATTCAATTTTTTTAGGGTTTGTCACCTGTGTTTTGGCACCAAGACTGTCTATAATTAGGCTGCTGCTGGTTAAGATTAATAAAGGGGACCCCTACGTCATTTGTCCTTTGTATTTAGCACAACCAGCCCGATGCTGGTTGTGCTGTGGGGGCATGTCATTGTTTTGATTATACATTCATTTTTTGACAGATTCATGGATGGATCTCACTGATATGTGCATGCAACTGTGTCTTATTGATTTGATTTTCTCAGGTGCATGCCCAGCACCAAAGAGTCCCTCTGTTACCCTATGATGCTCCTGTGCATGGCCCTGTTGCTTCACTGCTCCGCACCCCCACTGATGCCACTGCCTCACACACCCGCAGCCTGCCCCGCAGATGTCTCTCCCTCTGCACCCCCAAAACATATCCTGTGTGCTGTCCGCTCCTCCACCCATGCTATTGTAACTATATGTTGTCCTTCTGCCTGGCAGGTGGCCTGGTTTGCTCCTCAAAACCCTGATAGTTAATAAATTATAAAAAAGCAATGACAATCCATTGACAAAAAACCTTACGGTTTCACATATCCCATTAAGGCTTCTTAGACATGATCTGAAATTTCACAAAACCTACTGAATATGTGCAACTGAAACTGAAGTGTGGAGTGGGGACAGATAGGCGTAGAGAGGGGAGGAAGATTAAGCAGCACTGATGGGAAGGAGCCAAACTGATGAGTGGAAAACAGTGGTGCAGATGGGGGGGACAAAGTGATGCAGATGGGTGGAAAACAGTGGTGCGGATGCAAGGGAGACAGAGTGTCATGTTTGGGGAGAACAGAGTGACATGGATGGGGAGAACAGAGTGACATGGATGGGGGTATAGAGGTTCATGGATGAGGGAAGACTGAGAAGTGCAGATGGGTAAAGACAGATTGGTACAGATGAGGGAATACAGACTAGCACAATGGGGGGGGGGGGAGACATAGTCCCAAGGTTGGAGGGAGCAGGGTGGTGTAGATGGGGGAAGAAAGAGTGGTGTGACTGGGGGGAAGATGGTGGTGCAGATGGAAGGAAACAGAGTGGCACGGATGCAGAAAGAAAGGGTGGCGAGAATGGGGAAAGAAAGGTTGGTGCGGATGAGGGAATAAAGATCTAGCACAGTTAGGAGACCACACAGCTGTAGGGATTGGGGAAGTTATAGCAGCATGGAGGTGAAGAGAGTGTATATGCATAGACAGAGTATGATAGATTTATAAATTAGGGAACTGAATGTGCATTCTGAATGAGATGGATGCATGGAGTGAGAAGGATGTTAGAACCCAGTGGGATTGTTGTAGTGAACAAATAGGAAGATTGTGGGCACTGAGTGGGATGTGTGTGCCACATAACTGCTCAGACCTCAGTTGCATAGACTGCATGTGTGTATTCCAATGAGCACACAATTCTGTGAATTAGCATCTCCACCATTTTGTTTGTGACATCAATCCCACTCTGTGAGAGTGCTGAATCTGCAGTTAACCACAGAGTGTGATGGCAAACCATAGCTGTATTGCGCAAGGAACCCGTTCATTAATGATCAGAATTTTATTGCTTGTTTAAGTTTGAGTGGCACAAATTCAGTAGGTTTTGTGGATTTTCAGATCATGTCTAAGAAGCCATAATGGGACATGTAAAACCATAAGGTTTTTTCATCTATGGAATATATATATATATATATATATATATTGTGATAGGATCACTGGTAAAGTGGTCTGTGGCAGGTACATTTGTCCCAGATTCCTGTCTTATGTGTTCTAAACCCCCAGGAGAAAGTCTGCAGTGTAGCAGGCTTGAGTCTCGGCTTTTTGAAAAGCCGGTTTGGGACCTGGGGGTTGTGGGTGAGAGGAGAGGGAGGGCTCCACCCACGGCCACTCCAGGTTTTGGTTCTCGCAGCCTGGTAACAGGCTTGTTAGGGTTTCCACCTGAGAGTGGCCAATATAAGCCTAGTGTGTTTAGGGCTGAGTGTCTCACCTGGGAGAGCAGGCAGGGAGTTTGCTCAGAGACACTTGAAAACCTAACTGTGAGTGTTGTGCTGTGCCTTTGTTGCTGGTGAGGGCATTAGGCCCTGCCAGGTTCTGGTAGTGAGGGAACCACCTGTGAAGTTAGTGCACCGACAGGGCAAGGATTTATGTTTATGTTTTCTTTATGTTATTTCTGACATTGTACAATAAAGACTGGCACCGACCAGCTTGTACTCGCATCCAGACTGGTGTGCTGCTTCCCAGCTGCTGTGTGTGTGTGTAAGGAAGGAGACCTCTACCCAGGAGAGGGACCCCTAATCTGACTGTGTCACAATATGGTGGAGAATGCGGGCACCCACACACACTGAAGTTGCAGTGAGAGGAAAACTTTCCGTTTAAAAATTAAAGGGACAGACACCCAATTGGTGAGTGTGGAAATAACACTGTGTCCTTGGAGTCCCATAGAGGAGGCATCAGCCAATGCTCAGAGAGGCAAGGTTCAGCTTCCAACCTACACCCCAGAACAAAATGGAGGACATTATTAAGGCCTTGCTCCAAGCTACAGCAGCTCAGCAGGAGACAAACAGAGTTCAGCAGGAATCCACCAGGGTGCAACTGTTGGCCTTGGAAACAGCCCAGAGGCAACAACAGGTCGCCATCGAGGAAACCCGCCAGGCCTTAGTGGAAAACAGCCGGGCCTTAGCGGAAAACAGCCAGGCCATAAAAGAGGTGGTACAGCACCTGGTCGCCCAGCCCAGAGATGTTACTACTGGTCCTCCCACCACCACTCACTCCATACGAGCCATTCACTTCCTCCAAAAGATGACTTCGAGCGATGATGTGGAGGCCTACCTCACCGCATTTGAAAGAACGGCCGAAAGGGAGAGTTGGCCCAAGGAGCAGTGGGCAAGTCTGGTGGCACCTTTTCTGTCGGGGGAGCCACAAAAGGCCTATTTCGACTTATGCCTGGCTGATGCCAAGGACTATAAAAAACTAAAACAGGAGATCCTAACTCGCTTGGGAGTCACCACCTTTGTTCGTTCCCAACGGGTCCACCGCTGGGAGTTCCATATGGATAAGCCTCCACGTTCACAGATGCATGACCTCGTCCATCTGTCCTCAAAATGGCTACAGCCCGAGACGCTGATGGGACCACAGATCGTGGAAAGGGTCGTGATGGACCGGTACCTGCGATCATTACCTGTGACTCTGCGCAAGTGGGTGAGCCATGCAGACTCTAAGTCCGCGGACCAGTTGGTCGAGCTGGTGGAGGGATACGTGGCGGCTGAGGAGCTGATGAGTATGCCCCACCGAGCCCCAATGGCACACCGGCGAACTCCCACAGACACTGGTAAGACTGTTCCAGGGGAGAAGGGTGCTGGGCGGTGGAATGTACCTAAGACTGAGGGTGTAGAACCTGGAGACAGGCCTGCCAGGCCGGGATGGTTCTTGCCCCGTAAACGACTAGACATTAATATGACTCAGTGTTTCCGATGTGGTGGCTTCGGCCATATTGCCGCTTATTGTTCACTTACAACTGAACCTATGCAATGTGATACTGCTCATGTCTACCGCAGGGGGTCTTTCTTTGCACAGATAGCCTGTACGGCTGACCGGCAGGCTGAGACTGATAAGCACATGTGTGTACTCACTGTAGTTGGCAACCGAGTAGAGGCACTGTTAGACTCTGGTAGCTTGGTGACACTTATAAAAGCTGAGCTGGTGAACCCCTTGCGGCGTGAGGGGAAAACTGTTGGTGTGACCTGCATACATGGGGATACTCGATATTATGTTACTGCCGAGGTGAACATCGAGACACCATGTGGTTCTGCTATAGTTTCTGTGGGTTTGGTGCATGGTCTGATGTACGATGCAATATTGGGGAGAGACTTTGCTCACTTCTGGAAGTTGTGGGAAAGCCGTTTTGTTCCAGAGGTGAACAACCCCGATCCATTTGAGAAGGTTGTCGAAGTAGTGGAGGAGGGAGTTTCTTCTGAGTCAGAGTTATTCCCTTTTTCTACTATGATTGGCGAACTAGAGAATGCGGAGCGTGACAGTGGCCCGCCAACTGATGTGCCTCCCATTGAGGTGGGAAGTGTTGTTGGGCCAGGTGATCGTCTGCCTGATTTAGAGGTCAGAAGAGAGGTCTTTGCCATGGAGCAGTTGAATGACCCTACTTTGGTAAAAGCCAGGGAGAATGTAAAAGTAGTTGATGGTAAACCTGTAGACCCTGATAGTCCTTTGTCCTATCCCCACATGGCAATGTGGCAGGATTTGTTATATCAGGTGACTAAGAAGGGGGAAGATGTTGTGGAACAACTAATAGTTCCCAAAGCCTACAGAAGAACAGTGTTGGATCTGGCCCATGGTCATATAACGGCAGGCCATCTAGGGGTAGAGAAAACCACTGAGCGAATAATGCAGAGGTTTTTCTGGCCCGGGCTTCATAAAGAGGTATCTGACTTTTGCGCATCCTGCCCTGAGTGTCAGTATCATGCTCCCAGGCCACATTTTAAGGGTCCACTAGTTCCATTGCCTATTATAGAGGTGCCGTTTGAAAGAATAGCTATGGCTACCCGATGCCAAGAGTGGATGAACTGATTGAGAGACTAGGGACGGCAAGGTATTTAACCACTCTTGACCTAACCAAAAGGTATTGGCAAGTACCGTTAACCGAGAGTGCCAAACAAAAGACAGCTTTTTCAGCGCCAGAGGGCTTGTTTCAGTACAAGATGTTGCCCTTCGGGCTACATGGGGCACCTGCTACCTTCCAAAGAATGATGGACAGGATTCTAAGGCCCCATAGACGGTATGCGGCTGCTTATCTGGATGACGTGGTCATTCATAGTCCTGATTGGCAGTCTCACTTACCCAGGGTACAAGCAGTGTTGGACTCAATCTATAAGGCAGGTTTGACAGCCAACCCAAAAAAGTGTTGTCTAGGCATGGAGGAAGTAAAATATCTGGGATACACCATTGGCAGAGGCCTGATAAAGCCTCAGCTCAATAAGGTTGATGCCATACAAAACTGGCCATGGCCTCTGAATAAGAAGCAGGTGAGAGCCTTCTTGGGAATTACGGGGTACTACAGGAGGTTTATACCCAACTTTGCCACCATGGCAGTCCCACTGACTGACCTGACCAAAGGCAAACAAAAAGTCATGGTAGAATGGAGTCCTGAGGCAGAGAAAGCTTTTCAGGAGTTGAAAGTAGCATTGTGTTCCCAACCAGTCCTGATGACTCCTAATTTTGAAAGGGAATTCATAGTACAAACCGATGCATCAGAAGTAGGTATAGGAGCGGTCCTGTCCCAGAACAAGGAGGGTGAGGAACACCCTATTTTCTATCTAAGTAGAAAGTTGAATGTACATGAGAGAAACTATGCCACAGTGGAGAAGGAGGCATTGGCCATAAAGTGGGCGTTAGAGGCTCTCAGGTACTACTTGGTGGGAAGAAAGTTCAAATTGATCACTGACCATGCCCCTTTGAAGTGGAAGTCCGAAAATAAGGACAGTAATGCGAGAATTATGAGATGGTTCTTGGCGTTACAAACCTTTAAATTTGCAGTGGAACACAGGCCAGGAAGCCAGCTGGCCAATGCAGATGCGTTGTCACGCGTTCATTGTTTGGGGGCTTCAGTTGTTCCGCCCCACAGGTCGAAACAAAGGGGGGGGATATGTGATAGGATCACTGGTAAAGTGGTTTGTGGCAGGTACTTTTGTCCCAGTTTCCTGTCTTATGTGTTCTAAACCCCCAGGAGAAAGTCTGCAGTGTAGCAGGCTTGAGTCTCGGCTTTTTGAAAAGCCGGTTTGGGACCTGGGGGTTGTGGGTGAGAGAAGAGGGAGGGCTCCACCCATGGCCACTCCAGGTTTTGGTTCTCGCAGCCTGGTAACAGGCTTGTTAGGGTTTCCACCTGAGAGTGGCCAATATAAGCCTAGTGTGTTTAGGGCTGAGTGTCTCACCTGGGAGAGCAGGCAGGGAGTTTGCTCAGAGACACTTGAAAACCTAACTGTGAGTGTTGTGCTGTGCCTTTGTTGCTGGTGAGGGCATTAGGCCCTGCCAGGTTCTGGTAGTGAGGGAACCACCTGTGAAGTTAGTGCCCCGACAGGGCTAGGATTTATGTTTATGTTTTCTTTATGTTGTTTCTGACATTGTACAATACCGACTAGCGCCGACCAGCTTGTACTCGCATCCAGACTGGTGTGCTGCTTCCCAGCTGCTGTGTGTGTGTGTAAGGAAGGAGACCTCTACCCTGGAGAGGGACCCCTAATCTGACTGTGTCACAATATATATATATATATATATATATATATACACAATAGAATAAATATATCTAAATGTTGGCATTACGTTTGCCTAGAGTATTTTGATTACCTGAGTGCCACCGTGTTTGGATTATATGTTTGAACACCTTGCTTGGGATTCTATCGGAGGGCACTAGGGACTTATAATATTTAATCTATTAGGAGTGCCGCCCTGCTGGATCTGTGTAATTGGGAACTTCAACTAGCAGAAGTGGGAGCTTCCGGGCTTTGTGCGACTTGATACTGGGTTGATCCTGCAACTTTATTTGCAACATCAGCATGTTTGTCCATTTCTTTTTTTCACTGGAGTGGGCAATGACAACATGGCTTCTGAGGAGGTGAGCAGTGATATATTAATGACATTCTAAACATGGCAAGGAGCACTCAACCTTAACATTTTCGGAGACTGATGCTAACTCTATTCATTTCCTGAGCAATTTTTGCATGACTTGGAGGTTAAAACTCCTGAACAACTATACCGTGACCTCTATAAATTAAAACAGCGTGAATTGGATTATTTCTACCACAGGGTAACATTGAGCGACTATTACAAGGAGAAACTGATACCCTGCAGTTTCCGGGTAAAGAACCACTCAACTATAAGGCAATTTAATGCTTCCTTCTGTAAAAGATGGATTGCTGTTCTGAATAAGTACAGCTATGACCTGATGCTCCTGGTGATAAAGGAGCCGGTTCGGTAGCTGAAAGGTATATGTGATAAATTCACAGAATTTGAAACTGTACTGTACATCTGAATGCATTGGAGCAGATACTGGACTGATAGGTTAAAGGGCCAGGTTGAACTTTATAGAAGGAATTTGGTTCAATTTAAGAAACATAAACTGTCTAAGGTAGTTTTGGACTATGAACAAAATCATGTCTATACATGGATAGGGGACGGACAGAATAAATCAAATTTACAAACACCTAAATGCTATCACAGATTTCATCCCAATTCTGATACATCAGCTGACTAAGCTACTACTAGTGATTCAAATCATGAGGTTAACTCTTCTAGGGGTACAGCTATGGCTGTCCCTTTAGGTATGCGCACACACACACTCAGGTGCAGGAGCAAAGAGATGGTTCATCTGGCAGGTGGTCAGAAGGGGAGGGTGAGGAAGGGCAGACAGGCTGCCTTTGCCAAGGAAGATATAGTGTTTTATCTCTCTGTGCATATGCTTACTGACATGGAAGTTAAAGTATTAAATTGTGGATTATCATTTGTCCCCACTGTTAAATTGTATACCATAGATTGATAAGTATTGATTAAATCAACAATTAAAGCTACACAAAGCTTATAATGGTTCCAGGGTGAAGTCCGCATCTACTGTTGGTTTGACTCAGTTGTCCCCCGTATCCAATATATCTGTACCTAGTTTACCAATTCCATTACCATTATGGAAATTACATCTTAGATCTAATTTTGAGCCTATTTCCAATAGTGCTTCTATTAAAACTTTTTCCCGCATGTTGAACAATGAAGTATCTTTACTCAATCCTGAGGCTACGGTATGTCATTAAAATTTGTCTAGAGGTGAATTACAGGCACTACATGATTTGGCTAAATATGATATCATTATATCATATTTATATCAACAAAGGTGGGGCTATAGTGATACAAGATTTGGTGGCATACAAAAATGAGATTGCACTGCAGTTAGCTGATGATAAGGTATAACTTTTATTGGAAGGTGACCCTACTCCACAGTTCAGCAGGGAGCTATTTGCCTGCTTGGAGCTTGCGGTTTTGGAGGGCATCATTACCCATGAGTTGTGTGATTCTCTTATACCTAAACATCCCATCACACCATTACTATTTACACTGCCTAAAATACACAAATCTCTGGAAAAACCCCTGGGCTGTCCTATTATATCAGCCTGGGAGTCACTTTTTCAGTTGTGTTCTGTATATATTGATTGTCTTCTGCAGCTGTGTATAGTAAATAGGGATGGATATATACTTGATACTACCTCTTTTCTTTATAAATTACAGGCTTTGGAAAGGATACCGGAGGAGAGTTTTTTTTGCAGTCTAGATATCTCTAGCCTGTACACTGCTATAACAAATGATGTGGGTTTACAGGCTGTCTGTAACTTGATTGATCAGAATGATCGATATACTGGGCATGATGTACAGATAATTCTGGATCTTTTGCACATGATTTTGACAAAAAATTTATTTTTGTATGGTGGCCATTTTTACCTTCAAGTAGCCGGGTGTGTGATGGTGTTCAATGTGGCCCCATCGTACAATAATTCATATATGTTTGAGGCTGACAAAATGAATTTTTCACTAATCGTCACGTATCTAGCAGGATTTTTTTGTACGCTAGGTACATTGATGATTTGTTAATTATATGGACTGGTACTAAAGAAGACTTTGTTGCTTTTGTTGATATACATAATTCTACAACAAATCCAATTATATTTACCTATCTGATTGACAAACAGGTAGTGATTTTTTTGGATGTACAATAGCTTTGAAAAATGGGATAATTAGCACATCATTGATTAGCAAGCCCATGGACAGAAATACTCTACTCCACTGTGATAGTTATCACCCGAGGTCTCTCAAGCTGGGTCTTCCATTCTCCCAGTTTTTGAGAGTCTGTTGCATTTGCAGTGAACTAGCCATGGCAGCTAGCCAGATTGATGTGATGTTCAATAAATTCCTTCAAAGGGGATATAACTATGCTTTACTGTGTGAAGCTAAAAGGAAGGCACTGACGAATCCCAGGGTGCAGCTTCTTAGATCTAGCATGGGATCGAATGGCAAGAAAAAGAAAAACTTCCCTGGGTTAACTATTATAATGTGACCAGTAATGTGATTAGTAAAACCGCTAAACAATTATAGCCAATCATTAAGAGTGATACTGCCTTAATTCTTAAAGACACTGACATCATTCCTTGCTACCGTCATGGACAGAATATCCACGTATGGTTAATGAAAACAGATGTGACAGGGATGTGTGAAACTGGTGCATCAATTTGTACAACAGAGATTGGGATGTTATAAGTGCTTGAACTACCTCACTTGTAGGTATTTGGTGGTTGGTGACAGCTTTAGTCATCCGTTTAGTGGCAAACGCTGTAATATCAGGTGCAGATTAAGCTGTACTACACATTACATTGTATATCTTATCACTTGTCCCTGTGGGTTTTGCTACATAGGGAAAAAGGAGAGAACGCTGAGGGAGAGGATGGCTGTGGCTGTACATAGGTCATCAATCAGAATGGCCATAGTGTCAGGACATAGTGATTAGCCGATGACAAGGCACTTTGCCTTGGCTGGTCACAACTTAACTTCATTGATCATGTCCCCGCAACTTTACGGGACTGTGATAGATCTGTTAAACTGCTCAGATGTGAGTCCAATTGGATTCAAGGGTTAGGAACTGTAACACCTAGGGGTTTGAACAGCAGCCTTGGATTGCACTGTTTCTTATGATAGTATGATCTTTATTTGAAAATGTGTTTTATTGTGGCTTTATTTTTTGTTTTATTTATATGCCATGTATATTGTATTATTGTTTAAATGATGATTTTTTTTAGAACTGCAGCTCGTTATTTTGTGTCATGATGATTGTTGCTATGTTTCCTTGACTATGGCACCAGGTGAATTGTGTCATTATTTGCCACTCCTCACTAACTTCTGGTTTGCTGGGTTTGCACTGAGGATATGGGGTAGTTAAGGTGAGTGTTTTTAATGTATGTTTATACCCTGATGATGACAGAATAAATCTATCGAAATGTTGTCATTACAGTACTTCTGCCTAGAGTAATTTCATTACCTTAGCGCCACCGTATTTGGATTATACATTTGAACCCCTTGCTTAGGATTCTATCAGAGGGCACGGACTTATAATGTTGAATCTAATCGGAGTGCCGCCCTGCTGGATCTGTGAATATATATATATATATATATATATATATAAAACTATATATATATATATATATATATATACAGCATGTAGATCAGGCGCCACTCATTGCAAACATATCACAGATTTTGTCCTGTGATATGTTTGCAATGAGTGCTGCCTGATCTACATGCTGCATATCATATTCCAATTAATTTGGTTTATGTGAGGAAGGCACCTGCATTGTTTTCACCAACTGTACCAGTGAGGAGTGCTGCTGGAGTGAATTATTTTTATATATATATTGTGGCAGTATCACCAGAGATGGCACTGGTGAGCAGCTGATTCTGTGTGGGACAGGACAGATCCGCCCACATAGAGTAGAAAAGCATTGTGGGAAGATGCCTAATTGCTGACTTGTGGAGAGAGCTCAGGTGTGGGCTGATGAGAAGGCAGACCAGTCAGGCTGCTGCTGGAAACAGTCTATGTGGGACTGTGGCAGCCACAGAGCCCAGTGAAGCTAAGCGAGCCATTGGGGGCCAGGAGGCCTGTGTCTGGACCATGCAGGAGGCAAGGGGGGACCATAAACCTCTCTGTGTGACATTGAAGCAGCGGGGCCTACTGTATACCTAAAGGACACAGAGAAAGCACAGAGACTGTGAGAGACTTTATTGACAGATTAGCTGCACCCTTATAGAGAGGGTTCAAGAAATGAGTTAGATGCCCTAAATAGGGGCTAGGTTGTTTATTATTTTCTGTTTGTTTCCTGATTTTCCATACTGGAGAGTAAAACGTAATTTATTTACTTGAAAGCTGTGTGTAACCTCATTAAGCTCCTAAACACTGCACCAATCCACCCTCTGCCGAACTTATTACCTCCAAGATATCAATATATACATACATACCTATTTACTACAATCCGCATTTAAAATTCAGTTGTAGTGTGATATTTTCGACTATATTTGCATTGAGAATTTAGGAGATATGACATGGATGTACTAACATCTGCAATGCAGGGACAGAGCTTGTGATAAAGCTCTGTCCCTGCGAATGCCATTCGCACACTACTCTCTACATTTTTCTCGTGAAAAATACTGGGAGAATGTGTCTACCGCGACATCCCCACTTAGCCTACACTTAACTCGGTGGTCGGTGCTCTGGTGGGGTCCTCTCTCTGGGGCTCCAGTCAGCTGGTCTCTGGGCTCCTGTACTGTGACCCTAGTCAGCTACTCTATGCTGTAATATGGGTAATATATAATAGTGGTGGGTCAATATATTGTAATATTCCCCGTGGTTCCTAGTACTTCTGTACTGGTTCTGAAGAGGTAGATTTTTACAGACCTTTGTTTAACTCTTCTTCTTTATGTGGAGTTGAATAATGTGCCCCAGTTCTATATTCTTAACTGATGTTGGTACATCTGTGTGGACGAGTGTTGTGTCCTACTGTAGTTCTCTCACTTAAACTGATGTCAGTACATTTGGCTTTAATGCAATCAAGATATTGTTCTATATATTGTGCAGATTAGCCTTTTATAACTTGTGCAAAGTAGCCTTCTATATATTGTGCTAAGTAGCCTTCTATATATTGTGCAAATTAGCCTTGTATTATCAGAATATTAGGTGATTATGTGCTTAGGATATTGTGTATCATTATGTTTGTACTATGACGATGTTTTGTTACATTTTATTTGCAGTGGTGATGGGTTTGGTCACATGTTATATTGACGTGGATTGGTCCTGTCCTGATGTCATCATCATTCCGAGTGGCCGGCCAGGGGTGCAGTCCCGTGCTGGAAGCCGGATGTCACTCTGTGGTGGTGTCTATATTGGAGTGGTAAGTGTAGTATGTCTTTTATTCCTGATGACAGTGCACAATAAACATTTACTGGAACTTTGATGCAATTAATATTGATTGGAAGTCTGAGTTTTGTAAGTTGCGAGTGCCACACCATTTGTGCTGAATATGTTGGATGTTCCTGTGAGGGTACCGGGCGGGAGTAATGCAAGTACTGTGAGTGCCAGATCCTCTCTCTCTCTCTCCCTCTCTGTTAATCTATACTATATATATATATATATATATATATATATGTTGGTACTCAATGGCATAAGTTCATCCCAGACGTCCGGAATCAAGATATAATTTGGTCCCCGCCCCACTCCCAAATATGTGACTATGTTTCTATTAGGCCTATTTACTAAAGTAAATTTGCAGGATATCCACCAAAAACACCCTTTTTCGGATGTGTTTCACTGGCATAAGAAAAGAAGAGAAAAGGGATGAAATGTCCCTGTTGGTGCACATAATTGGATATTAAAATATAACTTTTATTATTGAATATTAAGAAGAACAGCGAAAATAGGTTAAAAAATATAGAAGTGAATGTGAAATAAAGAAATGTGATTAAAAAAGCGGCACATAAATACCCCCTGAATCTACGTCACAATGTGATAGTTATAGTAGGTTATGCTGTCCAACATGTATCACATACAATTTGAGTGTCTGATTATACAAGTATGTATATGATAGTCACAAATAAGGCTATCAAGGATTATATTCAATATTATTAAACTTATATTAAATCACAAGGAGTCACCCATGTGTAATTATGTTTTCAGTTCTCAAATGATGTTTCAATAACTAGGACAAAACTAATAATATGTCCCCTAAATATATTCAAAATATTTCTATCATTAAATACACATACAATGATAATCAATTGAAAAGTGATTCTCATAAATCACTAATATGGTTATGGTAATACATGTGTGAGTCACTTTGCTAAGATGCAGCTCATATATTCAATTTGATGCCCAAGAGTGATATCAACTTATATTTTCATTTATTACAAAAATTCTCTCAATTTGAGCATGATATTATAGATCTTTTTAGCAAATACACAAATGCTGCTGGGAAATATGCAAATATAACACACAATGTAATGCTCTAGGAACACCGCACCGCACCGGTCACAGTTATCCAATTTGATAGAGCTTTTATTAGTGAGAGTCGCATATATTAAGACCCTGCTCAGGATAATCACATCTAACTCTCACTATAAACATACAATGTAATTGCTTATTTCAAGACATAAGGGGTATAAACATGGTTAGCGGCGTATGTTTATACCCCTTATGTCTTGAAATAAGCAATTACATTGTATGTTTATAGTGAGAGTTAGATGTGATTATCCTGAGCAGGGTCTTAATATACGCGACTCTCACTATTAAAAGCTCTATCAAATTGGATAACTGTGACCGGTGCGGTGCGGTGTTCCTAGAGCATTACATTGTGTGTTATATTTGCATATTTCCCAGCAGCATTTGTGTATTTGCTAAAAGATCTATAATATCATGCTCAAATTGAGAGAGTTTTTGTAATAAATGAAAATATAAGTTGATATCACTCTTGGGCATCAAATTGAATATATGAGCTGCATCTTAGCAAAGTGACTCACACATGTATCACCATAACCATATTAGTGATTTATGAGAATCACTTTTCAATTGATTATCATTGTATGTGTATTTATTTTGAATATATTTAGGGGACATATTATTAGTTTTGCCCTAGTTATTGAAACATCATTTGAGAACTGAAAACATAATTACACATGGGTGACTCCTTGTGATTTAATATAAGTTTAATAATATTGAATAGAATCCTTGATAGCCTTATTTGTGACTATCATATACATACTTGTATAATCAGACACTCAAATTGTATGTGATACATGTTGGACAGCATAACCTACTATAACTATCACATTGTGACGTAGATTCAGGGGGTATTTATGTGCCGCTTTTTTAATCACATTTCTTTATTTCACATTCACTTCTATATTTTTTAACCTATTTTCGCTGTTCTTCTTAATATTCAATAATAAAAGTTATATTTTAATATCCAATTATGTGCACCAACAGGGACATTTCATCCCTTTTCTCTTCTTTTTTGGTAACTATATTGTAGATGTCCTTGGTAGCACCCCTCATTTGATTATATTGATTTTTGGAATATATAAATGTGAGGGTCTTTATTCTCCTTTTTAGGAGTTATTCTTGTGCAACTAGATATTTGTTAGTCTTTTCACTGGCATAAGAAGCTGTTGAGGAGCAGCGACAACAATGAGCAGGGACAGATTATATAGATAGATGGAAGCGGCAACCGATGGTTTGACACAGAGCCTTCCACTAGTATATGGTTATGGTATCTTCTCAGGTGTAGGGAAGAGGTGCCATGTATTGAGCAGCTGTGAGTGTTCACTCCCGGTACATAGTTACAGACCTAAGTGGGTAAATATATTGTAGGCAATGGAGGAGGTGCCCCTTCAGTGCTAGCGCCTGGCGGCAGGTTCCTCCATTGCCTCCCATAGTTCTTCCCCTGTTGGTACTCCCTGTTCTGTTAATGCCATCACCAGATATTAGTGCAATGGCAGGAGCATTAAAAAGTGTTTTATTCTTGGAATTTCAAATCTCCTGCTGCTCAAGTCAAGATTGATTCAAACTTAACATTTAAAAACAATGGTTTAAACTATATAAATTACAATGTATTGTAGCCTTTTAATAGGCTAGAGACCAGGGACATCACCAGCAATAACACACAATAACACTGCCTGGTTCTAAGCTGGATCCTATAGTGTCCGAGCATTTTTAGATGTGGAAATACTTAATGATGCATCTTTAGATGCAACCATTGGTTGCACCATCAAAACTTGCACCAATCCCATGTTAGAAACCGAAAAAAAGCAAAATCTGCACTGACTCTATTAAATCAAATAGATGATTGGAAAACTAATAATGCGATAATGAATGTACATAAATACACAATAAATATTTAATATCCACTAAGGATGCCACATAAAACCAATAACAAAATAAATACATATAACACTCTAAAAAATCTATTTAATATTGTACTTTGAAATGATTATAACACTGTGTAACTATTAAATATATCGATACAAAAGTTGCCAATAGCTGTAGTCCAGCACAACATAATAAAACACGTATAATAGATGCTGAGAGCTACTAGGTGTTTCTATAGGCCAGATAGTAAATGCTTCCACAATGAAGATAATGATGGCTAATTGATTTAGCAGGTGGAAAAAAACAGTCCTCAGTGTTGTTTAAAAGAAAAGTCACATATGGTCATATGCAGTGACCCGTGAACGTCAAATATTGTGAGGCACATAAATGATATCGATCTCCCAGCCCCAATTATGATTGTGCAAAAATACAGCTGTATAAAATACTCCAAGAAGCAGCCACTGAGCCAGGCTATAGAACAATCACAGTCACAGCAGATTAAAGATACTATGTTGCACTGCGTATTCACAGTGTTGCCTTCGTGTACTCACGGACTTTATAGTCGGCAAATGTGGGGGCACCCCTTTGTGTGATTCAATCATCTGGTATCCTGTATTGTACGCCAGGAAATGCACACATCTGTGACAGGTGCTGCTGATGTAAAGGAATTCTGCTGCAAAGTCTGCTGCGGAAGTCCTGGGTATAGTATATATTTTTATAGTAGAATATTTTTATATTTCAACATTCCATTTGTATTTATTTATTATTATTATTATTATTATTATATTATTTCACTATATATATATATATATATATATATATACAGTCAGGTCCATAAATATTGGGACATTGACAGAATTTTCCGATTTTGGCCTCTATTCACCACCCCAATGGTTTTGAAATGAAGCAAACAAGATGTGCTTTAACTGCAAACTTTCAGATTTAATTTGAGGATAATTACATCCAAATCGGGTGAACGGTGTAGGAATTACAATAGTTTCAATATATGCCTCTCACTTTTTAAGGGGCCAAAAGTAATGGGACTATCATCTCAAAAGCTATTTCATGGACAGGTGTGGGCTATTCCCTCATTATTTCATTATCAATTAAGCAGGTAAAAGGTCTGGAGTTGATTCTAGGTGTGACATTTGCATTTGGAATCAGTTGCTGTCGACTCTCAATATGAGATCCAAAGAGCTGTCACTATCGGTGAAGCAAGCCATCATTAGGCTGAAAAATCAAAACAAACCCATCAGAGAGATAGCAAAAACATTAGGTGTGGCCAAATCAACTGTTTGGAACATTCTTAAAAAGAAAGAATGCACCGGAGAGCTCAGCAACACCAAAAGACCCGGAAGACCATGGAAAACAACTGTGGTGGATGACAAAAGAATTATTTATCTGGTGAAGAAAAACCCCGTCACGACAGTTGGCCAAATCAGGAACACTCTCCAGGATGTATATGTGTCAAAGTCAACAATGAAGAGAAGAGTTCACAAGAGTGAATATAGAGGGTTCACCACAAGATGCAAATCATTGGTGAGCCACAAAAACAGGAAGACCAGATTAGAGTTTGCCAAACAACATCTAAAAAAAGCCATTACAGTTCTGGAACAACATCCTATGGACAGATGAGACAAAGATCAACTTGTACCAGAGTGATGGGAAGTGAAGAGTATGGAGAAGGAAAGGAACTGCTCATGATCCAAAACATACCACCTCATCAGTGAAGCATGGTGGTGGTAGTGTCATGGCGTGGGCATGTATGGCTGCCAATGGAACTGGTTCCCTTATATTTATTGATGATGTGACTGCTGACAAAAGCAGCAGAATGAATTCTGAAGTTTTTTGAGCAATATTATATGCTCATATTCAGTCAAATGCTTCAGAACTAATTTCACAGTGCAGATGGACAATGATCCGAAGCATACTGCAAAAGCAACCAAAGAGTTTTTTAAGGCTAAAAAGTGGAATGTTATGCAATGGCCAAGTCAATCCCCTGACCTGAATCCGATTGAGCATGCATTTCACTTGATGAAGACAAAACTGAAGGGAAAATGCCCCAAAAACAAGCAGGAACTGAAGACATTTGCAGTAGAGGCCTGGCAGAGCATCACCAGGGATGAAACCCAGCGTCTGGTGATGTCTATACATTCCAGACTTCAGGCTGTAATTGCCTGCAAAGATTTGCAACAAAGTATTAAAAAGTGAATGTTAGATTTAGGATTGTTTAGTTTGTCCCATTACTTTTGGCCCCTTAAAAAGTGGGAGGCACATATAGAAACCGTTGTAATTCCTACACCGTTCACCTGATTTGGATGTAATTACCCTCAAATTAAATCTGAAAGTCTGCAGTTAAATCACATCTTGTTTGTTTCATTTCAAAGCCATTGTGGTGGTGAATAGAAGCCAAAATCGGAAAATTCTGTCAATGTCCCAATATTTATGGACCTGACTGTATATATATATATATATATTTTTTTTTTTATTTACTGTATGTTTATAAGCGATATGATTGTACTGAACTATGTATGATTTAAATGGTTTTTCTTACATATTCTACATAAAACGTACATTAGCAGAATCATATTGATTGACTTTACCCATGGACATTTGTTTCCACTAATTGTCTTTTAAGCATCACCTGTGAGAGCAAGTACAGTATATCTAGGCACTGTGCAGCTCTCCCCCATTACCTTTGATAAAGTCACATGATATGTGACAAAACTAGTTAGGCGGGAAGCTTTTACTTGTTCACTGTGCTACACTGGATACACAGTTGCCATCTGTTATTGGACTGATGCTTCATTAAACACCTATACCCAGGACTTTCGCAGCAGAATTCCTTTGCATCAGCAGCACCTGTCACAGATGTGTGCATTTCCTGATGTACAATACAGAATACCAGAGGATTGAATCACACAAAGGGGTGCCCCCACATTTGCCGACTATAAAGTCCGTGAGTACACGAAGGCAACACTGTGAATACGCAGTGCAACATAGTATCTTTAATCTGCTGTGACTGCGATTGTTCTATAGCCCGGCTCAGTGGCTGCTTCTTGGAGTATTTTATACAGCTGTATTTTTGCGCAATCATACTTGGGGCTGGTGACTACAGCACGAGATCGATATCATTTATGTGCCTCATAATAGTTGATGTTTACGGGTCACTGCACATGACCATATGTGACTTTTCTTTTTAAACAACACTGAGGACTGTTTTTTCAACCTGCTAAATCAATTAGCCATCATTATCTTCATTGTGGAAGCATTAACTATCTGACCTGTAGAAACACCTAGTAGCTCTCAGCATCTATTATACATGTATTATTATGTTGTGCTGGACTACAGCTATTGGCAACCTTTGTATCGATACATTTAATAGTTACAGTGTTATAATCATTTCATAGTACAATATTAGATTCATTTTTTTTTTAGAGTGTTATTAGTATTTATTTTTGTCATTGATTTTATGTGGCATCCTTAGTGGATATTAAATATTTATTATGTATTTATGTACATTCATTATCGCATTATTACTTTTCCAATCATCTATTTGATTTAATATAGAGTCAGCGCAGATTTTGCTTTTTTTCGGTTTCTCCAAATTACCAACATACACAGAGGTGGGTTATCTGCTGCAGTTCTATTTTTCTTATATTTGATTTACAGTGATTAGCTAGAAGTGCAGGAATTGTGTTTTTTCAGTCCCATGTTAGATGCGGAATCTCTGTCAGAATGTGTCCTCCAATGTGAGCAATTAAGCGTCTGAGTTCAGCAACATGCTCACAGCACTTTCATAACATGCCCATAAAATGGACTATCGTCATGTGTCTGAATAGCCAGTAGTGGATGTAAGAGTCAGGCAGCTCCTAGGCACTGTATTACTGGCTATTCTCCCTGCATCAGATTATCCCTGATTATCCCTGATTATCTTTTATGTAGCAGTACCAGTCTGGAGATAGGGGAGGGGGGATGTGGGTTGCAATTTGTGTGTGTGGAGAGGTTGGAGTTACTTGTTGGATCACGAAGGCTTCAGATTCTGGACCATGCTCTGCCCCCTTCATGATGGCTAGGACTGGCTAGTCCTGAAGTTGAGGCCTATCACTACAGGTAGCCCCAAGCTTTCCACACACAAAAAATTGCCACCTGCGACCCCCCTCTGCCATCTACCTGCTGATACTGTTTAAGAAAAAGAGGATTAGTAGATGCTCTGATTAAGGTGTATGTGCGTGGGGCGGTGGCAGCCTGCTGTGCCACCCCAGCAGGTGTGGCCCCTAAGCATATGCAGCAGTAAGTGCAGTAACAGCTGGGGTGTACCAGTGTTTGTGATTGCAACAAGAGCATCCCTTTACCCCTGTGTGTATTCATACCTTTACCCCTGTGTGTATTCATACCTTTACCCCTGTGTTTATTCATACCTTTACCCCTGTGTGTATTCATACCTTTACCCCTGTGTGTATTCATACCTTTACCCCTGTGTGTATTCATACCTTTACCCCTGTGTGTATTCATACCTTTACCCCTGTGTGTATTCATACCTTTACCCCTGTGTGTATTCTTTCCATTCGACTGCTGCAGTTGGGGTTTGTTGTTGGTGCATGAGCACTTTGCTTGTGCCTGGGTGAAGGGGGTGTGGCCTAATCGCTGGAGGGGGCGCTGTGTGCCTATCAGTCCAGTGCAAATCCAGGGTGGGTGCTCCCCCCAACAGGCAGAGGAGACTGCTGCTGCTTTGCAGTAACAAGTAGTCTCCATTTGCAGCCCAGTACACACCAGCGTGTGCTTGGCTGCTCAGCTGACAGGGAGGAGAGAGGAGCAGCATTGGACCCGGGCCCCTACTGGGCCCCTCCAGCAAGCCCGGGTAATTAGTGCCCACCCCCACCCCACCACTACATATGTGCTGGACAGAGGAGTGTGTCATTCAGCCAGATGACATTACTGTTAATAAACAACCACTCTACTTGTGTCCAGAAACAACCTGTATATATTACAAATCATTACTACTGGCTACAGTTGCTATTGGGACTGATTAGTTCCTTCTATTTTCTGTGAGAGGCACACTATACAAAGAACATTTTTATATATTTGCTCCACCTTTTGATTATTGTATATCTGAATTGTTACAGTTGTCATTCTAATCATCAGATATTTTCTTTTCATCTGTAGTAGATGTGTTTTACATATGATATGCTGTAGATATATTCTATATCTGAAGTTTTCATGCATATGTGCATTGATTAATGTGGTTATTATTTGTATATGACCTTCATTCTACATTATTAAATACATGTTTTTATTATTATTTTCTTAAAATAGCTTGTTCTGATATCTGGCATTATTTTGCTCTTTGTTTTCTTCCATAGGGATTATAGGACTGTGGGCCTGATTCAGAGCTGGACGCTATTTGCACACGCTCATTCAGAAAAAGGGGCCGGATATTTAAATTGAGCACTCACTCTTTGCGGTCTGTTGACTCCTCTATGTCTGAGCGAGCGAACGAAACATGCGCTCGCTATTTTGTAAAGATGCCTCCTGGCCGCTCGCATCCTGGGTCATCTCCGCTATTTATTAGATTAATCGAGTACATCGAAAGGCGTCTGAACTGCTCGCAGTGCTTGTGGTTGGATTTTCCTACCGCAATCATGCGAACAGTTCAGGCTAAGAAACAACCAAGTGACGTGGTCGATGACGCTGCTTTGTTAATTATGCACACCCTTAAAATGCCCGTTTTGACCGTTTGGCACGCCTGCGTTCGGATCACCACTCCCCGTTTTCAAGCACCTTCCCCTGTTACCACCCACAAACGCCTCATTTTTTGCGAGCGCTCGATTTCCGACCGCAATGACTGGTTGGCGCATGCGCATTATGACCCATACGCATGCGCAGTTGTGCGAACATCGCTCGGAGCGAACGAGCGGCCGCTTACGAGCGGCTCTTAATCAGGCCCTGTTTCCTTATTGGAAACTACTGCTGTGATTATTTATACATTTACCCTTTTGAGTAATAAATGGATTATTAGTTCATACTTTTGCAATTGTAACCATTTATTTATTATTATTTATATATACATTTTATTAGTTTTAATAGCGCCTGGGGTTCTTTTCTTTTTTCTTTTTTGCACTGCTTCCATTATTCAGGGCAAGAAGAGAGGCCGCGCAGTTAAAATGACCTGCTTGCTTCACTTGCACATTATTGTGCATGGCCTGTGACCTACAGTCATATGGTTTGTGCATGCTCTCATGCCTACAGCTGTTTCTGCCGCAGACAAGCATAGTGCACAGCTGTATGCCGAGAGCAATGACTGACAGACACAGCCATCCACAGTTTGAATTTTGGTAGTAAGCATACGGCCGTGCCTTGCAGCCTCTCCATCTACATAATAGAAGGAATGGTAAATCACATTCATGTAGCTGAGCTAAAGACCTATAAGGATATTAAAAATAAATAATTAGTCCAATCCCATTTCTACCATATCTACATTATCATCTATTATCTACATTATCATATTATCTGTGTAAATATACATTAGTCTTCATGTTTGCACTAATATAAATTTCTCTACATAGCGATTTCTATTCTCAGGTTTGCCAAGAAATCCAGATATCCTAATTGTCAGATGAACAGTAGATTTTTCGTTCCGTTGTATAAGTTGAAGGACAGAAAACAGATTTGACTGCCCTTCTATGGCACACTTGCATTTTTCATGACTGTCATTTTAATGCTGCTTCCTGATATTTTTTAATCTTCAGATAAGTGATGTGCTGCAGTTGTAAAGTGCATTGATCCATATCGGTTCAACCTGGTCTCTGAACTGTAATGTTTAATTTTGAAAATGGAAAAAAATGGCACAATCCTTGTATAAAACCACTCAAGGTAAAAAAAAAAAAAAAAGTGCTGCAACTGCAAAAAATATAAATGCTCCTTTTATACTAAGGTTTGGGTTAGACCTTCACTCTCCTTCATTTTTTATTTATCTTTAATACCTTGCTCTGAAATGAGCAATTCCGTAAGAATATAATACTTGGACAAGCATATAAAAAGTGGAAAAATGTTTTAGGAGTTGATAAACTGCTATTTGTAGAATTACAGTACAGTACTGTATTTTATTTTTTAAAGTGTGAAAAATTTAAATTGTTTAAAGAAATGCAAACTACAACAATGAATAAATAAATAAATTAAAATAAATAAACAATTACATTTCATAATGAATTGCAAAGCACAGAATTCAATGAACAATGGATAAACTAACAAAGTTACTGACAATACCCAGGACTACAAAATATGCACAACTATGGGCCTAATTCAGAGATGTAATAAACCCGGTGTTTATGCAGATCTCAAATGTTTTTAGATCTGCTTATGTGCAACAGGCGCAGATCTGGTTCTGTAATGATTGACATGCTGCTGGCATTTGGGGACAGTGACCAGAAGCGTTATAGTTAATGGGGGCATTTCTGCCCTATATTCTGGGCATACCGAAGCCAGTTGCTTTACTGACCCCGGCTCCATTATTTAACTGAATATTATAACCCTGAGGGTTACTTTTAACTCAAGATGCTTCCTATGGCTTTGCACATTTTAGCAGAGCCACTACATACAAGGATGCAACGTCAGTGTTAACTGCATCCATCTCTGAATCAGGCCCTATGAGCAATGTGCACAAGTGTTTTCAGCAGGTCATCTTCAGCGATGCACCGACTTCCATATCTTCAGTGATGCACCGACTTCCATATCTTCAGCGATGCACCGACTTCCATATCTTCAGCGATGCACCGGCTTCCATATCTGCAGCGATGCACCGACTTCCATATCTGCAGTGATGCACCGACTTCCATATCTTCAGTGATGCACCAGCTTCCATATCTTCAGCAATGCACCGACTTCCATATCTGCAGTGATGCACCGACTTCCATATCTGCAGGGATGCACCGACTTCCATATCTTCAGGGATGCACCGACTTCCATATCTTCAGCGATGCACCGACTTCCATATCTGCAACGATGCACCGACTTCCATATCTTCAGCGATGCACCGACTTCCATATCTTCAGCGATGCACCGACTTCCATATCTTCAACGATGCACCGACTTCCATATCTTCAGCGATGCACCGACTTCCATATCTGCAGCGATGCACCGACTTCCATATCTGCAGTGATGCACCGACTTCCATATCTGCAGTGATGCACCGACTTCCATATCTGCAGTGATGCACCGACTTCCATATCTGCAGTGATGCACCGACTTCCATATCTGCAGTGATGCACCGACTTCCATATCTTCAGTGATGCACCGACTTCCATATCTTCAGTGATGCACCGGCTTCCATATCTGCAGTGATGCACCGACTTCCATATTTGCAGTGATGCACCGGCTTCCATATCTGCAGTGATGCACCGGCTTCCATATCTGCAGTGATGCACCGACTTCCATATCTGCAGTGATGCACCGACTTCCATATCTGCAGTGATGCACCGACTTCCATATCTTCAGTGATGCACCGACTTCCATATCTTCAGTGATGCACCGGCTTCCATATCTGCAGTGATGCACCGACTTCCATATTTGCAGTGATGCACCGGCTTCCATATCTTCAGTGATGCACCGGTTTCCATATCTTCAAATCTCACTGGAATGCATAAGTCAGGTAGATAATACAGTCAACCATATGAGAAGAAAGACCATAGGATTCTTCATATTCATAAAGTAAATAAGCAATGGAGAACAGACATTGCTGAGATTCTAAAGGATGTCAGAACATAATAATAGTTTCTCCTCTAAAGTATTTTACACTATCTCAGTGCTTGGTCTTTGTATAAGGTTTGAGAGACATTTTGCTATCTGATGGATCTTTATGCATACTGTATGCTGGGTCTGGCATGTCTCCTCATAAATCAATTAAAACCAGCAAAATAATGTTTTTCCATTAATGCTCAGACAAGTGTTTTGATATGATATGATTACACCCAAGACCAGGCCTACCATTAGGCAAAACTAGGTGATCGTCTAGAGTGCCTTGTTTTATGGGGTACCTAGAACACTGACAAAATGTCACTCATTCAATGTTTAAATATCTACAAGGCAGCCCCACCCTGGGCACTGAAATGAAGGGAAGAACCTGGGAAGATAACAGTTGCTGTTAGTCCATGTATATGATATGCTGGTAATGTTGCACTGGAATACACTGTCACACCCCAGCACCAAACCCAAAGTATGACATGAGCAGAGCTTAATATTTCCTCACTCTCCCATGCCTGCCAAGTTAAGAGATTGGGGCGTGAAGGGTGCAGTGCCCAAGGAGCCAGTTCTGCATCACAGTGAGTACCAAGGGTGCCCACAGATCTTCTTCCATACCTGCTCATGCTGCATGTCACATGGAGCATTGCAAGAGCAAATTATATTAGTACATTTATCTATATGAACCCAAACAGTTCGTAGAACTATTCTTCCTGCTTGCAGTAACACTGATAGAGCAAGATATTCAGCTTATGATATTCCTGTGCAATGGTAATGTAAGTTCCTGGGTTTCCTATTTATTCAGGATAAACCAAGACACGTCCAGAATCTTGTATGAAAGTCTTTAATTTCAATCTGTTATAATCCATAGGTTCTGTTATATGGAAAAATATATGATGTAAGAATATTACTGATGGTCAAATCATGCCTTCACAGAT
The DNA here is from genome assembly GCA_031769625.1 of Taudactylus pleione. Taxonomy (NCBI): domain Eukaryota; kingdom Metazoa; phylum Chordata; class Amphibia; order Anura; family Myobatrachidae; genus Taudactylus; species Taudactylus pleione. The sequence goes on from JAUIMM010000065.1 coordinate 29,174,793, forward strand.
CAAAATAAATGAAAGGTTGCTTCCAAAACCACCAAGCACCAGCACAAAGGATATGGCATCCTTGTATATAGCCAATTATATTCACAGATTTAAAATGTTACTATATAATGTAAATATTAAACATTATTGTTCTAACTTCATCATCTGCACTTAAACACAACATAAAATTATACCTACACAAGTGCCATCTTGTGGTGTCAAAATATATTGCAATTTTAAACAAAATAATTGTCAATAAAATAATCTCCATAGCTAACAGGTAAACAACTGCATCATTGTTATTTTATCTTTGACACTTTATAACTCATTTCATGTAAGTCCTGTTTTCATTTAGTAGCAAGAATTGGGAAAAAAATGTCCAATGCAGACCATTTTCCCCTGCAGATCTGCAGAAGATATAGGCAGGTGAAAATACATTGGTGATTTTGATAAGGGCCAAATTGTTATGACCAGATAACTGGGTAAGAGCATTTCCAAAACAGCAAGGTCAGCCATGTTGAGAACCTACTGACAATAGTCCTTAGAGGAAAAAACATGCTACCTACAGGGTGTTGAGCAACCAAGACTTATCAATGTGAGAGATCAACAAAGTCTAGTCAATCTGGTAAGAACCAACAGAAGGGCTACTGTGGCTTAAATCAGAAATTGTTAATTATGGTGATGGGAGTAATGTGTCATGACTCACTGTGCATCAAAACCTGTATTTGCTTTGTAGTACTAGACCAGTCAGAGTATCCATGCCATCCCCTGTCCACAGTCAAAAGAACCTACAATGGAAGAAATCCTGTTTTCTGTTGCATCATACGAATGGTGGTGTACATGTGCATTGTTTACATAGGGAAGAGATGGCACCAGCATGTATTGTGGCAAGTAAACAACTGGGCTAGATGCCTTGGGCAGTGTTCTATTGGGAAACACTGAGTCTGGTCATTCATGTGGACTTTCATTCTTTGCATACCACCTACCCAAACATTGTTGCAGACCAGGTACATCTGAATTCTATGATCGAAGCAGCCTCTTTCAGCAGGATAATGTGCCCTTCAGCACTGCATGTATTTTCGGGAATGGCTTTTAAGAAACATGCTGAAGACTTCAAGTTGTTACCCTGGCTTCAAAATTCACCAGGTCTAAATCTGTGGCATTTGTTGGAGCAACAAATGTGATCCATGAGCAACAGCATATTAGGCAGGTGATCATAATGTTTTAACTTATCAGCTTGTTTGATGAATTGCTTCTGTGCTTACATTTAACTTCCAAGTACATACAGTAAAAATTATACTGTATGTCACCCTTGACTTGTTCATTGCATTAACATCTTTCTTACATACTGTATTGTTGTACATTTATCATTACACATTTAACTATTTGAAATATTGACTTTCCCACTGCAGTTTTCCAATACAAACTTATCATTTTTCACGGTGTAGGGGCTCACATAGAATTGAACATATCTGTAACACTTGCTCACCAGTATTTAGTATAAGCAATAAGGTAAAACAAACAGGCACAGTCTCTCTTCTCAATTGATATCTTTCTGGTGCAGTCCCTCCACTTTATCTTCTGGATGGTAGTGGGGGAGTCCAACAGGGGTTGGCATGGGAAACCCTTATGAGCTGTTTGTAGATTTGGTGAACCCCTACCTCTCCAATACCCTAAGGTAATAAGAACTTCACATCAGGGAAAATGTTATACTTTTATGAACAAAGAATTAGCTGAAGGTGGAAAAACAAGTAAATGGTGAGCAATCAATAAAAGGCCAAGCCTGAAAGTTGACTTACTTTTCTCCTTAGTCTCTCCTTTCAAGTGGGAATTATATTCACTTTTGTTTCTAACTGCTTTCATACTTGTATTCAGGGCCAGATTAAGGTCTATTATAGGGGCCCCTGGGCAACAAAATTGTGGGGGCCCCTATATACCACCATTTCTCATCACCCTTTTTCTTTCTATTCACCTTAAGGCCACTTTTGTAATGCCCACTGTAGAAGTGCCCCTTATGCAGAGCCCCCAGTATTGGTCTTCCCTTTGCAGTGCCCCTTATATAATGCCCACAGTAGTGGTCCCCCCTATACAGTGCCCCCAGTAGTTGTCCCCCCTATACAGTGTCCTTTATATAGTGCCCCCAGTAGTATTCCCCCAAAAGCATTTCCCGCTCCTAACGCGAGTCCCGGCTCTTCTGTTGCACAGTTGGGAGAGACATCAGCATCATAACGTCTCTCCCATCATCACCAGCTGTGGGGAGGAGCCGGCTCCCTTCCGTTGTGCAGCAGCCAATAAGAGTCTGTCTGTCTGACTCATCGGCTGCTGTAACATACACACAGCTGCCGCCAGCCGTGTAGTGTGGCCGTGCTCACTGCGCGGTCTACACTAACACTAGCGGAGGGGACACTAGCGGCAGGCACAGACAGCGCACCGCTGCTAGTGGGGGCCCCTCCGTGTGTGGGGGCCCAGGGATGACTGCCCCTGTCGCCCCCCCCTTAATCCGGCCCTGCTAGTATTACTGTATGTGCACAGTCTTTCAGAGATTGTGCAGTTCCTTATCAGCATTTTTTCAGTCTCACTCTCTACCATTACAGTATGAAAGGATTTATCTTGGAGAGTTGAAACAGTTTTGTGAGGAATATAGCGATATGGCACATATTGCGAATTATATCTTTCATATGATACAAGGTTGTCAGGGCAGTAAATGTGACTGCCCTTATAAGGTCATGTATCCTCTGTCAGCATAGCATAGGTGATAGAATTAAGAGACCAGACAAGGTTTTCATTAGTATGTTAATTCCACTCAGGAGAGGATATGTGAAAGTCATTAGGATGTATCTATCTGAGGGCATCCTATGACCAGGAACCTAATTAAGGTATATTGTCTTTTGGAATACTTAGACATGTGATGTAGGAAACCAGCAGTATTTGCAGGTATAAACAAAGACTGGTTAAACCAATGTGTATTCCATCTGGTCTTCAAGTGATTAGACATACAGCAGAGGTTAAAAAGTAGTTTTTGAGGTTTTGGATGGAAAAGTAATCTTTCTCTGATCACTAGGAACATCCAACTTTCCGTAAAGAGGTATCATGCCTATTTGCAGGTTAGGTCCGATTTTAAAATCGCCCAGACGTATTGTTCCTGAGATATGAGATATCTCAACAATCCCACATTGCAAACACATGACATTTACATTCATTTAATAGCCAAAAAAAGGATAATTAATGTGAACACACCAAATTTTAGGTTATGTATCTGCAGGGGAAGTTATGAAGGATTCTTTGGTTTTAAGTTTAAAGGGATTTAGAAGTTAGCTGGGAGGTTCCTGGACCCAATTATCTAATCAACAAGACTGGGATGACAACATCCTAGGTGTGATGCTCTACTGATAAAAGGTATTGTAGTCCTTTGTTCTTGGTTCAAATTGAGGGATCAATGGTGCGTTGAAGTTTAACCTGCATTCCTTGCATTTCCTACCTTTCCTTCTGTGCAAATTAGCTGAGTACTAATTTGTAAGTCTTTCCTTTTTATTTTAAATCGATATACTGTACATGTATGTATCTTTGTAACTAGTGGCGGCTGCAGAGGTCAGCGCAGTCCAAAATTCAAATAGTGGAGTCACACCAACTGCCCTTTCAAACGCTGCCAAACATCGCTGGCTGGTACTCACTGGTAATTGATGTGACTCCCCTACTTGAATTTTGGACTGCGCTGCAGCCCCACCTCTGAAGCCGCTGTTTGTAACCATTTTTTCTTTATAACATTCTTGTCTAAGCATTATATTTCTTTTATAAATAAAGTATTCTATATTAGTTTATTTCATATATGCTCCAAAACCTAGTCTTTGAAGAGATTATTAGTCCACTAGGGTGACACTGCATCTATTGTTAACTGCAGAACTCGCGAATGGTCATCTGGGATGCCGAGCCTGAGCAATTGTGATAGAGGTTATGCTATAACAGTGACAATTGCAAGAATCAGGAGGCAAAAGATTAAGTGCGTGGGAATCCTTTTGCTGAGCCTGCACAATTGGTAGTTAAATAAAGGGCCGGTGGCCTCTTTGAATCATTTTCCATTGGTGGTGGCAGTGTGCTAAGCAAGGTATACGTATTATGGCGCTCTGTCTATAGCAGAGTTGCATGCCCCCAGTCAGGGATACTCCTGACAAGCTTATTAATGTCTCTGTCCTATTATTGAATTATCTGGTATATCCAAATCTCCTCATTAAGTGACCTCTCCTCCCTACCTGGAGTGCAGTCTTCATGAGTAATTCCTTATGATGGTTTCTAAGTGATTTCCCAACAGCATCCAGAATTTATGCTGGCAGTAGCAGAGTATAATAAAAAAGTGTAATGGGATTAGGACCTTACTGCTGAAAGGCCTACAGTTTGCAATTCTCTTCTATGTCCCCAGATATGACATGACAGTGTACATATGAAGAATGGTCATCAAGCTAGGCAGACTGTAGAAAACCCAAATAGGTCACAAGAAGGGGAAGTCAGAGATGAGCTAGGTCAGAACAAAATGCACAAAATAAGAACAATATCAGAATGCAAGATGAATGTCAAAATATGCTGGATTCTGATTAACAGGAAACCAGGAATTCTATAGCACATGTAGTTATTATAATACTCTAGTAGCATACTATATGCCATAGCAGGTTTACGTAATCTCAGGCAGATTTTTATTGGCTAATAATTATCAAGTGGTCACATGACCACCCCGCACATCATAAAAAAAGTAATATGGCAAACCTATATAGAAAGAGTCAGCAGCAGAAAGAATAGTATAGGATGTAGAGATGAGCAGGTTCAGATCTCAGAGATCCGATCCCACCCAAATTTTGAGATATGGGGCGAGAACTGAATGTGCATTTGGTTCCCCCACCGGCCCCGGATCTCAAACCAAGGCAAAATCATAGAGACGAAATCTCGTGGCTCGCAAGCTTTCGTCTCTATATACAGTATAAAGGACCACGTAGCGGCCGCCATTTCACTCCTGCTGTGGAGACTGAACAGGGAGGGTGGGTAGTGTAGGGCTGGGAGGTACTTACCTATGCTGGTGCTGTGCTGGTGCTATGCTGTTGCTGTGCTGTCTGCTGTGTGCTGGGCTGGTGCACTGCTGATCCATCTGGTGCTGTCACTGCTGTGCTGTCTGCTGTGTCAGTCTGAGCTGGTGCTGTTGCAGATCCATCTGGGCTGGTGCTGTGCTGTCTGCTGCATCCATCTGGGCTGGTGCTGTGCTGTCTGCTGTGTCCATCTGCACTGGTGCTGATCCATCTGGGCTGGTGCTGTGCTGTCTCTTGTGTCCATCTGGGCCCCAGTTCTGGACCCCCCCAAAAAATATTGTCTTTTTATTTTTATTCTGTGTGTGCGTGTTAGGCTTAGCCAAACAAGAAACAGCAACGCAACCTAGTGCTGCCCAACTCCAGTCATCATCAATTTGTGCTCTGGGCCCAAGTTCTGGACCCGAAAAAAAAAATAAAAGTGTGTTTTTTGTCTAATATTTTTTTGTGTGTGTGTGCATGTTAGGCTTAGCCGCACAAGATACAACAACGCAACCTAGTGCTGCCTGACTCCAGTCATCATCAATCCGTGCTCTGGGCCCCAGTTCTGGATGCAAAAAAAAAAATAAAACAAATAGTGTCTTTTTTTTGTCTAATATTTTTCTGTGTGCGTACGACTGCACGTGTGTGAATTTTGTAACCGCACCTTGGCTACACTATTGGCGCTTGTGACACTGCTTCAAGACCGCAGAAAATATGGAGGGCTGTCACATGACAGGAGAGCAAGGCCAAGAACCACATGTTGTAGCTGCAGCCAGCAGTCATCATGATAATGCAAGACTGTCAACTTCCTTGTCCTCTATGAAGGCCCATGCCCCAGGGCTTAAGTCATGCCATGGATATGGTAAAGCTACTTTTACTGTAAAAAAAATAAATCGAAAGGCAAGTTGACTTTAGATAAACAAAAAATTGGCAATATGCCATTCACTACACAAAGTTGCAAGGAAAGGATAAGGCCATGGCCTTTATTTATGTTGACTGCTGGTTCTGATAGCCCTTCCGCTTGTAGTAGAAGTGGTGGTGGTACCATTAAAACATTTAAAGTTGTTAAGATGAGTAAGACAGCTCCCAAAAAGCCAACTGTGTGCCCTGAGAAATTGAAATCACAAATCCCAGAGGAGAGTGCAAGTGTGTCCGTGGTTGCCATGTGTGAGCCAGACCTAAATACTAGTGTACTGGAGGATCCTCCAAGTTCCAACATTTGTGTGCCCTCTGTAAATGTGGGGAAGGGCAGTCAACATCTTGCAGACGTAGTAAGTTAGGATGCTTCGGGGGAATTGCACATGGCGGTGGAGGATATTTTGGTAGTTGAAGGCGCTATGGATGATGATGATGTTAATGATGAAGATGTTGATGATGAGGATGTTGATGCCGAGGATGTCCTTTGTGTAAGTAAGGCCCATTGTTGTCATGCCAGGACAAAAGACAAAAAAATCCACTTCTCACGTGTGGAATTATTTCCACCGCAATCCGGACAACAGTTGTCAAGCCATATGTAACCATTGCAAAGCAAGAGTGAGTAGAGGGAGGAACCTAAACCACCTAGAAACCTCCTCCTTGTTACGTCACTTGGAGCGCATTCATCAAATATCAAAGTGTATGTCACCAAGTTCCAAAATTTAAAACTTAACAAGTCCAGTGTCACCTATCTGCTCCCTCTCTCTGGGATCAAAGTGCCTTCGATCTCCACCACCAACACCTGCATCATCAACATCCTCATTCATCCTCGGGAGTAGTCCTGCTGCATCCAATGTTGTTATTGGAAGCATGATTGACTCCTCTCCTATCTGTGATTCCTCAGAAGTATCCTTGATGACTACGCCTGTTGCTGCTGCTGTTGCTGTGAGTGGATCTTCATCCCAAAAGGGGACCAGGAGGAAGACTACTTGTAATGCATCCTCCAAAAAACAATTAACTGTCAAACAATCATTTGCAAGGGCAAACAAGTATGACAGCAATCACCCTGTGCACAGCGGATTACTGATGCCATAACAGCTATACTGGTATTAGAGGTGCGTCCAGTATCCGCCATTACTGCAGGTTTTCAACAGTTAATTGAGGTCCTGTGTCCTCGCTACCAGATCCCTTCTAGATTCCACTTCGCTAGAAGAGCAATTCCAAGTCTGTTCAAGGACATAAAAAAAAACCTTTTTAATGTCCTCAGAAATGCCAATGTACCCACTATCCACTTGACCACTGATATGTGGACAAGTGGGACAGGGCAAAATAAGGATTACAAGATTGTGACTGCCCACTGGGTAGGTGTATTGCCTACAACAGCAGCAGCAACATCTACCAAAAAACAGCTGATACAGAGGCAGGCTACTCCTTTTTATAACTGGTTTCACTAAGAGGCATACCACTGAGAACCTCTTAGAAAAACTCAGGGAAATCATTGCTAAATGGCTTACCCCACTTGGACTCTCCTCGGGATTTGTGATTTCGGACAATGCCACCAATATTGTGAGAGCATTACATGTGTGTGTATTCCAACATGTCCCATGCTTTGCTCACATAATTAAATTGGTGGTGCAACATTTTTTAAAAAAATGACAGGGGCATGCAGGAGATGCTCTCGGTGGCCCACAAAATATCCAGACATTTTATACATTTGGCAAATGCTTGTCGAAGATTGCATGACCAGCAGGTACTGTTAATTTTCCCTGCCATCAGCTGAAGCAAGAGGTAGTAACTTGATGGAATTCTACCCTCTATATGCTTCAGCAGATGGAGGAACAGCAAAAGGCCATCCAGGGCTATACAATGGCTTATGACATAGGCCATTGTATAGCCATGGATGGCCTATGACATAGGCCACATGGAGGGGGAATGCACTTTACTCAAGTTCAGTAGAGAATAATTTCCATGTTGTGCAAGGTTCTCAAACCCTTTGAACTTGCCACATGTGAAGTTAGTTCAGACACTGCCAGCTTGAGTCAGGTAATTCCCTTCATCAGACTTTTGCAAAAACAGCTGGAGAAACTGAAGGAGGAACTGAAACAGAGCGATTGCGCAAGGTATGATGGACTGGTGGATCAAGCCCTTGATTCACTTCACCAGGATCCAAGAGTTGTCAAACTACTGAAATCTGAAAAATATATTTTGGCGACCATTCTGGATCCTAAGTCCTACCTTGTGAGTTTTTTTGCAACAGACCGAAATCTAAAACTATGCAAAGAGCTGTTGGTAAAAAAATTGTCAGCTGCAGCCGCACGTGAAACACAATAATCTACTCCTTCAGTTTCTGCAGCTGCCAGGAAAAAACTAAATTTTCCTTACAGAATGCCTGCTGGTCATGCAGATCGTTTACCAAAAAATTACATCTGGTCGGGCCTGAGAGAACTACCTACTAGTGACATGTCTTCTACCGTGACTATGTGTGAAACGGTCTCCATGCACAGAATGGTGGAGGACTATTTCAGATATAACCTCTTAATAGGCATGTCAGACAGTCTCTTTCAGTACTGACAGGAAAAAGAGTCAATTTGGTGTCCCATACACAAACTGGCTTTGCATTACTTAAGTTGCCCACCCTCCAGTGTGTGCTCCGAGAGAGTTTTCAGTGCAGCTGGCATCCTTGTCAGTGATCGGCGTAGGAGGTTACTTCCTCAAAATGTGGAAAAGATGATGTTCATTAAAATTAATTACAAATTCCACGAGGAAGACTTCTACCAACAATTACATAAAAAAATTACAAAGGTGCCTATGGTGGATTCCAGCGGGGACTAATTAATATTGTGTGAAGAAAAGGATGTACACACTGATGGGGATGATGAGGATGACGACTACTTGTAATGTAAAGCCAGTTTGTGTATGGGATCATTTTCATTTCTGTGTCCAATGCAAATTGGCAGCTTGTTTAATGGAGGTCCAAACAAACCAATAATTTCAGCCACAATTGGCAGTCCTTGTAGCTGAAATTATTGGTTTGTTAAACTGTGAATGTCCTGTTTTGTATACCACATAATGGTGGGTGGGAGGGCCCTAGGATTATTCCAAATTGCACCTTTTTCCTTTCCATTATGTGCTGGTTGGAGAATTTCTGCCTGACATTTTAAATTAATGTTATGGCTGGTTTAGGAACCAATGATTTGTTTTTTAATTAATTTATTATCAATTTTACAGCCAGGGGCTGCACCAATGAATTTATTTTTATTATTAATTATTCAGCCTGGGGCTGCACCAATGAATTGTTTTTTTTAATTAAGTTATTATCAATGTATCAACTATCAATTCTTCAATCCTCAAGGGTATCCCAACCATCATCTTTGCACAGTCTTCAACTCTATTAATAATTATATCAATCAGTTTTGAGCCAGCAAGCTGGATGCAACCTTTTGGCCCTTTAACTATATGAAAAAAATCAATATTGTGAGCTGTAAGGTGGTCAAAATTGACTGGAAACATGTGGAAATAAATGTTATTAAGGTTATTAATACTGTAGGAACTAAAAATTAGATTTTAGCTTTTTTTATTTTTTTAGAAAAAATCCAGATCCAAAACCAAAACACGAAAACAAAACACAGAGGTGAGGTTTTGGCAAAACCAATCAAGATACAAAAGCAGGGGCGATCCAGATCCAAAACCAAAACATGGGGGTCAGCGCACATCTCTAATAGGATGATTGGGCCAGGAAATGAAGGAGGGGGAACAGAAACATCACTCTGTACCGTGGACACTAGCCCGCAGGCCTCACGGCTATTAACCCTCTTCCACACAGCTGAACAGTATCTCTAGTCAGATTCAGCTACTATGTTCTTCATACTCAAAGACAATGGGCCAAAAATAATAGGATGAGAGTTTAGAAAATGTGAGAGTCTAGCAGTAGTAGACACTTTCTAAACTTGGTCCGAGAACATGCAAACTCACATGTTTTTAGACTAAAAAACTCTCATGATTTAAACTCTCATTCAGATGTTTTCCTATTTTGATGATAAAACTTTACCAATGTGAGAGTTTACTGCTAAACTCTAACATTTTCTAAACTGTCACCCTATTACATTTGGCCCAATATATGTGGTCCTGCTTGCCCAGCATATCAGCAAATGTATTGTTGAAGCATCATTGGCCCTTGCTGTCACTTTACCTTAGAGTAGTACCTAAAATGAGTGTGTAAACTGGAAAATACACAAAAGTTCCCCCAGTACACTGTATTATGCCAGCAAAAAAGACCTGTACTCTATATGAAAATAGGATGCAGAAATTATGTCCAAAACCGAATCCAAACCAAAACACTTGAGGGTGGTTTTGCCTAAACCAAAATCATAACATTTGAGGGAAAATAATGGATGTTTGTATTTAATTTAATTTATACTCTTAGTTTGCATTTGTTTCTCTATAAAATTTTATTTTTCTTGGCATATGTGACTTTCATATTTATTAATATTTCTCATTTATTTCTTAATGAAATGTTCCAGCTAATAACAGTATTATATTGTGTACAAACTGGGCATTACAATTTGTGTCACTCTTACCCTGTATGGCAGTGCTTTACTAAGGTGGGTCATTATGTCCCAGTGCACTGTCAATCTATTCCCTGAGGTTCAATTTGTGCAGTCATGTTGTCTATGATCAAGTGAGCACTAATATCCAGTCTCTACCTCCTGCTGCACTCACATGACTGCCTCATCCTATCCCTGACAAAAGTGGCCTATTTAAGCCTGTACCTCAGATCAACACATCATCAGAACAATGTGGTTCTTAACCACCCTGTGATCTCACCAGTGAGTAAGTTCTACCTCTGATCCACTGCTGAATATGCTGCCTTTCTATTACCACTACAGCTTTAGATCTCCATTTGCTACCAGAAGCATTGCTCTTCTCCTTAAATTTGAAATTAAATTAAAATTTATTTGCTGATGCTTATAATTATGCTAATTTATGTGATTATCACTGGATCAGGACATTCAGCCTCTGAGTTAATCCTTTTTAATGATTAAACTTTAAATAATCTTAACACATGGAACCCTTCAGCTCTATCAGATTTTATACAAATATTTACTTACTTAAATTACCTTTAATTTTGTTCCATGTCATAGCATATAATATGTGTGTGTCATTATCCACTCCAGCAGGGGCGCTGAGAGGGGAGGGAACGGGTACAAATTACCCGGACCCGGGCTTGCTGGAGGAGCCCGGGTCTGACGCCACCCCCTGTCTCCCTCTTACCAGACAACAGCCAAGCACATGCTCCTGTGTGCTGGGCTGCAGTGAATTAAGTTATCTCTGTAGTATGTTTTCTTACAATGTATAGAGAAATTCTGGCTCCCATGATGGAATGAAACACATTTAAGTGACTTCAATTTTGTTTTTCAGGTTTTTTTTTGCTATTTACTTATGTTACTAAATACTGAATAATTTTTTTTTTCATTAAAAAACAAGTTCAAAATGGAACTTTTTCTGTTATTTTACAAAGAATTGGGTGTCTTGGGTGCCAATGTACCATCTGGAGTAAAAATATACTCTTAGGAAATTTTATGCATTTTACAAAACAACTGCTCGCTTAAAAAAAAAAAAGCTGTAGTTAATTAGAGTACAGTACAGTAATGTTCATAAAAATATGGAGGTCGAACAGTAGTTTCGCAAAACACAAACTTTCCTGCAGTGTCAGGAGAGATTTAAGTAATTTTAGCTAATAAAATTTTTTGGATAAGTACCTTGTGACGGACTCTAAATGACCCTAATAGGAGTTTATTGTTTCTTCAAAAGAGAACTTTATATACAGTGGATGGTACATTTGTGCCCAAGACAACCAGTTCCTTGTATTATCGTCTGCCCATGAGAGGTTTCTGGACTCCCCTCTTATTCTCAATGCCGCAGCAGTTATTGCCATCAAGCCCCTAACATTGAAGTGGTGCAGATCACACCTTCCCCATCTGTTACTTAACAGGACATAACACAATCTTAAAATTCTGAGCCTTCTAATCTTCCTCATTATTGTTAAATCTATTTGTTGGGTGCATGTTTAATGCAAGTCCAGCAACCTTCTGCCAAGCCCAGGGGCAGATTGGGAACTAAAAGTGGCCCTAAAATTTTTTCTCAAAGTGGCCTCATGTGGGTGGCTTCATAGATGATCACTGCCGAGTCACCAGAACAAACTGTGGCAGCCCCGGCTTACACAGCAGCAGAAGTCTGCAGGCATCAGGAGGCAGAGGTGGACAAAGTTCCTTTCACTCACCAGGACCACATGACCATCAGGTGGATCAGGCAGAGGCAGGTTCACAGGGGCGCTGGTAAGACCTGGAGCTGGTGCACTTCAGCTCCACACTGCTGCTGTCCACCATGTGCGCGGGCAAGTAGAACTGGACCAGAGAGAGGCGTTAATGGTGGTTACGTGTAGGAGGATGAGGGAGTGACTATCTAGATGATCTCAAGAGTACAGTTTAAAGGAAATGCTGGGCCTCCAATTGAAGAGCTCGCACAGTGCCACTGTTATGTCCTAGAGCCAGACGTGCAAAAAAAAATGATGTAAAAAAAGGATAATAAAGTCACCCGGCCGAAAAGCGGCCCCACAGGTTAGTCAGCCCACCGGGAATCTTCCCAATGAATCTTATGGCCAATCCGCCCCTATCCAAGCCCCTTTATACATTTTGCTTTACCTATGTAAAGAAAAGATGTTTTACTTTTTCTGCTTTCAGTTCATCTAAAACAATAGATTTTTCCAGTAACACTTGAAACATGTATTATTTAGAGCCTCTATCTTCCAATTATGTGGGCTCCTAAGAAAAGAACTAAGCTAGCAATGATGTAAAAGAATCTGACATGAATTGGCATTGATTCAAGTGCACCTAATTAACAGAGAGCAGGGAAACTTTTCGACAATTTCATGACCTCTATCTCTACTTTTAAAATGCAAGTTCTTACATTTTCTACAAACCAGTGGAAAAGAATGTTAATGAAGGAAGAAACTCACAAATAGTTTATAGTAGCATTAACACTCAGTATAATGTAGGCAGTAGTAATAATAGTAACTCACAGGCAATCACTGGTAGTATGCCAGCATAAATGTTAAGGCACAATTACACACCAATTAAAACAGCAATCTCCATTAATATGCCCACATATTATTATTATTATTATTATTATTATTATTTTTATTATTGGACATTAAAAAAATGTGCAATAAAATATCAGAAGTGCTCAGCAATATGCACATATTAACAGTAATATGTATTAATAAATGACCACTAACAGTAATGCTTGATGATTTGTCTGCAACAGCACACACTAGTAGTGTCCAATAATACGCCATGGTCAATAAGGTACATTAATGTGCCATGTAAATAAGTGTCCACTATTATCGCATTAGTAGTTTAATGCTCAAAAATATTTCTGCTGTAGTGGTAGTGCCTGGTAATTTTGTTTTAGTACCCCATTAGTGACCTGCCCAAGCTTCTCAAGGGGGTAATTTTGCATTTACGTTGATAGTCTTTTTTAACTGAGGTCTGATAAGATTACCTTGTAGACGACATTACTCGTTATACCTCCTGACGTCAACATGAAAAGATTTAGTTTTGACGTGGCACGCAAAAGGGCCATGTAAATTATTCATGAGCAAAACAGTCTCCACTTAGGTGAATTCCAACCACATTAAGGACCTTATTCAGAGTCGGTCGCAAGCGCCGATGCGCTCGTAACCGACTTGATGGTTAGGCCTGCGCACGCGCAGCAGCCGCACTGCGCGTGCGCAAGCCCAGGAGCGACAGAGAAACTCTGTCACTCTGGAGCTCCTTACCAAAGGGGCGGCTGTCGATGTTGATCGACAGCTGCCCCCGTTTGGTAGGCGAGCGGGGGGGTGGTTTCCAAAATGGAGGTGTTCCTTTACGAATGCCTACCGTTTTGTGGGTGGCCGCACTGACATCATCAGTGATGTCAGTGGGGAGCTTCCTGCTCCATCAGAGCAGAAAGCTCCCTGGGGCTTACGAGTGCCCAGACCCAACCTTAGGGTCTGGTCGTAAGCCCCGATGGTCGCGATGGTGATCACCATCGCGACCATCAACCTGGTCGGTCGTTAAGCTGTGGGTGGTAACACAGCTTAACGATCGACAAGGAGACGGCCGTTCAGGGTGCAAGCGGCTGCCCTGATTCAGAGCGACCACTTGCAACTAACAACCGCCTCTGAATGCGGTCCTAAGTGTCTGTCCCTGTACTTTATTTATTGTCTTGCCAAAGCAGACTCTTACCGGGGACTGGAATCATTTGAAACTAAAGAATCGTTTTTTATATAAATTAATAGGAATGGTAGAATAAGGGAAAAGCATTAATTTTGTATCAGTAAACAGGGCTTACATCAATTTTTCTGGAGAAGCCAGATAACACATATCAATCTCTACAAGGTATAAAACAAAGTCCATCATTGTGATATATCTTTAATGGTTTAGGCAGTGTAAGCTAAGATTCCAGCTGTGGCTTCCTGAAAGTGCACTCTGACATGACTTGCCATTAAGGCTTTCAAAAAGGTTTCTGCTTTGAGCCAATTAAAAGCTGACAGCATGCATCTGCTGTCAGGCCTAGGCACTGTAGGGCAGTGGTACAACAAGCTCCCAATAGCCAAAAAGTAGAGGTAGGAAGAAAACTAAAATTATATGTAAAGTTTAATTTTAACACTGAAACTCTCAAGCTCTCAAGGCACACATTATGCCGTGTGTCATAATGCGAACACAGGCAGACCGTATGCAGCATGAGGGTGGCAAGATGGGCACCAATGCTATAAATTGCACTGACAAGGTTAGTTATACAGTGGTCATCTCATGCATTTCCCATGTGCATATCTTACTTTGGGCTAGTGATAATCTGTATTTATCAATTTGACAAATGGTGATCAGCAAACAGAGGTGCAAAACGGATGATTGATGATGGTTCACACTAGTGTTTTAAGATAAGATTTACACAATACAGTATGATTTTCTGTTTATTATTTATGTTCCATTATGCATTGTCTGGTAACACTCATGTGCATGTACCCTGACAAGTATCCCTGCCTACCCCTCAAACAGCAGCTGTGCATTTAGAATGTATGCTGCTCTAGACAAACGTAAGTAATGACAACTTCTGAGTGCTGTCACATAGGTTGCAGAATGTTGGTAACAAATGTAGTATATGTTCTGTGCACTTCCCAACTATTTCAATCAATATGGACCTGTGTTTAAGCCACATTAGCATTTCATTTCTCTACATTAGTATTTTGCAGCTATACATTTACACACTAGATGGATATGACAGATACAAAGAATTCATACTTAAAGTGCTTTGAAAGCCACGGCCACCCCTGTACAGCAAGTCCTTTATTCTTACCTCATGTAGAGCTGGTCAGCATCTTCTCTTTTTGGTAATGTGCAGCAGGGCTGTTACATCATAGATCAGCATCGCACACACTACCCATTATTCACATGGAGGAGAAGCAGCCGCTACCTTCACAAATAAAATACTGCCTGCTGTTGTCCCTCCACGTCTGCAGCTGGCGCTCAGTGTGGGGGTGATAAAATAGAATGTATAAACATAACGCTGAATAAAACCACTCTAAACTCTAAATATTGCGATTTTGGACTGTCAGTAGTACAGTAAATAATACTGTAGATGACGCGCAAAGCAAACCATTGATAGCTAAGGCTGCAAAAATGCATCAGAAAGAGTGTGTATGTTTAGATACTTTTTTGCTGACTAACAAAAGGGATTTTGGTACTTTTTGGCAATATTGGTGGGTCCTCCAAACCTATTACACAGGTCAAAAGTCTCCTATGTTTAAACTATACTATAGGATACACCAGCACCTGACAGGTATTATGACTTTTATTTACCATCATTTGTGCTATTGGGATAAGAGTGTATTATTCTGCGACCATTTGACGGATACTGAATTCTTAGATTCCAGACTATACACAACACCAGAGTGAGCCTTAAATACCCGCCCTACTCTCCTTAATGATCTGTACCTGCGGCATCATTGGCCATTATAACCAACACAGCCCAACACTACTGCACTGCCCTGAGTGCCGGAATGTGACCCTACAGCCAGTATAGCCGCTGCACTGCTGCCCAGTACATCTTTTGGACACTCCAGTGTCAAAGTCAAATACCAAAACTGAATGAAGCACAACAATAAACAACTTTCTGTACGTTTAAATCATATTGTATATTTTCCATATACTTAAATATTGCTTTTCAATATCACACATTGTTATATATTAGTGTTTATATTCTTTATAAATGTTGCACAATTTCCAATACAACAGTTTTGTGATCACTTAGTTTATTCAACCTTGCTTGTAGCGAGCCCAGTCCATGGATCCCTGGGGAGCTGGGGACCCCCCCAATAAAGCAATCTCCCTCTCCAGGGCACCCCAGGCCCAGGCTGATAGCCCGGGGCTATCCCCAGCACCCCATGGTGGTGGGTGCCGGGTTGATTGTGTAGTGTGGTGCATTTGTTGATTGTAAAAATATTGTCTTTTGCTGTGGAACTGCAGGACCCAGAAAGCCTCCCCCACATGCTGGTACTTGGAGAACCACAAGTACCAGCATACAGAGAATTACAGGCCCGCTGATACCTGTAGTTCCACAGCAAAATAAATATAAAAATAAACACAAGGCACACACACTGTTGAATGTAAAATTTGCACACACTATCTCACATACTCACCTATGTATCCCTGAAGCCAATCACATCCTCTTGTCCAAGTAGATGATCCATAGGGTACCTCAAATAAAACAATCCATACTCACCTCCTCCTATGCGTGGATCAGGTTATCTTCGTTCCTTGTAGCATTCCTGGGCTTGGCAAGAAAACAAAAAATGCGAATACCCGGACCAACGGACATTAGTACTGTCCTCTAAGAATAGTACTATCTGAATGATGACTTTGCAGCAGGATTTCACAATAGAAATCCTGGTGCAGAGCACTTGTTGGCTGAGAGAAACAAGCCTTCTGCCTCTCAGCCAGTGAGCCATTCTCACCATTGACTTTAATAAGGATACCCGCAAAAGTAACTTAAGGTTACTTTCGTGCTCATTTCAAAAATGACACCTCAGCAACATTTTTGAAATTCAAATATGGCCGCAGCAAGCCAATAATTGCCCCGCCCCCTCAGCTGGCTTATATACGCCAGTACGAGGCAACGGCATGGCAATCCATCGGTGGAGAGGCAGCAGTGAAGAGCTGCCGAAGAAAGAAGATGCTCGGAAAGTCCTGGATGGGCAGCGCCCTCCAGGTGAAAAAGCAGTGGAAGTCCTAGGGGAGATGGCAGCCATGTAAAAAAGCTTAAATCCTGCTGACCCCAGGTGAAGCTGCAGGAAAATAAATTATTAAAACAATCAGTGTTCTTGTTTTATGTTAATATTTCTTTTACAGAGGTACTATAGGTACCAGCGGGCCTTTAATTACTCGCTTGCTTGTACTTGTGGTTCTCTAACTACCAGCATGCGGGGAGGTTTGCTGGGGTCTGTAGTCCTACTGCAAGACAATATTTTAACTTTAATATGCACCACACTACACTATCAACCCAGCACCCACTGGCCAGGGGTGCCTGGGATAGCCCTGGGCTATCAGTCCAGGCCTGGGGTGCCTTGGAGAGGGCTACCTAACGGCCAGGGGTGATGCTTTATCTGGGGATCCAGTGAATGGGCTCCCCTGGCTGTGTCACAACCCCTTACTTGAAAATTTTTTGTGCTGGCTCTGGTTAATGCAGGGGGACCCTACACATTTTCCCCTTGTATTTCCAGAACCATGACCAGCTCAGAGACCAGTACTGGTTGCGCTTAATACAGGGACCCTAACTATGTTGTTAGTCCCCTGTACTTTGGCAACCAGGATTGGTTCTGAATAACCTGGTGCTGGTTGTGCTTCATACAGGGGACCCTACACAATTTGTCTCCTGTATTTAGCAAAACCAGTACTAGGGCTGGTTGTTCCTTTGGGGGGGACAAGTTTTTTTTTTAAATATACTTTTATTCATTTTTTTACCATGCATGGATGGATCTCACTGATCCATCTGAGCATCTGTGTCTTATTGATTTCTTTTCAGATGCAAGCCACAAAGATCATACTGATCCATGTGTGCATCTTTGAATCATTTATTTTACACAAATGCCTGCATCACAGATTTCACTGATCTGTGTATGCAGTTTGTTATCTCTAGATCTTGCACGATAGTTCCTAAGTCAAAATGTGCAGTTTAAGCACCATATTGTGTCCTGGAATGCCGGGGAGTGTTCATGGGAAATCGTTCTTTGTGTAGGGGTCTTAAAATGCTGTTCAGGGCTGGGACTATCAGTGCCAGTGAGCCTTTCTGTCCCCCTGCTGCTGAACCTGTGCACTGCCGTGGTGCATCCACTTCTCTGCACCCCCACTGCCTGCCCCTGTGCACTGCACCACTGCTGCCACTGCCCCGCAGGCCTGCAGCCTGCCCCTTCAGCTGTCTCTCTCTCTGCAACCCCAAAACACCTACTGTGTGCTGTCCCCTCCACCATTAGTGCTAGTGAACCATTTTGTTGCCATTCTCCCCTGCAGGTGGCCCAGTTTGCTGCTCCTGTCCCTGATGGTTAATAAATTATAAAATAAAGTATTGAAATTCCATAGAAAAAAAACCTTAAGGTTTCACATGTCCCATTAAGGCTTCTTAGACATGATATGATATTTTCCAAAAAACTATTGAATTTCTGCTACTCAAACTTAAACTTAAAAAAGCAATTAAATTCCAATCATTAAGGCTGATGTCATAATGGAAGTGTTCCTTGCACAATACAGCTATGGTATGCCATCACACCCTGTAGTTAACTGCAGATTCAGAATTCTCACAGAGTTAGATTACAGTCACTCACAAAATGGTGGAGCTGCTAATTCACAGAATTGTGTGCTCATTGGAATACACACATGCAGTCTATGCAACTGCGGCCCTTTTGTCAAGGTAATACTTACAACATTAATTAGAACCTAATTAATGTTGCATGTATTACCTTGACAAAAGGGTGACTTAGCCCTGAAATGTTGGACATAATATATTGTATTTGTTCAAGACCCTCAGTGCCGCCGTACTTTCTTTTTTGTGGTGGTAGCGGGGTCCAGGACAGGGAGGGAGGAAGCCAGCATTTGCTGTGGCCAGGACCTGGGGGGAGGTAGCAGGCATTAGCGGTGGCCAAGATCCAGTGGAGAAAGCTGGCAATGGTAGCGGTGTGGCCGTTTGTGGCAAAAACAGGGTGTGTAGCAGGCAGTAGGACCCGGGAGAGATAGCTGGCATCAGCAGCAGATGCAGGCTCGTGAAGCCTCCATCTGTGTGTAAGAAATATTTGACATGAGTTAAAAAAATAAAAACAGTGGTGTGCCCCCCCAAAGAGCAACCAGCACCGGGCTTTTAGTGACTCAGAGCTGGTTTTGCAAAATACGGAGTACAAATGATATAGGGATCCCCTGTATTATGCACAACCAGCACCAGGCTAATCAGAACCAGTCCTGGTTGCCAATATATTGGGGACAAACAACGTAGAGGTCCCCCATATTAAGCGCAACCAACACTGGGCTCTAAGCCGGTCCTGGTTCTGGAAATACAGTGGAAAAAATGCATAGGGTCCACCTGTATTTTCCAGAACTAGCATCAGACTTTTCTAGCGGGGGGGCTGATGCCACAGCCAGGGTAGCCATGCACTGAGCCCCCAAGCCAAAACAAGCTAGTCAGCCCGGGGAGGAGATCTGGGGACCCCACCTCTCAAGAGCACCCAAAGGCTGATCCCCAGCACCTCTGGGCAGTGGGTGCCAGGTTCATTGTGAAATGTGGTGTAAAAAATAGATGTTAAATATTGTCTTTTGCTGTTGAACTACAGTTCACAGAAAGCCTCCCCTCCCTCGCATGCAAGTACTTGTAGAACCACAAGTACCAGGATGTGGTGCATTACGAGCCTGCTGGTACCTGTAGTTCTACAGCAAAATAAATATTAAAATAAACACAGGACACATACACTGTACAAAGTAAAAGTTTATTAAACATACATGCACTCACACATGTACACCCACATGTACACATAGTCGCCTATGTATTCCTGTAGCCATTGGTCCCATTCTCCATGTAGATAACCATAAAGTACCTGAAAAAAAAATCATACTCACCTTCTATGAGTGGATCGGTCCTCTTCGGTGCCAAGAGTAGGCAATCTTTGGGCTTGGCAAAACAAAATAATTAACAGCGCAAACCCATGGACATTAGTACTGTCCTACAATTACACTGCTACACGAATGAGAGCTTAGCAGTGGGATTTCACTATGGAAACCCCGCTGCTAAATGCGCATTGGCTGAGAGAGGCGAGCCTTCCGCCTCTCAGCCAATGAATGGTTCTCACCCTTGACTTCAAAGGTGAGACCCACGTGTGTCCATTTAAAAAATGGACACAGTGAGATTTTTTAAATTCAAAGATGGCCACCGCGAGCCAATCATGGCTAGATGCGTCATTGCCCCGCCCCCTCGGCTGGCTTATATAAAGCCAGCGCGAGGCACCGTCAGGACAGTCCATCGGCCTGGTGGCAGCAGTGAAGAGCTGCCGAAGAGAGAAAATGCCGGGGAAGTCTTGGATGGGTGGCAACCTCCAGGTGGAGTTGCCATGGATGTCCTTGGGCAGGACATGTGTGTATTCCAATGAGCACACAATTCTGTGAATTAGCAGCTCCACTATTTTGTGAGTGACAGCAATCTCAATCTGTGAGAGTGCTGAATCTGCAGTTAACCACATGGTGTCATGACATACCATATCTGTATTACGCAAGGAACACATCCATAAAGGCATCAGCGTTTATGATTGGAATTTCATTGCTTTTTGAAGTTTGAGTGGCAGAAATTCAATAGGTTTTGAGAAATATCAGATCATGCCTAAGAAGCCTTAACCAGTCATGTGAAACCTTAAGGATTTTTGTCTATGGAATATATATATATATATACAGTATATATATATATATATATATATATATATATTCCAAGGTGTGGCACTTTCCTAAAAAAATTACACTCACAACAAATAGCTTAATCAACGTTTCAGTACTTTGAGTACTATCTTCAGAATACAAATATAAAACAAACACATCCTACCTTAAATACTATCCATCTCAGAGTGAAGCCACACTGGGACTGAGACCAACTGCCCGCCAAGTGTCGACTGCAAATGATGTAATCGCAAGACGCAGGCCTGTGACACAGACCATCACTAAGACAACAAGTATACAAATAACCATCGCTGGAATGGATACCTAGTAACAAAGCATATCAATACAATAACACTGAATTACTTATAAATAAATAATAAAATCCAGAAAGCACATAATGCACAACATGACACAGCATATTCACAAAGCTGAAAACACGTTACCCAAGAAAATAGATTTATAATAAATTAGAATGAATTAAAAGCAAGATAAACTGACACATTCATTAAGCCCCCTAGGTGCTATTACATTCATGCGGTGAATCCATCTGGCATCACAAACTTATAATGATCTCCTCCTCTTACAGGTGGTTGTACATGATTGATCATGCGCTAAGGCAGACTAGCCAAGCGATGATTGAATTCAGCAAAATGGCGAGCAACAGGTTTAAGCTTTCAATTAATTCTATGTGCAATTGCGTGAATTTATATTAACTAAATATTTCTTTGTTTGACAGTTCATTTTACTTGCAACTTGCCGGTTGCGCCATGGGTTCTTCCACAGCACCAACATATGCTAATAGCTAAATATTTGATATTAAAAATGACATTTTCTTTAATTATTCATCTATTTCCTCTAAAATCTTGTTCTATACGAGATTTATAGATGATGTATTCTTGATTTGGGATGACAGTGATTCCTCTCTTATTGATATGCTTAATCTTCACAATGAGACAGACTGTCCTATAAATTTACTGTCAGGAGAGTATTGACTTCCTTGATGTTCTAATCACTAAAACTGATGGTTTGATCTCTACATCTGTTTTTATTAAAACTACTGATCGCATTACCTTGCTGCATAGCAGTAGTTGTCACCCTAAGAGCTTAAAGTTTGGGCTACCACAGTCCTAAATGTTGAGGATTATGTGTATTAACACTAATATATTATCAGCTAGTGCACAAATCGATGCCTTGCTGCACATGGGTATTTTTGATCTAACCTTCTTAAGACCAAGAATAGAGTGTTAGCTATTGATCGCTCTGAATTATTGAAGAAGAAAATTAACTGTGAATAGAAAAAAAAGTTTTACCCTGGGTAAATCGCTTTACTAACTTGTCATCTGATATTAATGATATAGCTAAGAAACACTGGCCGATTATTAAATCAGACAATTCACTACCTTTGTCTGATTTTGAGATCATGCCCTGTTACTCTAGAGGTTGGAATTTACTGGATTTTCTCGTTAAAGCTGACATCAGTCTTAAAAAACCCATTAAGCATTTTTTATCTACTAAAAAACAGGTTGCTTTAAAATGAAATGCTCATATGTTACCTGTCGATATTTTATCCCTGGGAATGTGTTTAATCACCCTCATTCTGGGAAGAAGTATGAGATTCTTTACCACCTAACTTGTAATAGTACATATATTGTATACCAGATTATATGTCCCTGCGGATTATTTTATATCAGGAAAACTCAAAATTTTATGGCAATCAAATGGTGATGCATCGCTCTAGTATAAGAGCAGCATTATTGAGTAGTACCAGTGAGCAAGCTCTTGCTCACCATTTTGCTGAATTCAATCATATTTTGCTAGTCTACGTTATTGCATAGTCAATCATGTACCCCCACCTGTAAGAGGGGCAATTGTAATTGCTTGTTATTACAGTGTGAGGCCAGATGGATTCACCGCATGAATGTAATAGCACCTAGGGGGCTTAATGAATGTGTCAGCTTATCTTGCTTTTAATTACTTCTAATTTATACTAAATCTATTTTCTGGGGTAAAATATGTTTGTGAAACTGCTGTGTCATATTGTGCATTATGTGCTTTCTGGATTATATTATTTATTTATATGTAATTCAGTGTTATTGTATTGATATGCTTTGTTACTATGTATCCATTCCAACGCTGGTTATTTGTATACTTGTTGTCTTTGTGATGGTCTGTGTCACATGTCTGCATCTTTGGATGTGATGACATCATTTGCAGTCAACGTTGGGCAGGCAGTTAGTCCCGGTCCCGGTGTGGCTTCACTCTGAGATGGATAGTATTTAAGGTAGGATGTGTTTGTATCCTGAAGATAGTACTTAAAGTACTGAAATATTGATAAAGCTATTTGCTGTGAGTGTGACTTTTAAGAGAGAGCCACACCTTGGAATATATATGCTGGTATTTGTGAAGGCACCTCTGCAAGTTGTTGTGTTACTCAGGAGTGCCGGACCTTTTAACTGTTATATATATATATATATATATATATATTAGGGGTGTGCACCAGCCACTTTTCGTGTTTTGTGTTTTGGTTTTGGATCTGGATCTTTCTTCATGTTTTGGATCTGGATTGGTTTTGCCAAAACCACCCTTCCGTGTTTTGGGTTCTGGGTTTTGTGTTTTGGATCTGTATTTTTTTTTAAAAAAAGCATAAAAACAGCTAAAATCACAGAATTTGTAGGTTTTTCTGCTCCTATGCTATTATTAACCTCAATAACCTTAATTTCCACTCATTTCCAGTCTATTCTGAACACCTCACACCTCACAATAGTGTTTTTATGTCCAAAAGGTTGCACCGAGGTAGCTGGATGACTATACTAAGCGACACGAGTGGGCGGCACAAACACGTGACCCATCTAGGAGTGACACTGCAGTGGCAGACAGGATGGCAGTTAGAAAAATTAGGCCCCAAACTGTACATAATGCAAAGAAAAAAAAGAGGTGCAAGATGGAATTGTCCTTGGGCCCTCCCACCCACCCTTATGTTGTATAAACAGGACATGCACACTTTAACAAATCAATCATTTCAGCGCCAGGGTCTGCCACACAACTGTGGCTGAAATGATTGGTTCGTTTGGGCCCCCACAAAACAAGCTGGCAATTAATGTGTCCCTGCACAAACTGGCTCTACGGAGGCAAGATGTCATCCTCATCCTCCTCATCCACCGATTCCTCACCCTCTTCAGTGTGTACATCCTCATCCTCACAAAGTATTAACTCGTCCCCACTTGAATCCACCACCACAGGTCCCTCTGTACCTTCTGGAGGCTGGTCTCCCTGGAAGAGCTGATAATTCATTTTGATGAACATCATCTTCTCCACATTCTGTGGAAGCAACCTCCTATGCCTTTCGCTGACAAGGTTCCCGGCTGCACTAAACACTCTTTCGGAGTACACACTGGAGGGGGGGCAACTCAGGTAAAATAGAGCCCGTTTGTACAGGGGCCTCCAAATTGCCTCTTTTTCCTGCCAGTACAGGTACGTACTGTCTGACATGCCTACTTGGATGCTGTCACCGATGTAATCCTCCACCATTCTGTCAATGGTGACAGTATCATATGCAGTGACAGTAGACATGTCAGAAATTGTTGCCAGGTCCTTCAGTCCGGACCAGATGTCCAAACTTGGTCCTGCCTGCCCTGCATCACCGCCAGCGGGTTGCTTAGGATACCTAAGTTTTTTCCTGGCAGCCCCAGTTGCGGGAGAAAATGAAGAAGGAGCCGTTGACGTGTCACGTTCCGCTTCAGCTGACAGTGTGTTCACCAGCAGGTCTTTGCACCTCTGCAGGCTTGTGTCGGCCGGAAAGAGAGACAACACATAGGCTTTAAACCTAGGATCGAGCACGGTGGCCAAAATGTAGTGGTCTGATTTCAACAGATTGACCACCCTGGAATCCTGGCAAAGCGAATGAAGGGCTTCATCCACAAGTCCCACATGCCGAGCGGAATCGCTCCGTCTTAGCTCCTCCTTCACTTTCTCCAGCTGCTTCTGCAAAAGCCTGATGAGGGGAATGACCTGACTCAAGCTGGCAGTGTCTGAACTGACTTCACATGTGGCAAGCTCCTCCATCCTCTGAAGCATATAGAGGGTTGAGTTCCACCGCATCACAACCTCTTGCTTCAGGTGATGGCGGGGCAGGTTCAAGAGTGTTTGCTGGAGCTCCAGTCTTCGGCACGCAGTCGCTGAATGGCGAAAGTGGCCAGAAATTTTTTGGGCCACCCAAAGCGTCTCCTGCACGCCCCTGTCGCTTTTCAGAAAATTCTGCACCACCAAGTTTATTGTGTGAGCAAAACATGGGACGTGCTGGAATTTGCCCAGATGTAATGCCCGCATAATATTGGTGGCGTTGTCAAATATCACAAATCCCCAGGAGAGTCTAAGTGGAGTAAGCCACTGGGCGATGATTTCCCTCAGTTTCTCTAAGAGGTTGTCGGCGGTGTGCCTCTTACTGAAACCGGTTATACACAGCGTAGCCTGCCTTGTAACGAGCTGGCGTTTCTGAGATGCTGCTACTGGTGACGCTGCTGCTGTTGCTGCATAAGGTGATACATCTACCCAGTGGGCTGTCACAGTCATATAGTCCTTAGTCTGCCCTGTTCCACTTGTCCACATGTCCGTGGTTAAGTGGACATTGTGTACAACGGCATTTTTCAGGACACTGAGGACACTTTTTCTGACGTTTCTGTACAGTCTCGGTATCGCCTGCCTAGTGAAGTGGAATCTAGACGGGATTTGGAACCGGGGACACACTACCTCCATCAATTGTCTAAATCCCACTGCACTAATGGCGGATACCGGACGCACGTCTAACACCAACATAGCAGTCAAGGCCTCAGTTATACGTTTTGCTTCATGATGACTGCTGTCGTACTTCATCCTCCTCGCTAAGGACTGTTGGAGGGTCAATTGTTTAGTAAAAGTAGTGGTGTTCCTACTTCCTCTTTGGGATGATGAACGACTCCCAGCAGCAGCAACAGCAGCAGCGGCAGCAGTAGGCATAGCAATGCAGGATCCTCCGGAGGAATCCCGGATAGGAGAGTCAGTCATGCCAGTGACATGGCCTGCAGGACTACTTCCGATCCTGACTAAGGAGGAAATTGACGAGGAGGGAGTTGATGGTGTGGTTTGCAGGCGCTTGGATACAACAGGACAACGGGATTTAGGTGTCCCTGGACTGCTTACGGTCTTAGCCAAAGTTTCTGAACTTGACAGTAACTTTTTATGAACGCGCTGCAGGTGCCGTATAAGGGAGGATGTTCCTAGGTGGTTGACGTCCCTACCCCTACTTATTTCACCTTTACATATGGTACATATGGCAAGACAGTTGTTGTCCGGATTTGGATAGAAATATTGCCAGACCAAAGAGGTGGAATGTTTGGTCTTCTGCCCAGGCATGACCGTGATGGGCTTTTTCATCCCACGGACAACAACTGTCTCCCCCGGAGCCTGATTTAAACAAACAACATCACCATCAGAATCCTCCTCGCCAACTTCCTCCTCAGCGCCAGCTACACCAGTATCCTCATCCTGTTGTACTTCATCAGTGACATCTTCAATTTGCATATCAGCAAGTGGACTGTGGGTGCTCCTTTCAGCACTTGCAGGGGGCGTGCAAATGGTGGAAAGAGCCACCTCTTCCCGTCCAGTGCTGGGAAGGTCAGGCATCGCAACCACCACCACACTTGGACTCTCCTTGGGGATTTGTGATATCTTCTTAGAAAGCACAGTTCTTCGCTGTGCTTTTGCCAGCTTAACTCTTTTGATTTTTTTAGTGGGAGGAGGGCTTCCATCGTCATGTGAAGCTGAACCACTAGTCATGAACATACTAGGGATCGACCTTAGCCGTTCCTTGCCACTCCGTGTCGTAAATGGCATATTGGCAAGTTTACGTTTCTCTTCAGCTGATTTAAATGTCTTTTTCAAGGTCATTTTCCTGAACTTTGCCATTTGGGATTGTATGTGCCCTCTACTATGACATTGGGCATCGGCCTTGGCAGACGACATTGATGGCATGTTATCGTCTATGTCATGACTAGTGGCAGCAGCTTCAGCACTAGGAGGAAGTGGTTCTTGATCTTTCTCTATTTTATTTTTATCGGAGAAAGTTTGGTCCTCCATTTATGTTATATCGATTTGATATATACGTGCGGCTAAACACAGAAAATAATTTTTTTTTTGGTTTGGACTGGAGTGTACTTTTGGGGGTTACAGCACCCTTAATGGTCAAGCCAGCTGGCCCTTTACTTATGACACAGGCGCACGCTTGGCACTACTGTGTTGATGCACGTGCGGCTACTGCGCACACAATTCACAAACACAGAAAATATTTTTTTTTTGGTTTGGACTGGAGTGTACTTTCAGGGGTTACAGCACCCTTTAACAGTCAAGCCAGCCGGCCCTTTACTTATGACACAGGCGCACGCTTGGCACTACTTTGTTGATGCACGTGCGGCTACTGCGCACACAATTCACAAACACAGCAAATAATTTTTTTTTTGGTTTGGACTGGAGTGTACTTTCGGGGGTTACAGCACCCTTTAACAGTCAAGCCAGCCGGCCCTTTACTTATGACACAGGCGCACGCTTGGCACTACTTTGTTGATGCACGTGCGGCTACTGCGCACACAATTCACAAACACAGAAAATAATTTTTTTTTTGGTTTGGACTGGAGTGTACTTTCGGGGGTTACAGCACCCTTAACGGTCAAGCCAGCCGGCCCTTTACTTATGACACAGGCGCACGCTTGGCACTATCAAGCCAGCCGGCCCTTTACTTATGACACAGGCGCACGCTTGGCACTACTTTGTTGATGCACGTGCGGCTACTGCGCACACAATTCACAAACACAGAAAATAATTATTTTTTGGTTTGGACTGGAGTGTACTTTGGGGGTTACAGCACCCTTTAACGGTCAAGCCTGCCGGCCCTTTACTTATGACACAGGCGCACGCTTGGCACTACTTTGTTGATGCACGTGCGGCTACTGCGCACACAATTCACAAACACAGAAAATAATTATTTTTTTGGTTTGGACTGGAGTGTACTTTCGGGGGTTACAGCACCCTTAACGGTCAAGCCAGCCGGCCCTTTACTTATGACACAGGCGCACGCTTGGCACTACTTTGTTGATGCACGTGCGGCTACTGCGCACACAATTCACAAAAACAGAAAATAACTTTTTTTTGGTTTGGACTGGAGTGTACTTTGGGGGTTACAGCACCCTTTAACGGTCAAGCCAGCCGGCCCTTTACTTATGACACAGGCGCACACTTGGCACTACTTTGTTGATGCACGTGCGGCTACTGCGCACACAATTCACAAACACAGAAAATATTTTTTTTTTGGTTTGGACTGGAGTGTACTTTCGGGGGTTACAGCACCCTTTAACGGTCAAGACAGGCAGCCCTTTACTTATGACACAGGCGCACGCTTGGCACTACTTTGTTGATGCACGTGCGGCTACTGCGCACACAATTCACAAACACAGAAAATATTTTTTTTTTGGTTTGGACTGGAGTGTACTTTGGGGGTTACAGCACCCTTTAACGGTCAAGCAAGCCGGCCCTTTACTTATGACACTGTCGCACGCTTGGCACTACTTTGTTGATGCACGTGCGGCTACTGCGCACACAATTCACAAACACAGAAAATAATTTTTTTTTTGGTTTGGACTGGAGAGTACTTTCGGGGGTTACAGCACCCTTAATGGTCAAGCCAGCCGGCCCTTTACTTATGACACAGGCGCACGCTTGGCACTACTTTGTTGATGCACGTGCGGCTACTGCGCACACAATTCACAAACACAGAAAATAATTTTTTTTTTGGTTAGGACTGGAGTGTACTTTCGGGGGTTACAGCACCCTTTAATAGTCATGCCAGTCGGCCCTTTACTTATGACACAGGCGCACGCTTGGCACTACTTTGTTGATGCACGTGCGGCTACTGCGCACACAATTCACAAACACAGAAAATAATTTTTTTTGGGGTTTGGACTGGAGTGTACTTTGGGGGTTACAGCACCCTTTAACGGTCAAGCCAGCCGGCCCTTTACTTATGACACAGGCGCACGCTTGGCACTACTTTGTTGATGCACGTGCGGCTACTGCGCAGACAATTCACAAACACAGAAAATATATTAATGTTTTAGCACTTGGGGGGAGCACCCCTGATGGACAGAGCACCCCCTGGACAACACTACAGCACCCCTTTAGGACTGGGACACTGCACAGGACTTTGGAGTGGACACAGCCCCTATGGAGAACTGACTGCACAACACAGTCCAGCCAGCCCCTATGGACTTTGAAGTAGTGGACACAGCCCCTATTAACAACAGCAGCACAGCACAACACAGCCAGCCCCTATGGACTTTGAAGTAGTGGACAACAGCAGCACTACACTACACTACACTACACAGCCCTAACTTCCACCCTCCCTCTTCACTGTCCACAGCCGAGTGAGAAAATGGCGCCGACGCGGGTACCTTATATAGCATCCAAAACCCGCGAGACTCGGAAGGCGGGATGATGACGTTTTGCCTTGATTTCAGATCCGAGTCAGGCGGGAAAAGTCGAGCCTGACTCGGATCGGACTCGGATCGGGGGGGCTCGGGGGGGTTCGGATTTCAGAAATCCGAACCCGCTCACCCCTAATATATATATATACACAAGGGCAGAACTATGGGAGACAATGGAGGTGCCTGCCGCCGGGCTCCAGCTCTGAAGGGGCACCTACTCCATTGACCACAGCATATTCACCACACTTAGGGCTGTAACTATGTACCCGGAGTGTACTGTCACGGCCGTCCAATACATGACATCCCTTCCCGTAACCTGAGAAGCCACCATATACTAGTGGAGAACTCCACTTCAGACCATCAGCTGCTGCCTTCCTCTATCTATAGCCTGTCTGCATTCGAATTGCTACATTACAGTGTAAGCGGCTGTGACGAGGGGGCACCACATTATAACCTGCCTCCGGGCATCTGGGATCAATTTACACCACTATATATATATATATATATATATATCAGAATTAACAATAAACACTTAGAGGGCGCACCAAGCACATAAAACTCTTTCGCTGAAGACAAGAGCGTAAACACTATATTGTAGCGATGGGAGGAAGATCCAATCAGGAATGTCAATTGCTGGACACTGATGAATCTGTTCCTTTCTTTGAGAAACCTTCTGTGGTTTTTTTCTCAATAATAGTTCTAAAAAAGACTCTCTCACCAAAGAACACCCAGAAAATTTGGCCAATAAGGGCTTACATTAGAAACAATCCAAAAATTATTTAGTTTTCAGAAATTTTTATTAAAATTCACTAGTCATATGACAAATTTTAAAAATATTACTTCATTACTAAAAAATGCTTACATCAGTAATGATCCAATGCCACAGTTTGGGAGAAATAAGTATCCTGCTTCTACCCACACAGGGGATAGATCTTTTATAGCAGGTTCCTCCCTTTGGGCAATCAGATTCCACGATCCACGTGACTTTCTCAAAAAGCTATATATCTTTTTGAGAAAGCCACGTGGATCGTTATGAAACGCGTTAATGACCTCCACACTACACGGTACTAGCCAAGCAGGCGCTATCTACACTCTGACGGCTAATAGACCAGCACCTCAATTGGAATCATTCTGCTCTCACCCGGCCACGTCTTAATTACCAGCATTAGAGGAACTGCGCCCTGCAGACTCCGAGGATGCTCGGATGGAGGGTCTGAGCGGCTACAGACCACAGAAGCCTGAGTAGGCACACAGCATTTGCCGCTTATGTATACGATTATCTTGTTTCACTGTGACCCCGATTTGGAACTGGCACACTATAACAAGCGGTACATTGTGGATGAAACATTTGCCTACAGGCTGGAATTTATCTTGGGAATACTAGAAATTCTGCATCAAGTCTGTGTTATTATATCATCCTCTCAGTAACTATCTAATAAGCTCTACATATACAGATCCAATATCATGGGCTTACTGTATGCCTTTCATCAAAATTGATTTTTTTATTGCATGATTCCAACACACAGTGCTGACTGTTAATTGCAACAGAATATCCTTTTCATTACAACAAAATGTTATTTTAGTTTTAAGTTGCTTGCGTTTTGCAACACTACTAATAGTTTATATTGATATACTGATTTGCTATATGCTCGCATTGCATCCATTTTTTGTTAGATTTTTTACAATTGTGGCCACAATTTATACTTATCTGTTATAATGTATGTGTTTTACCTTGTAATAGTTCTGTATTTATTCATGATTGACATTGTGGAATAGTATTTATGTATGTTTCTATTAAATTTATAATTATAGCTCATGAGATTATCACCATTGTGTCCTAAGCATAGAAATTGGCATCCTGTCACTTTTAGATATTCAGCACAGTTCATACATAATTTACAGCATCCTTCATTCATAAACCCTCACAGGAGGTTTAATAGATCTGCTGCAGCATATTTTGAAATTGACGGGATCTTTTAGACTGTCCTATTAGAAGCGCCTTGGATATTGTTATCTCTACTGTGAATTAGCAGCCTTAATGGGACATGTGAAGGTTTTTTTGTCTATGGAATTTCATTGCTTTTTTAAAATGTATTAACCATCAGGGTTTGAAGGAGCACACCAGGCCACCTGCAGGGGAAAAGAGCAAAAAAAGGTAGACTAGCATGGGTGAAGGAGGGGACAGCACATACTTGTTTTGGGGGTGTAGAGTGAGAGATGGGGTGTGCTGCAAGTGTGTGGGGCAGTGGCAGCAGTGGGAGTGCAGAGCAGTGGCAGCAGCTTAGCAGTGTACAGGGGCATCAGCGTGCGACAGAGTGGCTCACTAGTGCTGGGCATGCATCTGAGAAAATAAAATCAATAAGACACAGATGCATGAATTGTATCAGTGAGAACCATCCATCTCTGTTAAAAACTGAATACGTTTAAAATAAAAAAAGGATGTGATCCCCCCAAAAAGCACAACTAGCCTGAGCTTTTCACAGTCAGCCCTGGTTGTGAAAATACACGGGACAAATGACATAGGGGTCCCCTGTATTTAGCACTACCAGCACCGGGATTTTCAGAGCTAGTCCCGGTTGTCAAAATACAGGGGACAAATGATATAGGGGTTCCCTGTATTTAGCACAACCAGCACTGGGCTCAGCTGAGCTTGTCCTGGTTTTGGAAATACAGGGGACAAAAAGCATAGGGGTCCCCTGTATTTTCCATAACCAGCACCAGACCCTTTCTAGTGGGGAGATAATGACACAGCCAGGGGAACCATTTCACCAGGACCTCCGGCCAAAGTATTACTCCTGACCGCTAGTCATCCCAGGCCGGGGATCCCTGGGGACCCCTCAATAAAGGGGTCCCCTTCTCCAGGGCACCCCAGGCCTAGGCTGATAGCCTGGAGCTAGCCCTGGCAACCCTGGGTGGTGGGTTCCAGGTTGATGGTGTAAAGTGTAGTGTAAAAAATATTGTCCTTTGCAGGTGAACCACAGGTTCCAGCAAGCATCCCCCACACACTGGTACTTGAAGAACCACAAGTACCGGCATGCAGGACATTACAGACCCACTGGCACCTGTAGTCCATCTGTAAAGAAAATATTAAAATAAACACAATACACTTTAATATTTTAAAAGTTTATTTTACTGCATCTTCACCTTGTGCGGCGGCCAATTAGCACTTTTATGGGGCCTTCTGCCTCCTCAGGGCTTCCGTCGGCTTTGTCTGGTGGGCGCCAACCCATCAGGGCTTCCGTCGGCTTTGCCAGATGGGCGCCAACCCACCAGGGCTTCAGTCGGCGTTTCCTGGTGGGCGCCAACCAACCAGGGCTTCCGTCATCTTTGCCTAATGGGCGCCAACCCGCCAGAAATTCCGTCATCTTTGCCTGTCGGGCGCTGACCCAACCAGGGCTTCTGATGTCTTCACCTAGGGGGTGGCAGCCAATTAGCGCTGAGGTGTGATTGGCTCACGGCCGGCATCTTTGTATTTCAGAAATGGCGCTATGGCGCCATACATTAAATGGGCACCGCGCCGCCGTCAGGTCCCCCCGCTGCCGCTAATGCCTGCTTCGCTGCTGCTAAAGCCAGCATCTAAGCAGGGTCCCCGCTGTCGCTAACGCCCGCTACCTCCCCTAGGTCCCACCACCACGAACTCCCACAAAGGACAGCCGCCTTTGTACATGTAGGTGAAGCCACTGTACACTCCCTGCTGGAGGCCACCTACTGAGGCTGCTCGACAAGTTGAAGCTTCCAATCTATATAATGGGGCATTTGTGAGGTAATAGTTTAAAAACTGTAACTTTCTCAATTACCTGAACCCCAAAACCACCTACCCTGGAACAATAGCTACCTAAGTATTTATACCATTCCACAATCCGTCACTCCAATGGTAAGTGTAGTAACTGAGCCGGGTGCCGTCCACAGTCTTCCCCAATAAGAGACACGCTGCAAAATAAGGATCCACAGGCGGCACTCCGGACAAAATAATGCACACACAATCACATCACAAGTGTCTGAAAGCTATGTGATTGCTTGTGCATTATTTCGTCCGGAGTGCCGGGCCGTGGATCCTTATTTTGCAGCTCTCTCTCTCTCTCTCTCTCTCTCTCTCTCTCTCTCTCTCACTCTCGCTCTCTCTCTCTATTATATATATATATATATATATATATATTACAACCCAAATACTTAGCTCTCTTTTCTGTATGCTAGAAATACGTAATTGTTTTTTGCATCTTGTGTTTTTTAAATTAACCGCTTTCACCAACGCAACTTACACAACTGACACTCCCATTACACAACCATAAAATGGACTATCTCTCTTCCGACGCCTAGCACCTCCCTGTCACAGCCCAGGAACAACCAATACATTTTCATTATGGTTCTACATGTACTGTGACTCTATACAGACACAATTAGGATGCATGCTAGGTGCGACTTTGATGCAAGCGCAGTATGTTTGACATTGTCAGTGCATACATTTATGATCCAGGCCCTTTGACCCCTTTGAGTCCTATTGGGAGAAAAGTGCTGTACTGTATAAATAGCATTATGATTATTATATATTCTCATTATAATTTTATTTATAATGGGGCACAGTTCATATTTATTAAATAATAGGGGCCATAGGTGCAAGGGCCAGAACATAAGTTTGAGCAGCCCCTAGAGAACCGGGCCAAAGCAATGCTAAGAAGCGCGGGCAGGCATTGGACGGAAAGGAAGGCTTCCTATTTTCTTTTCTGGCATTTTGTAACGTTATGTACTTGATCATTTTTTCCATAGACTATTTTTAAATGTTTATAAA
This sequence comes from Taudactylus pleione, assembly GCA_031769625.1. NCBI lineage: Eukaryota > Metazoa > Chordata > Amphibia > Anura > Myobatrachidae > Taudactylus > Taudactylus pleione. The sequence continues at coordinate 29,209,027 of JAUIMM010000065.1, forward strand.
CACAAAAAATGGTACAACTGTGTCAAGTTTTAACTATCTGTCCCGAGAATTAAAATAGTCAATGACAAAACTATTGGTTGTACTTCCCCTTTAAACATGTTTCCAGTAATAATAATATCTTTTGCTTCTCAATAAACACAGGTTAAGCTATTTAGACTCTTTCAGGGCAGAAATGTAAGTGATGTCAAGTAGACTGTATTCAATCTATAGCCATGTCTTTGTAAGATCAATATTAATTAAAAATGCGACCAGAGGTCTTTAATCACACAGTGCTGCTGCACAATATACATGCTGAACTGAAGAAGTTCTGGAACTTGGAAAAGTTTAACACTGAAATAATATTTATTAAAAATCATCTTGGTAAAACAACAATGTTTAATTATTATTTAAATCATCTTGACAGAAAGATGAATTTATATGACTAATAGTAACCTATCACCATGAAGGAACACTTTTAGATTTATTAGCACAGCACAATCTCTATATCATGTACAGTAGGTAGTCCTGAATGCTTTACTTTTTTTCTATAATTCATCCAAATGATTTTCTCTAAAGCTTTTTCACATAAACAATTTTAAAACAGTGAGTTTTGTACCATAACCACATGATTAACACTAAGCTAATTATTTCTCCAGGGTGTCTTCTTATAATAACACATTTTCCTATCAGTCTTTTTGAAATGCTCTGCTGCTTGCACCAACTTAGAGGGGGAGATGTATAAAGCCATGGAGAAAGCTAAAGTGGAGTAGTTGCCCATAGCAACCAATCAATTTCTAACTCTCATATTAAAGACTTGCTAGGAGCTGATTGGTTACTTTGGGCAACTACCAGTGGTGTCATGAGAGGGGTGCGGGTTGCATCCAGGTGTCACCCTTGGAGTAGGTGACACCAAAATGCCGGCTCCTCTGCTGTGACAGGAGCAGAGTGCTGCAGTGTAACATTTTCCTGCAGCACCCGGCTCCTGTCATAGAAGAGGAGCCAACAGTGCAGACTGCCATCTCCGGGGGCAGCCCAACACCTCCGGTGATGCTGGGCTGCCTCGGAGTGATGTTATCGGGATCCCCTGTGAGGCCATGCCCTCTTTAATTAGGTAATGCCCACTTTTTCGACGGGTGCACCTCAAGCTCGCAAGGGGTATCCAGAGTGCGTACTGGCTCCCGTGAGGCCTCTGGCAACTACTACACCTTTTTCTCTCCAAAGCTTTATACATTTCCCCCAGCATCAGATTAAAACTCTATGGGGTGGCACAATACTGTACATTGGTTTGGGCTTTGTCAACCCCTGTTTTTTTTTTATTTATAAACACACATACAATACAAAAGGTTCAGCATAATTCAGGCTATGGTTTTGATTGGCTCCCTGAATAGTTAAAGCACAGTCATTGGTGCATTGTTGGTTCTAGCTTCTATCCTGCAAGAAGTTACCTACCCTGCTGCAAGTATTGCAGTAGTTTTCTGCCAGTTTTTGCAAGCCATTATTATGTTTCTACTTGTCCCTGCTTGTAGGAATCCCTGCCTTCACTCTGTCTTTGCCAGTCCTGCATCTGCTTGGTACAGTAATCTACCTTTTCTGTACATGGATTCTCTCCTGCTCCCACCTCAGTCCATTCCTTGTGCTGCCTAATGTCCACATTGACTCTTTGTACCTGAGTTACATCCTGGCGGCATTCTATTACCGGGTGAGGTTGCTTCACCCGGGAAAGGCGGCTGTTATAGGTGAACACCATTATTAGTCTGCAAGAGTTGTGTAGTAATCTATGCGTGTATAACTTTGACTTGTCTAAAGTAGTGAAAAAAGAGGGTAATTATATTAAACTCCAATAACGGAGACAGTGTATTAGTTAAGCATAAAGCAATTGTCTAACAATATAAACTCCCTACATTCCCTGACACCATTATTTTTACTACTCTGCAAACATGTGCGATCATGATGTCATAAAAGACTTTCGGGGCTGATTTACAATTAGGAACAATACAGCTGCTGGCTGCAAAATATCCAACAAGAACAAACATATTGTGCTTTATGGTGGGTTGTAAAATGAAGACTCTGTTGGGGGTGTGGCTTAGCCTAAAAAATACAGGTGCCCTGTATGCAAAATCAACATGGTGATTCTACAATGGGGCAAAATGACATCTACTGTAACTATAAATCAACGACTAATTGTTAGTCTTGTTTCTATGGGTGTGTTATATTTTCTACACATGCACTATTTCCACATGAGAATGTTGACATGGTCATACAGATGTATCCAGCTACATATTTGCCACCAATGCGGCTTGACGTGGCAGGCAGGCCACAAGACGCACGCCTGGGAATGCATGGTGTGAACACTGCCATTGCCGGGCATAAGTTGCAGCACACATGTACACATGTTTGCCACATTGGCAGTAAAGATATAGCAGGACACATATCTAATGTATCTGTAATGTTGACATTGAACATGTTCCAGTGCTCTCCCCAGAAATTTGCTTCAGCCGGGTGGCATCAAGGAGTAGCTGGGTGGGGGCCTTCACAATAATTAGAGACCCAGATAGCTGCAACTTTTTCATAATCAAAGTCTGTAGGATCTGGTCCCTCTAGTGAATTCAGCATCACGTTATTTAGTGCTGGCACCACAGAATTTATTTTCTATACAGCTCCCGGATACTGTCCCCACAGATTTTTTATTTAGCTCCTACACAGACAGAGAGTGGATGCAGGACTACTCTCTTTAATGTGTTCGGGTGACTGTTGCCGCCCGTGCAGCACACCCTTGCTTTTATACAGGGGGTGGGATCTCTGCCCTCCAGCCTGACACCAAACTGTACTGTAATGTGCCAGAGCTGCACCACCCGGCACTCCCCCCTGCCCCAATGCACCACATCCCCATACAACCTACTGCCCGGAACTACCCCCCGCCCCAATGCACTGCATTTTGTTGCCCAGAACCCTCACTAACGCGTCCTTACTGCTTGACGGACACAAACGCCAGACGGACTAGGAGCCCCAATGGAAATAACATGTGATGTCGGAGCAGATCGGTGTCACATATGGCATCCGTGTCCGTGGCAACAAGGACACAGTGAGGGTGACCGGGCAACAGGGGATGCGGCGAATTGGGGTGGAGTAAGTGCCGGGAGGTAGGCTGTTTCTTGCCGGGTCGTGAGCCCACAAAAAACAGCCTTGGGAAAACACTAATGTACATTATGTTTACATTGACCATGTTGATACCAATGTTGTGTCGACATTGTTTAAATGTCAGTGTTGAATGTCAACAGAATTTGCTATCTCTAAGCCTAACCCTAACACCAATGCTAACTCTAACAGTAACCCTCTAACACTAGCCCTAACTCTAACCCTAGCGCTAAGCCTAACAATAAGCCTCATAGAAATGTTGACATTATAGCAATGCCTACATGTCGACATTCTGTCAATTTATACATTTTGCAAGATGTCTACACCATCAATGTGATCCTGCTGTTGAGATAGTTAATGCTTACATTTTGATCAGAGACATAGTGACTGCATAACTTTTCTATTGTGATAAATGTCACAAGTAAACCTTGCCAAAAACCATAGGGAGTTTGTGAGATTTCAAAAATACAGATGGTTAAGTGGTGCAAGTTTGCAATCACAAAACTATTTTAGTTTTTTAGGAAAATGACACAAGTGAGCTGACAGGTTATACATTGCTTCCTTATCACTAGCAAAAATGCTACTATAACATCCCATAAATTACTTGAAATAATAATGAAGATGAAATAAGTAAATGTTTAATTAATGATTGACAGAACATAAATGTGATGCAAATTTTGCTTACTGATGTTTTCAGTGATGCGCTTGATCTATTTGGTGACATTGCACTTAATTGTAACATTTTCATGAAATAGTGTAATTAATTACACATACATACTGTACTTCCCAACATATGGGACTTCATAGTAGGGACCTATCGTGCATGCCCTAAAAAGGGGCGTGGCCTTGGGGCAATCCTCTGTTTTCATCACTCCAGGGGTTACAGATACACAGAGGCCTGTACTATGTAGATGCCGTGCTCACTCGCTGCTCTGTATAGTAGAGAGAGTGCTGCCCCCCCCCACGAAGGATACTGCGACTCACAGATGGGATGAAAGGACAGTCCCTAAAAATTGGGACTGTCCCACAAAGGAAGGTCAGTTGGGAGATCTGCACACATATATATATATATATATATACAGTATAGAATTTGTATGCCCATGTGCTGAGGAGTAAGGCATCGCAACATGCGTGCATATGGATCCGGTTAATGCCTGGCATATGCCATTTATACACAGCACATGAGCCCACTAAGCAGCGAGGGCCTACATGGTGACTGCACATGGGACCCACACTTTCTTAGACCACCCCTGGTAAAATCTGCACACAAAATAATACTGTATAATACAGTATATACTCTTGTAGTGCAAACAAACACCTATCAGTTTAAGCGATGAATCCACAATCAGATAAGCAGAATCAGAGAACTAGTGCTTGTGACCATCACCATAACCAGCATATATAGCATGTGCATCAGCCCGCAGGAACCTGCAATTGCTATGACTTTGACAGGTGTATATGTGTCTCTGTTTAGGTCTTCATCTTTTTGCAATTACTGAATGCAAATATGCTGTACAATATGTGGAATACATTATTAGCCCCACATTAGATGCTCCAGGCATAATTGTGCTTTAGTGTAAAATATAGGCAGACTCATTTTGCATATTTTAAGTACTTATACTGACATAAATTATTATGATTTACCTTAAATGAGTTCACATACAAGTTACCTATATTATCAATAAAAATGTAAATAGATATATTATCTCAATCATCTTTATTGTGGCTCAAAGCACAACATAAGCCTACCATGGCTACTTTTTTCCCTACCCTAGCATTCTCCTTGTCCCTCTGAAGTCTGAACTATCTCACCAATACATATGACCATACTATATTCCTTCCTGTCCTTGTCTAACGCCTGTATGGAATAATCCGCAATTCCCTCCAGGTGGGAACACACTGGACCCTTCTCATTAGATCTATCATAATGTTCTATTCCTTTCTGACCTGCAAATGAGGTTCCACAATCTCACTTCTATCAATACCTTCATCTGCAACACCTTTATTCTTCAGTGCATGCACACACTCAGGGCCAACATGAACTGGTAGCCAGCCAAATACCTAGATGCCACCCACCCAAGTCAGCAGCACTGTAAATGTTACTGCTGTATCATTTTTGGTCCTGGCAGCAAACTGCATCTTAGTCAAAGACAGATGACTGCAGGGACCATCAGTGCTACAGAGTGCAGACCCTGTGATACTCATCTTTTCTCCCTGCTTACACAGTAAAAAATGGCACACATAACCTTCCCTTGTGTGCCTCTACTCTTGTCCCTCCCCAAGTGTGCCCATGACCACCTCCAGTACTGTTTCTCTAACCCCTCCTACCAAACTGTGCCACTGACCCACCTCCCCATGTGTGCCTCCAATCCCCCTACCAAACTGTGCCACTGCCCCTTCCCTATGTGTGTCCTCACCCCCCTCTCATCTGTGTTGCTGATTTTCTCCACATGTGTGTAGCTTAACCACCCTTCCCAAATGTGCCTCTGACCCCCCTACCCATGTGTGCATCTGTACTACCATTCCCATGAGTCCCTCTTAACTACCATAGCTATGTATGCCTCTGCACCACCATTCCCATGTGTACCTCAGAGCCACACTCCCCATGTGTGCCTCTTAAACCCTCTCTATCTCCTACTGTGACCCCACCACCATCCCCAATTGTGCCTTTTCCTTCTACCCAAGGCTGGTGGCTGACAATCAATAGTAGCATGGGAGAGCAAAGACAAAATAGTATTCAATGCAGCATAACTGAACATAAAGATGGCAGGTACTGTAAGTACAATTTCCTTCTTTCTCACAGCATTGGGGGCCCTTTCAAAATGTATTTTAAGTGCATCATACTTTTTTAATGTATTTTATTTGGATCTAGTTTTTTCAATGTATTTTATGTGAAGCTGGCCTTTTCAATATTCAGCACTCACTTGAAATGACAAAAAATATTGCGTAGGGTGTCCATTCATTGGTATTCATAGGGTACCATGATACAAAATACACTTGAAAAAAGAACGCACTCACCAGGGCTTCTCTTCAGGTTACAAAGGTTAAAAAGCAACCTACTTTAATATTCACATCATAAAGTTGTCAGAAAGTCGACGTTTCAACCGCATAAACGCGGTCTTCATCAGGACACAAACAGGAAAGACACAGGACATACATATACCCTCCACCTTAACCATCTTATATACCCTAGCAATTAAAGTTCACTTTAGCTCCACCCCCAGACCGGAAGTGACACACGCGGAACAGGAGCAGCTTTTGTTGGTAAATAGCAGCCAATACAAAATCACTGAGTATACCATTAGTATGGTTTTCTGTTGGTGTGTGTGTGAACTTAGAGGAGTTTTCTCGCTTATATTTTTGTATTTGTATAGTTTTATATATTATATGATAGATTGACATGTTATAATAGCACCCACTCCCACAGCCCAAACTTTGACAATTATTATTATACAAATTTGTTTTACACATCAGTTGATGCCCAACACCCACTGTAGCTCCACCCAAAACAACCACAGCACCACCCACCTCAGTGTCCCTAGACGTTCCTGAACCAATTTTTCAATAAAAATAGCCCTGTTGACCAATAATAAAAATTATAAATATCTAGAAATGACCTTCTCTTTCAATATTGAAGCTCATTTTAAATAGAAATGATTTTATTTTTAATAGAGATTTCTTTATCCAATATCTATATCTAGTTATGTTCTGGACAATTCATCTTCATGATGCAACATGTCAATACTTTGGACAACAACATTAAATTTACCTTTGATATTAATTAGAATGAAATACCTTTCATTTATGTCAATATTAGTTAGAACAATGGGACCCTGATGACATACATTTATCATACTCCTATGCACTGTTATACTCTGTTATTGACTTCTAGCCAACATCCAGCTCCCCTGCAAAAGGGATAACTTTTTTTTTTAAATATTTGCAGGTGCATCGAATTTGTTGCAATCCTGATGATGAGCTCAATCCAATGGATCAAATGACAAATAAGATCCTTCAGAGAGGGCATTCCCATGTTCTCCTTACTGTAATTCAACAAAAAACAAAGCATTTGCCACCGCCAGACAAAATACTTTAACCTACTGTTGACGTTAAAGACTTTACAAAACAGTCACATGGGTTAATAATTTTTCAAATTTGAAGCCTTTTAATTGCTAAACTGCTAAAAGGTATTGGCCATTAATTAGAAAAGGCCCAGACTTGCCTTTATTAAAGGATATGTCCCTGCTTGCTTCCATGCTGCAAAAGGGGCAAAAACATCCTTGATTGGGTTGTGCACACAAATGTGACAGAACATTCTTTGTCTAAGAAACCAGGTAATCACAGGTGCCTGGGGTGTACCTCCAATAGTTTTTTATAGAAACAGGAGACACCTTCTCACACCCACATTCTGGCAAAAAATGCCACATTAGACACATCCTTACATGTAATAGCCGTTTTGTCATATATTTTATACAATTTCCTTGTACCTATTTTATTTAGACAAAACTACAAGGCAGTAAGCTCTACACAGGAGTTCCATTAGACAAGCATTAGAGATAAAATCTAATGATCAGCCTGTTGCCAGAGTTTGAACACAATCTGTCCACATTTTGTTATAAAATGATAAACTATGTTGTAGAAGATCATAGAAAAGAGGACAGAGCCAAATTATTATTACAGATGGAAGCATGCTGGATACATAATTTGAACACTATCCAGCACTACGATTTAAATGAAAACCTCTCTCTTGTTAGTTTCTTGTAAAAGCACAGCAGTTCAGTTTATAACATGTGCAATTTTTAGATATCTTATTTCTATGTGTACTAGTTTGTGTTTTGTTCTTTACAGCCCTGGTAGTCATGGTAATGGTTGTTTACAGTAATACCCCTTTTACACCAGAGCTAAAACCCGGGTTATTGCAGGGTTAACCCGAGTACCTCCTTGGTGTAAAAGGGGACAGAGTTGGATTCCTGGGTCCAGTGACCCGGCAATCCAAACCAGGTGACTTGAAGGTAACGATACTGCCTTTGAACCTCTATATACCCCTGCCTATACCTTCTAATATCCTGCCTATAAACCTCTAAGGATGATGCTAATTTGCGTATGCAGTCATACAGTAAATAAAGACTCCAGACCTAGAACCTGTGGTTCCAAAGCACAAAATATTATTTAAGTAAAAGTACAGCAGTTACACGCTATGATCCTCATATAATCTTAGCGCAAAGAGATTATACAGACCCAAGTACAATTATACATACGCAGCGCTCTCTGGTCCAGATGTAGGCATCAGCAAGAAACCCCTCGTCAATCAGCATTCAGCACGAAGACCAGGAACCCAGGGTCAGAGCACACATATTTATACCCCCAGAAATAAACAACACAATAGAGAAGTTTGTTGCTAATACCATTGGTCCTAAAGGAGAGGGCATATGTTACAAGGCATTTAACAGGTTGGTTCAAATAGACACAGCCCAGCCTCTAACAACTGGTGGTCTCTGGTTTCCCGCCTCATGCAAATCCTAACAGTTGTTCATATAATGTAAATTTTGTTGCTTGAAGTCTCTGCGGTCCATAAGTTGAGAATGCATGTTGTGATCTCTCCATCGATTATTACCGGAATACTGTTGAGAGAGTACGCATCAGTACAATACCAAACATGGCTTACTTATCACGTATAAAACCTTAGTTACGAAATAACCTATATTTCCTAGCAATGATAATAAATGTGCATACTCGAATCTTATACCTTATAGCTTATGGAACCTTGTATGTGAATATGTAATGTGTGAGTATGTGGGGTTTGATGTAAAGACGCTAGTTAACTTGGGGCAGATGCGTGTGCATGGAGCTAATATTCAGCGTTTTCATACAGGATCTTATGCATTCACTAATATGCGACTAGTTAACAGCGCAATTGTGCGAATTAATGTGTGTATGAGAAATGGTGAAAGGTGCAGTCGCATGATGCTAATAGTAATATTGCCACATGTACTAAAGTGTGAGTTTATCTAAAATGGCGCTTTGGCGGCCATTCGCAAAATGGCATCTTGCGATCTCATTTCCAAGATGGCATCTTGCGGCCAGTCGCAAGATGGCGTCGCTGCGATCCAATTTTAAACTGATCTTGTCTCAGCCAATTATCCAGCTTCGACAGTCCACCCTTTGATAGCGAACAACATGCTATCACAATCTGATTTTAAAATATAATTTAGGCTTACATTTATGTACTATTTAGTGTTATTATGGGATGGCACAAGGTGGTTCTTAATCCATCAATAATGTGTCTCTGAGTGGGGACATAAAACTACTATTATACGCACACCGCTGATCTTGGAAGATCATGTGAAAGGTGTGGGGATACACCAGTCCTATAAAGGCAGTCTTGAATGGGAAATTTGAGACTTTACAATATCTGAGGTGTTTTAAAATAACATTTCAATAATACATTCTATGCATGTATAAATATAATACATTAAATTATGGTATTTCCTAGTTCAGGGTTGTAATGCAGTTCTGTATTTACCTCGGTATTCATACTGACCACCATCATAATTTCGTTCTTTCGTTTTACTCTATTTTTACATTTTCCACATTTCAGCACAATAGGAACACACCGGACACATATGCCAATTATTAAGAAGACAATCAGTATAAGGATTAAGAATTTGCCGATGCTGGCGATCACTTCCTGGACCCATTCCCCTAGACCTGAGAACCATTTCACTGGGTTCAGCCATGAAACCCATCTTTCTATCTTCTCCCCTACTTCAGTCACTGAAGCATTAAGGTTCTTCCGAAATTCCCATTTTAGCTGCAGAATTTCATCCATCTTCCGGTCTATCACTTCCTTAAGGTCGCTGGTATCATTGGTGACATAGGTGCAATATTTTACTCCAAATTGGGTTGCCAACATTACGCAATACCCTCCAGTAACAGCAGTTAAATAATTTAACACTAGCCTGTGTTGCACCAGTTCTTTCTCGTACGCTTGCAATTCTCTCCCTGTATACCTGAATGTGTCATCGTACATCTCCGTGATATTATCTATCAATTTAGTCAGTTCCTGAATATATCTAAAGTTTAGTGTACCTCGAGCGATCCTGGTGGGATCCAATGTGACTAGAACTTGAAAGCCAGTTGTCTCACTAATTAACTGAGTGGCTTTGTCCATGTCACCAGGTATCATATTTCGTTTGCCTCTGTGTTCATATTGTGTGTGAAGATATGGTGACGGTGTGTTTTTATGTATACCAAGCATTTCAACATGTGTGAGGGTCATAACTTCTGGGACTACTCTTCCCAGGTAACAAAAACCTTTGGAACTCGGGGAGATCCACGTATACGCTTTTCTTCCACATATAAAATATACAATATCGGGGAGAACATAAGGAATGGTATGCATCATTATCATTAAGCACATTTCCCTTGCAAACAATCCTATTTCAGGGTCTTCCATCTGGTACATGCAAGTTTCTGGCTGTATTATTTTAGTACAATAACCATCTGGCACCTTACCAATATTTTCTTTTGTGGAACTCAATGCATACCAGTACCTAAAATGTCTCCCACTAGATTTAATTGAGCATAACAGATCATGGTTTATGGACTCATTATCAGCTCTTTGTGAGAAGGTCATCATCTGATTATTCCCTGTCACTTCCCAACTCCCGGGTTTATTGAGGTTGGTTATGTTTAAACACAAAAGTGATCTATCTACTTGGAATTGATAGAGTTTGAAATGAGGTGGTTTGGATGAGAGGACTTTTCCATCCAAGGTTTGCCCTTTCTGTAATTCTAAAACTTCTGTGATATTCAGCGGAAATGACACCAACCCTACATTATGCTGTACCTGTGGCACATGTGAACACACCCAGCAATCAGTTTGATTTAACACTTTGCCTACCATGCTATGATAATCCTCTAAAGGATACCCACTCCAGTATGGGTTATATTTAGGCTGGCACCGGTGGATACAATTCTCATCAACTAGGGACCCACACGGCTCACAAATACAGGAATCTTCAGACGATAAACCTCCACACCTTCCCCGAGTATCTGCTCTCTTAACTATAACAGTACTAAGATTGGTCAGACACTCCCCTGATTGGCATAGCACTCCTTCTGGCTCCACTCCATCAGCACTGCCATCAACTCCCCTCTCCACAATTGGTCCCCCTTCACAGAAACCGGACATTCCTGAACTGACCAGGATGATGAACACTCTAAAAGAGAACATGAAAATGAACACAGCAGGTCCGTCCATTGCCACAACAAGACCTGCAGATTTCTTTTAGTTCAGGTATCTCACTACAACCTTTTCAATCCTTCCAGAACAAGTTCGCGAGTGACAGGTCCACGCTATCAGAATTGTCTCAGGCTTGTTTCTCCACCAATTGATTGACCTTTTTGCAGTGAGTGGAATGGACCCAGATATCTCTCTCATCCACCTTCAATGATGTAGTACTTGTCAGCAGCACCTGGTACTGACCTTCGCACTGATCAGTCAAACAACCTGAACGCAAGAAATTTCTGATCATAACATATTCTCCTGGTTCAACATCATGACAGTTAGTTTCAGGCATATCATTGGACAACAATTTCAGTTTCTGCTGCTGTTGTCTTAACTGCTTACTCATTGATATAAGATACTTTACAGTTACCTCGTTGTTACCTTTCAAGTCTTCCTGTGGACTTATAATCAAATGAAGTTGTCTACCGAACAGTATTTCAAAGGGAGACAGATTTAGAGGGGGTCTGGGAGTGGTCCTTATACTATGCAGGACCAACGGTAATGCTTCTGGCCAACCTAGTCCAGTCTCTGCCATGATTTTACTTAACTTATTTTTAATAGTCCCGTTCATCCTCTCTACCTTGGTAGGGGGTGTGAAGTCGGCTATTAATACCCATCAGTTTACACATATTTTGAAAAACATCACCTGTGAAATGAGTTCCCTTGTCACTCTCGATGATTTTAGGGATACCGTATCTGCATACAAATTCCTGAACTATTTTCTTGGCAGTAAACGCAGCAGTATTAGTGGCCGCTGGGTAGGCCTCAACCCAATTAGAAAATACATCAGTGCAGACTAATACATACTTAAGATTCCTGCAGGGTGGTAATTGGATGAAATCAATTTGTATCACCTGGAAAGGGCCATCAGTCGGTGGAATGTGGGACAGTTTGGTAGGGATCACTTTCCCTATGTTCTTCCTCCAGCAGGTCAGACAGGACATTGCTATCTTTTCTGCTTGTGAAGAAAAACCTGGTGCACACCAGTATGTTCTCACCAACTTGCACATACCTTGCTTACCCAGATGAGTCAGACCGTGTGCTGCCTCAGCCAGGCTGGGGTAATATGCTTTGGGGGCTACTGGCTTACCTTGTCCGTCCCTCCAGAGCCCGGAGGACTCTTGCACACATCCCTTGGACTTCCAAATGGACTTTTCCTGGATTGAACACAAATTTTGCATCTCAATTAATTTCAGCATATCAATTGTTTGGAAAGACATAATTTTTTCAGTGGGAGAAAACATTTTTAACCCTCCTGCCCATTTTGCAGCTTCATCGGCTCTGTTGTTGCCCAGTGACACCGGGTCATCCTCACATGTATGGGCTTTACACTTGATTACTGCCACCGCTTTGGGCAGTTGGATTGCTTCTAAAAGATGTTTTATGTGTCGGGAATGTGCAACTGGTGTGCCTGCTGCTGTCATAAAATTTCTCAGACGCCATATAGCCCCGAAATCATGCACCACCCCGAACGCGTACCTTGAGTCAGTGTAAATGCTAGCAGATTTGCCTGCTGCCAGTTCACACACTCTAGTTAGTGCTACTAACTCTGCCACCTGGGCTGCATGAGGAGGACCAAGAGGTTTGGCTTATATGATGTCTGTGTCATTTACAACAGCATAACCTGTACATAATTCACCTGTGTCTGTTTGTCTATGACAGCTCCCATCCATGTAAAAAGGTCACATCTACATTCTCAAAAGGTATCGTGTATGTCAGGTCTAGCAGCAAAGGTCTGATTCAGATATTCCATACAATCGTGTGTATCATTATGTCCGCTGAACTCACCCTCCTCCAGCAATTCATCTCCTTCCACCCTGTGTTGTACATATGGTAAACATGTTGCTGGATTCAGCGCGCTGCAACGTTTAACAGTGATGTTCGCAGGTGCAATTAGAGTTAGTTCCCATTTGGTAAACCTAGCCGAAGAGACGTGTCTGGTTTGAGCAGAGTTCAGCAGAGCAGATACAGCATGGGGAGTATAGACAATCATATCATGACCCAATACTACGTCCACACTTTTACTCACCAATAGAGCGGTAGCTGCTACACTTCTCAAACAGGTGGGGAGTGATCTCGCTACAGTGTCCAATTGGGCACTGTAGTATGCTATGGGCCTACTGGCATCACCATGTTTTTGTGTAAGGACACCTGCAGCACAACCCTCGGCTTCCATTCAATACAAATCAAAAGGTTTCTCATAATCAGGTATTCACAATGCAGGTGCTTTGGTCAGACTATCCTTAAGATTAAGGAAAGCCTGCTCTGATTCCTCTGTGTGTATGACACGATCGGGCTTTGAGGAAGAGACTAAGGACCTTATTCAGCGGTGGCCATACGGTCTACGACCACACGGCCGCCTCAATGTTTTGCCAGTGCGCATGCGCACGAGGGAGCCGGCTCCTTCGTGCGCATGCGCGAGACCCGCTACAACCGACAGTGCCGGTCAGAGCGGGTCTCTTTCCAAAGGGGGTGAGCTGTCGATGTTGATTTACAGCTCGCCCCATTTGGAAGGCGGGCCAAGGGGGTGGCAGCACAAATGGAGGCGTTCCCATGGGAATGCCTGCTGTTTGGGGGAGGCCCCACTGACATCACTAGTGATGCTGACAGAGCCAGAAGCTCTCCGGGGCTTATGACAAGTGAGACCCTACCCTAGGGTCTCATCGTAAGCCCCGATGGTCACGATGGTCTCTGACCATCGCGACCATCACCTGAGCAGTCGTTAGAGTTGTGGGTGTTAACCCACAGCCTAACGACCGCAACAGAGGTTGGCGGTCAGGATGCAAGTGGCCGCCCAGTTTCTGAGCGACTGCTTGCATCCTCCGACCGCCTCTGAATGAGGCCCTAAGTCCTGCAAAGGCAAGGCCAAAATAGAAAAACCTGGGATCCACATTCTACAGTATCCACACATTCCCAACAAGGTACGAATTTGCTGTTGATTCTGCGGCAGTGTCATGTTCTGTATGGCCTGGATTCTATGATTTGTGAGATGTCTTAACCCCTGGGTTAGGCAGTGTCCAAAATATTTTACTCTGGATTGGCACGGCTGTAGTTTGTCCTTAGCCACCTTGTGTCCTGTATGCGAGAGATGAAGCAACAAAAGTTTAGTATCATTCAAACATGACATAAATGAATCAGAACACAGCAATTAATCGTCCACATATTGAATTAGAACAGATCCATTTGCAGGTTGAAAAGATTGTAAACAGTCGTGCAATGCCTGGGAAAAGATACTGGGGCTGTCTATGAAACCTTGGGGCAACCGTGTATATGTATATTGCACACCTTTGTATGTAAATGCAAATAGATACTGACAGTCAGGGTGGAGAGGCACAGAGAAGAAAGCAGAGGTCAATGACAGTGAAATGGGTTGCGTTTGGAGGGATCTGCATAAGAATGACAGCTGGATTTGGCACTACGGAGAATTGGCTTTCTACTACCTTATTAACACCTTTAAGGTCCTGTACCAGCCTATAACCCCCTCCCACCACTCTTCTTCACTCGAAAGGTGGGACTGTTGGCTACACTAGCTGTACGAACTAAAATTCCCTGTTGCAATAATCGTTCAATTAACGGAAAAAATACCCCTAATTCTACCTCCTGTTTTAGTGGGTACTGGGGAATTTTTGGAGCTTGCCTACCACTTATCAAATTTACCATTACAGGGCTTACAATTGCCATTAATCCAGTGTCCTGTCCATCCTTAGTCCAAAGGGAATCTGGAATTTGGGACATCATTTGATCTACCTGGGATGGATTTTCATTTAAACTGGTAGAGTGATACATTATCCTTTGGGGAGTGTCCAACATATCCCTCACCTCGTGCGCAACTCTCTCAGGAATATCTAAAAATACACCATCAGGGGTGCAATATATAGAATATCCCATCTTACATAACAAGTCTCTACCCAGCAGGTTAGTAGAAGCTGCAGCAGCCAAAAGAAAAGAATGCTTGGTATGCAACGGCCCAATAGTAACCTCTGTGGACTTTGTTAGAGGATTTACATCCATTGTTGGTACTGTCTCATTGGTCACCTGTAAATTAATGGGAGATTTTATCACTGACCAGGTCGCCCCGTGTCTAAAAGAAAAGGATATTCAGTACCAGCTACATCAACCATCATGACCGGTTCTTCCCTAGTACTTCCCGTTAACCTGACTATCTGTAGACTACAGGTATGACCTGACCCCTAGCGTTGGCTACCATTCTCCAATAAAGCATTAATGGCCACAATTGGAGCTGGTGCTTGCTGGATATTTGCTGGTCTCTGTGCATATCCCTTATGGGGATATCCAGGTACTCTCAGGTTTGGGGGTCCTACCCTTTTTACTCTGTAGGTTCTACTTAAATGTCCTGGCTGGTTACAATTAAAACATATTCATGGATCGGATGAAGACACGGGTTGTTGTGAGGTTTGAGCAGGGGTAAAAGGTGGTGGATATGGGTAGGGATATGGAGGATAAGGGTATTGTGGGGTATATGAAGTTTTTGAGTAGTGTGGGACCTGTGGTTGTGTAGGGTTAGTAGAATAGAGCTGTGTTTGCTGTTGCAAGGGATTAGTGAGGGCATATAACTGTTCAGGTGTAGGTGTGTGTGTAGATGTGTGTAGATGCAAATGTGTCTGTTGGCTGTGATGCTACCGTCATTACTTCAAGAACTTGGATACTGACAGCCATTAGTTTTTCGCTCTGGGTCTCTCTCTTCTTTGAGATGTTCTTATCATGTTCTATGGCAGATTCTATGAGTGTATCTATTGTGACTCCCCTCCAGCCAGGTTGTGAGGTCTGAACCCAAGTCTTTAAGTTTTCTTTAAGACCGTCCATGAGTACCGTGACTATCATTCCCCTGTGGTGAGTGGTATCTTTAATATCTTCTATCCCAGTGTACTGGGTGATAGCCTGCAGAGCCCGGTCACAATACACTTCTGCAGATTTCTCCTTTTGCTTTATGGTGAAAATTTTGTTGCAGTTAACTACTACCGGAAAATATATACCCAACTGAGTTACAATGCGGGAAATGTTACCTTGGTTTACTTGGTCCGTTAAGGGAACGTCACCATCCAATACACAATCCGTGATAAATTTTGTCACGTCGGTATTGCGTGGTAGACAGGCCCTTAACACCACACGCCAATCTTTATTAGTTGGCTCATGAGAACTACCCAAATTCCTCAAAAATCTCTGACATTTGGCTAGTTCCTTTTTGGGATCGGGGAAATCATTTATGATGAAATTTAGTTCTTCTCTTGTCCAAGGACAATGCATTACCACTTCCCTTGTGGGCACTACACCGTTCGCATCAGCATTTCCATTCGGAACAGTTATTGTCCGAATGGGATGCAGACCGGTAGCGCTGCAACCTTTGACCTTGTTACTTGGCTGGGGGTTTAATCTGTTGCTGCTACGTATGGTATTAAAAACTTCCTCTACAAGTGCAGAGGGTGTTAGCACTTCCCTTGCTGTTACCGATGGAGATGGCTGCACCACTCGTGATTGTTGTGGTGTAGCATCTATCATTTGTACAGCATGGGAAATGGCAGACATTACAATAGGCTCATCATCCACATCATGAACATTTTCTTTATAGTTGCTTAAGGGTATTTTTGATAACTGTACTTGCACCTCCATCCACATAAGGTGGGGGTGGTGCGCGTGAACTGTTGGCAATACCTTCCACAATGCTACCTTGCTGCACGTGCGTGCCATTTTGCGGCTCACCCGCATTGCAATTCAGCGTCGCAGATGTATTCTCTGGCAATGTGCTCGCAACACTAGTTTGCATCACTTGCGCATTTTTAAGCCACGCATCCCCTTCATGCTGCCAAAACTTTAAACATTCATAATATTTGACTTTTTTCTCTCGGGAGCGCATCAGACTGATGTGATCCCGGACATTATCTAATACATCTTTATCAAAACTACCACTTCTGGGAAACGGTCTAACACTCTTCATCGTCATTTTAAACCATACATCACAGTACCTTATTGCATAAGTACCGTACTTAGTATGTATAATACGATGGGCCGATCCAAACGGCGCTTCCATTAGCAGCACATCATTGTCTAACATCTCTATTGTTTGCATGGCTCCCATTCTGAGACAACTCCTATGTTTTTCAATAAAGATTTAAACTGGTGAAAGACAGTCAAGATACTTTCACTTACCTGTGATGATTTAAACGGCAGAACCCACACACCTGTGAAGATTTGAAGAAGGCTACTCCACACACCCGGAGAAGATTTAAGAAGGCAACTTCCACACCTATGGAAGTTTAAGTCTGCTACTTCCATGCACCTCTCTACAACAAAGACAACTTGTACACCTGCTACTGTGTATAGAACGGTAAGCTGCTTACCGAGCGGCTAGCACTTAGCCCTTAAAGGTCATACAGTACCTCTAACTTTCGGGAACAAGTTACCCCTACCAACAAATACTCACTGTTACACACTTTTTTTCCTGCGCAGAAAAATACACGTTAACCCAGATATTGACAACAATTGAAAAGAATGTAAACCTCAACGGCTTTGTTTAAACACATGGCAGCACAACCGGAAGTACGTATACGCTATTGTGCGACCAGTCGCATACACAATAATGCGACTACCACACAACCGTATGACAACCTTTAGCTGCGTAAACAAAAGTGCGTCTATTCTGTGCGCAAAACTGTGACTCAGCCATGTGTTCAATACTGCGGTACGAGCCCCCAGCTAACGATACTGCCTTTGAACCTCTATATACCCCTGCCTATACCTTCTAATATCCTGCCTATAAACCTCTAAGGATGACGCTAATTTGCGTACACAGTCATACAGTAAATAAAGACTCCAGACCTACAACCTGTGGTTCCAAAGCACAAAGTATTATTCAAGTAAAAGTACAGCAGTTACACGCTATGATCCTCATATAATCTTAGCGCAAAGAGATTATACAGACTCAAGTACTATTATACATATACAGCGCTCTCTGGTCCAGATGTAGGCATCAGCAAGAAACCCCTCATCAATCAGCATTCAGCACAAAGACCAGGAACCCAGGGTCAGAGCACACATATTTATACCCCCCAGAAATAAACAACACAATAGAGAAGTTTGTTGCTAATTCCATTGGTCCTAAAGGAGAGGGCATATGTTACAAGGCATTTAACAGGTTGGTTCAAATAGACACAGCCCAGCCTCTAACAACTGGTGGTCTCTGGTTTCCCGCCTCATGCAAATCCTAACAGTTGTTCATATAATGTAAATTTTGTTGCTTGAAGTCTCTGCGGTCCATAAGTTGAGAATGCATGTTGCAATCTCTCCATCGATATTACCGGAATACTGTTGAGAGAGTACGCATCAGTACAATACCAAACATAGCTTACTTATCACGTATAAAACCTTAGTTATGAAATAACCTTTATTTCCTAGCAATGATAATAAATGTGTATTCTCGAATCTTATACCTTATAGCTTGTGGAACCTTGTATGTGAATATGTAATGTGTGAGTATATGGGGTTTGATATAAAGACGCTAGTTAACTTGGGACAGATGCGTGTGCATGGAGCTAATATTCAGCGTTTTCATACAGGATCTTATGCATTCGCTAATATGCAACTAGTTAACAGCGCAATTGTGTGTATTAATGTGTGTATGAGAAATGGTGAAAGGTGCAATCGCATGATGCTAATAGTAATATTGCCACATGTACTAAAGTGTGAGTTTATCTAAAATGGCGCTTAGGCGGCCATTCACAAAATGGCATCTTGCGATCTCATTTCCAAGATGGCGTCTTGCGGCCAGTCGCAAGATGGTGTCGCTGCGATCCAATTTTAAACTGATCTTGTCTCAGCCAATTATCCAGCTTTGACAAAGGGTTTAACACGGGAATGACCTATGAAATCCTGCTGTGTAAACAGCGCAATCCGGGTCATGATGACCTTTTGTGTTGCCAAAAAAGGATTAAACCTCCACTCCAATATAGATGCAAAAAAAATCTAAAATTTAATATACCATAAAATGCCATTTTAGCAGCCACAATAAGCCATAAAGTCAGGACATTATGTATCTCATATCATCATACATATAATCATGTTCTACCGAAGCATGAGTCTGGACATCATAAGATCATGCCATTCCCCAACAGCTGTTTCCGTTAACACCGTTTTCAAGAGGCAGCATCCACCATACTGAGAGACAAACAGGCTTAAATACATAAGTGGCAAGCTTACCTAATCACACATCATGGCATCACACGTGCGCCTCTGTCTGCCTGCGACGCCCGGCACACCCCCCAACAGAACGGTGCAGACACAGACCGCCATACCGAAAGTGAAGCCAGATTGCGGAACTAGTCTGCATCATCCATAGACGGGGGAAGGCACGCACGCACCCAGAAGTGACAACACAGTATCCACGGTGATCACTAGTAAACAAAAATACACAACAATACACACACATATATAATGCATAAAAATGACAAATTAAAAAATTAAAAATAATAAATTCATATCAAAAAATCCAATTGGGTGTCAAGAGAGTACATCATTTGAGAAAATATATACAAAAAATAAAAACAAATAATAATGAACACATGTCACATAATGAACAAATAGATTCCAGCATATATAGTCTCATACCTACCAAATAGAAACCTACGGTATTACAGAAAAGCTGACAAGCAAAGCTCCTCATTTAAACCCATAGGTACCATGCTATTGAGTTTATGGATCCAATGGCACTCATGCTGCAATACCAGTTTATGCCTGTCACCTCCCCTACTTAGGGCTGGAACATGATCCAATGGCATAAAACTAAAATCTTTCAGACTATGTCCCATAGCAGTAAAATGTAGAGTATTAGGATCCATCTTGAAAAATGCTTTTTTAATTGAAGACCTGTGCATGGCAATCCTCTCTTTAATCATATGTATAGACTTGCCAACATAAATCTTGTTACACGGGCACATGATGACATAAACCGCATATTTCGTCTCACAGTTCATACGGAATTGTAGTTTGTATTTCATACCAGTAATAGGGTGCACAAAGGAATCCCCTGTTTTGAAATGTTGACAATTCACGCATCCACAGCACTTAAATGCCCCTTTGTGTAGCTTAAGCCAACTGTTATTCAATGGAATATTGGCTCTAATATCAGAGGGACTAATCAATTGCTTCAGATTGTGGCTGCATTTGTAACAAAATAATGGCACATTATGGCATAAACTGTCCATCACTGGGTCAGTGGCAATTATGTGCCAATGCTTCAAAATTGATTTACGCAACATTCCAGAAGTAATAGAATATGTGCTAGAAAACACAAGTCTCTCTTTGCTCTCCTTTTTGCCACTGGAGGCAAGTAATTCATCATGATTGAGACATAGACACTTCTGTATTGCCTTTTGCACTTCTGAATGATGATAGCTTCTTTGAATGACCAGCGTCCCATTGTATTCAGTGTCTCTGGCAATTTCTCATGATCAGATGTAATACGAACTGCTCTGATAAGCTGGGAAAATGGCAAACCATTTTTCAAAGATTTTGGGTGGAAGCTAGACACCAGCAATAAGGTATTTTTATCGGTAGGAGGTATTTTTATCGGTAGGCTTCTTAAAAATGATGATGGAAAAATAACTGTTCTCCACCATCACAGTCACATCTAAGAAATCAATGCGACTGGGACTACATATGCTGGAAAATCTAATGGAGCTGGGAATCCTGTTGAGATTCTCCACAAACTGTCCAAGCATATATATATCTATATAGCACAAGACAAAAAATAGGGTGACAGTGACCTCTGGTGTCTCAAGCCCGTAAAATTATGACTTAGCAGTATGTTAAAAATATAACATCTGTTTTATTTAGTAAAAACAAATCAGGCAGAAAATATACTCCATACAATATCACTGTAAATGTAGGCTAGAAATAGGTAGAATAATAAAACAGCACTAAAATAAAATCAGACACTTTTACACTGGTAGTCAAATAAAAACAGGCAAAGTTTGGAATACATAATTAAAGTGCTGACAAATTAAAAATAACATTTATATGTATATGAGCATATAAAAAAGTAGACTTCCTTCC
Source organism: Taudactylus pleione (assembly GCA_031769625.1). Lineage (NCBI taxonomy): Eukaryota > Metazoa > Chordata > Amphibia > Anura > Myobatrachidae > Taudactylus > Taudactylus pleione. The sequence continues at coordinate 29,230,496 of JAUIMM010000065.1, forward strand.
TCAATTGCAGGAAGCTGTATGTGTTATTCGGTCAATCCGGCTCTAGTGGCAGCGGCCAACTTGGTGCAGTCCACAGTCGGAGACAGTTTTTCAAAAGGTGCTTATCTTGCTGGCGGCCATCTTTGAGCGGCCATCAATAGTGAAAGTGTGCTCCCAGCAATATATGTAATGTAGAAAACATAGTATTAGAAAGCAGCAGTGGAATGAGGCTAGCAAATCTATATATATATAGGACAACATGGGTAAAACTTCTATAATAATAGTAATAATAATAATAATAATAATAATAAATAATAAAAAACCTATATACCACTTCACACTATTCTACAGCACCAGGGATTCCCAGGTGGTTTCCCATCCTAGTACTAACCAGGCCCAGGACTGCTTAGCTTCCAAGATCAGATGAGGTTGGGCATGACCACTGTAGTGTGGCTGTAGTTAGCGGTGTGGTATAAGGTAAAGCTAAATATAAGTAAAACAAAGCATGACTGAAATTATGCTGCACTTTTACAGCTATAGAAAGGGAGCTATTTTGTAGCTTTCATTGAACCCATTCGGATGCAGTGTCTTCAATTCGTATATCCAATACATCTCTCTCCTAGAGAGTAAATTGGAGAGATCACCTCCTCATTCCCCAAGGGTCACCAGTTAAATTAATTTGAAGGAAAGTTCTTCTGGATCTGAGTTGTGGAAAGACAAAAAAATGTTTGGACACTGCATGTGTCTGTACTTTGTTACAAATATTCCAGACATGTTCTTGGATCCATAATTTGAGTGGTCTCTTAGTCTTGCCCACATACTTTAGCTTACAGGAATATTCAAGCAAATAACTAACTGAGGATGTGTTGCAGTTTTTAAATTGTTTAATCTTATATTCCTTGGTTTTATCACTGTTGTGAAACATCTTCCTGACAGGGTGTAGAAACCTGCAAACATTGCATCTCCCACATTTGTAGCAACCTGTGCACTTTGGTAGAAGAGCTGACTGTTCCGGAATGGTCCTGATCATACTGGGAGCTAAAAGGTCTTTCAAGTTCTTGGATTACCTAAATACCATTTGTGGTTGTGCTGGGAGGGAATTTTTCAGAACAGGATACATTAGTAGGATGTTCCAATGGTCTTGAAGGGATTTCCTAATAATGTGTTCATGCCTGTTGTATGTGGTGACAAATTTAATATGTTCTTCCTTCTCATCCTTCTCCCTGTAGTTCAACAGCTTATTTCTACCCAATTGCCTGGTTTTGTTAAGTGCTCCATTTAGTACATGGGTAGGGTAACCTTTCTCTTTAAATCTATCTGTGTATACCTGCAATTGTTCACAATCTGCAAATTTCTTACAGTTTCTCTTTATCTGGTGAAATTGTGAGTATGGGATATTATTTTTCCATCTCTTCAGATGATTACTCTTGTAGTGCACGTAGCTGTTCATGTCAACTTTTTTAGTGAAATTCTTTGTGGTCACTTCTTCCCCAGATCTCACAAGTACAAGATCCAGGAACTGTATGGATTCAGTGCTTGTGTTTGAGGTAAATACCGTTCATGTCATTGAATGCAATATATATAAAAACTTGATTAAAAGAATCTGGCGTGCCTTCCCAATTTATGAAAATATAATTGAAATATATCATCTGTAAAAAATTATATTTTTCTTAAAAGGATGATCATTATAAATGTGTGCATTCTACCAACAGCCCATAAAAAGGTTTGCAAAACTGGGTGCAAAAATAGTCCCCATTGCTGTTCCACAAGTTTGAAGATAAAATTGATCCAGAAACTTAAAATAATTATGTTTAAGAATAAATAACATCAGATCACATATAAAATCTTTTTGGGCTTCTGACATAGTAAAATCATCACCAAGGTAATTCCTGCAGGCTTCTACCCTTTTTGAATGTTCTATGCATGTGTGAAGTGATTGTACATCTATTGTGGCCCACAAATATGTGTCTTTACAAGTCATATTTTCCATCAAGTTCAGCACTGCTGTGGTCTATTTGAGATAGGAGGGTGGGCAAGTGACATATTTATTAAGGAAAATGTCCAAATTTTCAGATAGATGTGATGTTAAAGAATCTATTCCAACCACAATTGGGTGTCCAGGTGGATTTGTCAAAGATTTGTGGACTTTGGGTAAAAAATAGAATATGGGGGTGATGGGGTTGGTTTGCATTATGTACTTGAACTCTTCTTTCTTGATGATCTCACTTCTTAGACCATGTAGCAAGATAGATCTGAGTACTTCCACAAATTCTTCTTTGGGGTCCCCAGTTAAAGCCATACAGGAGTTCCTATTGCTTTGCAGTCTCTTAGCTTCAGTGATGTAGGCTTCATGATCCATATTAACCAACACCCCCCCTTGTCAGCAGGTTTTAAAATAATCTCCCCATTCCTCTGTAATATTTTGAGTGCTTCCCTTTCTCTGTTTGTAAGGTTCTTTTCCACAATTGGTTGCATGTTAGTGTCACATAGTTCCTTCTTGACCAGATCATAGAATATGCTGGTGTAATTCCCTTTTGATTCCAATGGGTAAAATTTGGAAGTGGGATTCAAGCCAGACTTGGAGCATTGTTCATAGTTGGATATAACTGCATCCTCCTTTCTCAGGAAGTACCTCTTAAGGGTCAATTTCCATACAAATTTATTCAAGTCAATAAGCATATCAAACTTGTTCATTCCCATGGTGGGGGCAAAGGACAAACCCTTTTTAAGGAGAGAAATTTCTGATTCTGTTAGGGCATAGTTAGGGCATATTTAGAAAGTTTGAATATACCTTAAATCCCCTGTTTATTTACGTTTCACCTTTTGTAGTTGCTTCATCCACCAACCGCCCCACCGTCCTCTTCTTCGACTAAACATCTTTACAATGGAGATGCATGTGTGACGTTTTCTTTGAGGGAGGATTTTACTGTGTCCTGTATCTATATACTTAGTCCTGGGAATAAAAAATCATCAACATCTGTAGTATTTGCTCTAAGTCTCTGAAATGCTGAAAATCTATTTGTGGTGCATATAGGTTGAGCCTCTGTGGTCTCCATGTTTCTATTCCTAATTTGTTTCCTCTTTACAGGTACTGTTTGCCAATATTGTCTGTCTCTTCTGTTGTCATGCTGGCCCTGAGCTTTCAGCCGGCTCCAATTCTTTACTTTGCCATTGTCATAGTCATATTTGTCCCAAATTATTTTTTTCTCTTTCCCTCTGATCACCTCATTCTCAATCTGTTCCATCTTTTTATTGAGGACTTTTTCATTAATTCTAGAATCCTCCTTTTCTTTAAATGTGTCGATTTGTGCCTCCTTGTTCCTAATCTCTATTTCCTAGTTTGATGTCATCCTCTTTTTTTCTGCGATTAGAAGTCATCAAACTAACAGAGCAGTTATGTAAAGTGTGGTCACATTCTTTGACAAAGTCTGGATTCTCAGTTCCAAAGGTGGGTTCTTTTAGTAATCTGAGGCCTCTGGGGATCCTCTCCACAGTAATATAATGTTCCAACCCTTTTATATCCCACAGGCTTTAACCTCTTTAATGGGCAGTCTTTCCATGCTCCAATACAAGTTATCTAGATCATCTGTAGGGTTGGTAACTTCAAGAGCTTTATTTTTATTTAAATATTTTTGACACAAGTTGCTCCTTTTGTTAGTGCATTCATTATTCCTAAACATTCTATGTGTGTTGATATTAGTTTGTACCTGGCAGCTGTGCACAGTGAACAAAAAAAAATCTTATATGAAGGATGTAGACAGCGCCACAGTACACCAGCCTTTATCACAAAATTTAGCAGAACTCATTCGTATTTGACACTCCCAATGGATATATTGGGCGACCGCTCAACCCTAAGTAAAATAGGTGATGGTAAGTGGCCTATATAAACATATTGCAAGACAAAAAATAGGGTGACAGCGACCTCTGGTGTCCCAAGCCCATACAATTATGACTGAGCAGTGTGTTAATAATATAACATCAGTTTTATTTAGTAAAAACAAATCAGGCAAAAAATATATTCCATTAAATATCACTGTAAACGTGGACTAGTAATAGGTACAATAATTAAACAGCACTGAAATAAAATCAGACACTTTTGCACTGGTAGTCAAATAAAAATGGCACTTTAAATTTTTTTTTTTTAAAAAGATAAAAAATATAAGGAAAAGATGGTAAGATGCTTATCATTCAGGAGAGGTGCAGTCTGGGAAGTCCCAATGCGTTTCATCAAATAGACTTTATAAAGGGTGTGCTAGTGTGAGTGGGACAGACCTCATATATATAACAAGTCACTTATCGAGTACTCATCCTTCCTATAGACCTGTACCGGGTGCACTGCAGGTAAATAACTCACATACGATACCACAAGGAGGCACTCCAGGATAAATAGAGATGAAGTAAATAGCAACTGTGCTTATAGCAACTTTTCGGTTTATTATTTAAACTGTCATCAGGCATAACAATACAAAAACAAGCTTACATTAAATCCCCAACACCAAGACACCAAAGTACATGTGATCGTGTGCCCGCTGCCAGCTCTGCACCTCGTGGCGTCAGGTGCACGGAAACACCTCTCAATGACATCAGTGGGTACCCACCCCATGGTAACCAGCATAAACAGTTAGTGAGTGAATAGTGCAACAAGGGGATGGGGGCATGCGGCAATGTCTGCTCCCGGACCATGAAGTGTACTGTAGTAAACACTAAACTAATAAAGAAAACTATGCAAAACATGAGGGGACAGATGCAATAAATAATAAACAGTTATTAATCAATAAGTACATACCTCTAAGTATCATACACAAACCAAGAAATACTATCCATTCAGTACTGGTGTCTATGTGACTGCATACCATAGCTCTATCAGAGCAGCAGAAGAGGAGAAAGAGGAATAAAATGTGAATGTTGTACAACACAAAACAATGGGAACAGACAATATCAATAAGTAACTCTGCCAATATAGCCTAATACAGGACAGCTATGTGATTAAAGGTCCAAAGCAACCCGTGCGTCACATAAAGAAACAAAGGACCTCATTCAGAGGTGCTCACAAAAAGCGAGTGCTTGCACTGAATGAGGGCAACCGCCTTTTTTTTTTAAACCGGCCACCTGGCTGCTCACTAAGCTGTAGGTGACCACCCACAGCTTTTGCCAGTGGCCAGGTGATGGTCACGATTATCACAACCATCGGGCTTGCGACAAGACCCTTGTGGTACGGTCTCATCTGCTGCAAGCCCCAGTCAGCTTCCTGCTCAAATAGAGCAGGAAGCTCATTACTGACATCACGAGTGATGTCAGTAGGGCCACCCACAAATGGCAGGCGTTCCTTCAGGAACATCTCCGTTTGACTAGCCACCCCCCCCTCCCCACCTACAAAACAGGGTGAGCTGTCGATTAACATTGACAGCCGCCCCATTTGTAGCGAGCCCAAGAGCGAGTGAATTTCTCACTCGCTCCGAAGCTCGCGCATGCCGCGCGTGCGCAGTGCCCCACCACCGACCCGCTTGCGAGCGCCTAGCATTTGTGAGCGTGTCTGAATGAGGGCCAAATTGTGAGAGGAAAGTCTCACTTAATTAGAGAAAACAGTTAAGGGGCAAGGTTTAATTTAAGCCCCACGGGGTTATAGTATTGAGTGTATAAATCCATTTGGCTTCCAAACAGAGGAGGGCTTTTGCTCTGTCACCACCATGTACTGACAGGGGTACACAATCGATGATTTTGTATTTCAAGGTGGCTAGTCCATGTCGGAATTATTTGAAATGTCTTGCAACAGGTTGGTCCTGCTCTTTACCCTCTTGTGCTGCTCTGATGGCAGATCAGTGGAGAGCCATATGCTCTTTAACGTTCACGTAGTTTTGCCAACGTAGAACAAACCACAAGGGCATCTAATCACATTGACAGCAAATCTACTGATGCAGGTGAGTATGGGTCTAATCTGGTAGCATTTACCAGAATGGTGATGGGAAAATGTGTTGCCCACCTCTAGATAACTGCAAGTCATACAATTAATACACCAATAACATCCATGCTTTCTTGCCAATAGTTGTTCTGGTTTGGGGGGTTTCAGCTCTGAGACATCTGTCTACACCACCCAAACTCTGATATTCCTTGTGCACTTATAACATGGCATTAGAGAAGTACCCACAAGCGCTGGTAAGGTGGGATCATCAGCCACGATATGCCAAAGGTCTTTGGCCGATCTGGTGATCTGTGGACTTAAAGATCTAATTTGGGTAACCCATGTAATCCATTTAGCATGTGGTTGTTCGGATTTTGTCTTTAAAGTTTCCTCCCTAGCAATGGCCAGTACTCTCAGTTTGGTTTCTGCTAACCTGGAGGCATTTGTATCCCCTAGTCTTGAATTGTTCTATCATAGAGTCTACTGCTTCGAGCACCACATCTGGATCATCCATAATTCTGTGTACACGCAGTAATTGCGAGAATGGTAGACCATCTTTGAGAGTGTTGGGGTGGTGGCTCTCTGCTCTGAGAATGATGCTACGATCGGTAGGTTTTTGTAAATGGTAGTATGCAGCAGTGTATCCTCCTTGGATACCAATATGTCTAAATAGTGGATTTTGGAGTCATCAACGTTCCAAGTGAATTTAATGTGTGTATCTTGTTGGTTAGTGGTTCCCATGCTGTTCTCAAAGTCATTCCTGGATCCAATCCAGATCATGAATAAGTCATATATGTATCGTGTATAGAAGTGTATTTTACTGGCAATCTGTGGGTTATTGAAAAAATTGTTTCTTTAAGTTTGAAACTTGAATATGTTTGCAAACAATGGGTGCAACGCACGAGCCCATCGCACATCCAAGGAGCTATAGGAAGAAATGGTTATCAAACAGGAAATAGAGAGTCAATTCCAGTAACTGGATAAATAAACTAATATATGGGCCTTGATACTTGTTGTTGTTAGTTAGAAACCTCCTTACTGATTCCAGGCCAACATCCTGAGGAATGTTCGTGTACAGACTAAATACATTAAGTGTACACAACAGGCTACCAGCAGGGATCGGCATAATGTTCTGGAGTTTATTGATGAAAGTGGTGTTATCTTGTAGAAAGGATTCCTCATCCTGTACCACTTTCTGTAAGAAATAGTCCAGAAACTGGTAGATTTTGTAGTACAAGGAACATCTTACTGAGATAATCAGCCTACCTGGAGGCTACTTCATGCTGGTGTGCATTTTGGGAATTGTATAGAAAATTGGCACTCTGGGTCAATCTTCTTGCAGAGCTTTAGCTATGGATGATGAAAGAAGTAGGTAATCTACTGCCAGATTATATACTCTATCAAGTTCACTTTTAAATGTACTCGTAGGGTCTGAACTCAATTCTTTGTACACATTTTGATCATATAGCTGTGAATACATATATTGTTTATACACACTTAGGTCTTGGACTACTATGCTACCCCCTTTGTCTGCCTGTCGAATGATGATGTCTGAGTATTTACTCAGGTTCTGAAGTGCCGTTTTTTCATCTTTTGAACAGTTCGGGTGGTTATTAAGATCTCTGGCGAGATGGGTGTCCGTTGCTGAATTTAGGAGACGTGAGAAACATTGAATCAAAGGGTTAATAGAGGAGGGGTCAAATCTTGATGCAGGGTGGAAGTCTAAGGGGCCATCAAAGATTTTTTGGGACTGTTTTTCTCCAATATGCTCTTTAAGCCTCAATTGTCTATTGAGATGGTTGCTATCTATCAACCACTGAAATGTATTGAAGCAGGAAGTGAAAACATAGCTCAGGTCCTTATTAAGAACCTTAACATTCCAGGGCTGTAAGGGACTTTGACGAAAGATTAAATACTAAGTTCTCTTGCCGCTGCCTCCCCTTCTGCCTCTTTCACTGCTGACCTCTCCTAGTACTGTATCTTTTGTGGGGTCCCACTTTGCACAGGTTTTTACCCCTAAAGGGGATTTCTATGATGTAGATGTTGCCCCTCTTGCACATTCTGATTCACTAGCTGAGGATTCAGTGAACACTGATGTATCAGTGGGTGTCTCTTATCTCTCCTCCTTTTTCTGAAACTAGGTTTAGGTGCAGCATTTGTAGTCCAATTGTACACTTTAAATTGTGTATAGTCTCTATTCACCCTCTCCAGTTTCTCACATTTGAACTTAATCAACTTCTTTTTATAAGAATCAACCTGTGATTGTAGCTTTTCTAGCCAGTTAGTTGTTTGATCACTGGTTAATGTTTTCACATGTGATAGCTCAAAAGCTGTAATGTTGTCTTGACAATCATTAACTCCCTCACAGATTCTTCTATGATCAATAATATAAGGTCAAAGCTACATTTGTTTAGCACTGCAACCAATGTCCTGCAGAAATCCTGATTATATTTGCCAATCGTAGGAGTGTTGCGGATTCTAAATCCCCTGGGGATCTTTTTGTCTTGCTAGTAATTTGACGTTACTCCATGCAGAAAATAATCAACTTCAAGATTTGTAAGTTTAAGTAGCTGAAAGTGCAATTGGTCATTTGTTTCATCACCACCAGATAAATACACATTTTCTTTAAACCGAATCCCCTCTGCTTCAGCATCAGAAAATGTCAAAGTGTCTCCCACTGGGAGATTAATGCATAACAGCCCATCTCTGTCAGCAGTATTAGTCTGCATAGACATATCCACTAACATTTGCAAAGACAAAAAGAATCCACTAATGCACAACAATGAATATGTCAGAGAACTATGCTTGATTAGGGGATGCCTTGATAAGGAAATCGCAACATATAGTTAAGGTAACCCACTATAAAACAAGTCACTGATCCAGCACTCACACTTCCTGTAGACCTGCACCAAGTGCACTGCCAGTAAATAACACACAGACGATACCACAAGGAGGCACTCCAGGATAAATAAAGATGAAGTAAATAGCAACTGTGCTTATAGCAACATTTCGGTGTATTATTTAAACCATCATTAGGCAAAAGAATACAAAAACAAGCTTACCTTAAATACTAAATACCAGTACACCAAAGTACATGTGATCATGTGCCTTCTGCCGGCGCTGCACCTCATGACATCAGGTGCACGGCGGCACCTCTCGACATCAGCAGGTACCCGCCCAGCCCATGGCAACCAGCATAAACAGTTAGTGAGTGAACTGCACAACAAGGGTATGAGGTGAGCAGCAATGTCTGCTCCAGGACCATGAAGTGTACTGTGGTTGCATAGACTGCATGTGTGTATTCCAATGAGCACACAATTCTGTGAATTAGCAGTTCCACCATTTTGTGAATGACAGCAATCTCACTCTGTGAGAGTGCTGAATCTGCAGTTAACCACAGGGAGTGATGGCATACCATATTTGTATTGCGCAAGGAACACATCCATTAAGGCATCAGCATTACTGGTCAGAATTTCATTGGTTTTTGAAGTTTGAGTGGCAGAAATTTAATAGGTTTTGAGAAATTTCAGATCATGTCTAAAAAGCCTTAATGGAACATGTGATTTGTCTATTAAATTTCATTGTTTCTTTTAAATGTATTAACTATCAGGGTTTAGAGGCGCAAACCAGGCCACCTGCATGGGAGAAGGGCAACAAAATGGTACATTAGTGCAGGTATAGTAAGGCCTGCACACAGGAGGTGTTTGTTTTTGTAAGTTTGATTGGCAGAAATTGTATAGGTCCTGTGAAATTTCAGATCATGCCTAAGAAGCCTTAATGGGACACGTGAAACCATAAGGATTTTTGTTTATGGAATATACATATATATATATATATGGCACTGCAGTGGCAGACAGGATGGCAGTTTGAAAAACTGGGCCCCAAACAGTACATAATGCAAAGAAAAAAAAGAGGTGCAAGATGGAATTGTCCTTGGGCCCTCCCACCCACCCTTATGTTGTGTAAACAGGACATGCACACTTTAACAAACCAATCATTTCAGCGCCAGGGTCTGCAACATGACTGTGGCTGAAATGATTGGTTCGTTTGGGCCCCCTCAAAACAAGCTGGCAATTAATCTGTCCCTGCACAAACTGGCTCTACGGAGGCAAGATGTTGTCCTCATCCTCCTCATCCACCGATTCCTTGGATAAAACAGGAAAAAGGGATTTATGTGTCCCTGGACTGCTTACGGTCTTACTCAAAGTTTCTGAAAATGACAGTAACTTTTTATGAATGCGCTGCAGGTGACGTATAAGGGAGGATGTTCCTAAGTGGTTAACGTCCCTACCCCTACTTATTTCACCTTTACATATGGTACATATGGCAAGACAGTTGTTATCCAGATTTGGATAGAAATATTGCCAGACCAAAGAGGTGGAATGTTTGGTCTTCTGCCCAGGCATGACCGTGATGGGCTTTTTCATCCCACGGACAACAACTGTCTTCCCCGGAGCCTGATTTAAACAAACCACATCACCATCAGAATCCTCCTCGCCAACTTCCTCCTCAGCGCCAGCTACACCAGTATCCTTATCCTGTTGTACTTCAAAAGTGACATCTTCAATTTGCATATCAGCAAGTGGACTGTGGGTGCTCCTTTCAGCACTTGCAGGGGGCGTGCAAATGGTGGAAAGAGCCACCTCTTCCCATCCAGTGCTGGGAAGGTCAGGCATCGCAACCGCCACCACACTTGGACTCTCCTTGGGGATTTGTGATATCTTCTTAGAACGCACAGTTCTTCGCTGTGCTTTTGCCAGCTTAACTTATTTGATTTTTTTTAGTGGGAGGAGGGCTTCCATCGTCATGTGAAGCTGAACCACTAGTCATGAACATAGGGAAAGACCTTAGCCGTTCCTTGCCACTCCGTGTCATAAATGGCATATTGGCAAGTTTACGTTTCTCTTCAGATGATGTAAATGTTTTTTTAAAGTAATTTTCCTGACCTTTGTCATTTGGGATTGTATGTGCCCTCTACTATGACATTGGGCATCGGCCTTGGCAGACAACGATGATGGCATGTTATCGTCTATGTCATGACTAGTGGCAGCAGCTTTAGCACTAGGAGGAAGTGGTTCTTGATCTTTCCCTATTTTATTTTTATCGGAGAAAGTTTGGTCCTCCATTTATGTTATATTGAATTGATATATACGTGCGGCTAAGGCGCACACAAACACAGAAAATATTTTTTTATTTTTGTTGGAGATTAGTGCACTTTGTGGGTTACACCACGCTTTAAGAAATGAGCCAGCTGGCCCTTTACTTATGGGACACAGGCACACGCTTGGCGCTGCTCCTTTGTTGATGCATGTGCAGCCACAGTGCACACAATTCACAAACACAGAAAATATTTTTTTATTTTGTTTGGAGTGCCCTTTGGGGGTTACAGCACCAATTTAATGGTCAAGCCAGCCGGCCCTTTACTTATGGGACACAGGCGCACGCTTGGCGCTGCTCCTTTGTTGATGCACGTGCAGCCACAGTGCACACAATTCACAAACACAGAAAATATTTTTTCATTTTGTTTGGAGTGCCCTTTGGGGGTTACAGCACCCTTTAATGGTTAAGCCAGCCGGCGCTTTACTTATGGGACACAGGGGCAAGCTTGGCGCTGCTCCTTTGTTGATGCACATGCAGCCACAATGCACACAATTCACAAACACAGAAAATATATTTTTATTTTGTTTGGAGTGTACTTTGGGGGTTACAGCACCCTTTAACGGTCAATCCAGCCGGCCCTTTACTTATGACACAGGCGCACGCTTGGCGCTGCTCCTTTGTTGATGCACGTGCAGCCACAGTGAACACAATTCACAAACACAGAAAATATTTTTTTATTTTGTGTGGAGTGTATTTTGGGGGTTACTGCACCCTTTAATGGTCAAGCCAGCCAACCCTTTACTTATGACACAGGCGCACGCTTGGCACTACTTTGTTGATGCACGTGCGGCTACTGCGCACACAATTCACAAACACAGAAAATATTTTTTTATTTTGTTTGGAGTGTACTTTGGGGGTTACAGCACCCTTTAACGGACAAGCCAGCTGGCCCTTAACTTATGGGACACAGGCGCACGCTTGGCGCTGCTCCTTTGTTGATGCACGTGCAGCCACAGTGCACACAATTCACAAACACAGAAAATATTTTTTTATTTTGTTTGGAGTGTACTTTGGGGGTTACAGCACCCTTTAATGGTCAAGCCAGCCAGCCCTTTACTTATGACACAGGCGCACGCTTGGCACTACTTTGTTGTTGCATGTGCGGCTACTGTGCACACAATTCACAAACACAGAAAATATTTTTTTATTTTGTTTGGAGTGTACTTTGGGGGTTACAGCACCCTTTACCGGACAAGCTAGCTGGCCCTTAACTTATGGGACACAGGCGCATGCTTGGCGCTGCTCCTTTGTTGATGCACGTGCAGCCACAGTGCACACAATTCACAAACACAGAAAATATATATTTTTTTTGTTTGGAGTGTACTTTGGGGTTTACAGCACCCTTTAATGGACAAGCCAGCCGGCCCTTTTCTAATGGGACACAGGCGCACTTTTGGCGCTGCTCCTTTGTTGATGCACATGCGGCTACTGTGCACACTATTCACAAACACAGAAAATATTTTTTTATTTTGTTTGGAATGCCCTTTGGGGGTTACAGCACCCTTTACCGGTCAAGCCAGATGGCCCTTTACTTATGACACAGGTGCACGCTTGGCACTACTTTGTTGATGCACGTGCGGCTACTGCGCACACAATTCACAAACACAAAAAAATATTTATTTTTTGCACTTGGGGGGAGCACCTCTAATGGACAGAGCACCCCCTGGACAACACTACAGCACCCCTTTAGGACTGGGACACTGCACAGGACTTTGGAGTGGACACAGCCCCTATGGACAACTGACTGCACAACACAGTCCAGCCAGCCCCTATGGACTTTGAAGTAGTGGAGACAGCCCCTATGGACAACAGCAGCACAGCGCAGCACAGCAGAGAACAACACTACACTGCACTACACTACACTACACTACACAGCCCAGCCAGCTCTAACTCCCACCCTCCCTCTTCACTGTCCACATCCGAGTGAGAAAATGGTGCTGACGTGGGTACCTTATGTAGGATCCAAAACCGGCGAGACCCGGAAGGCGGGATGATGACGTTTTGCCTCGATTTCAGATCCGAGTCAGGCGGGAAAAGTCGAGCCTGACTCGGATCGGCCTCGGATCGGGGGGCTCAGGGGGGTTCGGATTTCAGAAATCTGAACCCGCTCACCCCTAATATATATATATATATATGTATTGTGAATGACCTCAGAGACTAGTTTTGACAGCTTTAGAGACCAGTGTGTTGCACCTTCTTATTTTGGTATAAGTGTCTGCTTTAACAACAATGGATTGGTAACACCTAATTACCACATTAAAAACATAAAACAAACGAAATTGATATATATGATTTAATATAGTAAAGTGGCGTCCAGTGACGGGGGCTGCAAGCTTAAATGCATTGATCAATTCATGAACCAAAACCCACTGTTTATTATGTTTATTATTGTTAGTTATTATGGTGAGTGCAGAGCCCCTGTGATTTCTATTTAATGAATGTGGTCACATACCATGTTGCACCCCAAATCTAGGAATGGTGAGTGATGTGGATTAGTGCTTTTTGTTTATTTGATTAATTTTTATAATTAATCATTTTGTGATCACATTTTCTCATGCACCCCTTTTAACCTATTTAATCTAACTTGTCAGCTGTTTTCCTAGGTGCTTTGCAACAGGTGTGTTTGGTGACTGTCTCACGTTTAAAAGCAAAGTTGCTGTGAGCTTTAAACCTTGATAGCATACCATGAGTTTAAGACTAATGTGATGGCTATTTCCATGTTATAATTCTGAGCAATAGAGTAGGGACTTGCAGTAAAGTGGGGTCCCGTGATGGGGGCTGCAAGCTTAAATGCATTGATCAATTCATGAACCAAAACCCCAATGTTTATTATGTTTATTATTTATATCTGTCTCACATTTAAAAGCAGAGTTGCTGTGAGCTTTAAACATTGATAGCATACCCTGAGTTTAAGACTAATGTGATGGCTATTTCCATGTTATAATTCTGAGCAATAGAGTAGGGACTTGCAGTAAAGTGGGGTCCAGTGGTGGGGGCTGCAAGCTTAAATGCATTGATGAATTCATGAACCAAAACCGACTGTTTATTATGTTTATTATTGTTAGTTATTATGGTGAGTGCAGAGCCCCTGTGATTTCTATTTAAACAATGTGGTCACATAAAATGTTGCACCCCAAATCTAGGAATGGTGAGTGATGTGGATTAGTGCTTTTTGATTTAATATACATATATAAAAAGCTGACATATTGTTAAAATAATTATATACGTAAAGACAGGAAAAAGAGAAAATATAAATATATACATAAAAAATTGTACTTCATAAAACAAAAAAAGGGGGTGAATCATATGCTTATCTTAATGGGGTAATCAGACCAAGTTCATGGAGGTAAGAATAGTGCAAGTCCAAACACATTTCGTCAGTAATCAGACTTCAAAAAGGGGATTTTTATGTATATATTTATATTTTCTCTTTTTCCTGTCTTTACATATATAATCATTTTAACAATTTATCTGTTTTTTATATATGTATATTAAATCATTTTTTAGATATTCTATACAACTTCCTGCACTGTTACTATTTACCTCATGGTTTAATCTTTTAGTTTTTTATTATGCACTAAATGCACATATGCACCAGACACATTATATTGATTGTTTCTTGCACTATTTCAGTATAAAAATGATTAATATAAAAATATATGAAGTGCATTGGTACTGCTGTCGCTTACTTATCAACTTCATTTGTTTTATATATATATTTATATGTAGTTAAAACACATTGAATTATTGCTTTGTATTTGACAATGTGATAATATGATTTTATAATATATGTAAATATTATTAAAGACCATTTTTTAATAATAATATATTTTTACTTTACTGCATAGTTGCATGCAATCTTTCTTGAATAGAATTATCCTAATGATTTAAAGGTATATTTCCTGGGTATAACTTTGCAAGTAAGCTATTAAAGGAATTTAATTAGTTATTAATCATAAGAAGTTAATAAATGATAAGAATAGAATATTTGCTTTAAGGAGAGGACATTATATAATGGACTCTGTGGGAATTTTATGATATATCATGTGTTGAAAGGACTAAGTTGGGAAAGATTTATAAAGTAAAGAGCGAGTTGGTTTAGAATCAACCAAAGAACAGTATAAAGAAATAATGAGGATATTGTCATACTTTTATAAAATGGATAAGCTACTTTGCTTAATTGACAATCTTAATCATATTCCCTTCATAATACCTTTTAGCCTCATGTTCAAGAAAACAGATTACATTATTGTATGTGACAATTTTGCTGAAGATTAAATAATTAATAATCAGTTATAAACTAAATCTACTCCAAAAGGACAGAAAAACACCTTATTACATGCTTTAAGTTTTCATCCACTTTCTTTGAAAAGGGGCCTTCCATACTCACAGCTATAAGGGGTGGTACATAACACTTTGGAATTTATACAAGTAGAATGTGCCCTACAGGAGATGGGCAAAATATTTCTTGGAAGAGGCTACCAGAAAATACAGAATTTGAAGAGGCCTTTAAGAGAGTAAGAGAAAAGGTCCTCCTGGAACCAAAACTGTTACAATTCAGTTTTGATCTGGAAAAACTACATTTCATCAGTACTTTTACAACAGCATCAGGTTTCATTAAGAAGAAAATATTAGAACATTGGCATTTGGTCTCCACGGACCCAGTCTTATATAAGGAAATTTCAAACATCCCAAGATTTTTCTATAATCACGGGCCTAACTTCAAGGACCTACTGGTTGTCACAAATAGTTAAAAAAGACAACTGGTCACCATGCAACACTGGTTAACAAACAAAGCTGGTGTGAAACCAAGAGGTGCGATTAAAGCATGAAGGCACTTGTGGTCTAGCGCCCATTTCTGTGTACCCTGAACTGTCATTGTTTTGATGCCTTTCATTTTATAATTATTTATTGTTTCTATTTGTGCATGTTATTTTATATTAATTGTTATGTTAATTGTTCTACAAGTTAGACAAGTTTTTCTTAAATGTTGCCAGGTGGCTTGTGTTATTCAGATATGGTTTAAAGCAAAATCATTGTGTGCTGGTGCCCTGGATTGGACTCCTGGGCACCTGCTCCACAGGCAGCCAACTGTCACAAACTGCCATGGGGGGAGGACACTCAGCACCAACCACCATGAGGGAATTACACACACAGACATTTTTCCCACCTATAACAATCTGGCTACTGCCCTTAATCTGTCCAACACTAGCTCCAACATGGCAGGAATATTTAAGGGTATATAATCTATGTTTCCAACTGCATTGGTGAGTTCATTGATTAGGAACTGCCCTTACATCACTTGTGTATGCTGTACCTGCAAAGAAGTGCTTCTGTCTGGTGATTATATATCCACATGTCTGTATTGCCATCTATAGAATAAACCACTTTAACAACAATCTGCCTAGGTGATTTAAAAGAACTCACTAGGATGTGTGGTCCTCACATTTGGTGGCAGCAGTGAAGGGGATTCAAACCATGCAGTGGGATTTGAACCAAGGTGATGGATGCACCAGAGGCAGAAGGCATAGTGTATCAATTTTAGACATTTCCGGGTGTGGGGAGGGCTGCTCTGGTTAATATGCATACACATCTCCAGGCCATGTGGGTGGAAAGGCAAAGTGCCGAAGGTTAAGGGACTTAGGTGCATCCATCACCTTGCTTAATCCTAACTTGATCCCGAGGTCTTGTCTAATCCCTAAGCAAAGAATTTGCATTTCCACAAAAGGTGGTAGCTTGAAGGACATACCTATGGCTAGAGTGTGGTTGGACTAGGGACATAGTAGGGGCCAGGTGGAAGTGGGACTTATGAATGGACTCCCAGCACAAATTGTTTTGGGAAACAATTTAGGCCATGGATTAACAAGTCACTTTGCCAATGCTGTGACCCACAGTCAAGGTAGAGTTGGCTAGTTAGGTTACAAACAGATCTCCAGACCTGCACCGGAAGTCTTGGATGTGTCACCCACCCTAGCCCCTGAATCATCACCAGTAAATATGCTTGACTCAAACCTCTGAAATGGCATTAAGATGCTCAGACATGCATGTGTTTGCACCACCACACCCCCATTTTCATTGACGATCCCCTGTCACCACCCATAAACGGCTTGTCCTGTCACTCAGTCTAGTGAGCTAGCTATGCGCAACGAGCAAATGCTTCCCAGTTGCATGGACTTGTTCTCACATGCGCACTGCAATGCATATGCATGCGCACATTGCGAAACATGGGCAGCCACATGTGAATGCAGCCTAGCAAGCGGGTCTGAATCGAGCCCAAAGTTCCAGGGCGAGTTGATGCAAAAATGTGGGAAAAATTTGGAGTAAAACCAATGCAAACTACACCATACCACCCCCATCAAATGGATTATGTGAGAGGTTCAATGGAACCCTGAAATATTTTCTAAAAGCATATGTCCACATGGAGGGGGAGATTGGGAGAAGGCTCTGCAGCAATTACTGTTTGCTTATCATGAGGTGCCTCAGGCCTCCACTGGTTTTCCCTGTTTAAGTTGCTATATGGATGCAGGGTACAAGGACCCCTAGACCTAATTCTGGAGAGTTGGGAGGGTGCATTCCAGGAGCCCAAAGAACCAATACTTGAGTATGTAGTCAAGTTACGGGACAGACTTAAGAGGCTCATGACCCTCACCAGAGCCAACTTGGAGGTAGTACAAGCACGCCTGTGACAGCAGTATGACAGACTAGCAAGAAACTGCAAATTATCTGTAGTACAAGTTCTGGTGATGGTATCTGCTAGGAAACATAAACTACAGACTACCTGGGCTGGCCTGTTTACAGTACTACAAAGGTTGGGGGACGTAGATTATGTTGTGGCATTAGATACAGCAGGTAATCACACTTGGAATTACCACATTAATCGATTAAAAGCTTATGTCAACCATGAGGTAAGGGCTTTGGCCACATGCTTATTCCTATGAACAACCCTGAAATGGACAATATTCCTGATTTGAGGGCAGAGGCTAGGAAATACTTAGAGGTGGAGACTATATATCTAGGGGAAAAGTTGCAGAAATTTACCATGAAGCCAGGTTGCACTCATGTAGTCTTTCACCATGTTGATACTGGAAATATGCGGCCACTGCAGAAATCTGCATATTGGGTACCCCCGGAAGTACTCGCCATGATGCGGTCAGAGCTAAATGACATGTTAGCGATGGGTATCATTGTCCCATCCCGAAGCCCCTGGGCTGCTGGGGTAGTTTTAGTGCCCATAAAGTATGGTACAAGTCACTTTTAGTGGACTATAGGCAGTTGAACAAGGTGACACTGACTGAAGTACACCTCATGCCTAGAGTAGATGAGCTCTTTGACTGGTTGGGAGCACTCGCTATCTGACCACATTGGATCTTAGCAAGGGATATTGGCAAATTACGCTCACCAAAGAGAGACAGGAGCGATCAGTATTTATTACACCTTTGGTTCAATTTTTATTCAAAGTAATGCCCTTTGGTATGAAGAACACCTCAGCCACCTTTCAGAGGATGATGGATGACCTGTTGGATGGATGTCAGGAATTTGTGCAAGCATATTTAGATGATACTGCTATATTCAGTGATACGTGGGAAGACCATTTAATACATGTTGCCCAGGTACTAAGATGCATATCAGATGCCAGGCTGACCATCAGACCTGACAAATGCCAAATGGGAATGGCAGTGGTACAGTACCTCAGGCACAGGGTGGGTGGAGACAAGGTGTGACCAGAGCCAGCTAAGTTAGAAGCCATTTTGTCCTAGTCTCGCCCCTTCAACCAGAAACAAGTGTGAGCTTTCCTCGGCACTGCAGGGTATTACCGCAAATTTGTGCCCCATTATGGTTCCATTGCCAAACCACTGATAGACCTGACTACCAAGAAGTTCTTGTGACAGATAGTGTGAACAGGCCTTTTGCCAACTCAAGGAGATATTGTACCAGTCTCCTGTACTAGTTGCTCCTGACTTCCATCGGTGTTCATTGTACAAACTGTACAAACTGATGCATCAGGCTGTGGAGTGGGAGCAGTGTTGAAAAGTGGGAGCAATGTTGAAATAGTCATGAATACCATGTAGCATATTTGCCTCCAAAACTGGTGGCTTGGGAAATTGCCTACTCCACCATTGAAAAAGAGTGTTTGGCCATAGTCTGGGCACTGAAAAAGTTGCATCCCTATTTATATGGCCGGGAGTTCTCAGTCGTTACTGACCATAATCCCCTCAGTTGGCTCAACTGGGCTGCAAGAGAAAATTAATAATTTTTTAATTTCCACAAAAAATGGCAACCAACATCCCGTCAAGATGAGCCAAATGCTGTTTGTTCTACCCACCTGGCCGGGTCACTGGCACTTGTCCAGCAGTAGGACAAATGGACTCATGTACCGGATTTAAGAAGTGGGAGGAATGTGAAACTACGAGGTGTGATTAAAGCATGAAGGCACTTGTGGTCCAACGCCCATTTCTGTGTACCCTGAATTGTTATTGTTTTGATACCTTTCAGTTTATAATTATTTATTGTTTCTATTTGTGAATGTTATTTTATGCAATGCATATTTATTTTAATTGTTATACAAGTTAGACAAGTTATTCTTAAATGTTGCCAAGTGGCGTGTTTTATTCAGATTTGGGTTAAAGCAAAGTCATTGGACCTCATTCAGAGTCTCTCTCAAGTGCTGTGTGCTCGCAAGCAGCCCGATGGTTTGCAAATGCACATGCGCACGTTTCATTCTGCGCATGCGCAAACTACTCTGTGCGAGCGCAGCCCGCTCGCTCGCCCAGCAAAGACAGCCCAGTGAAATGAGTGACAGGAGAGGCCGTTTGTGGGTGGTAACAGGGGCAGGACACTAACAACGGGGGAGTGGAGGTGCGAACGCAGGCGTGCCTGAGTGTTTCAACGCCATTTTTAAGGCATGCATAATTAACAGGCAGCATTATAGTACACGTCACATGCTTGTTTTTTACACTGCAGTCCTCGCAGTGCTTGCGGCAGGGTAAGGCACCCACAAGTGCTGCGATCGCTGCCGATGGTGCTCGATATACCAATGTTATAAAACACTTCCTGGAGATAACGTGTGCAAGTGGGCATCTCAACATAGGCTAATGGGTGTCAGCATACACAGAGCGATTGTTCACACAGCCAAAGTGGGTGTGCTTATGCCTTGGCGAGCGATTGCTTCCCATGGCGGCACTTTGAAAAATTTGCATACGCTGGATGCGAGCGAGCGGCCGCTTGTGAGAGACTCTGAATGAGGTCCATTGTGTGCTGGTGCCCTGGATTGGACTCCTGGGCACCTGCTCCACAGGGCGCCCACTGTCACAAACTGCCATGGGGGAGGACACTCAGTACCAACCACCATGAGGGAAGGACACATACAGAGTTAAGACATAATTTTTCCCACCTATAACAATCTGGCTGCTGTCCTTAATCTGTCCAACACTAGCTCCAACATGGCAGGAATATATAAGGGTATATAATCTATGTTTCTAACTGCATTGATGTGTTCATGGATTGGTGATTAGGAACTTCACTTCCATCACTTGTGTATGCTGTACCTGCAAAGAAGTGCATCTCTCTGGTGATTATATATCCACATGTCTGTATTGCCATCTATAGAATAAACTGCTTTTTGATTACAACAATCTGCCTAGGTGATTTAAAAAAACTCACTAAGACACGCTGTCCTCACACCTGGGGTTTATGAATGTTCTGGCTGCACTAATTGTGCGTTTATGCTGACATGAAATGTATTTGTGAATGCTGTGAATAATACAAGAATCCCTTCCAAATACGCATTTGACTGTAATAGTAGATTTGTAATTCTCAATGTCTCTGTGAGCTCCTCAATGTGAGCAAAACCACGAGGATGATAAAAGAAAGTATCAGCCAGCACAGGTCATCTATCAAAAAAGCACTTGGCTCAACTAATAGAGACCAGGATCTATGAAACCTTCCAGTAGCAAGACACTTCTTGGAGGCCAAGCACTCAGTGACCCAACTCAAATGCTTCACTATAGACCAAATCCCACCTCTGAGGAGAGGGGGTGACAGAGAAAGGATTCTACTTCAACATGAACTAAAGTGGATTTATAAACTTAACAGTCTTACACCACATGGCTTAAACAAAGATTTTAGAATGAGCTGATTTGTTTGAATGATGTCAAAACAGGTTGTTTCTTTAAACTGTGGAAAATATAATTTTCCACTTCATTCTTTTCTTGATTCTCACGCGATAACCTAATATGGTCTCTTTGAGGTTCCTATGTTTATAATGCTACTCTAGATATACTGCTGTTGTTATGTTTGTCATCAGAATCATTTTTGCAATATATATTTTTTCTTAATTTTTTCTTTCTTATAAAGAAACATTTTTTTTTATAAAAAATAAATTTTTATAGCTTTTTTTGCTTCATTCTATAATACATGCCCAGCTTTGATGACATTTCAGCTATTTATGAGGTTTTTACATTTATTTATGTGTTTGGGACTTCAGAGATGTCTGTTACTATTGGATACCTGATCTGACTCTGAACATTATCCTTTTTTATATTTATGGCCAGCAGAGACTCTTATTGTTGATATTACTTACCTCTTAGCTAGTCAGTTTATCTATTTTTTGATGTGCTTATGAATAGTTTGAACCTGTGTTTTGATTGGCTGTAGGGCATAACAGCATTTTACTCCCAGGACTGCATGTACCTCTGCAGCTGCAGTTGACACAGACAGCTTGTCCACAAGTGATTATTTTACTGTTGAATTGCCTTTCGGTAACTGACGGTTAGTTACTGACATTTAGCCATTAGATCTTCACTGTACTTTTACCTGGCAACCATGCCGTTGTTAATTAACTCAGGGCCTGATTCAGCACGGATCGCACGGCTGCGTTCTCATGCACCCGTTAGCTGCAAAAGTATGCTAATGAATGCAATCGCACTGCAACCACAGCACTATACCAAGACGCCCATCACTGCATAAAGCTGCCCACTTCCCATGACATGCATCCGCAAGTCAGCGAAAACATCGATAACATCGAGTAACATCGGAACCATTCACACAGTTGTGGTTGACCTGACCCTAACCACAAACTGCTAAACTTCCTGTTGCCATCTAGACCTCTGCCAGCGTATACAATCGAAGGGGTTTTATTATGCATGCCCCTGTAATGGCATTCAAATGCCCAGGCATGCCTGCATTTCTCCGACCATCCCCCCTCTCCACCCTTAAACACTCACTTCATGTCAATCACTATGTTATTGGACTACATGTTCACTGCAATCAATTCCTGATCGCAGCGGATAGTTCGCGCACGTGCCTTGTAATGCATACACATGCACAGAGCACAAATTTTGACCGGCTGCGTGCGAACGCAGCCGTGCGATCTAACCAGAATAAAGCCCTCAGTCAGGATCACTGTGGCTGTTTTGAACACTAGCCACCGTACTCTGGGCCTGATTCAGACCCGCTCACGAGCGCTATGCGCTCGTGAGCGGGTCGATGTTAGGCCACTGCGCATGCGCACACCGGAGCCGGCTCCGACGTGCGCATGCGCAAGACCCAGCTAGCGGGCGCTCAGTCACTCCGGGTCTCGCACCAAAAGGGGGCGGCTGTCAATTTTGGAGGCATGGCATGGGGGTTGCTTCACAAATGGAGGCGTTCCCATGCGAACACCTGCCGTTTGTGGGCAGCCCCCCTGACATCACCAGTGATGTCAGTGGGAGAGCTTCTGGCTCTATTAGAGCCAGAAGCTCTCTGGGGCTTGCGGCCATGAGACCCTACCACAAGGGTCTCATCGCAAGCCCAATGGTCGTGATGGTCTTGACCATCGTGACCATCATCCTGGCCGCTCGCAATACCCACAGCTATGCAAGCGGCCAGGAGGCCGCTCCAAAAAAAAAATGCCCTGATTCAGAGTGAGCGCTCTTTCTGAGCGTCCGGCTCTGAATCAGGACCTCTGTCTCATGTTTGTATGTTCATTCTGATTCACTGCACTTTTTTGTCTGTCTATACTATATTGGTGACAAACTTTACGATCTAGTTGATTTATAGGTCAAGCACACACTGATGTTTTGCTATGTTTGTTTATTTTTTATTATTTTTTTATAGTTACAATGTTGCAGATGTCAGCATTTCTGACAGCTTTTTCCGTTGCTGCCTGTTTTCCATGTATACGGTATCTGTTTTAGAGGAAGCTTGCCATTATTTAGTTAATGCCCCTGATTAGGACACAGCTGTCTAGCTGTGTTGCAAATTTACCATTTATTTTGGCCCTTTTACAATGCTATATAAAGCTTGCATGGTAACAGATAACATTAGCCCCTGAAATAAATCACTTGGATGATTGAAATGGCTGTCAGGCATGGAATGTCTGTTCTTTTAACCAGATGTAACAATAAAGGTGCGTACACACGTAATGATTTTTTTAATGATTTAACTATAACGACATCGTTCAATCGTTCAAAAAATCATTCAGTTCCTGAGTTATAACAATGAACGAAAATCGTTCAAGCGCACTCCCGTTTGTAGTTTGTAGTTCATTTCAGACTGACCAACATAACGATTTTCATTAAGGGAAGGAACATTTTTTGTTCATAGTTGTAAAAATCATTCATTACACTTCAAAACATCGTTCACTTTTTAAGGGAAAATCTGACAGATAATCGTTGGTTACAAAATCGTTACATGTGTATGCACCTTAAGATCTCTGTTTACTTTATCCACTGATGTGAGTGCTGGTGTTTTCCTTGACGGATATGGTATATATATATATATATATATATATACACATACACACACACACACTCCATTAGAAGAAAGTAAGGCACTTACGAACAACAAATAATTAAAAAAAAAAGTATATTGGTCCAATGTTTCAAGGAATCAGTCTTTTCTTCTAGGTCTCAGAAAACATTTACCCTGAAGAAAAGGCTGATGCTTTAAAACGTTGGTCTAAAATATAGATCTCAAACTCTGTCCTCAGGACCCCGAACAGTGCATGTTTCCCAGTTCTCCTCACAGATTCGCAAGATAAATAATTAGCTACACCTGTGGATCTTTTAAAATGTGTCACTGAGTAATGACTACACCTGTGCAGCTGCTGGGTGACCTGTGTGGGGTCCTGAGGACCGAGTTTGAGAACCACTGCTCTAAAACACTTTTTTTTATTACTTTGTTGTCCATGAGTGCCGTACTTTCTACCAGTGGAGTGTGCATGCTTTTTATGTTCTGCCACCTGGACAAGCTGCTTTATTACCTTCAGTGCTGGCAGGCTTTGGATTCCATATATACATATATCTCAAAAACACAAACAACCAAAGGATGGAAATAATAATAAATAGAAACAGTAATATTTATCTGCATGATTAAGAAATTGGTAGTATTTCCCACTCATTTTTACACTGAGAAATCACTGTTTTTTACATTTTAATGTAAATACTTTTCATTTTCACAACAATCCAATTTGTTAGTTTGTTTGATGCAAACCTAATTAAATGTAATATGTTGTAATTTTTCAATCTAATTTGTTTTAATTCCTCTGCTATGGTTTATCAAACAAAAAGTTTGGGATAGACATAACTCATAATGACACATTGTTTTGTACCAGCTAAAGTTTAACATTCTAAATCTTTAGGACCAATACAAACCTTATAAAAGTTGGGCAGCTTAATTTATTATGCACTTTCAGTTTCAGTGGAATAAAATCATGGCATGTATAACTAATGGCCCAATAAACAGTCAGACTGAGACTATTCTTCACATGGGATTAAGTATATGCTTATGCACCTTAATATTTTTATTGAAGTATATTTCATAGAGCTGCTCATCCCAAATGTCCAATCAGCCCCAAACTTCGTAATGTTCCAATGCACATGATCTGTCCTTTGTGAAATATTCCCGAGCACTATGTGTATTGTTGATATGGGAGTTGCTACTTCTAGCAACAGTTTAATTTTCCAGCAAGAATTTATGTTTATTAAAGATCGTTACTTGGACTTGGGAAGGTTTAATCATTGTTATTGGGATTGCATTGTGTGTTATGTACAAATTGCCTACCACATTATTAGACTTAATATCATCCACACAACTATAAGCATTGCTGCATGCATAAAGTATTACAACTACTTGATTGTGGATAAGAAATGTGCAGTTGTCATTAATTTTTCACATGAAGCAGAATAGTAATATTGAATAAAACATAGCTAAGTTTAAATGTATAACTTAATGCTAGCTTTGACATCCATGACCTTTATAGTTCAGCTCAGAGTGGCACTTATTTCTTATAACAGGGACAAAAGATATAGGTTTTGTAGCTATGACTTGTGACACTCAAACTAATGGGTTGAATATTCCTTTTGTGTGTTATATGCTTGTATACAACTTACAGAAATAAAGTAAAGTACCAAAAAAAAGGATACATTGTTATATGCGAACATTCAGAGAGGGGATCACAAGGGAATCAGTATGAATTTCAGACATTCACAATGTTGGCAATCACCTTGTCAGCAGTGTAAAGTTGAGAACAGTTTGCCAACATGTTATTAATGTCAGGTAAAGCATTGTAACCACCTCAGCCCTGTCACTTTAAACATGATGGTTAATCATCTTGTTTTACATTATACAGATGTGTTGTCATATGTCTAGCCTCCTTGCTCATTAAACAGCCCTTCTAGTTGCACCATGCAGTGACTTAACTCAGTAGCACTGAGCGTCTTTTTGTGCAACTTTTTCCCTACAAATTCATCTTATATACACAGTGATGTGAATATAATGCACAAGCAGCTTCTGCTGATTAAAATGATATGCAGCATGCCTAAATTCTATGTGCGACTGTGGGTGTATCTGCATGCAAAATGCTACATTACAGTGTCACTATAACGTAACATTTCGCATGCAGATACACCCAAAGTTAAAGCCACAATCCTATCAGTCAGTCAAGCAGTTTAATGGAGGCAGTGCAAACCTTGCTGGGAGAATCTTACCTCTGCACTGGAGTTACACAGTCCTGTCAATTCAATTCAACAACAGAAATGCATAAGTGAAATTATAATGCATTCTCACAGCTCCAATAAGATATTTAAAATACAGTATAAAACTGTAAACTAACAAATGCAGAATGAAAAAAAAACTATTTTGCAACCTGCCAGTATGGCATCTAAGACATCTATAGTGATTATATGAGGGCAACAAGGAAATAAAAGTGGCGACATGGGTGACCAGAATCAGAAATGATCTTATTAGCTTTTGCTAAGCTCCTCCTATCAAAATTGTTTTCTATATTTGGTTATCCACTTTAATCACCCTAGCTAAATATTTTCATTCAGCACATGTGGAATTCCCATACCACACCATGGCCCTGATTCAGAGCCGGACACTCTGACCAGAGCGCTCGCTCTGAATCAGGGCCCACCTCCATTAAAATGGAGCGTCCTACTGGATGCTCGTATAGCTGTGGGTCACCACCCACAGCATATACGAGCGTGCAAAAAGATGGTCGCGATGGTCTTGACCATCGCGACCATCGGAACTGCGAGTGAAAGCCTGCGGTTGGGTTTCCCAACCGCAAGGCCAGGAGTGATTTTGGCTCTATCAGAGCCAAAATCACTCCCACTGACATCACTAGTGATGTCAGTGGGGCCGGCTTCAGATGGTAGGCGTTCCCATGGGAACGCCTCCGTCTGGCAGGCACGCCCCCGGCACGCCCACCAAAGGGGGCGTTCTGTCAGTCACCATCAACAGCACGTCCCCCTTTGGTGAGACACTCTGAGCGAAGGAAAGTCCTTCGCTCGCCTGGTCTCGCGCATGCGCATGACGGAGCTCCCTCCGTCGTGCGCATGCGCAGTTGGGAACATCGACCCACTTGCGAGCGGACTGCTGCTCGCGAGTGAGTCTGAATGACCCCCCATGATAGAATAAGTTAGGAGACAGCAATAAGAATGTGTCTTGGTAAACCAGCTGGCCGTAGACTTCTTAAAAAGAAATGGCATTGCTGAGCTATCCCAACTACCACTGAAATATGAGATGACCACGCTAAATCATCGGTAAAGTTAATTAAACTGAATTAAAAACTTAAAATCACTGACCATATCTACCTGCAAATCATTCAGAAATAATGGCAGAGTGGCAGTTTTCCTAAATCTCATGGTGCAATCGGGTGGTCATCCGCCCGATATGCCAGCACCCCCCTCCCCCACCTGCATAGAGCTGCATGGGATCGTACATCGCATCCGATATCATCGCATTCTATACCATGCCCATACATGGTATAGCAGCAATATCGTACTAATCCGTCAGATCGACTGCTTTATCGATACTGAAAATATGTCCAGCCCACTCATACAGCTATTCCTAATCAATGAAGCAGAATACACTATTGGCAGGGAGTCAGCCCACATATACAACTGTTTCTAACCTAGAGCGAGACAAAGTGGTCAAAGAGCCAGCCAATCAGCTCCTAACTGTCATGTTACAGGCTGTGTTTGAAAAATGACAGGTAGGAGCTGATGGTTAGTACTTTATCTCCATCTACTTTATCTCTCTCCTAGGGATATATTTGCTAAAGTGGAGATATTGCCCATAGCAAACAATCATATTCTACTTACCATCAGGGCCGGATTAAGGCCCACATGGGCCTGGAGCTGAAAATGTTCAAGGGCCTATACTGAGATGACGAATACCTGTGATTGGTGCTGTGTGGGTGTGGTCAAAGTCACCTTGGTGTGTACACCCCCTACACTATGAGACACAATGTCTCCCTAACTGCATAGAAATAGAAAAATTGCATTATGTTTTTTAGGGGGGAAACTATAAAAACTATTTAAATACTTAAAATGTATGGCCAGTTAGGCAGCTGGTAATCATGCTGTCATGTTGATGGGCCTATTTTTATGTGGAGGCCTGGAGCTGTAGCTCCATCCGCCCCATTGTTAATCTGGCCCTGCTTACCATTTATCTTGTACCTTCTAGAAAATGATTGGTTGGTATGGGCAACTGACCTCAGAGGTCTATTTACTAAGCACTATAGTAAATATACCCCCAAGGCTTAGTAAATAGACCTCTGAGGTCAGTGGCGGATCCAGGGAGGGGCGATTGTAGTGATCACCCCCCTTAGTATAGTCCGTCCTTGATCATCTCTCTCCACAATCCTGACCTGCACTATGCAGGTTAAGATCCCACTGTACTTACACACCCAAGAGTTAAATCTAGGGAGATGGGTCAGCCTGTTTGCATGATTTATTAGGCTGTTCTGTGAATGGAGCACCGAGGTGGTTGGGGAGGGATGCAGTGTCCAGAAAGTTATTCCTGTGTGTAGCCAGCTGAGCTTCCTGCCTAGAACTGGGCTAGGGCACAAAGCTTCTGCACAGGGCAGACCAAGCTGGGGGTGGGGGCTGCTGAACATTCAGCTCCTAGAGCCTTTAAGGCTGAGCTGTAGTTTGCAGACACAAGTAATAGTAGCAGCAGCAGCAGCAGCAGCCGTGATAACCCTCTCTCTCCCCGGCCACACTACACTCTCTCTAGTTTCCATATCAAGCAGTATGTACTTCCTGGCCTGCCTCACCTAGACAAGTGGCTGCAGATTTGGGCACCTGGCCAGGGTTGGCATGTGGCTACTGGTACCTTCCTGTACATATGGTACTTTGAGCAGGCTCTGGTGCTGTTTGTCCTGGGCATTGTGAAGGATAATAATGTCTTAAGGGAGGGAGTGGCAAGGGCTTAGTGCCCTGCATTGTGCCAGACAGCTCTGCTTTCATCATTGCTCCCTACTGTAGACTGTGACTTTGCATAGACTTCAGATGCATCTAGCATACTGTGCATTGTACATACACACACACCCACACCCACACAACGGGATGTACAAGCTCCAGGAAGGTGCTCAAAGCCATCTATAGCAGTCTAAGTGGTTCTTTCTGCAAAAATCCTTGGAGAGGGATCAGTCTGATCCCTCCATTGCCCTGCATGCACTGGCCCATGGTAATAAACCAAAATATTATACATTTGCAAGGGATAGCTCTTATCGAAAGAGTTTTCCAGTGCATAAGTAGTCTTGTATATGGCATCAATAAATGCCTGTATGCATACGATGAGGTACGGGATGTACATGATAAATCCCACCAACAGTGGCCACATAAACATATAATTCAGCTCTTTATTTGCAATTGTGACAAAAAGGAATAAGAAATATAGAAATTGGAATAATCCACCTGAACACCAAAAAAACAATAAAATAAATTGAAAACAACAGTAAAGGGGAGGAAGATACTTTCTCATTTATTAACTTTTCCTGAGCCTGACTTTTACTCCAGAGGAGCGCGGGAACTGCAAGTACTGTACTTATAGTAAAGGGGAGGAGTTGGGACCAGAAAGGGGAGGTGCCAGATCAGGAAAGAGGAGGAGTTGGGATAATTATTAAATCACCCCCCTGTAAAGAAAAGTCAAGAACCACCCCTGCCTTAGGTACTGAATAAAAGGAACGACAAATAATCGTGGAAAATGTTGAATCAGTCCATGAACTACCATGTAAGATTTTTAATTTGAGTGATAGACAGCTGACTAAAGATGAAGAAAACGCTCTTCAACGAGGTTTAAAATTTGCCCCAACTAGAGGGATGGATTCTTTTAAAACCTTCCTGGATATACAAAGGTTCATAAGAAAAGTAACCCTGAAGAAATTTTTTCAAATGCAAGAGACTAAACCAGAAGAACATATTGAAATACCACTTTTTAAGAAAAAATCCACTTTTTATCCTGCCCACATTAAAGGACATTTTATTGAATGTTTCACCAAATTGGTGTTAGATGATATGGAAAAACTTTCAGAGAAAAAATGTATAAAAAGATGGAATATGACACAGAAAGAAAGGATGGCGATTAAAGATTTAAGAGATGATAAAAATACCATTATCAAACCATCCGATAAAGGAGGAGGGATAGTGCTAATGACCTGTGCCAAATACGAACAAGAAATTAATCATCAGTTGACTAGTGAATCATATAAAAAACTCAAAAGTGATCCAACAGGAAAAATAAAGAAAAGTTTTGAAAAACTTCTAGAAGATCATCTAATGAAAGGTTCAATAACAAAGGAGGAAAAATAATTTTTGGAGATTGACAATGCATTAACACCCACAATCTATATCCTGCCTAAAATTCATAAAAGTGTTACAGATCCACCTGGAAGACCAATTATTGCAGGATGCAATAGCTTAACAAGTAATCTCTCAGCTTTTGTTGACTATCATCTTCAACCCATAGTGAAAGAAAATCCCTCATATTTAAAGGACACAACAGATACCTTACAGAAAATAAAGAAAATACAATGGGACAATAACCTTATTATGATATCTGCTGATATCACTTCTCTATACACCATTATAGAGCACACTAAAGGTATCGAAGCCATCTCCTGGTATTTGAATAAAACTAATATGGAGGAAAAAAAGAAGAGTTTTATTATGGATAGTATCCATTTTATACTTTTTAACAATTATTTTTACTTCAATGGTGATTATTTTATACAGCAAGTAGGCACAGCTATGGGTACCAGGTTTGCCCCGAGCTACGCTAACCTCTTCTTAGCCAAATGGGAGGAGGATGCTGTGTTTAAAAACTCAGCATGGAGGGCAAACCTGGTATCCTGGAATCGATATATTGATGATATTTTGTTTTTCTGGAGAGTTACTGTTGAAGATCTAGAAGAGTTTTGCAATTATTTGAATACCAACTCTCTAAACATTAAATTAACATTTAATATTAGTAAAGAAAGCATTAATTTTCTTGATTTGACCATCTATCAAGAAAATGGTACATTAAAGACCAAATGTTTCCATAAACCGACAGATACGAACAGCTTTATACATAAGAACAGTGAGCATCACCACAGATGGTTAGACGGTGTTCCGAAAAGTCAATTTTTACGAGTAAAAAGAAACTGCATGGATGGCGAAATTTGTGAAGAACAAATGAAAAAGATGGAGGAAAAGTTTTTGTCAAGAGGTTATAAAAGAGAAGAAATATCAAAGATAAAGAAAGAAGTGTATAACCTAGATAGAGAAACCCTTTTTAAATAAAAAAAAAAAAAGAAAAATCAGAATGTTAAAGAGTGGGCTTTTATCACCCAATATGGATCACTCCATTCATTTTTAGAGGGTATTTTTAAAAAACATTGGCACATTTTACAAAAAGATTCAGTTTTATCTACGGTTTTACCTTCCAACCCTGTTTTTATATATAAGAAAGTTGATAACCTAAAAAGCAAACTGGTTAGAAGTGCTCTTGACCAAAATAGCATTAACCCCATAAGAACGAAGGGGTTCCGCCGTTGTGGATCATGCATCATGTGCAAAACAGTACCAAGAAAAGAAAACAAGTTTACTAGTTTTACTGTAAAAGGAAAGAATTATTCAATGAATGACTTTATTACTTGTCATACAACCAATGTTGTTTATTGCATTGAATGTAAATGCGGATTATTTTACATAGGCCGCACCTCCAGAGCCCTTAAGACAAGAATGGCTGAACACACACATAATATTAAAAAAGGCCTTGATACACATGCATTATCATGTCATTTTAAAAATAAACATGCATGTTCTACAAATAACATTGTTAATTTTATGGGAATAGAAAATGTGAAAAATAATTGGAAAAACAGAGATAAGGAAACAAGATTAGCACAAAGAGAAATGGAGTGGATTTACAAACTTAAAACTTTAATCCCTTATGGTTTTAACAAAGATTTCGAACTCAAATGGTTTTTATAGTTATTATTTCCCTATTTATGTCTCTTTTTAAAAAAGAAGAAGTCTGCATACTATCTGTTTCATATTTTAACCCTTTAGCCTATTTTTTAACTATTAATGATCATTTTCTTCTTTCCTTTATTATATGGCAATTCATCCTAAAATGTCCCTGAATAATCCTCCAAGAAAATGGCCACCAAGACACTTCCTGTATCTATACACCAAAACCGGAAGTGATCGGCCGCGCACTTCCGGTTTTCACGGACAATTTAATTAGAGCCAATAAGATAGAGTTTCAAGTTTTATCATTAGTGGGTATGTATATGGACACCAACAAAGAGGTGTGGGAGGCTTCTCACACGCTTTCCACTGAAATCGCGGAACCGGAAGTGAAATCGCGGAACCGGAAGTGACGCGAGAACCACTTCCGGCGGCAAAATTAAGACACACTATAAAAGAAGAACTCATGCTGACCTGCACACAGCCTTGATAAAGAGCTTCCAGCTCGAAATGCGTCGGCGCTAGTCTGCAGGATCACATCCTTTAAGCCTGTGAGTGTCTGGACCAGGGTGCTATCCGGATCCCCTGTTTTCCCACCTAAATAGACACTCACCTACGTCACACGGTATGCATTGTATCACATATGGGACTTAAGTTTATGGACTACTTCGTTCATAACATTCATTGCATAATCTGCTGCTTTATCTACATGTACTGTACATTCACTGTATACTCTGCTGCTATTTGTTTTTTATTCATTTTCCCTTAAGCAATGTGGGAAATTTTGTCTTATTTATTCTATATTCATTAAATATATTTTTTAACCTTAAGTGCTAGTGTCACTTTAAAGAATTTTATATTGTGTTTTCTATACCTGGGGAAAGGGATTACCCCATTTTAAAGTGTCTAAGCTGCTGAGGTTTTTTGCGCTAAGAGATCCACCTTCTCACCTACTGAATAAACTGTTCACTTGGAGCCAGCCCACACACACAGCTGTTACTAATTAAGGTACTGAACAAACTGTTGGAAGAGAGCCAGTTTGTCAGACCCTGGTGTTGACTGGTCTCGGTTGCGAGTACAATGGCCAGTGGGCTTGGGTGATTACATGGTATAAGATGGGGAGGCAATATATAAGTCTTCCTCCTAGGCTACTCTCAGATGTTGACAAGACCTGCTGTGAAGCGCAGAGTCTAATCCACTTGATGGTATTCACCAGTGATCCCTCCAAGTGGGATATGGGTTTTGTTGCACCAAGTGTACAGGTCGCGGCCCCCAGAGTATGTATCTGAGAGAAGTGAGAATACAAGGTACAGAACTATGAATATTAGAACTGGTACTGCAAGAATCGATGAGTAGTAGAGAAGTGTTGGTGGAATGTACTGGAAGAATATCTGATAGGATAATTCAGACACTGATTAACGATCGGAACCACTCCGAGATCCAGATGCTGTTTGGACTCAAGTAGCTGTACTGGGTATCTAGATGCTGAACAGCAATAAGTAACAACTCCAGTAATCCTGATGCTGTACAGCAAAGGATAG
Organism: Taudactylus pleione; assembly: GCA_031769625.1. Taxonomy (NCBI): domain Eukaryota; kingdom Metazoa; phylum Chordata; class Amphibia; order Anura; family Myobatrachidae; genus Taudactylus; species Taudactylus pleione. Next base: position 29,263,798 of record JAUIMM010000065.1, read on the forward strand.
GTAACTGGGTATCTAGATGCTGAATAGCGATGGGTAGCTCCGGTGATCCTGTTGCTGTATAGCAAAGGATAGATACTGAGTAGTGAAGTTGCAAAGGCAATGTCCTGTTCATGAAGATGGACTTAAATACCCTTAGGTAGCTGGTCATTGGATGCAGAGATCAGCAGATTGACCGCAACACTACCATTGGAGGGATATGATCAGATGACACAGACCAACATGAACCATGAATACAATAGTGACATGGAGACGCAGTATGAAAGTCCTAGCAGACCCTGTGAAGAATACTCAATCCACTACTCACCCGCATGCCTGGTGTCTGATTGCCTCAGAGATTGAAGACGCCAGGACATAGGTGAGAGGCCACAACACAACAGTACCCCCCATTCCTTTTAGGGTGGACTCCAGACACCTAAATGGCTTCTTAGGATACTTCTTATGGAAGGCACAAATGAGATGTGGAGCATGGACATCAGAAGCTTTAATCCAAGAATGCTCCTCAGGACCATAGCCTTTCCAGTCTATCAAGTACCGAAGGTGCCCTAGATGAAGACGAGAATCCAAAATTTGTTTCACTTCAAATTAGATTCTACGGTGAGTGTGAACTTGAGGAGTCTTAGGAGGAGAGCATTGGAATTGAATCAGGACCAAAGGAAGGAGTAGAGAAATGTGAAAATAATTTGGAATTTACAAATGAGAAGGAAGTTTTAATTTATAGGCAACAGGATTAATGAGTTGCAAAACAGGATAAGGACCAATGAACCGAGGAGTTAGTTTCATACTGCGTACCTTCATCCTGTAATTTTGGTAGAGAGCCAAACTCTGTCCCCCGACTTAAAAATAGGAGTGGCCAAGCATTTTTATAATTGCTTGAAGCTTTCTTCAAGGAGGAATGCACCTTTTTCCAAATACTAGAATAAGACTCTAGAAGACTTGATACTGCAGGAACTTCGACAGGTGGCAGCTCTTGAAACTCTGGACCTTTAGGATGCCTACCGTACACAGTAAAAAATGGTGTGGTATTCTTAGATGTATGATAACAAAAATTATGGGCAAATTCCGCCCAAGGCAAAAGATCCAAATAATAATCCTGAGAAGAGCTCACTAACAATAGGGTAAACACTTCCAGTTCCTGATTGACGTGCTCTGTTTGTCTGTTAGTCTGAGGATGGTAGACAGACGAAAACTTGAGTTTGACCCCACAAGAAGAAAATAGAGCACGTTAAAATCTGGCCATGAATTGTACTCCAAATTATCCAACACAATTTTGGTAGTCAGTCCATGGAGTCGAAAGATTTCTTATAAAAAAACCTTGGCTAAGTGCGGTGCAGAGGGAAGGCCAACGAGAGGGACAAAATTAGCCATTTTGGAGAAACAGTCCATGACAACCCAAATAGTTTTGTACCCCTTGAAGACTGGGAGGTCAGAAATAAAATCCATGGAGAGATGGGACCAAGGCCTATTAGGAATAGGTAATGGTTGGAGAGGGCCGACAACCTTGCTACGGGAGGACTTGTGCTGGGCACATTTGACTCAGGAGGCAATGAAGTTGCTGACATCTTTTTTCATGGAGGGCCTCTGATAGGAAGCAATTTTCTGGTCTTGAGAACCCTAGAATGGCCAGAAAACAAAAAAGTGTGGGCCCAAGTGAGGAGTTGTTGCGGAGGCTGGGATCTACAAAGATTCTGCCTTGGGGTGGAGTGTCCACTCTTTTGAGAGCAAAGACGGTGGGATGGAGAACAGTCTGAATTTTTTGTTCATTTTCATCTCCCTACAGCAGCATGAAAGATTGGAAAAGCGCATCCGCTTTTTGATTTTGACAGCCACGACAAAACAAAACTTTGAAATTAAAACAAGAAAAGAAGAGAGCCCATCGCACCTGTCGAGGATTGTGTCATTGAGCAGTCTTTAAATATAGGGATTTCTGTTGTCTGAAATCCCGGTGATAGGAAATTGAGCCCCCTCTAGCAGATGCCTCTACTCCTCCATTGCCAGTTTAATGGTAAGCAGTTCCTGGTCTTTGATGGAGAAAACTTTCTAGAAAAGAAACCACACATATGGTTTCACCCATCTTCTGCCAATTGGGATAACATGGCACCCACACCCATTGATGAGGCATCGCCCTCCACCATAAATGGTCTCTCCAAATCTGGTTTAAGATGGGAGCAGAGGAAAAAGCCAATTTGAGAATTTGAAAGGCATCCTGAGCTTAAGTTGGCCTATGTGAGGGATCACCTCCCATCTAGTGAGAGCTGTAATGGGAGCAATGACAGTTAAGAACCCAAGAATAAATCTTCGATAATAGTTAGAAAATCCTAGGAATAATTGGATCCCTTTCAAGGTGTTTGGCTGTGGCCAATCCCGGATGGCACTCAGTTTATCAGGGTCCATTTGTAAGGATTTCCCAGAGAGAATGTGACCCAAGAAGGGTACAGCAGATTCTTCAAATACACAATTAGAAATCTTCCCAAACAAGTGATGAGTTCAAAGATGAGAGAGGACCTCCCTGATATGTTGCCAATGGAATTGAAGATTTTTAGAAAAAAATTAAATATTGTCCTGGTAAACCACAACGAATTGATAGAGAATGTCACAAAAGTTAGTTGACATATCCTTGAAAAACTGCTGGGGCATTACATAACCTGAAATACATCACAAGATACTAAAAGTGGCCACTCTGGGTATTAAAAACAGTTTTCCACTCACCCCCCTCTCGAATGTGGATGAGGTTGTATGCCCCACATAGATCGAGTTTTGCAAAAATAGAAGCTCTGCACACCTTGTCAAATAACTCAGAGATAAGGGGGAGAGGATACATTTTCTTAATTGTAATGTCATTGCAGGGTATAAGGCCTCAGTCTTTTTTTTCCACAAAAAGAAAGCCCTGCACTGTCTGGAGACGTGGATGGTCTAATAAATCCTTTTTTCACATTTTCTTGAATGTATGCAGACATAGCCACTGTTTTCAGGACCGATAGAGGATAAACTCGACCACGAGGAGGTTTTTTCCTGGAAAAAATGCCACAATCCCATGAGTGATGGGGTGGTAATGAATCGGCTGTTTTTTCACAAAAGATGTCACTGAAGTCGGAGTATGGCTGAGGAATTCAGGGGTCTGGGACAAGTTTTGACTTTACTGAGGGCACAGGAGGTCCAGAGGTGTCACCTTTATGAGAAATAGGAATACGCATGGGAAGAACTTTAGAAAGGCAATTGTTCTGGCAGTGAGATCCTCAAACTAATAATTACACAGTAACCTAGTCCAAGGTAGGGTTATGGATCTTCAACCAAGGCAAACCCAACACTAGAGCATGGGAACTTTTGGGAAGAACTAGAAATTTAATTTCTTCATGATGGAGAGCACCTATCCAAAGCGTGATGGCAGTGGTTTCAGAAGAAATGATACCAGCTTGGAGAGTACTTCTGTCTACCACAGATAAGAGCATTGTGTGTTGAAGGGGTCTAAGTGGTATGCTGAAGTCTTGTACAAGAGCTTTAGAGATTAAATTCCTGGCCACGCCAGAATCCACTAATGCCGAGAGATCTTTCATACGTGAGGCTACTTGGAGGGTAACTGGTAATTATGGATCATTTAAATGAGAGGATTTAGATAAAATACCCAGCTGGAGTTCTCCCTGCATGGTTAGGGTTCCTTATTTCCCGAAAGCTGTGGACAATAACTTAGGAAATGTCCAGATTCTGCACAGCAGAGACAGAGTTGATTGCGCAGTTGATGACTTCTTTCAGCAGGAGTCAGGCGAGACCTATTAACCTGCATGGGCTCTTCTTGAGAAGAAGACGGAGGGCTGCTGACAGGACGAGTAGAAGAAACACAAGTCCGCGAGTGGTCTTCCCTTCACCGGCTCATTTGGCTTTCCCTATGTAAGTCAATTCTGATACACAGTGAGCTTAGGGCCTGATTCAGACCTGCTCGCAAGCGCTTGAGCACTTGCGAGCAGGTTGATGGTGTGCTCTCTCACTCTGTTGCTCACTACAAAAGGAGCTGCTGTCAATGTTGATCAACAGCTCGCCCCATTTTGTAGGCGTGGCAGGTGGGTGGCTTCACAAATGGAGGCGTTCCAATGTGAATGCCTGCAGTTTGTGGGTGGCCCCACTGACATCACCAGTGATGTCAGTGGGAAAGCTTCCAGCTCTATTTGAGCCAGAAGCTCTCTGGGGCTTGCGGCCATGAGACCCTACCACAAGGGTCTCGTCGCAAGCCCCGATGGTTGCGATGGTCTTGACCATCGCGTCCATCATCCTGGCCACTTGTAATAGCTGTGGGTGGTCACCCACAGCTATGCAAGCGGCCAGGAGGCCGCACAAAAAGAAAAAAAAATGCCCTGATTCAGAGCGAGCGCTCTTTTAGAGCGTCCGTCTCTGAATCAGGCCCTTAGTTCAGCTAAAGTCTCTGGCAGATCTCTAGAAGCCAAATCATCCTTGATTTTATCTGACAGACCATGTAGGAAGGCAGTTCTATAGCTGCATCATTCCATTGGACCTCAAAAGCAGTGATATGGAATTGTACAACATACTGACCCATGGAATGGGTACCTAGCCGTTGTTGTAAAATGTCAGAGGATGCTGAGATAGACCTGCCTGGTTCATTGAATATGCTTTTGAAAGTTTCACTAAATTCTTCATAATTAGACATCAGAGAATCCGCGTGCTCCCACAAGGGTGATACCCAATCTAAGGCCAAGCCAATGAGTAGAGAAATAACAGATGTGACCTTGGATCTTTGGGTAGGGAAGTTATGAGGAAGACATTCAGTCTGTCACCCAGCAGGTATCTCACAGTGTATTGCCCCTGATATATGTGCTCCTCCCCAGGGAGGAGATATTTCTCCTTTCCTTCCCTCTGAAGGAACAGGTGAAATTTCTGTCAGCTGGTCATGGCTGGGCATACACTGCCCAATGTGGTCAGCTTTCACTTTTAAAATATTGGATCGATTGGGCATGCTGTATGATTTGGCATACTCAACCAATCAATATTTTCAGATTGGTCGCTTGCATACACTGTGCAATTATCTGGTCGATCCACTGATATCGGACAGATAATTGTATAGTGTATGCACAGAATTACTATGGTACTGAAACAAACTGTTGGCTGGGAGCCAGCCCCCACACAACTGTTACTAACTGAGGTATTGGAACAATTCAAAAGGAGGGGTCTGGATTTTGAGAGTGATTCTTCACAGGATTCTGAAAAAAGTATTATTATAATTATTTTGAGACCATTAATATTGGCAATATGGGGAGTGTTATTTACCTCCTTTTATTTGTCATTGGTGGTGTTCCCTGGAGTCAAAAATAGACAAATTAATAAACAGTTTCTTGCAAAGCCAAAGGAGCACTCTTTGAAAAAAAAATAATTTAAATTAATTCAATTGAGAAAAATTATTGAAATGATGACAATATCAAAATATTAAAAAACACAAAACAAACAGGCGCTAGGCTCCCCTAAGTTCGAATAATACCAAAAAAGTTTTATGATGTGAATACAATATTAAATATTAAGAGGTGGTATCTATATAATAGTGTAAAGCTGGCAGCAGCCGTCAGACTGGAGGGACTGGATCCTCCATTAGTAGCAAAACCCCAAAACACACATTGACAGGCACTAGCCAGCATAAAATTTAATAAACAGAAAAATAAAATTCAAAACATATTAAAATTGCATAGATATGTTTCCATAAGCCGTAGGCCACACTTGAATTTTGGATAATTCGTATATAATGCAGCAATAGGAATCAATATCTGTTGCTTCCAAAGAAACAATGTTGCCAGAGCTCCGTAATTCCTCAACAGAGGGTTAGTGCAGCACAGTTCTAGTTTAAGTTATTATGATATAAACAATATTAAGATAAAGCGCTCTGTGGTAATGAATCTAATATATAAATGTTAATATGATAGTGTGTAAACTATCCGTAGTCCCGTATCTTAAATATGTCGGTATTCAGTAACAAAACTGGTTAGCAAAACTTGGGGCTGTGTGTTCAGAACTGGATTGATTTGGTAAGAGATGTTGTAGGATTAAACGGCTCTCTAATTGTATATATACCACAGTCTGCTTTTAATAACAAGCTGGTGGGCAATAACTTGAGGCTGGGTTTTCAGGTCTAAAACCTTATACGTCTGGAATTCTGGTGTGGCATAAATACCACTATGGTATAGTCAAGGTGTGTCTCTCCAATAGATGTGATATATCAATCAACAGATAACATGTATTTCAGGTGGGCAAAAACTGTCGGCAGGATATTCAAAAATATAATATTCTTATAGCAATATGCTGATTGCAGATAGGCACAAACTGTAGGCAGGTTGTTGTATGCAATAAGACCTTTAACCAGGATACGTTAAAAGCGTAACCTCCTCTCCTCCACTGCTCTCTCCACCTCAGGAAAGGAACATAGTATCAGAGAGACATGCGACACTAGAATTGCAGTTGCTTTAGGTATGGAATGTTTGCTTACCTGACCATGAAGTCTGCTGGTCATGTGTCACTCTGTGTCCGCAATCACTGTGTGTGAGTATGCAGGGGGAGGCTATGATACTAAAATGACTGATTGTCCAATAATACAACACTGTTTTATTGAACAGTATTGAAATGATACAGAATAACAGAATAGCAAAATACCCTTCAAACAGGGATTGAAATTAAAAGTACATATATGCTCATATAAATGTCTCAACGCGTTTCATCTCTTATAGAGACTTTATCAAGGGCAATTAATGTTCCCAGTATCTGATCCATCTTATATAGGCAGCCTCTTTGATCATCAGTCCCCATGTGTAGCGGCGCCGCACTTCCGGATAGTCACTTCCGGGTCGTGCGCACCGCGTGTGTGGGGGCAGAAGTCATACACGACTGCTCCCAGCGTCTATCTAAATTTCAGGTGATGTAACCCCACCAGCAGCAGCATAGAACGCCGCACCGCTCTCCGTTTGCACACATCAGAGGCAACATAGAAGCCTGGCTTCTATGTCCTCAGATATGGCGGCGGCCATTTTTGGTTGGGTCTAAGCTGGATACACACTACTAAGGACGAATAGGGCATCCATATAGTCATTTGCACACATCAGAGGCAATATAGAAGCCTGGCTTCTATGTCCTCAGATATGGTGGTGGCCATTTTTGGTTGGATTTGTTCTGGATACACACTAGTAAGGACGAATAGGTCATCCATATAGCATGAGAAGCTACTATTTATATAATATAATTGAGCATTAATAACATATGGTGATGCACACATAAAAGATTAAACTAACAACTAATTTTTTATATGTTAATATATTGGTTCTATTTAAATGTAGATCACTTGATGTGAGTGAGTAACAATAAAAGCATAAGGCCTGAAACTTGCTAAAGACAGTTCCCAGATATACCCCTTTATATACCATTAATGAAATAAAGTAAAATAAATTAAAATAGAGTAATCAATTAGAGATGAATGTTCTACATATACATTGTACTTATAAGAATATGATGGACCATTCTAATAGGTGTATTTTAGGAGTATTCGTCCAATACATTTAGGGGTCTATGTAAAGGCCCTCAGGGTGTAGGGTCTGCAGATTAAATATCCATCTGCTCTCTTTACGGTTGATGACTTCTAATTTATTTCCTCCCCTCCAGTTATAAGTGACTTTGTCAATCCCCGTGAACCTCAAACCTTTGGGGTCGCAACTGTGGGTATTTCTAAAATGTTCTGAAACACTGTGGTTCTCAAATCCCCTTTGAATATTCCGACAGTGTTCATAAATCCTTTGTCTAAGGGTTCTTGTGGTGCATCCCAAATATTGTAACCCACATGGGCATTCAAGCAAATATATTAGGTTATCACTATCACATGATAGTGTACCTCTAATACTATACTCCTTGTCAGTTTGGTTGGATTTTATAACACTTATGGGTCTCGTGCTTGTGTACCCCAATGACTTGCAATTGGAGCACCTTCCACAATGATAGAATTCCTCTCTAACATTAATCCCATCAATAGTCTTCTGTCTTATATTATTAGTAGTGTCTCGGAGTTGGTTATGAACTATTTTTTGTTTTATATCTGGGGCTTTCCAAAACACCACATTTGGTTTGTCTTGAATTACATTTTTTAGGTTCTCGTCCAGACTCAGAATATGACAATGTTTCTTAAGTATGCTCTGTACTTAGCTGGAGGCACCTGAATAGTTGGTCACGAAGTACACTTTATCATGTAGTTCAATAGTATTTACTGGTTCCGTTTTTGAATATTTAAGCAATGTCTCTCTCGGTCTCGCTTCCAATTCCCTATAAGCTTCTTCCACTACCTCCATATTATACTTTTTCTCTTTAAATTTTTGTTTTAAATCAAAACCTTGTTCAGTATAATCCTCTAATTTAGTGCAATTGCATCTCAGGCGTGTGAACTGACCCTTGGGGATCCCCTTTATCCAACTCGGATGGTGGTTACTTTGTGCCAGTATATAGCTATTTACGTCTACAGCCTTATGATGTGTTTTAGTGTGCAGTTTGTTATCTTGAACAAAAATCTCCAAATCTAGGAAAACGATCTTATTCTTACTAAATGTTGAAGTAAACTGTAGATTAAGGTTGTTATCATTGATATAGGACAGAAATTGTAGTAACGATTGTTCATCACATCGCCAAATACACAGCACATCATCTATATAATGTCTCCATAGGACCAAGTTCGCCCCAAACCTCTCATTGGACCATATCTTCTTAAGTTCCCAATGGCTCATAAAAAGGTTTCCATAACTAGGGGTGAACTTGGTCCCCATGGCTGTCCCTTTACGTTGCAGGAAAAATCTCCCCCAAACCACCTGTAATTATGTGTTAAGATATATTTAATACCTTGGAGTATGAAGACTCTTTGTTCCTCACCCATATCCTGATCTTGCTCGAGGAAATACCATAGTGGTATTTATGCCACACCGGAATTCCAGACGTATAAGGTTTTAGTCCTGAAAACCCAGCCTCAAGTTATTGCCCACCAGCTTGTTATTAAATGCAGACTGTGGTATATATACAATTAGAGAGCCATTTAATCCTACAACATCTCTTACCAAATCAATCCAGTTCTGAACACACAGCCCCAAGTTTTGCTAACCAGTTTTGTTACTGAATACTGACATATTTAAGATACGGGACTACGGATAGTTTACACACTATCATATTGACATTTATATATAAGATCCATTACCACAGAGCGCTTTATCTTAATATTGTTTATATCTGTTTAGGAAGTGGGGATACTTCCAGAGAGAGCTGCTAGTGGTAGACTAACATCTCCCCATCTATGAGCGCCGACTGCTTTATGTTGTTTTAAGTTATTATGAGAAATTCTCAGCTCCAATGCTGTACACGAATCCGATAAAACTCCCTTCTAAAACAGGGTATAATTAATTATGGAATTGTCCCAAAAAGGGTGGCTATGCATTGGATAAGCCACTCCAACTAAAGTAAAGACTGCAATGCCATGGATTTAGGGCAGTAGCAATTTGCTACATGTAAAGACAGATATACCAGTTATGCATGCATGCTTGTTTTTAAATGGTATCTCACGATCCTGTCCGAAACCACCCAGCAAGCTAGGACTTGTCTCTTGGCTCTCTGCGGACATGTGCATATACAGCAGTATAGATAATCAGTCCGATGCAGTCACCCGTCGGTGATCTATGATCTCAATGGTATTAGTCCAGTCCTCGGTTTGCACCACCAGTGGTCCAGTTGAGTCAGCTAGCAGTCCAATGCTTCTCTACGCATTTCTCCGCCTGCAGAATATCAGCTGCTTCCTCATAATTAATTATACCCTGTTTTAGAAGGGAGTTTTAGCAGATTTGTGAACAGCATTGGAGCTGAGAATTTCTCATAATAACTTAAACTAGAACTGTGCTGCACTAACCCGCTGTTGAGAAATTACAGAGCTCTAGCATCATAGTTTCCTATTGCTGCATTATATATGGATTATCCAAAATTCAAGTGTGGCCTGCGGCTTATGGAAACAGCCACTATTGAACTATTAAGAGTTGAATAATTGTGTCTATCTCTTATGATCATATGTTCCAGAGTTAAACTCAGAAGGGCACATCTGTGACAGTACTGTTCACCTTTTGCATTGGTTGCTATTTTGTGCTTATTGAGCATTATCATTCATTTTTTATTTTCCATGTGTATATATATTTTTTGTTTATATCTATGCAATTTTAATATGTTTTGAATTGTTTTTTTTTGCTTTTTACATTTTATGCTGGCTAGCGCCTGTCAGTGTGTGTGTTTTGGAATATCAAAATATATATTTTTTTATTTATACCCTTCAAATATCATCTATTCAAAATATAAAAATTTGTTCACAAAAATGTTTTGCGTTGGAAGACATCTCCATCTATTAGTTTTATAGACTTTTTAAGAGTAACTGCATCTTTCAAAATTCTCTTGATCATATATAATATATTGCTTAATGTGCCTCTTTGATTCTATTTTGGTATAAGATCTTTTATGCAAATATAAATGAATTTTATGCTTTATCCCTGCCCCTCTAAATAGAGGAAGTACTTATGGTACAGAATATAAGCTGTACTAGGGCCCACACTTGGTACACCTTGAAAAATTACCCTTGTCTTGAAATGCATTGGTGGAGGACTCTGGACACTTAGCATTGCCACCCTTCTCCTTTTGGAAATCTGGAGGACCATTGTGGACTTATCTTGGTGGACTTTGATGTCATTTGGTAACTCACTTGGTACTGTGTGGAACACTAAGTCCGTTCCCCTGTGTGGAATGTACTTTTATTCTTTTAGATTAAATTAAAAACTCTTTTGGAAGATTGCTGACTCCCATGCCAGCTTATCTTCAGTAGAAGGAAATAGGCATTTTAAATACCTATATTTAAGGCAACATTTGAACTATGAAGGGATAGTGTGATTAAATATATATTTCTGTGTTAGTGATGCAGTATCACTACATGTATTGAACTATCGAGTGTCCATATGAACAAGTGAGTTAATTTACCTCCTTTTTCACCATTGGGTGGATGTTTGCATGATGACTCCCTTGAGTGAGCAATTTTATTTTATTAGTATTGCGTTCTAACATTCATTAATACATTTTCTTGTTTCCCTGTCCTCTTTTATTTATGTACATTGTGAGCGCTCACCTTTGAGAACCTAGTTGTATATATGGACAAAATTTATTTGTTTGGTGACTCTATTATATACCAATCAGGATTAGCAAATGTATATTGATAACCTTAGGTTATACAGTATTAATAATGTCAGCAGGGAGCCAACCCACATATATAGCTGTTACTGAGGTACTGAACAAACTATTGTCAGGGAGCCAGCCTACATACACAGCAGTTACTAAGTGAGGTACTGAGCAAACTGATGTCATGGAGCCAGCCCACATATACAGCTGTTACTAATGCTGTGCATACACTATATGGTGGATCGACCAGATAATTGCACTGTGCATGTGGGCAACCAAACTGAAAATATCAATCGGTCAGGCATGCTGGATTGTCCAGCATGCTTTTTTGATCCAAAATGTTTTAGTTTGTGTATCACAGGGAAGGAATGGGGAAATGTCAAATGTCTTCTCCCCTGGGAAGGAGCACAGTTATCAGGACCAATACACTGTAAGATATCTCACAGTTTATACCCGTGTTATTTGCTGGGTGTCAGGCAGCCAGATAAAATACCTGTTGGTCTAACAGGCATTTTATCTGGCTGTGTATGGCCAACATTACTGAGGTACGGAAGAAATTGTTGGCAGGGAATCAGCCCACACAAATATCTAACTGAGGTACTGAATAATTTGTCAGCAAGAGAGCCCACACCCACAGTAATTTAGGTACTGAATAAGTGTTCATCAGGGCACCAGCCATTTGGGATACTGAGCTAACTCACCCCAGAGCGAGTACATAAATGCCTACCGCTGTTAGCCAATTCATTCTCTGTCCATTGAATCTTCTCCTTGCTTGGAGAGGAAGCAGACTTTGAAATTACAGCAGCTTTGCATATAGAAATTTTTTTAAGCAAAGTTGCCTACAGGAGAAATTGGGATAGTTAGGACATATATCTACTTTGATTTGCATGATCTGCAGCAAATGGTTAGAGCTGTATAACTGGATATCCCTGTAATAGAATAAAGGATTTAAACAAGGGGGGCATAATTAATTTCCTGGTGGGCGGGATCCTGGACGTCAATATACCGACAATATACCGACTCCAGAATCCCGCTGCCCACCATAATTCCGACACCAATATCCCAAAAGAGATCAGAACCCGGGTGCATATACTACTTATGGGATGGGGGGTTAGGATTAGGCACCCCCGGGGGGAAATTAGGATTAGGCACCCCCCAGGGAGGGTTTTGGTTAGGCTACAAAGTGGGGGGTTAGGAACCCCTGGGGGAGGTTAGGGTTAGGCACCCCCCCAGGACAGTTAGGTTTAGGATGTGATAAGGGGGGGTTAGAGTTAGGCACCACCAGGGGAAGGTTAGGGTTAGGCACCACCAAGGGGGTGGTTAGGGTTAGGCACCACTAAAGAAGAGTTAGAGTGGGACACTGGAGGGTTAGGTTAAATACGATCCCTAGTCAGCATTGTTATTCTTCAGCCTTCCAGCGTCGGTATGAGAAACGGCGGCTATTGAGCCATTGGCATTTCATACTGATTCCAAACAAGGACCCTAATGACAGGTGGTATTAAATCCTTACTCAGTAGACTGTTTGTAGTATACTGCTCTCGTATTTTCAGTAAGAACTACTTCTCTGACTCAAACTAGAAAAACTATAGTTATATTAAGTCCCGAAAACCCCTAAAGCCTGCAGAGAAATTGCAATTTTAATAGGACACCAATTATCAGTTAAATCCACCAGCAGCAAGCTAAACACTGTAAAAGTAGTAAGGAGTGACTGACACTAAGGGGTAAATTTACTAAGTTTCGAGACAGTCCCAATTTTCAAAGTGATTTATCTCGCTGGTACTCGCCAAAACTCGGGTGATTTAATCCTTTTTTTTTTTTTTAATTTACCAACAGGCAATTTGAGGCTAAACGAGTTTGCTGATGGTGATGTAGGTCGAGATTGTCGGGTGATTTGTAAGCAAGCTCGAGCGAGTTCTCTCTCCTGTGTTGATTTAGTGGTTGGCACTAAATCGGTCATTTTGCTTTAAATTGTCCTGGCCCTGCTTTTTATTTTTTAACCCTGACTGCACCATTCTCACTGTATACACACACTTATAATAAAAAATGATTGGCTAAACAGGTGTCCTGTGTTTCATTGATAACTAAGCCTATAACTCGCCCTGGAAATGCAGCAACCTCGTGGGTTGTTGTTAGGAGTTTGAAGAGTGAGGGACAGCGAGTTTGTTTGTGGTTGTTGACTTGTTTCTATCTAATTTTTTTGCAGATTTGTGTTAATTTTTTTTCTAAATTTATTTTTTTGTTTTTTTCTTTGTTGTTTGTATTTGTTGTCTGATGCCTGGGGACCATGAGAGACAGGACCAGATTTAGGGTCAGTTGCTGTCTGCAGCAGAAGCCCATGTGAGCACCATTGAGGAGAGTGAGGTGGCAGCCCCCCAGAAGGGAAAGACCAAAAGTGGTTGTAATGTCTTGTTTACTTATGACCAGAACCTGGTACTTGTCACCGAGGTGATGAAACACCAGCATCTATTGTTTGGCCCTAAAGCTTCAAGCACCTCTGCTCGCCGCAAAACTGCTATTTGGTCTGGTGTGGTTACAGCTGTGAATGCGGTTGGCCTTACCAAGAGGGATGAGGGCCATTGTAATAAACGCTTTTCCGACATAAAACATCATGTTAAGTCAAAAATGGCGGATGAAATGAAGGCTGGCGAAGCTACTGGTGGTGGTTCACCTTATGTCACCTCATATGTGGAGTATGAGGAGCCACTAAAAGCTCTCATTACTCCAGAAGTGGTTCAAAGAAGCTATGTCAGGGACACAGATGCCCCTTGCCAAACTAGTAATTTCTTTTTTCTTTTTCTTTTTTTTTTTGGAGCTTTAAACTGGTCCCATCAAATTTGTTGTACATGAAAATGGGTCCAAGCATATTTTTAAGTCCTTAAGTTTTTTTTCTAACATTCTTCAAAAATACACCTGCCGCTAATAGCCTATTCTTGAAAACACCTGCCGCATACTTGCAGAACACCCCAGAACCTATTTAGCTATTTTTAAACACTGTTCCCCTTTTTTTTATTTGTTGCCCAAATTTTAAACAACATTTTTGGGGGGTCCACAGGGTTTTTCTTTTTTATTCACACAGTTTATCCTAAGGGGACTTAGTAAAGGCTGCAGTGTTTCTTTTTTTAACCTACACCCCTAAACCCCAAATCTGCACTTTTTTGGCCAGCAAAAGGGCTGGCGTAAATTTTTTACCATTTTTGTACATTGACTTTTCGCACTGGCGAAAAGTCAATGGAATTAAATATGGGGTTATTTGAAATAGGCGAAAATGCCCTCATCGCTAAATCTTTATTACGGAAACAGAGTTTAAACAACAGTATGTAAACAAACGCCGTAAAAACAGTTTCTATGTTTCCTGGTTTGTATTTATATTGTTCTATTTTTAGTCAAAATGTATTGTACATGATTGAGGTATTAGAAAAATGTTAATTACCATACAAAATCAAATACATAAATTCTCAAAGTAAATTTTTTTTTTTTTTTTAAAAAGTGTGTCAGAAACATACACTTGAACTTGCCAAAATATGCAAAACCAAAGGTACACAATATGGCATATATTACTAAATTAAAAAAAAATTGACTAATGTATTTTTTAAACACACCTAAAGCAACATCAACTGCAAGAAAAACAAGCCGACGACAGCAAGATCCAGAGTCAGAGGAGGCAGGTAAGTTAATTTGGGAGAGTATGGTGTTTTGAAAAGAGCATTGCAAATTTCAAAAATGACAATGCACTATCCTTTGTAGGCCCATCACACCAACCAGCAAAGTAAAGGGCATCTCGATCTTTGCCCAGGGAGACTCTGACAACATCACCAGTTGAATCAACAATATTCGACCTGCAAACAACTGCATCTGGTCATTTCTCCCACCATATGATGGTGAGTGTGTGATTCTTTCTTCTTCTTAAACCTTAACAAGAATAAGTTGTTAGTTTTTTTTTTAGGGTCAAGAATTGCAGTATTCAATATATTGTTTGTGTCTTCATTTTCTTCTTTTTCTGGGGTCTAATTTAATTTAATCATATTGTTCGATTCTTTGACAAATAGGGATATGTCCTTATCAATGTTGTGCCAAATTGTTACAGTTATAATTTTTTAATTGTTTAAACCTGAGTTCATTATTTATGCAGTTTGGACAAACTAATGTTGTTGGTTTATGTTGTCAACAAAACTTACTTTTTTTAGGGGTTATTTCTGTGTTTACACAATATTACTTTAGTAACATTGAACATCATTTGTTCGCCCATGGATAATAATCTGAGTTTGGACATAGAATGTGTTTTGAAATTGGGTTGGTTATTTATTCAAACACTACATTTTGAGTTTGGAAAAAACAGGCTAGCTTTTATGTTGCTAAGTTGATTTGTTACGCAAACTAGGGCGGGTGCCTGGTTAAAGTCTGCAAGTTTTGTTTTTTCTTAAGGTTTGAAAAAAACAGTACATCATGTCTGAAGCATATTTAAATGTTTAGATAAATATCCCGAAAATAGAATTCAAAATTATATAATACTGTCTTGCAGATTCCACGGATATGGCAGGGATTCCAGAAGTATTCTGTTTGGGAGACCAAAGCCTACAAGAAGAAGGAGAAGAAGAAGTAGAATAGGAACTTATATCCCTCACTGAAATACCTTACAACCCACACATGCCTAACACACCCCTAGGTCCATCTTCTCAAACACTCTTGCCAGCTAGTCCGACACCCCCCACATCCACAGGATAACTACTGGTTTGAATTGGCTGCATTACAGCAAAAACAAATTGACTTACTTACAACACATGTGAGTCAAAACACAACTATCAACAAAATTGGACACAGGCTTAATAAAAATATGCAAATTCTCAGGCAGGAAATCACCCGCCAAGCCAATACAATGGAATCTATACGTGAATCCATTTTTACGTTTGGAGCAAACAAATATTTTCCAACAGGAAACTCAGAATCAATTTAATGAGCAATTGATAAGAGTAATTGAGCAGCAAAATTCAGCTCAATGTGAATTTACTGCAATGCTACAAAATACAGGTAACAAAATTGTAAATTGCTTACCGAAGTCAGCACACAGCATCACTTCAAGCACAACCTCACACTCTGCCACACCAGAAAACACACCACCATGGCGCACCCTCTGTACCAGAGGTGGTACCCAAACTGGCTATGGTGGCAGGGGTACATCTAGCTACGATCTGTAAAAGTTTCTAAAAAAAAATCAATATATTTTCAACTCTTTAAGTCACTCTTTTAAGGTTAAAAAAACAAAACAAACAAATACAGTAAATTATACATATACATGTGCAAATGTGGCAGAGTTAAGGTTTTTCGCAACAAAATAATCCATTGATTTTGTTTGGTTTTATTCTGAATATTGTTGTAATATTTTGGAATTAAATTGGCTTACATGTGTAGACGTTTTAAAGTTTTTTTTGCTCTATATTTTCAACTATGGGATGTTGGTGAGTGTGTTCAATTTACCTACTTTGTTGTGTGGATTTGTGTATTTTGTCACTTTGTAAATGCCATATTTATTGTTTAAAGTTTCTTTAGTCTAAATTTGTGCATATTCTTCATGTGTGTAAAAAGTACAAAAAAACATAACGTGTTTATGGTAAATGTTGTAAAATTAAATGCACAATGTACAGTTGTAGTGTTTTTTTCTTTTGGACTACAATTAAATGCCAAGCCAAACACAATTGTTTATGCATTTTAGCATGGTTGGTATTCTAAGTGAATGGTGAGAATGTACCAGGCAATCCCATCTTAACTGGCAGAGGATGTGTGTTATTTTGCGAAGTTTTGCGCTGTTTGCTTGTTAACTTAGGTCCCTTAGTTTAGTTAATTATGGGCCTAATCTATTTTGTTTGTAAAGTTGAATTCTGTGTTTTTTTGGGGGCGATGACCACTTTTTTGCCTGTTTGTCTTTTTTCCAATATGAAGTTTTCTGCCTTTTCGCAGGTGCGCAAAGTGTTAGGTAAAAAAAGGGGAAAACTAATCAACAATGAAGAGGTGGTTCACAAATGTGATTATTTTGTGTTTTGGGCTGGTGGCTTGTAAATGAAACCCTGCACCACAGGGAGACTCCAATGAAACTATTAGGTTGCCGTATTGAATTTTGTGTGTAATGTCGAAATTTGCAAAACTGTTTCACCGTTGACCTTTCTCCATTTGCATTTATCAACCTATTCAATTACATTGACTTTTCACCAGTGCAGAAAGTCAATGCAATTTAATCTGCGAAATAGATTCACCTATGAACAGGTGCTTTTAAAAAAAAAACATTGGGAGTTTGGGGTGCAGAGTTGCAGCAACCACTCTGCACCCTTTGTACCCCCACCTGACGCAAATTGCGTCCAAAAAAGTTGACCACAAGCCATACTAAGTACCCCCCCCCCCAAAAAAAATAGAAATAGGAAGTGAACATTTTCAAAATAAACAAAGAGAAAAACACTCCAGAGGGTCCACAAAGTATGCCCCACCAGTTTTCCCAGATTTTGTAGATTGCTGAAACTGTGTTTTTATGCGCAATTTAACACTTTCCTTTTCACTTTGACAACCATGCATCCACCCATTTTCAAGTACCCCAAATTTGATGGGAGTAAGAATTTCCTCAATTTTGCCACATGAAATTAAAAAATTATTAAAAAACAGCCAGAAGAAAGAACAAGAGAAGCAGATTGGGTTTTTAAAATATATCTTTGAACAATAACACACATCAAGCTTTAAAACATAAGTCCCTTGCTCACAAACCAAATTAATAAAAAACAAAATACTTACCAGAAAAATTATCCAAGATGAGCTGCTGCCTCACCTGTCTTCCACTCTCTGTCGTCCACCTGTCACCTACATCCACCAAATCACCGCCACATGCCAAACACAGCACTGCTCAGAAAGTGGGCCATTATGTCTCTCACACCTGCAAACCTTGAAATTCAGGTTTTTATATGTTTCATGGGAGTGTGCTCATTAGGCTACGTGTCAAACACATGGTAAATCGCATTTGAAACGTGAGATTGGTGAAAAGAGGAAAAGTATAAAAATCGAGTTTAACAACACTTTCACAAAGCTCGCTTCACCCAGGCTGGTATGTTTGTATCGTTTTAACTAGCCACAGCAAGCAGCCTGCACATATCAGTGAGATATGTGTAAGCAGCTTGTGTTGGTCCTGTAATAAATGGAATAATTATACCTAAAAAATGACGTGAGTTCCCTCCCAAAAATACTAACCAGTCCGTGCCCGCGTATCCCCGTATTAATTTAGAAAGTACGTGAAAACGGGTGCTGGCAAAACTTAAACAAGCAGAAAGTCATTTCAGATTTGGGGAAATCAGCCTGACACCCCCCAAAAGATGCTCTGACATGGGGGTTAGCTATGGTTGCCCCCGATTTGGCTTGCTGAAGGTATTTGTTTTTTTTAAACGGGCTCAATAGCTGCTAAATAGCGTTTTTTATAAGTGGTGAAGAATAATATTCAGGAGTTTGTTTTCCTTAAATAACTTAGGCCTGGAAATTTGGGGTACTTGAAAAGGGGGGCCAGCATATTTTATAGTTGTTAAAGTTAAATGTAAAAAACTGGAAAAAACACCTGCCGCAATCACCTGCAATGACAAAACACCTGGGGCATACTTGGGGACCCCCCAGGAGTCTAGTTCGCTAGTTTTTAACTTAGAGTCCCAACTTTTTATATTTTTGCACCAAAAATGAAAGTGTTTTGTTTTGGTGTGTTATTCTTATTAGCAACATTTTTTGACGCAGTTTACTTTTAGTGGACTGTTTTAAGGCTGCATGGGGGTTCCCGCAATGTTGTACCCCAAAACCCCAATTCTGCACTTTTTTCCGCCTGCTATTCATAGGCGAAACTTTTTCGGCTATTACATTGCATTGACTTTCCGCCTAGGTGGAAAGTCTTCCAAAATGAATACAGCGATACTTTTCCGCCTGGTGACTTGACGTCATTGGCGAAACTTTATCGCCGATCTCGGCTTATCGCTCCAAATTGAATACGGGCCATTGTATCTACTGCTCTAACCACAAGGTTAATTGTGGTTAATCTTGGGTTAGAGCACTAGATACAATGTCGCAGCTCACACAGACTTCAATGAAGATTTCTACCCATTGAAGTCTATGGGGAGACACGCTGACCGCACACAGCCAACCAGCGAGCTGCTCCGACAGAGATGGGTGCTGATTGGCTGGTGGCTCCTTCAATGGCGGGGCACATGTGTGCCTTTGTCATTCGCACGGAGTAAAGCTATGTGGAAACACATAGCTTTGCTCCGTCCATCTTGGATTGGGGATCACTCGTTTTTTTTGTAAGCCCTTTGGATGCCAAATTGGAGAAGAGGACGTGAACTACGCATAGGAGAGGTGAGTATGGTTAATTTTATAGGTACCTCTATGGATTACTTTGGATACTAGGTGAGTATGTGTGATATTTAGTGTGAGTGCGCATGTATGTTATAATAAAATTTTACTTTCATGGTGTATCTTGTGTTTTTTATCGTATTGCTTTGGTTGTGGAACTACAAGTGCCAGCGAGCCCTTAATGTCCCGTATGCGGGTATTTGTGGTTCTCCAAAAACCAGCATGCGGTGGATGCTTGCTGGTACTTGTAGTTCCACAACTAAAGACAATATTTAAGAATTTATTTAACACTACACACTAACACTATCAACCCACCACCCAGGGGTGGGGGGGATAGCCCCAGGCTATCATCCTAGGCTAGGGGTGCCCTGGAGAGGGTGACCCCTTTCTTGGGGGTTCCCCAACTCCCCAGGGATCCCTGGCCTGGGCTGACTAATGGTCAGGGCTGATGCTGCGGCTGGGGGGCCCAGTGAAAGGGCTCCCCTGGCTGTGGCATCAGTCCCCCATTAGAAAGTGTCCAGGGCTGGTTTTAAATATATGGGGTACCTCACATAATTTTTTTTCTCTGTATATTTAAAACCAGCTCTGTCCCTGCTGCCTGGTACTGGTTCTTAAATTACAGTGGAACCCTACACATTTTTTCCCTGTAATGTTAAGAACCAGGACAGGCTGGCAAGTCCGGGGCTGGTTAGTGTTTTTTTGGGGGGAGCTCACGTCATTTAAAAAAAAAAATAACACAATTTTTACCATTTACAGCAAGAAACACACACAAATCACAATGATTTGTGTATGTTTCAGATCATCTCGCAGCTCAGGGGGTTGAGAGTTTGAAAATTAATTTTGACAGAGAATTTGCTCCTATCTCACCCGAGCTTGTCATCCCGATTCTTGGTAACTTTGAGAGATGTATGTTTTAGGTGAAAAGTACTTCTGATTTGGCCCGATGGTGATTTGATTGGAGATTGCTATCTCACCTGAGTTTTACAAGTGAGATGAGAGAAATCTCTCTCTAACTCACACGACTTTTGCCTTTGGTAATTTTGCAAGCAGGAAAAAAATTAATAAATCACCCGAGATGGTCATCTCGATCTATCTTGATTCTTAGTAAATTTACCCCTTATAGTTAATTATTTACAATTTTTTCAATGACCCAGTCATTCTGCATAATGTAGGTTTAAGGAGTGAAGCTTATGCTTGACATACAGTATTGGTCCAATGTCATTCAGGTGATCGGAATGTTAAGTCAATTGTATGGGCATGTACATCGTTTCTGAATGAAAACTATTATTTATGGATTAGTTAGGAAAAATATAGTAGAGTTAGAATTGACTTTACTTAATTTTATTATTAATATAAACTCAAATTGGTTGGTAAGATTGCTGTCATTCCTTGTGGAGGTTTCTGATATGTAAAGTTACATGTGTTAAGTGTTTATATTGATTTTAAATATTAATGAAAGAGTGGAGCATTCCATCCTGCCAGTAAGAAGCTGATAAAATAAAATTTAAACTGTAAGAGATTGTTGGTTATAAGTGACCTTGCAGAGATGGTTTAAGAGAGGAGAGGGCCTGTGTGCCAACTTTATATGGCCCCCCTCCTCTCTGGTGCAGCAGACGTGTAACAACTCTAGGAAAGTTGGCCTCCTGTGATGTATCAGACTCTGCGGGCTGGAACCATGGTAGCAGAAGCTGAGGAAGTTTCAGAAAGATTTTCCTTAGGAGAAATAAGGTTATACCCAAGTTGATGGTAAAGAATATGGGATTTTATTGAGAAACAGGGAACTGGTTAGTATGATGAATAGCAGTAGAACTAATAGTCTAGAACCAAAGAAAATAACTTTAGCACGTGAGTTCTGAGAAACTGAATAGAAGATAACAGCGTACTTGGAGCAGGTTGACTGGTGCTAGTGAATAAACTCTACGACAAGCTGGACACTAGTCAGATGATACTGGATTATCCTTACTAGACAAATACAAGAATCCTGAGTCCAGGTCACCATGGTTCACCTAGCAAGATGAGATGGGAATCCTAAGTCAAAAGTAGAGAGGTGTATCCAGCAAGACTGTGATGACTATGGCTTGTGATGAGTGTGGGTCTTTTGAGTACAAAAAGGTGCGTTGAACTCCGGGTGAAGTACACTGAGATACGTCACAGAGATATGGATGGAATACGCTGGTGTGCATCTTTAGGTGCTCTGGGTTAGTACCCAGAGTGGTGTCTTTGGGTGCTTAAAGTTTGTACCCAAAGTAGCATCTTTTAGCATTCCGGGTTTGTACCAAAAGTAGCGTCTTTAGACAAAGGAATAGAACATGAAGATACTTAGAAAGTCCTTAGACTTGAAGGTATTAGCATCCAAGAAGGGTTTATATATGCAGAGCCTGTTGCTGATTAGTGGCTGGCTCCCAGCTGACAAGAGAACCAGGAATCCCAGATGGACCATGGCTACAATAAAATGGCCGCTTCCATGAACTGAAGACTCCTCCAGCAACCATGGAGGATGATGTCACACTGCACAAGGGATACCAGTCAGCATGGAGGGGAAGACCCGCGCCTTGCGGCTGCAGTGTTTCCATGAAGATGACCAGTGGCTGCCCAGGCCCATGAACCGGAGATCAGATGTAAGTAACACTTCTGGCTGGGATCTGTGTCGGGACCTGGTAACGGAGTTCCTGACAGTACCCCCACTTTAAGGGCAGACTCCGGACTCCCCTTAGGTTTCTGTGTAAATCTCGAATGGAAGTTTGCACCAACCTAGGAGCATGCACATCTGCAGCCTTGATCCTGGACTTTACGGCCAAACCCTTTCCAATCCACAAGATATTGTAATTGCCCTTGGTACCAACAGTAATCCAAGATCTTCATGACCTCTGCACTGGTGGTGTCGTGGAAATCTTGGCATGGAAACGATTCAGTATAAATGGCTTGAGTAAAGAAACATGAAAAGTGTTGGGAATTTACAGATTAGGAGGAAGGTGTACTTTACATGCCACAGGGTTAAGGACCCATTCGATCTGGAATGGCCCAGTTAACTGAGGGGTGAATTTCATGGTGGGCAAATTCTTAGTTGAAAGCCACACACGATCACCAGTGGAAAATTTGGTCACAGCAGAACATTTTCTGTCTGCAAAGACTTTGTAGTTATGTGATGCTTTCTTAAGGGACAGCTGAACTTGTCTCCAAATCTGTGTAAAATGTTGTAAAGCAGAACTGGCAGTGGGAGCTTCCATGGTGGGTGAAGACTGGAACTCAGGGATACGTGGATGTAACCCGTAGTTGGCAAATAAATGACTCACCCCTGTAGATAAATGGTAATGGAAATTGTGGGCAAACTCCACCCATGGTATCAAGTCTGCCCCGTCATCTTGAGAAGAGGATAAATATATTCTGAGGAAAGTTTCCAGGTCTTAAGTTACCCTCTCAGTTTGACCATTCCTGTGGTAGGCAGAGGAAAACAGTAACTTAATCTGTATAGCAGAAAACAAAGCTCTCCAGAAATGGGCCACGAATTGAACTCCATGGTCTGACACTATCTCCTGAGGCAGTCTGTGTAAACCAAAGATTAGTTTAATGAACAGTCGTGCCAATGTGGCAGCAGTAGGAAGATGTGGAAAAGGGACAAAGTGTGCCATTTTAGTGAAATGGTCCACTAACACCCAGATGACAGTAAATCCCTTGGACTCTGGTAGGTCAGTAATAAAATCCATTCACAGATGTGACCAGGGTTTGACTGGAATTGATAGGGGGTAGAGTAACCCTGCAGGAGATTGTTGTGAACTTTTATGCTGAACACATTTAGAACAAGATCATATAAATTCTTGTACATTGATTTTCATGGAGGGCCACCAATACTTTAGTTGCAGAAAAGAATACGTTTTATGTACTCCTGAATGTCCGTAAAAGAGAGTCATGAGCCCAGGATAGCAATTTTTTCTGTAATTCTGCAGGAACAAAAGTTCTTCCTCGAGGAGGAGGAGGAGGAGAAACATTAATGGTTGCAAAGGCCAAGGGATTGACAATAGGATACTCCTGCAAGGAGGTATGCTCAATCTCTTCCAACATAGACCTGGAAAGGGCATTGCCTTTGACATTTAAAGATCCTGGGCGGTATTTCAAAACAAAGTCAAAACAAGAGAAAAAGAGTGCCCAGCGGGCCTGGCGAGGATTCAAGCATTGAGCCAATTTCAGGTACAGGAGATTTTTGTGGTCTGTATAAATGTTTAGTGTATGTTTTGGTTCTTCTAACAAATATCTCCATTCTTCTAGAGCTAATTTAATGGCCAACAGTTTCTGTTCTCCAATAAAATAGTTTTTCTTGGCTGGGGAGAATCTACGGGAAAAGAACCCACAGGACATTAGCTTCCCACCTCCAGGACAAAGGGTTTCTCAAGATTGGGCTGAAAAAAAATAGGTGCAGAGGAAAAGGCTTGCTTGAAAGTCTGAAAAGCTAGGAGGGCTTACGGAGACCAATCAGCTGGGTTTGCCCCCTTTCAGGTCATAGACGTGATGGGTGCCATGATGTTAAAGAAAGACTTGATGAACTTCCTGTAATAGTTTGCAAAACCCAGGAATCTCAGAACAGCCTTCATTGAAGTAGGCAAGACCCAATCCTGGATAGTCTTGAGTTTCTCGGGATCCATGTGCAACCCTGAAACTGAGATCACATATCCAAGAAATGCTATGGTGGGAACCTCGAAAAAACATTTTGACAATTTTCCAAAAAGGTGATTGGCATGAAAATGGAGCAAAACTTCTTTGACATGTTGTCGGTGGGTATGGAGAACACTTGAAATAATGAGAATATTATCCAAGTAGACAATGACTAACTGATATAGAACATCCCAGAAGATCTCATTGACAAACTCTTGAAATACCACGGGAGCATTACAGAGACCGAAGGGCATCACTATATATTCATAATGTCCATCCCGGGTATTGAATGTGGTTTTCCACTCATCACTTTCTCTAATTCTTATTAAATTATAGGCTCCTCTGAGATCTAGTTTAGAGAAAATTTGGGTACCTTTAACCCAGTCAAAGAGCTCAGTGATGAGGGGCAAGGTGTATTTATTCTTGATGGTGAGGTCATTAAGACTCCGATAGTCGATGCATGGTCATAATCCTCTGTCTTTTTTCTTGACAAAAAACCCAGCTCTGGCAGGAGACGAGGAAGGTCAGATAAAACCCTTCTGCAAGTTTTCTTGGATATATTTAGACATGGATTTGGTCTCTGTAATCGACAGAGGATATGCACGACCCTGAGGAGGCATTTTTCGAGGCATCAGGTCAATGGGACAACCCAAAGGCTGATGATCAATTATCGGTCGCTTGCACTGAAAACACGTCAGCAATGTCCAGATACTGATGAGGAATAGCATCAGGAGGATGAACCTTTGTGTCCGCAACTCAAACCACTCGATCTAGACAGTGCTGATGACAATAAGGACTCCAGGAAAGAATCTGAGCAGTAGACCAATCGATATGCAGATTGTGCCAACATAGCTATGGCAGTCCAAGGACTACTTCATGGGTAGTAGCTGGGATGACCAGAAACTCCATTTCTTCCATGTGTAAGACTCCAATTTTCATTCTAAGGACTTTGGTTGTATGGGTGATAATTCTGTCATTGATCTGTGTCCCATTGACAGTGGTGAGGGTAATAGGGTGAGATAGGAGACAGGCTGGAACAGCTAGCTGCTGTACTATGGACAAGGAAATTACATTTCTGGCAGCACTGGAATCAATCAGGGTGGAGATCTCTAAAAATTTAGATTTGATGTCTTCGATAAAGACAGGAATGGATCAATCTTGATTAGGGAAGGATGCAGCAAGAACCCCTAGTCTGACTCCCTCATCACAGACTAGGTTCATCCATTTCCTGGTCTCAACGGGTCAGAAGGTGTTCTTAGGATGCACAGTAGTGGCATAGATTCTGTCACCATCTATGCTGTTTCTCCTCTTCCATTAGTTTGACACAATGCACCTGCATTGTCTCTTCATTACCGGAAGTAGAAGTGTGAGGTTGAGATAGTGGACGATTCCTGAAAAGGTCACATCCACTCTTTTCAATACCTCATTCATGTATACGTAGATCGATTTTGACACTAAGAGATATCAAATCTTCTATATTGTCCAGTAGATCCCATGTGACCAATTCGTCCTTGAGCCGATCTGAGAGACCATTCCAGTAGGCAGCTTCAAAGCTTTGTTATTCCACTATAGCTCAGATGCTACTGTCTGAAACTGGACTACATATTGCCCAACAGGGTGAGACCCTTGTTTTAGATGAAGAATATTGACAGAGGCTGCGACGGACCTTCCCGGCTTGTCAAATATTCTCTTGAAGGAGCAAATGAACTCTTGGTAGTCTAAAACCAGCGGATTGTTCCTCTCCCATAGTGGAGATACCCAATCCAATGCTGTGTCAGTCAAGAGTGAAATAATATATGCAACTTTTGCTTAGGGAGAAGGAAAGTTCTGTGGGAGAAGTTCAAAGTGCACTTCACACTGGTTATGAAACCCACTGCAATTCTTGGGGTTACCGTCAAAGTGGTTTGGAGTCGGGAGATGTAACTGAGATTCAGCAGTTCTTGTAGCAACTGCTGGGGTGACTGATGAAATGGCTGCCATAGAGGGTGGGCTGACTTGAAGCTGATCTAAATGAACTGAAAGTTCCTGAAAGCATTGGAGTCCTTGTGCTTGTGTATTCTCCTGTGTCTCCAGTCGAGGCAGAAGGTTATGTAGGGCTTGAGCCCCAGAAGCCTGATCCTGTTCAGGATTCATTGTGCCTGTATGAACTGTCACGACTCTAGGAAAGTTGGCCTCCTGTGATGTATCAGACTCTGCGAGCTGGAACCATGGTAGCAGAAGCTGAGGAGGTTTCAGATAGCTTTTCCTCAGGAGAAATAAGGTTATACCCAAGTTGATGGTAAAGAAAAAGGGGTTTTATTGAGAAACAGGGAACTGGTAAATATGTTGAATAGCAGCTGAACTAATAGTCCAGAATGAAAGGAAATAACTTTAGCACATGAGTTCTGAGAAACTGAATAGAAGGTAACAGCATAGTTGGAGCATGATGACTGGTGCTAGTGTATAAACTCCATGACAAGCTCGACACTAGTCAGATGATACTGGATTATCCTCACTAGACAAATACAGGAATCCTGAGTCTGGGCCACCAGGGTTCGCCCAGGAAGATGAGATGGGAATTCTAAGTCAAAGGTAGAGAGGTGTATCCAGCTAGACTGTGATGACTATGGCTTGTGATGAGTGTGGGTCTTTTAAGTACACAAAGGTGCATCAAACTCCGGGTGAAGTACACTGAGATGCGTCACAGAGATATAGATGGAATACGCTGGTGTGCATCTCTAGGTGCTCCGGGTTAGTAGCCAGAGTGGTGTCTTTGTGTGCTTTGGTTTTGTACCCAAAGTAGCATCTTTGGGCATTCCGGGTTTGTACCCAAAGTAGCATCTTTAGACAAAGGAATAGAACATGAAGATACTTAGAAAGTCTGAGACTTGAAGGTATTAGGAGCCAAATACTAGGAATTGAGAAGACTTTATACAGCCACTGAATGAGCATCAAGAAGGGTTTATAAATGCAGTACCTGTTGATGATTGGTTGCTGACTCCCAACTGACTAGAGAACCAGGAATCTCAGGTGTACCCTGGCTACAACAAAATGGCCATGCCCATGAACTGAAGACTCCATTGGCAACCCTGGGGGATGATGTCACAGTGCATGAGGGATGCCAGTCAGCATGGAGGGGAAGAACCATACCCTGCAGCTGGAGTGTTGCCGCGAAGATGACAGGTGGATACCCAGGCCCACAAATCGGAGACCGGAGGTAAGTAACGCTGCTGGGTTGGCTCTGTATCCAGACCTGGTAACGGAGTTCCTGACAAGATTAGGGAATTGGTCCAGAGTCTACTGAGAATGTACAGGTCTCCAGCAAAATGGCACCCTTGCCATGATACTGGAGACTTTTCTGCTGCGCATGCGCAAATATCCATGTAAATGGAAGATGTGCCATTTTTATGGTGATTTATACTGCTGCTGCATAGCTAACATGAGGTTCCAGAAAGGTAAGTTTTAAATGTTTTTTCAGGGTTTGGGTTTTAGGGCCATGGGCATAGCACACCCTGCACCCATTTTACAGTAGACTTGCCAATGGGTCCTTGCCTCTCTGTCATGATGAGCTCAGCCAAAATGTGCAAAAAGAATCCTGAGAAAGAATACGCCCCATCTTGTGACACTAACCTACCAACAATACAAGAGTATGTCCTTGACTTTTGCTAGAATCTAACATTTCCTCAGAGTGTTATAATTGTGTTGTTGTAGTACATTTCCACAATGTGGTGGTACCATGGTGACATACTGTACTGTGCTCGAAATTATGACATTACAATGTGATTTTTAACATTGTGAATGTTGGATGAATACCAGAACACCATAACAGCTTCAGTTTGCGTTTGGCATAGATTTTAAAAGTGTCTATTAGTAGCTTTACTCTTTATTTACAGTGGAAATTAGGTCCTTTAATTAATAATAAAGCAGAAAAAAGGGATTTGCCCTCCAGCACACTGTAGTAAAATCAACAAAAAATTCTTAAATCCTACATGATAATAGAGAATCAGAGGTATTAGTTACATACATTTGCAAGTATATGAATAAGCACCAGGCCAATCATCAAGGCTCCTCTATACTGTGTCCCTAACATTAAGGGGTTCACATCCGAGAAGCAAAGTACCCAAAAAAAATTCCAGCCAAGGACCATCCCCAGGGCATCATACGAAAAGGGGAAAAAAGGTGATAGTGAAGTGTAAAGGATTAATGTGTAAGGATAAATTAATAAGTGTTAATGAAATGTAAAAGAATTAAAACAACATAAATAATAAACAAACAATTAGAAAAGTGATAAAATATTCTATGTGAATTAAGTGGTGATGCCCTGAAAAAAGTCCAGCCAGAACAACTCAAGTAGGATTTAAGTATTGTTTTGGCTACAGTGTGCTGGAGGGCAAATTCCCTTTTTTGTGTGTTCAGCATAAACCCCGCCCTTTACAAGCACCTGTTGTATGCCAATTAGTTGATTGAGCAACTACCACATTTTTGGTTTACATGTTGAAATTCACCCAGTTTAAATACTTATACAATGTTAGCTCCATTGCCAGAAATGTGAAATCCTGAAGAGACTCTTAGTGGAGTAAGTCATTTTGCTATCACATCCCTGAGTTTATCCAACATATTGGCACCAATATTCTTCTTAGTAAAGCCAGTGATACAGAAAGTAGTCTGCCTGTGAATGAGCTGGTGATGTGTGTTAAATACTAGTGCTGAAGGTGATACAGATGTGTTCGGCTACATCTTTGCTCATAGTGCACCATACAGGCTTCAAAGCATGAGAATACTGCAGCATGGTTTGGTAAGGCTCAGTGAGACTTGACAATATCCATGGCAAGCAATAGTCATCTTCACCACTGTGCTCCACTAAATAAGTGTGAATATTGTAAGCAGTGAATAATACAGCAGTGGATGTATACATTATAGCACTACAGAATACAATAGATCAGTAAGCCCTGACAGATGGACCAATAACATACTGTACAGTATTGCAGAGTGTACACAGTGTCTTTAAAACAGTATATAGTACTGTAGTAATTCTACATAGCAGGCTATTTTCGGCAGTGACATGCAGCACTCACACAGTGTTGGCATGCTTTAGAAATTAGTAGTGGGGTTTTAAAAACTGTATGATATTATCAATGAACCACAAATCTCAGCCCAGAAATAGGTGTCTTCAGATTGCAAACTGACTGTGTGTGTTATGCCGCATACTTGCAGCAATGTCGGCATTTCTGTGCCTCTTTGTGTTTGTACAACATGTCACAAATCGGTACACATCAGTAAGTGCTGGTAACTGTGGCACTGCAGAAAGTGGTTTCCGGTGCTCTCATAGTGATGGTATGTCTTAGAAACTAGTAGTGGATAAGAACAGTGGCACATAAAACCAACACTGGACTACAAGTTTCAGCCCAGAAAGAGGTGTCTCTGGATTACAAACTGACTGTGCATTTTATGCTGCACACTTGCAACAATGTTGGCACTGCTGTGCCAATAGGAGCTTGAAAAACATGTTGCTAACCACAACACAGCAGTAAGGGCCTGCCACTGCAGCATTTTGAAATCTTTGGAGTGGGTGCTGTGATCATATTACAAACATTTATGCAGATTGGATGTTTTGCACTGTGCAACATGCAGCAATTGTTTGGGGAAGGTAATGGGGTGGTTAGGCAAATGATGCCATGTCTATGCTCTGTGTCAGAGGGTAGCATATTAGTATTAGCATATTTTTGCAGCTGCTTTTCTTGCAAAATCACAGATGCGAATGCATTTCGGTGCATCTCTAAATCAGGTTAATTGTACCCTACATTTTACCTTGAACTTTCTCTACTGTAAACTGTTATATTTAAATATACAAAACATGGTGTGGAACACATTTTTATTTAAAAAAATAAAAAATTAAATAAACATAACATAATCGAAAAATCTATCAACTAACAGGTGGGCAATCAACCTAAAGAGCCGTAACATCTGAAGAACTTGCTCTGTGGAAAAAAAGGAAAAGGCACAATATTACAACACTAATTTACAGTACAGTAAATTGTAAAATCTTGACATTCACAATGTACTGTACTGTAAGTAGTACACTACTGTATGCTATAATAGTAAGCATTGAAGTACTTTACCTCGGGTGTAGCCCCTTATACATTGACACCATTTTAGAATGCTCTGTGGAGCATTGGACCAATCTGGGAGTCGGGAGGAACAGTACATTACCTAAATGTGACCACTCCAACGCATCGGCTGTGGAGCTACCTGACTCCACAGCTGATTCATCAATGATTAGCTGGTTTATGTGTAAAAGAAAAATGTTTTATTGTAAAATCAAGTACTTTTATTGTCTCCACATTACAACATGGGAGAGAAGCATTATCATCACACATAGGGGTAGATGAATTAAATGGCAATATGGGGAAGAAGTGGTGTCACTGCACGTTATGTGCACTGATAATGCTTCTCCCTAATGTATTATTGAGGGGCTGGACAATAAATGACAGGGGCGCTATGCTCCCCCACTCCGGCAGATGAGATGTTCTTACCTATCATCATTAGGGATTCCTGATTCTCCTTAGTAAAGAGGCAAAGAAGGAAGAGTTAAAGCGGCACAATCTGTGCTGCTATAATATATCTCCCCCATTATGTGCGCTTATGCCAATTTTCCCTATAACGCTGCTTCATACATCTCCCCCACTCTACTGTACCAATACTTGAGTGGAGGCACTGATATAAACATGTGGTTAAGGCTAAGGTTAAGGCTTCCCTGAATTACTAACCTCATCTGCACTCTCTGGCTCCATAACTATTATCCAGAGGTGTTCTATGTAAAGAAAAGAAAAACACTGTAATGTACTCAGTGGGAAAGTACAAGGTAAACATAACATTACTGTACACTACATTACAGAAACCAAAGCACAAAAATAGCACAAGCAACAATTAGTACCATACTTCTCAGGACACAATATGGCTGGGAAGGTGAGCAAGGGAGTAATTGGCAAATGGTCTTTAGAGTACAGAAAGTACAGTACTGTACAGTACAGGAGGGAGAGACTTATTATTAAAAGGAAGAGAAGTACAGTAGTAAAACACAATGTACTGTACAGTACTTACTGGGCTTTCGGACTCTGCCTCTGCCTCCATCTCCACCTCCACCTACTCATGGCGGAGGTGTGGTTCTTGGCCTGTGTAAACAAAATATATAACATTTTGTCTAAAAAAATTCTTGAACATGTATGTACTGTATATACAGTAAATATACCCTGACTGTATTATTATTACACTTTATTTGCAGTATAATGTGCCACAAGTGTACATTACAGTAACAAAAACAAAAACAGCACAATTAACAATTAGTACTGTACCTAGATTCTAAGGACACAATATGGCTGGGAAGCAAGGTCCTGTAAGTGAGGAAGTAATCAGAGAAGCATAGAACTGACTCTAATAGTGATGGCACAAGCAGCAGAAGTGGAGCTGCTGGGAAAGACGAATGGCCATGAGTGAGGGGAATTTTGGGCTACTGTAAATCAACAATTAAGGGGAGATGTACTAAGCTCTGGAAAGTAAAAAATCGGACAGTAATAAACCACCAGCCACTCAGCTCCTCACTGTCATGTTACAGGCTGTGTTTGAAAAATGATAGCTATGGGCTTATTGGCTGGTAGTTTATCACTCTCCAATTTATCACTTTCCATGGCTGGGAAGCAAGGAAGTAATCAGAGAATTGTGGACCTGACTCCAATATTGATGGCACAAGTATCAGGAGTAGAGCTGCTGGGAGTAGAGGTAGAGTACAGGCAGGATTTATTTGGCTGGGGAGGGTTATTGAGCTCTGCCGCCCCAGCCACCTCCTCCTCAGAGGAGGAGGATATATGGCGGATGCGCCGTCGACATACAACTGTGAAACAAAATACTATAATGTAATTTTGCCTCAAAACAATTTAAAAAACACAAGGAAACAAACACATTGGCACAAACAGAGAAAAAAAATCAAAATTCACACTACAGTACATGTAAAAAATCCAAAACATTGGCCCAGCTTGTACAAACAATTTACTGTACTGTACAGAACTTACTTGGCTATGCATGCTCCCCCTTGCCTGCTGCTGTCTCCTCTGGCGCTAATGTACTGTAAAAAAAAACAGTACTATTTGAATAAAAATAATCCCCCACTGTACTACAATTCTTTACACCATTAGTAGCGCCCTTCTGCTATACACAATTGGTGGCAGGGCAGGGCAGGGATACATGACATCCCCAGCACATGGAGATGAAATTAAAATATACATTGTTTGGCTCTGTGCCATCGATTGGTGGTGAACCATTGGTTCTGACAGCTGCACCTATTGATATTGACAGCTGCAATTGTCTTTGCCCTATCACCACTTTGCCCTATAAATGCCTGGCACTTTACTATATGATCCCGTCACTGCACGAGGAACTGCAGCTTACTCCTTGTGTAAGGATGCTGCCTCTCTGCCATTTTGTATTGTATACTGTACACTATAAACAGAGCAGTACACAGGATGCAGGATGCTCATCACCAGATATCAATGCTTCAGAGTATACGCATTTGAAGGCCATGTTTTACTTAGTGTGACATTGCTGCATGTGTGCAGCATAAAATGCACAGTCAGTTACTAATCCAAAGACACCTTTTTCTGGGCTGAGACTTGTAGTTCAATGATGGGTTTATACATGGCTACACAGAACCCACTACTAGTTTCTAAGACATGCCATCACTATGTGAGCACTGCACACCACTTTCTGCAGTGTCACAGTGACCGACACTTACTGCTGTGTACCGATTAGTGACATGTTGTACAAGCTCCTAGTGGAACAGCAGTGCCAACATTGCCACAAGTGTGTGGCATAAAATGCACAGTCAGTTTGTAATTCAGAGTCATCTCTTTCTTGGCTGAGAATTGTAGTTCAGTAATGGTTTTATAGAGTGCCCTTCAAACCCAACTGTTAATTTCTGTGTGAGTGCAGCACATCCCTGCAGAACAATGTTGCACGTCGCACGGACTGACACTGACTTTTCTAAAATAAGGTGTTATTTTGCTGATGTGTGTATCTAGCATAACATACTGTAATAATAATGTCAGAACACATTTATAACTCGTTTTTCAAAATTTACTTTGGACTCACACACCGAATGATTTAGGCCCTCATTCAGAGCCGTACGCTCTGAGCAGAGCGCACGCTCTGAATGAGGGCCGCCCTCCATAATTATGGAGCGTCCTCCTGGATGCTCATATAGCTGTGGGTCACCACCCACAGCCTATACGAGCGTGCAGTTTGATGGCCGCGATGGTCTTGACCATCGCGACCATCGAAACTGCGAGCCGGAGCCTGCGGTTAAGGTTTTCAACCGCAAGGCCCGGAATGATTTTGGCTCTATCCGAGCCAAAATCACTCCCACTGACATCACTAGTGATGTCAGTGGGCCGGCTTCTGACGGTAGGCGTTCCTTTGGGAACACCCCCATCAGGGAGGCACGCCCCAGGCACGCCCACCAAAGGGGGCGTGCTGTCAATCAACATCGACAGCACGCCCCCTTTGATCAGACACAAGGAGCGAAGGAAAGTCCTTCGCTCGTCGCGTCTGGTGCATGCGCACGATGGAGCTCCCTCCGTCATGAGCATGCTCAGTGCACAACATCGACCCACTTGCGAGCGGACAGCCGCTCGCGAGTGGGTCTGAATCAGGCCCTTAATCCTTTATTACACAATCAATTTCAGCTCTCGATCCATGACAACTATAGCGTACTGAATGACAGGTTCAGTCAGCCAATCTGTGGGCGTTACTACAAACATGCATTGTCCTTTTTTACGCATGTGCAGTACAGTTTAGGAAAAGCGACATCTGGTGGACAGAAAGTTTTATTACACTTTCCGGCTTTCCCAGCACTTCAGTACGTTTCAGTGTGACTCAGTACACCACGGCATAACTCGACTAGCAGGGCACGCTACATGGCATATGGAGCAAAGATGTAGCAGGACACAACTGTACACACTCCCAGTGGGCTGTCACATTCATGTAATCTCTAGTTTGACTAATAACACTTGCCCACATATTTGTAGTTAAGTGAATAGCCAGTACAATGGCATTTTTTAGACAAAGAATAACTGTTTTTAAAGTTATTACAAATAACTGTATGAATAAAGTGTTAGAATAAGAAATGTCAGACTGACACAGCACTCATGCAAAAGAGAGGGACTCTTATATGCAATCCAAAACATGCAAGATCCAGATTTCCATGAAAATTTAGTTTTGCCTGGTTTTGAGACCTGAACCCGGGGGGGGGGGGAACCCAAGTTGGGACTTGATTCCCCTCAGACACCCCAAGTTCAGGCATGTTGGGTTTTCAGCAAAACCGAACCATATATATATATATATATGTATATATATATATATATATATATATATATAAATAAATTATATATATATGGTGGCTCCTGCTGCTGCTGGTCAAACTGTCATGCACACTGTTGGCATCTAATGTGAGGTAGGCAATGATACTCTGGGTGCAGGGTGGCTCTAGTAAGTCCGGCTCCTCACCCAAATATCACGGATACAGTTCAGTTAACCCCACCCTTTACAAGCACCTGTGCAATGTCATTAAGCTGATATGAGTGACCACCATACTTTTTGTTTGCAGTGATAACATTTGATCTGGCCCACCTCCTGGCTCCCTGCTTAAAGTATGTGTTGCAGCCATGGGTGCAACAATAAGTCTGTGGCTGTGCTATGAAGCAGGCAGACAGCCACAGAACCTCTGTTTTGAAGGGTTATGATAAATGGTCATCACCCTTCTGATGAACTGCTGCTCCCTTCTAACTGATCAGCTCCCTTACCCTGTCTGTCACCCAGAGCATGTGGCTTGTCCCCCCCAACATCTTCACCCCTGTATAAGGCATATCAATCAGAAGCAGACAACAGCTACAGTATATTCAATAAATATATGCTGTATTCAATAAACTGTTGACAGCATATGATACTGACAGTTCTTTGGTGATAGTTTGTGTGTGCTAGACTATGTTCCTATGCATTTCAGCACTGTGCACAACATGTTTAAAAAGGGCAAAGCAAACAATCAATTAAAAGAATATATTACCTACAAACATTTGTAAAATAATTACAAAACAAATGTAATTAAACCCGCAATGGTATTATTGTTAAACTGCAATGCATCTAAGTCACACTGTGAATTAGTCAAAGTTCTTTACTGTAGTCGCTCACTGTGACTTTTACTAGTGGTAAGACAAGCCGCAGGTGTGTCACAACCATTTTCAGGGTATGTTGCTCTCTGCATCAGCGATCCCATTACACAGGAAACATGGGTCCTGCATCTGACTTCCCATGGCCATTCTGAGGGACCATATACTTAGGACTGCATTTTCCAGGAAATTTTTATGACCCATAGTAACACATAAAATATTAGTAGTGAAAATATAGGACTTATATGTATATCTGTAACAACAGCTTCCCCAGCAAGTTTGTAAACACCAATCTCTGACTACACTATTGGGCATAATATGCAAACATCCAGATCTCTCACATCAGTCTTTTCTCCAGAAAAGGGCTCCCTTTTGTGTATGCACTAAACCGCAGGATGTAGTCAGCATCCTGGCGTGCAGTATGCTGACGGGCGAAATTCCGGAGCCGAAATCCAGACAGTGTTAGGGTCCTGGCATCAGAATCCTGACCACCGACTTCGTGAAGGTAAGTATCGGGTATTAGGGGGAGGGTTAGTTTTAGGGTGCAGAGAGGGGAAGGTTAGTTTTAGGCACAAGGGGGAGGTTAGGGTTAGGCAATGGGGAGGGTGAGTTAGGATTAGGATGTGGGGAGGTTAGATTTAGGCA
Source organism: Taudactylus pleione (assembly GCA_031769625.1). Taxonomy (NCBI): domain Eukaryota; kingdom Metazoa; phylum Chordata; class Amphibia; order Anura; family Myobatrachidae; genus Taudactylus; species Taudactylus pleione. Next base: position 29,299,848 of record JAUIMM010000065.1, read on the forward strand.
CTCAGGGGGAGGTTATGGTTAGGCAATGGGGAGGGTTAGGATTAGGGTGTGGGGAGGTTAGGTTTAGGCACTAGGGGGGAGGTTAGGGGTAGGGGTAAGGGTTAGTCTTAAATTCTGTCCTTATGGATGTCGGGATTCTGACTGTCAGGATGACACTGTTGGTATTCTGACCAGCGGCATCCCATACCCAACCCCTAAACTGCTACAGGTTGAGATAGCTTAAAAAGGTGTTTAATCAAAATGTGTACAATCAAAATGTCAACATCCAGAATGTTGATACCAGAATTTGGACTTGGTCTGAATGTTGACATTCTGAATGTCAATATGGACATTAAACAGTCAAAATGTTGACGTTCACAATGTCGTTAATCACAATGTTGATAGTTCATGTTAGTGCTAAGGTTAAGGTGCCGTTGGGGTTAGGGTAAGGGCATGGTTAAGACTTAAATACATGAAAACAACTATGTTGGCATGCTGACTGTTGACATTCACAATGTCAACATTCTTTCAAGGTCAACATTGTAAATGTAGACCTGTCATGGATGTCAACATAACATCCATGTCAGCATTCTTAATGTTGACATTCAGACCATGCTGTCATTCTGATATCAACATTCAGAATATTGACATTCTGAGTTTCAGCATCTTGTATCACACTCTTTAAGACTTATTCTAAAGCTCCTTCCCACAATGGGGTAAAGGTATTGCCTGCGAGTTGCAGGCACTTTAAAGGTGTTAGCTCAGAGGTTCTTTAAAGGCAAAACCTACCTGAATTACTTCTTTAAATATTGCGTTGAAATCGTTGAAATTTGACTTTCAAAATGTTTTTGAGTTTGTTTTGGAGCTTTTTTTGCTGCTCAGGGTCTCTTGAAGAATTTTTTGCAATGCTGTAACTACTCTATACCTCCAATGTTAAAATGCTTTTAACAAGCTGCATGAAATTTTCATTATTAATATTTCAATAAGAAAAAGCCTTGACATTATTGAGCCCATAGGGATTAATATATTCAATAAATGTTTCTTTACAATTTAGACATATGCTTACTTTTATAATATTCAAAGTTAATATTGGCCTTTTGCCTCTGCCTTTGTGAATTTACGTTGATATACTGTATATGCTTACTGTATGTTGATGATACTGTATATTGACATTGTATTGTGATAACTTTTAAGCATCATTTTATTACTTAGAGAAACATCTGTTTTACCAGAAGAGATCTGTAATGTTGCAATAATATATACATTTTAAAAATATATAAAAAAAATAAGTAGATGTGATAAATTATCATGCATTGAGTGATATAGAATTGCCTCTGAAAATCCACATGTTTGTATGCATGTAAATACTGTATGTTGTGAGTTTAAAATGTTTCTAAAGCCATGTTTAAAATGTATTGCTCACTAAATCTGGCCAGATATGTACATAATAGTTTAATTGCACATGTAAAAATATTTTAAAGATATACATCATTGTTATAATTACAGTAAGTCAAAGAATCAACTGATCAACTACAGTATTTACAAATTGTTTTAACCTGAGAAGAGAATGAAAGGGATGCGCTATACAGAGTGTGGCATTTTGGATGAAGTGTATATCTCTACAGTCAGATCAGTTTGTGTAATTGCCTTCAGCTCTGCTCATCAGTCTGCTCAGCTGTCCAGAAATCCAATGTACTCTAATGTAGTCAGTCACACTGAATCTCCGCGCAGAGCCTATAATCACTATGTTGGCATTTATTTTAGGTATCAGTAAAGTTTGTTAATCAACAGTAAAACTACATGACCTTTTGGTCATGATTTCTTAAAGATTTCCTCTAGCTTTTAACTTTTTCTTGATACACATCATTTTATGTTGTTCTGGTGTTCTGGCTATACATTTGTTTATACATTTTAAGAATATATTGTATTACATATCTGCTACATATGGCATTTACGAGGGAGCACCACTGTTATTTTTTAACATTTTTTTTTTAAATTCTAAAAAAACTCCAAGTCTCAGAACCACTGTCCCTGGCGAATGTTTATTACTTACTGCTGCAAAAAGCTGCAATAAGAAATTACAATTATTGGGGTTAAACACAATAATTGATACATATGCCCCTTTGTGATCACAACCCAGTTACATCTCTTAAACTTTGATTGTAGATGCACTCTGCAAGAAGATGTACATTCAATTCATATATTGACATGCGCTAGCAGCTGGTCAAACTTGTGGCTTTTACACAGTTTTATTGAATATCTTGTTGACATTATTCTGTATCCTGTCTTTGGTAACAGAGCATACTGTACTATAGAAGCATTATGCATTCACATCAACCTCACCCTGTGACAGCACTCATAATCCATTGAAGATTACTTTGTTGGCCAGTACAGAAGAGGAGGAGGAGGTGGTATTACATGCATCCCTTGGTTGACAATATTGTCTGAAGAGAGACCACTTCAAACTTGTCTGAATGGTCTAAGGAAGTATGATGTGATCTAACTGATGGGGCCTATCCATTACCCGACTTTGTGAACAATCCGACCAAAACCAGGAGGTTTTGGTCTCATTGTTCACAAAGTCGGGTAATGGATAGTCGGCAAAGAACAGCGATGTGCGTGCACGCTGGTTCCTCGCCATCCCCGACTATGTACTGAACATGCCCGTCAAACTGACGATGCTCGTCAGGTTCGGCATGTTCAGAGATGGGAGGTTGTGCTCCTGCACTGAATGACATTCAGTGAATGCCATTCAGTGCGGGCACCGCACCTCAGCAACCTGAAGGTCTGAACGTTAGACTTCAGTCTCTCAGGTCACCTAGTGGATAGGTCCCTCAAGTTTGATGACAATTTTTTTTGTAGTTTACTTGCATGCCTATATGGACCTACATTTGGTTTCTGGACCTTCTACATTCTGCACTCACAAGACAACACCAACTCCTGTAAATTGCCTATCATGTATTTTTATTTTCTCAGAATGATTACATATAATTTATTGTGCTCAATCTCTTCTGAAGCTAAAATTTTCCATGCGTGACCAGCCACAGATGACTTGTAGATCCAAAACAGCTGGAGAACCACATTATTTCAAGTACTGTACACCAATGTTATTAGATTATAGATATTATCACCAGTCTCTTGTTCATTCACAAACAATAATGAGAAAGCCTGAATCACTTTCTGGGAGGCCAGGGCTGATGGTGTGACCCACAGAAGAGAAGTGGTGGTCTACGAATGAAAGTTCTTCAAAACTATTAAATGCCAAAATAAGATATGACTATGCAGTGTTGATGTATGCAAATAGTCTCTATACAGTAATCCCATATGATATGGGGGTAACTGCCATTAGACTTTTTATTACAAGATATGCTCTTTATGAAGGACTGGATGTCGACTTTTGTATGACTCTATTGGAGATGATACTTACTAAAAAAAGAAATTCTATTTGATGGTAAATTCTAGCTTCAGCATGTTGGGTGTGTGATGGAGCCCAGTGTGGCCCTATCGTATGCAAACATGTACATGTTTCAGGTGGAACAAGAGTTTTTCTTTTATGATATAAATGTAGCCAGACAGATTGTATTTTATTTTCGGTAAATAGAGGATTTACTGATTATTTGGGAGGGTATGAGAGAACATTTCAGTTCCATTATGGAGCGTCACAATTCTAAGGAACATCCAGTTAAATTGACCTATTCAATCCATGATTCCCAAGTTAATTTCTTGGATGTACAGATAACCGTCCATCATGATAGCATTGCTACCTCATTATTTACTAAGCCCATTGACAGAAAATGTCTGCTCCATATGAGTTGTTTCCACCCCAGTCCATTAAAACATGGCCTACCATATTCACAGTTTTTGCGGATTAGAATAATTGCATCAGAACCTATATTGGCTGACCATAGGAAATAGTAGGCAGAATACTGTAGCGCTACTGTGAGTTACTTTATTTTCTAAAAGAATGCAATTGTTATTTAATCAAATATGTGACTGTATGTTCTCTAGATGCTGCAGGAAACCAGGTAGTGTCCTGGTGTATAGATCAAAATGAGTTCATATAAGAACATAAAGCAGCACTTGGAGCATAGAGTCAATACACAGAAATCACTTATGGAAATAACAATATAAAATATAAGGTAATAAATGACAATTTATTTATCATAAGATATGCATAAAATATATGTTCACGTATATACTAGGGGTGTGCACCGGACACTTTTCGTGTTTTGTGTTTTGGTTTTGGATCTGGATCTTTCTTCGTGTTTTGGATCTGGATTGGTTTTGCCAAAACCACCCTTCCGTGTTTTGGGTTCTGGGTTTTGTGTTTTGGATCTGGATTTTTTCTTAAAAAATAAAAAAAACCCGCTAAAATCACATAAATGGGCCTTTTTTTGTTCCTACGCTATTAATAACCCCAATAACATTAATTTCCACTCATTTCCACTCTATTCTGAACACCTCACACCTCACAATATTGTTTTTAGGCCAAAAGGTTGTACCGAGGAAGCTGGATGACTATGCTAAGCGACACAAGGGGGCGGCACAAACACGTGGCCCATCTAGGAGTGGCACTGCAGTGGCAGACAGGAAGCCAATCAGCGTTATGGTGCCCATTTGCATGTAGCACGAACCCGGGAGATCCGTGCTACATGCATCTGTGTGATTGGCACAGAGCAATGACAGGTCCGTGAGACCCGTCTGTGCTGCTGTGGTAAAAAAAAAAAAAAAACCTGTGTAAAAAAAGAAAAAAATGGCGTGCACCCCCCCAAAAAAGAGCAACCAGCCCCGGGCATTAGTAACCCAGTGCTGGGTGTGCTTAAATACAGGGGACAAACGACGTAGGGGTCCCCTGTACTTAAGCACAACCAGCACCGGGCTAGTCAGAACCAGCGCTGGTTGCCAAAATACGGGGGACAAACGACGTAGGGGTCCCCTGTATTCTGCGCAACCAGCTCTGGGCTCTGATCCGGTCCTGGTTCTGGAAATATAGGGGACAAAAAATGAGTAGGGTTCCCCTGTATGTTCCAGAACCAGCACTGGACTTTTTCTAGCGGGGGGCTGATGCCACAGCCAGGGGAGCCCTTTCACCGGGCCCCCCAGCCGCAGCATCAACCCTGACCGCTAGTCAGCCCAGGCCGGGGATCCCTGGAGAGCTGGGGACCCCCCCAATAAAGGGGTCACCCTCTCCAGGGCACCCCAGGCCCAGGCTGATAGCCCGGGGCTATCCCCGCCACCCCTGGTGGTGGTGGGTGGCGGGTTGATTGTGTGGTGTGGTGTAAATAAAGAATATCAAACATTGTCTTTACAAGTAGAACTGCAAGTCCCAGCTAGCCTGCCCCGCATGCTGGTACTTGGAGAACCACAAGTACCAGCATGCAGGGCATTAAGGGCCCACTAGTACCTGTAGTTCACCTGTAAAAAAAATGTTTAAAAAAACACAGGACACACACACCGTGACAGTATAAGTTTATTAAACATACATACACACACACACACACACACACACATGTACACATACTCACCTATGTAACCCTGTAGCATCGGTCCACTTGTCCGGTAAAGTATCCCTAGGGGACCTGTGAAAAAAAACATACTCACCATCTCCTATGCGAGGTTCTGTCCTCTTCGTTCCAAAGTAGGCATCCCCGGACTTGGCAAAAAAAAAAAAACGAAAACGCGATCCACGAACTTAGTACCGTTCTATAGAACGGTACTTCCCGAATGAGAGCTTAGCGGCGGGGTATCACCATGGAAACCCCGCTGCTAAGCGTTCATTGGCTGAGAGAGGCCATCTCCCGTCTCTCAGCCAATGAACGGCTCCCTCCATTGTAGTCAATGGTGGGAACCGCAGGGTAAACTTTAATAACCTTGCGGCTCCCAGCATTGACTACAATGGAGGGAGCCGTTCATTGGCTGAGAGAGACGGGAGATGGCCTCTCTCAGCCAATGAACGCTTAGCAGCGGGGTTTCCATGGTGATACCCCGCCGCTAAGCTCTCATTCGGGAAGTACCGTTCTATAGAACGGTACTAAGTTCGTGGATCGCGTTTTCGTTTTTTTTTTTTGCCAAGTCCGGGGATGCCTACTTTGGAACGAAGAGGACAGAACCTCGCATAGGAGATGGTGAGTATGTTTTTTTTCACAGGTCCCCTATGGATACTTTACCGGACAAGTGGACCGATGCTACAGGGTTACATAGGTGAGTATGTGTACATGTGTGTGTGTGTGTGTGTGTGTGTATGTATGTTTAATAAACTTATACTGTCACGGTGTGTGTGTCCTGTGTTTTTTTTAAACATTTTTTTACAGGTGAACTACAGGTACTAGTGGGCCCTTAATGCCCTGCATGCTGGTACTTGTGGTTCTCCAAGTACCAGCATGCGGGGCAGGCTAGCTGGGACTTGCAGTTCTACTTGTAAAGACAATGTTTGATATTCTTTATTTACACCACACCACACAATCAACCCGCCACCCACCGCCACCAGGGGTGGCGGGGATAGCCCCGGGCTATCAGCCTGGGCCTGGGGTGCCCTGGAGAGGGTGACCCCTTTATTGGGGGGGTCCCCAGCTCTCCAGGGATCCCCGGCCTGGGCTGACTAGCGGTCAGGGCTGATGCTGCGGCTGGGGGGCCCGGTGAAAGGGCTCCCCTGGCTGTGGCATCAGCCCCCCGCTAGAAAAAGTCCAGTGCTGGTTCTGGAACATACAGGGGAACCCTACTCATTTTTTTCCCCTGTATTTCCAGAACCAGGACCGGATCAGAGCCCAGAGCTGGTTGCGCAGAATACGGGGGACCCCTACGTCGTTTGTCCCCCGTATTTTGGCAACCAGCTCTGGTTCTGACTAGCCCGGTGCTGGTTGTGTTTAAGTACAGGGGACCCCTATGTCGTTTGTCCCCTGTATTTAAGCACACCCAGCACTGGGTCACTAATGCCCGGGGCTGGTTGCTCTTTTTTTGGGGGGGAGGACGCCATTTTTTTCTCTTTTTACACAGGTTTTTTTTTTTTTATTTACCACAGCAGCACAGACGGGTCTCACGGACCCGTTAGTGCTCTGTGTCAATGACACAGATGCAAGTAGCACGGATCTCCTGGTCCGTGCGTGCATCTGTGTCATTGAAATACACAGCAGCACAGACGGGTCTCACTGACCCATCTGTGCTCTGTGTCACTGTCAATCACACAGATGCATGTAGCACGGATCTCACGAGTCCGTGCTACATGCAAATGAGCACCATAATGCTGATTGGCTGAGAGCCGTGACAGACGGCTCTGTCAGCCAATCAGCACTTTGCCCATTAAAGGCAAAGGCATTTTTTTTTAAATGGCCGCTCGAGGCAAAACCTCGAGATCCGACAGCAGATCTCGAGGTTTTGCCTCGGGAGAGGGATCCGGGGCAGACAGGGAGATCCGAGCTTGGGCTCGGATCGCCCCGGATCCCCGAAGTTCGGGTGGGTTCGGTTCTCAGGGAACCGAACCCGCTCATCCCTAGTATATACATATAATACAGTTTCAATAATAAAACATCTAAACATTGAGGGGTATAATGAGCATTAAATGTATCTGAATGTATCTGTGGTTAACTTCTGAAGTCTCCAGTAAGGAATTTATAGATGCAAAGTGCTTGTATTACCTGGAAAGTGCAGAAACGATGTCCTGTTTGGTAACCAGAGTCCAGCGTCTATAGCTTGTGTTATAATCCTGAGAATAAATGTATTCAGGGAGTCTGTGCCATTATAGTGATGCCCGTAAAGTATATCCTATGTTGGCCCCCATATGTTGCAGGTAGATAGAATATTCAAATCATATACCTGTGGCTCCCCAATGTGATCACTGGGTGGAGGGATGTTTGGAGCCAGGCTCTACGATGGTATGGAGCCAGGGGAGCAGGTCTGAAACAGCTATACCAAACTCCCATCTGCCGGCAGCAAGAGCTTCTAATTGCGGCAGAGCTGTAATATGAGCCTGGTGCCGGGTTCCCTCCGTCATGCGCATGCGCAGTGGGGAACATCGACCCACTTGCGAGCGTACTACCGCTCGCGAGTGGGTCTAAATGACCCCCTAGGTCAGAACAATACTCTCACTTTAGCTAGCTTTTTGGAGCCTGTAATGTACGATACAAACAAAGAGTTTGTGGGTTGCCTGATATACATGGCATACAGCAATCAGCTCACATGTTCAATGTTCAACAATATGGGGCTTATGAAATGGGTTGCTAGCTGCAACCACTGCGAGAACTCCTTTGAGTATTCCCATATTTTTAAAGCGGCAATCATTTTAACCACTTGCCTGGCATGGACGTAAGCTTCTGTCCACACAAGGCAGTTATTTATTTGTACTGGACGTAAAATTTCATCCAGACAGATAAACATGAGGGCTGCTGCAGGAAGAGAATCTTCCCACAGCTGCTGCTCTCAGAGGGACCTTCCGGTCCATCTGCTTGCTAGCACCCTCTCCCCCTCTGTCTGCTGTGCTGCCGATCACTGCTGATCGGTCAGCAAAGCAGGACCCCTACCCAGCGCCTGCAGAACCGAGCAGCCGCTGGGGAAAAGTAAGTTAACTTCCCCCCTCACTCTTACGTAGCTGGTGCCTGGATCCGGTCTCAAATTGAATGCCGCGATGGTCACAATGTTTCCGATGTTTCGATGTTCAGATGATGGTTCCAATGTTCCAGTATTTGAAAAAACAATTTAAAAAAAAAAAAATCGTAAAGAAAAAAATTTTGGAGCGGTTTTTAGAAAAAAAAATCGTCAGTTAAGTGGTTAAAGGCAAAACCAAGCTAGTTTTGCCTTTGAAAGGATTGCCGCTTTATAAATATGGGAAAACTCGCAGGAGTTTGTGCTGCAGCAGCGGCTCGCAGCCTATTACTTAAGTGCCCATGACTTTGTCAAAGGCGCTTATGTAATGCTATTTAAATTGTTCTTATGCATTTAAAAAGTCTAAAAGGAGGAAGTATATATTCAATTAAAAATCTTTTAAAAATATTGTGTGAAAAAATAAACAAATAGAATATTTCATTCAATTAAATATAAATAGCAACCTAATCACACTAAGGGCTCTATCTAATCTACCGTGATGTAGTTGCGGGGGCCAGGCCCCACGGCAACAGCCGCACTTTATAGCAGCCCAAACTCACACAAAAGAGCAAAATCAGGCTGACAGCGGGCCACAAGGAGTTCGTGATGATCTGCCGTTACCAGCATTTTAATGTCATGGCAATGGCAATTCGCACCATTTGTGGCTAATTGGATTGAATCCTAACACTGTATTACCAAGGAGAAAGAATAGTTTTGTTTATAAGCCATTTTTTATATAGAAATAGTGAAACTTGTAAGACAGATTTCATCACTCCCAATGCATACATACTGTTCGCATTCATTATATAAGCATTTATTTGATTTAAAGCGTATTACTAAATCACATTACAATTCCTAACATATCTGTTAATGCTCCAGATCTAAAGAAACTCAATTATCTATATTGTTGGTCTTTAAGCACACAAGAGGTAAGAACAATATTTTAAATAACCCATATTAGATTTTTTTATTTGCTACATAACCCTGATGATATGACAGCATTGTTAATTAATTAGTGGCCGTTAGCTGCTAAGCAGACATGTCGAGGGAATGCACAATAAAATTTTACTTCTACAAAAATATTTTACATTCACAGTTTTATTTAAGACTGGATAAGACTTTCTAGTTAGTCACAACTTCTTCATCATCAGAAATACATAATTGCTTCCTTTTACTTCTGTCATAATGCATTTGTTAGAAGGGATAAGAAATATATAGGTTCTAAGTTTATGTCTTTCTGTTTTTTCTGAATGCATTTAAGAAAAATTAATTTAAGAATTTCATAACTTAAAACAGGATGCAACCGTGATTTGCAATACACACACTTGTGAAATTGCTCTTTTTAGCTGCATGTGGGTTTAGGTCTAATGAATTCTCATTGAGATATATGGACTTTTTCAAGTGCTTTTACATGTTTTGAACCTACTGAAAAGAGCAAGGAGTGTACAAATAAACAGAAGCAATGCAACTGCAGGTAAATACATATAAATATAATTAGTTATGGCTTTCTATTATATAACGGGTCCACATATGGTAATTTCCTTTGAACTATATAGAAAAAGTTAGTGTAAACATATATGCAACAACTTGTCACCATATCTCTATTAGATAGAAAATGTAAAATGCAATAAAGCAATAATCACCCTTAGTTTTTGGCACAAATGTCCCAATGTGGAGATCAGATGAATAGAAGAGCCATGATTGCAAGTCCTTTCATTCAGACAACGCAGGGTGATGAAGTTGGAATGTCACACCTTTTCCCTTCATAATCATCAGAAGTAATGCTTGTTTCTTAAATAACACATATGAAAAGAAACAAAAGAGGAGACAAGTACATAATGCAGACACATTTGACAAGGATAAAAAGTTTTAATATGAATTACACTCGAATTAAAGATAAAAATGAAAGCATGTAATAACATCAGCTGACTTGTATGGCAGAACATCTCATAGTCACCAGACAAGATGGTACCCTCAGAAGCTACAGAGTCCCAGAAACCCAGCACTCCTTTGGTTGGTCCTATATGGTCAGTCCCCACAGCCAGCAAGTCAGTGTCCATAGCCACACAGCTTAATACATTTCGAACCTTCAGGTTCTTCCTCAGAAGCATTGTTTGGCAATTCACACTGAGCAGCTCTAAATGCCCCTCTCGATCAGTTAACTGAATTCAAAACAGTTGCACAGCATATGCATTATCCAATGAGTTAAGCACACATAGAGTCCATTAACCAGAAATAATAACTGGAACATCACCTCCATGATTTGCGGATCACTGCACTAGTGGTTAATGTATATCCAGAATCTAATTTAAATGTCCATCAAAGTACCAGCTTAATAAACTATGTATCAATCCACATGCAATAGTAGAGTGGGCAGAGCAGGTAATGAGCTGCCTGTTTTACATCATGTGTTCCATCCCACTGTACAGCAATCATGTGACCGGAAGGAGATGGGCGCTTGTGTTACATATTACACTCCATGCCATTTTACTGTGACACTTGACTTGAAAAAGATGGCCATACTGTATGCATAGCAAGAGGCATTCCATCTCAAATAGCATTCATTATACTCATGCTCATGTGCACCACAATACTCAGTTCTTTTCAGCATCCAAATATCCAACAGCTATAAACAAGTCCATAACCTGCCAGTGCAGTATACCTCATAAGACATAAAATATAAAAATATAATGGTTAAAAACAGTGGTATAAATAAATATAGCAGAGCTGCAAAGACATAAAATATATAAATTATGTTATAAAACACTTCATCTCAAAATCAGATTGTAAACCTTTGGGAATCAATTCCTAATTTATAAATACATTTAATTTTTGTTTTGGAGAGCCTAGTTTTAAGATCCCTAGTCCTCCAAGTAGGTTCAACTTGTTTGATACCCCAAAACTTTTTAATAAAACATTCAACTTTATTGTGTTCAACTTTAAAGTGTGCTGAGAAAGAGTGGGACTCAAGTCCCTTGCGAACATTGTAAATGTGTTTGACAAGACGTACTTTAAGATTCCTACTCGTCTTTCCAATGTAAATCAGATTGCAAGAGCATTCTATAGCATAAATTATGTTTTTGGAATGACACGTTATGAAGTCTTTAATAGCATAGGGTACAGGTTCTCAAACTCGGTCCTCAGAACCCCAAACAGTGCATGTTTTCCATGTTTCCTCACAGAATCACAAGTGAAATAATTAGCTCCACCTTTGGATCTCTTAAAATGTATCAGTGAATAATGAGTGCACCTGTGCACCTGCTTGGTGACCAGGAAAACTTGACCTGTGTGGGGTCCTGAGGACCGAGCTGGAGAACCACTATCATAGGTAATTCCATTCACAATAAAGCCTTTAATAATACTTTAATAGTACTTTCTGAGCTTTTAACTTTAGTTGTTTTTAGTTGTTTTTATCAATTTTTTTAAAAAATACAAATTCGAAAAACAAAACACGTGAGGTCGGTTTTGGAAAACCAAAGCTCAATGACAAATTAGAACCAAAACCAAAACATGGGGGTTGGCATACATTTCTAATATTTGTAGATAATGGTCTAATTTAATTTTTTTTATAACTAGTTCCAGAAACTGTAAGAAATCAGTGAAATCATTTCAGAAAATTTAGAAAATAACACTTATATAGAGTGTGAAAGTTACTATAAAATAACCAGTATCTTATTTCATAGAAAGAGATTACCTATTCTCTCTCTCCAGATAATGAACCAGAAACTAAGCAACACAACATACCTTTTACAGCATTTGCATCTTACAGGTGCTCTACTAAGTAGGCTGCATTTCCACATACGTCAGAAAAAACCTGGACATACAAGCATCCAATTCATAACCTGCCTAGGTCAGCAATCCCACCCTTCTGTTATGACATGCATGTGGCCTAATACCTGTAGCCACCAAAAAGCGAACATGGGACAGCGTATCTACATTGGCCAGTTGGTTTCCTGGGGAATATAAAATTTCACAATGCCTAAAACCATCTGGTCATCTTCCCAGTCCTATTTTTATGCTCATAGAAACAATTTAATAGGAGCCTAATTGGTGATTAAAATTAATTGGTACCCCAATAGATAGTACCTGAGTATTTATAATGCCCACTTAATTGCCAAATGCTTCTTTCTTGACAATGAAATAATTCCTCTCATGCACTGTACATCCATGAGAATGAGACTGTCCATCAGTAGTATGGATAACTACATCATAGAGATGAGCAGCAGCTGCAGAAAATTGCCTGTGAGGACTTAGGGGCCTATTTATAATAACTAAAATGGCCCATAACACATGCAAAAAGGCTAGTTTCCACATATTTAAGGTACTGGACCATTTGTCATCAGGGTATCCAATAGGACCATCTGATATTCAGCAAACTCCGAAAACGTAAACCTTTTGGAGTTTGCCTGTGATAACACATACCATCTACAGATGGTGCTTGTTCTCGGACCCCCACTCATTTCTATGGGAAGGAGTTCCGGGGATGCAAGATCTAAGCTGCCTCCTCACTGCCTCCCCAGTGGCCTAGTCTGAATTCAGTTTGCAGAAATCCTAAACTCCCATCCACTTTTGGAATTATTACAGTGGGGCTTTGCCACTCACTATGTGACTCTTCAATTATGTTTAACTCAAACATTTTTTTTATTTCTTCAATATGGGAAATAATAAATACAACAGTCAAATACATACTCTTAAGGCCCCCATACACTAGTGACGATTTGTCACAATAGATCGGGGCATTGGTGATATCCAACATGTTGGGTTTCACTGATTTGCTGATCATGATCAACATACAGATGTATCCTCATACATCTAGCCTCCTTGTGCATTAAACAGCCTTTTAGTCATGCCATGACATGGCGTAACTTGGAAGTGCCGAGTTTCTTTTCGTATTACTTTTTACCTTCAAATGCATCTTATTTGTACAGCAATGCAAATAGATAGCACAAGCAGCTACTGCTGATATACAGCATGCCTATATTCTGTTAGTGACTGCAGGAGTATCTGCATGCGAACGTTACGATACAGTATCAGCGGCTTTAACGTTGAGCATTGCTCAGTTCATACTGCTTTGTGCTGTTTGCACATAATGCTCAGCCTTTCTGATCCTATCACATGTTTTTCCAGCACTTGTTTCATTAAGACATAGAGAAGTTAAAGGAAATGTGCTTTTATTTACATTGCTTTCTAAAAATAAACAGCTTTAGGTCCGCAGACATCTGCAATCAATTTTGGCAATTTGGCATTTTGCAGACGATTGTGTACAAATATCTGCAATGTATGGAGTTCACTGATCGCAGAAAAAGAAACCAAAAAGTGATTGGAATTGGCAAATCTGGTTGTCCAAAGGCCCCCATACATCACCAATCAGAAAAACCACAATTGAACAGTTTGAAATGTGTTGTCTGAATTTAGGATTTCCCAATCTAGCTTTTCTGCACCCATACATTACAATTTTTTTCAGTGATTTGCAGATCATTCTGAGCAATTACAGATCTGCCAATCCTGAAAGGTCCATCATTTTATTAGTAATGGTCTGCAAATCTGCTGATTGTTATCATAAACTAGCAATGGACTGTACAGCCCTTATTGATCTGTGAAATCCAATATGTTGGACAATCTTATTTACCAATTCCAATAAATTTTTGGTTGAAATCTGCAATCTGTTGAACCCCATATAGTGCAGATTTTTTTACACAATCATCTGCAAAATGTAGAATTGGCACAATTGATTGCTGATGTATAGGGGCCTCAACATGTTAGATTTTACAGACCAATTAGGGCTGTACATTGCTAGTGTATGGTATCAATCAGCAGTTTTGCAGATCGTTACTATTAAAATAATGAGCCTTTCAAGACTGGCAGATCTGTGATTTGCTGAAAATGATCGACAAATCACTGAAAAATATCTATAATGTATGGGAGCAGATTTGTGGATTGGGGAATCTTTAAATTAGGGGGGGAACAAAATCACAGAACCTGTGAATAGTTTTTTGTGATCGCTGAAGTATGGACCCCCTTACTCTGATTGTGATTGTCTCATTGTCAATGAAAAATAATTGAGTGGAAATACTGTATAATCCAAGACAGTTTGGATGCTAGAACTTTCCTTTAAATTATCATATAAAAAAACATTCTAAAAGTCTCTTGCTCCATACCCTCCCCCCACATTTATCTTTCCTCCCTCTATTCCACACTCTATTTCTCACTTTCTTTCACTCACATTTTCTCTATTTGGAAATATAATAGGATGAAAAAACTATTTCTTTTTGTAAATTTGCATTAAAATGGTGATTTTGTTTTTGTATAGGCAAAACAAACCCGTTTTTTTACTATAAAAATAAAATCACCTCTTCTAATCTCACAGTGAAATTATAGAAATAATGGCACTTTTGCAAACTTCAACCCTACATTCCCCCTCTGTTTCAAAGTCTATATCTCTCTCTCAATCTCACTGTCTCTCTAGCCTCATGAACACACTGAAAACATTGACTTGAATCTAAAAATGTAAAAAACTGCAGCAACCTCATATCCTAGAGAACAAGGACTATGAGATAATACAGAATCTCAAATACATTATCTTTGCCACCAATTTCATGAAAATGTTGGACATGAAACTAAAGTTGGTCATCACAAATTGCTGTTAGGCAAAGTTTAAAATGCTTTTTTCCTCTAATCTTCCTTATCGTGAGACAAACGCACAAGTGAGATTTATGTGTTAATGTATTCTTGAACAAGTAAAGATAATCTTTTTAATTAAAATGTCAGTTTTTCTTAAAGCTGTTTATGCTGGCAGGCATCACAGCTCAGAGTGTAATGCATAAAACTTAGTGCTAGAATTAGCTATAGATCTCTGAACTTTATTCCTTGTTTAACACAGCAATTATTGGCTTTAAATTTAAATACAGTACTTAAATGTATTTCTTTTATTAAACGACAATTTATTTTCTGTTCTTTGAATTATGATTCTTCAAATATTTTTTTCACCTTGACAAGATGAGATCAATGAACAATCCATTGTATGGTGAGCATGCTTCATTAATTGATCCATTTTTGTACAATATACAGTATGTGAAGTTTGTGGTTTGTTAATATCACCTGAAAAATACCTATTTCCCCCCAACTGGAAAAGTTCTCATTTCAGGAACTTTTAATAAATAAATGCCCTACTATCTACTAACTGTAGCTTATTTAATTTGCTAGATACTCACTCTGTAAGCGAATCTAATATTTCCCCATTGTTAACACTTCTGCTTTGTAAGCAGCTAAAAACACAGTACCAGCCACTGCCTCCTCATTTCTCCAACATAATGCAGTTTCCCCAGCACAAATATCTCGCTGCACCAGGTACTTCAAAGCCCTGTGGAGGAATTATTTAGACTAGAAGGTAGACCTTATGGACTATTTATAGGTTTTGGAAACACAAAACAGAATACATTGATAGTCAAGCAGACTTTAGAAACACTCTATTAAAGAATCTTGCAAAATAAGCAGCTAGCAAGATAGTTTATCAATAAACAAACAAACGTCTGTAAGGAAAGTTAGTTACTTTTCAAGTGAGAGCAATAGTACAAAAATTTGGAATCTATAATTACAGTATAATTTAGGCCCTGAATGCTAATGTTTGTTCTGTCCTGATCCAAGGCAGCTGCTATACTGATATTGTTAAGATTATAGGCATGTTAGGGTATTATAGAGAGGAAATGATCTTCCATTAATAATAAAACTATTTCTAAAATGATAAAAGTATATATAAACTGGTTTTCATAAATGTAAGGTCTTTGAGAGCTGGTAATCTGAAAGCCCTTCTGTTAGGTTTTGTCATCCTGTGGCACTTATCACACACTTAAGGGAGTCTAGGAATATAAAAGTTTATTGAATGTAGAGCGCTTGGAAGGTTTTTTATTAGCATGTAAATCGCTGAGGTAGCCTGAGGGGGGTCTTGTGTAGTTTCATTAGTATGATCATTTATAAAGCTATATAGTGAGCAGGAAAAGCAATTAACTGGACAGAATAGTTAAACAAAATTAATTTATGTCTGCATATAGATGACTTGATAATGCTTACCTATCACCTAACACAATGGGGTATGCAAACAGCTGTCTGATCGCAAGGTGTTAGTGAACATAAACAGGGATCAAATATTTCACCATATGTTCTCTGTTTTTGACTAAAATTTGATATTTCCATCACAGCTAAGAGCTTCCAAAATCATAGAAATATACCTTAAGTCTGTATAATGGTCAGCTGTGATTTAAGAGTCCCTAAGACATAGGGTTTGGGTGAAATGAGGTACATAACCAATCACACACCCCAGAAAAGACTTGTTTACATTTATTTTATAGCTTGAATTATAGAGATTAGTGTGGTCATACCAAACTACATGTAGCTATTACACAGGTGAAATTCTGTATAGTTATTTGTGGTTAAAAGTCATGTTGGTGGTCCTGGTATGGACCCTGGATTAATTAACAAGCCAGCCAGTTACCAGGGACTGAGTTATAATATCACTATGGAGGGGAACAGTTCATAAACATTGTGGAAGCCTTTTGTTCTATGTCAGACTTGGGGGATCAAATGATTAAAGCCTAGACCTTTTCTTGCTGTGTTCCCTGGCCCAGAATACGCTGAGTGTAATTCTGTGTAAGTTTTTACTTTTTATTTTGTAATTACAACACACATTTTTCTATGTAATCTTTAACCCTTTTTATTTATAGAATTTTTGTAACTAAGCATTGTACTTCCTTTTGTAAATAAATTGTCCTTTTAAAGGTCGATTTTCCTATATGCTCCAGAATTCAGTCTTTAAAGAAGCACTAAGATCATTATGGTTACTTTATAATTAGTATTTATTGCTAGAATCAGGGGTAGACCAACTAACTGAGTGGAAGTTTGTGTTACCAAGTTTGCGCTATTGTGATAGAGTGTTAGTGGACCTATGACTCCTTAGTATTTTCCATAGGTGGGGGCAGTAATAAAACATGTATGGTATAACAGGCAGAGTGATAGAATATTCATTGTATTATATTATGCTCTGCCCTACTGCATCAGTACTTGGGGACCTGTGTGATCATAGTCTGAGGTCATGGGTTCGATTCCCACTATGGCCCTAACTGTGTGGAGTTTGTATATTCTCCCTGTGCATGCGTGGGTTTCCTCCGGGTACTCTGGTTTCCTCCCACACTCCAAAAATATACTGGTAGGTTAATTGGCTCCCCACAAAAATTGACCATAGTGTGTATGTTTGTGAGTGTGTGGTAAAGAATATAGATTATAAGCTCCACTGGGGCAGGGACAGATATGAATGGTAAGAAATTCTCTGTACAGCGCTGCGAAATATGTGTGCATTATATAAATAACTGGTAATAAATAAATAATAAATAAATAGTCTTGATGCAAATGAAGTGCCACTCAGGGTGATACTGTTATTGGCTCTAAGCTAGTCAGTGAAAAAGCAGGGATACCTATTGGGGTCCCTGACAGATTCTTTATGGGATCTAATGGCTACTGTATAGAACAACATCTATCAACATGATTACAGACATGCAGTGACAGAAAAGCAGAAATCTGTACACCTAATTTGCCTATTTTACAAAGATTTACCTATTATTATTAACATTTATTTTTTCAGCACCAGGTTATTCTGCATCTCATTATAGTTGGGAATAAACAAGTTATAAAACAAGTGTGGGTACTTATAGACATAAAAAAAGAGCAGAAGGACCTTGATAAGAAATGTAAAATCTATAGAAAATAGGAATTTGATAGACGCAAATGGGCCACAATGCCTCTGTCGGTAAAACGTCACACAACACATGCATGCCATGGTACAGACGCAGTAGCGATTGAGACACATTTTATCCAAGTGTCTTGGAAATGTGCTGGACATTCCTAGGCGATGACTAGGAGGTGGATATATTTAGACACAAGAAGATGGTCCATCTTATGGATGAGTAGATGTTTGCGATCAATGGGCGATCAGAGTAGAGACCAAAAGTGATTGCAAAATGGGTCTGTTTCACGGGTGTGTTAGGGGAGTAGCACAAGTATGTTTAGAAATGCTGCTGCATTCCTCATCACAATTACAATGCTTCAGAGGCCATATTTATTTGGTTTGATGAGAGTAGCTGGAGTAGACCCTAGGCCAGTGTTGGCTAACCTTGACACTCCAGCTGTTGTGTAACTATATATCCCAGCATGCCCTGCCACAGTTTTAACATGCCCTAATAGCAAAACTGTAGCAGTGCATGCTGGATTATGTAGTTCCATAACAGCTGGAGTGTCAAGGTTAGCCAACACTGCCCTAGGCTATCGCAAATGTCGATGGTGGAACCGATGTTGTGTTGTGTTTACAAGCTTCATTGCAAATGCATAGACCACAAAGCCTAAAGTGGGCATCTCTTCACTTGCACAGTCCATCACTAAAAATGGAAGGCTGACATTAGTATTTGCAAGAGTGACTGTGACCACAGCTGCAATAGCAACCAGAATGTACTGTGTAGTTAAATTGTAAATGTGTAGAACAGATATTAAGATGTTTGTGAATTTAATTTGCTTGCCTAAAGAGGTGAGTTTCCAGGGAATGCTTGAAGGTTTGGAGGCTGGGCAAAAGTTGTGTAAGGTTGGTAGTTCCACAGAGTATGGTGATGCTTAATTGTTCACATATTGGATGTCATTTATACTAAAATAAAGAGGTACATAAAATATCAGATATGCACCATTAGCATATACACAGTATGCAAAAGTTTATATCAGATACACTTAAACCCATATAAAACACTTATCTTGATAGAAAAATACACATTTGTTATTAAGTTTGAATAAAAAACAAAAAAGCACAATTACAGCACATTCTTTGCTTCTGACATTTTTTTTTCTAAAATTCGCTCAAATTCATATAATATATGTATTAGCAATGGAAAAGGAACACCTTTCAGCTTCAGAGGTAATTAGCAAGCACTCATTTAGAAGTGGTTAGCTGGCAGCCATCATCATCAATGTGCATTTGGATATGCCCTTAGGCAACCTTAAGTAATGTGGAGTATATGTGTGTCTGTGTGCATATGAACCTTTCCCCAATTATGCAAACACACCCTTACTGTACTTGGCCTACATTAGAGTCACCTTCCTACTCTAGCTGCAAACTTGCTCAAATGTCAGATTTGCATAAATCTTCACAGGAGCATATGCATATGGCCTCATTCTGGTCATGCAAAGAATCATTTGTCTACGTAATACCAGTGTGAGTACAGCACTGCATCAGCTCCAGTGTGTGCAGACAAACACAAGTCCTAAAAATGGAAGATGAGCATTTAGAGTTTACAAGTACACAGATCTTGGTTAGAGAAAATAGGAAAGATTGGGAGATATTTTGTGACAATGGTAGACATGTACAGTATGTCACAGCAGTTTAATTATTTGTTTTTGTATGTTAGTTGAATAATTTTACATTGCCATCAGACATTTCAGGCAACACGTGTAAGGACTGAAATATTAGAAGGACATTTTGGGAGGTACATTAGTCTAGCCAACAATTCAAAATAGATTGTAGGGATTAAAGTCTGGTTAGAGTAATAAGGCATCTGAAATAGTTATTTTTGGAGATTTTGGGTTTATTTATGAAGTGTCTCGAGTTGTAAGTGTTAGTGTTTATGCCTGATAATTAAAAGGGCAGTTCTTTAATAGCTAGATACTGTATGGCTAGTAAAAGCACTGCCCTTTTAGGTATCAGACATAAACACAAACAGAAGTATTGGGTTTTTACAACCCATCACTTCCCCTAGGTGTGTGTTTTGTGAGATACAGTAAGTGCATACATTAGAGATGTTTCGTAGATGTTTGTAACAGGATTTTTTTTGAGGAACAAAGACAGTTCTGAGTAAAGGATGATACCTAGGCACAGGCTAGTGGAGCTGGGGTTATTGTAAGTAACAGAAATAGAGATGCAAACTAGAATGTGTGCTGACTCCCATGTTTTGGTTTTGGTTCTGGATTAAATTTTGTGTTTTGGTTTTAGTTCTGGGTTTACAAAACCACCCTCTTGTGTTTCTGGTTTTGGTTTTGAATCTGTATTTTTTTCTGTACATTAATAGAAACTGCTAAAATCACATAATTTGGGCCTTTGTTTGTTCCTAGAGTATTACTAACCTCAATAACACTCATTTCCAGTAATTTTCAGTCAATTTTGACCATCTCACAGCTGACAATATTGTTTTCATCTAGTTTAGGCCAAAGGCTGCAGTGAGATGCCTGGTTACTCAGTGACAGAGCAGTGGCACAAACACACGGCAGTTTATAGCACATCTACAGTATGACACATTGCCACAAAGCATTGGCAGAAAATAAAAGTGTTGCAAGATGAAATTGTCCCTGGGACCTCCCACCCACCTTTATATTGGTTATTAAAAAGGACATGCACAGTTGAACAAACCAAGCACTTTAGCAACAGTAACTGCCACTTTTATGGCTGAAATGCTTCGTTTGTTTTGGCTACCACAAAACAAGCTACCAATCAGCTTTAGGCACCTAACCTAACAGTGCTGTCAATGATGTCTCCCTAGAGTGACAAGATGTCATCCTCATCCTCACTCTCACCTTCATCAGAATTTTCATTCTCCTCACACAAAACTAATTCACCCCAGCTGGAATCCACCATTACAGAAGTCTCTGTCTTTGATGTAATTGCCAGTAAAGGTCTTCCAGTTCATTTTGATAAAAATAATTGTTTTCATATTTTCAGGAAGTAACCTCCTATGTCAATCACTGACAAGGTTCCCAGCTGTGCTTAAAATTCTTTCTGAGTACACACTAGAGGGTGGGCAGCTTAAGTAATGCAAAGCCAGTTTGTACATGGGTTCTCAAAATTGGCTTTTTTTCTTCCAGTACTCAAAGGGACTCTGTGACATGCCTAATTGAATGCTGTTGATTACATAATCCTCTACCATTCTGTGGATGGTGACCATATTAGATGGAGTTATGGTAGAGATGTCACTAATTTTGGCCAATCCTTTTAGACCCGAACAGATGTCTAAATGTTGTATTAACTCCTCTGTATCACCCCTGGGTCTCTTGGAAAAGCTGAGTTTTTTCCTGACAGCAGCAGGTGTTGGAGAAACTGGAGGAGACGTAGTCATGTCATGTGCCACTTGAGCTGCCAGTTTGCTCACCAGGAGCTCTTTGTATCTCTTAAGATCTGGGTTAGTTGGAAAGAAAGATATGACATATGTTGGCAAAATCTAGTGATCCGATTTCAAGATATTGACAACCCTTGGATCCTGGTGAAGCAAATAAAGGCCTTGATCTACAAGTGTTACATACTTAGCGGAATCACTTCATTTCATCTCCATCTTTAAATTCTCAAGCTGCTTTTCCAAAACTTCAGTGTCTGAACTCACTTCATAGGTGACTACTTCAAATGGTTTTAGCACCTTGCACAATGAGGAAAGTAATCTCCACTGTGATACACTAAGGTACATTCACCCTCCTCTCCCACTGTCATGGCTTGTTGTGTAGCTTTGGTTGGCTTTTTGCTATTCATCCATCCACTTAAGCATGTAAAGGGTGAAATTCCACCTTGTTACCACCTCTTGCTTCAGTTGGTAACAGGGCAAATGCAACTGTTCTTGAAGGCACCTCAGTCTTCTGAATGCAGCTTACAAATGCCGAAAATGTCCTAAAAAAAATATTTAGGGCCACAGACAGCATCTCCTGGGATGTGTTGGAATTCACCCAGCAGTAATGCTCTCACAGTTGTCAGAAGTCACAAAATCCTGAGGAGAGTCCAACTGGGGTAAGCTATTTTGCTATGACATACCTTAGTTTTTCAAGGAGGTTGTCAGTGGTATGCCTCTTAGTGAACTAGTGATACACAGAGTAGCCTGCCTCTGAATGAGCTGGCAATGTTTGTTAGATGCTGCTGCTGTTTCTGCTGCTGAAGGCGATTCACCCTCCCAGTGGGCTTTCGCAGTGATATAATCTTTAGTTTGCCCAGTGCCATTTGTCCACATATCTGTGGTTAAGTGGACAGTGGGTACAATGGCATTTTGCAGGGCAATAGTTAGGTGTTTATAACATCCTGGTATAGCTGAGGAATTGCTAGTCTAATAAAATGGAACCAAGGTGGAATTTGGTAGTGGGAACACAGGACCTAAATTAACTGTCCTAACCCTGCTTCATTAATGGTGGATATTGGATGCAGATCTAATATCAGCTTAGATGTTACTGCGTCAGTGATCCGCTGTGCAACTGGTTGACTGCTGTCATACTTGCATCCTCTCGCAAAGGATTGTTTTACAGTGAATTTTTTGAAACTACTAGTAGTTTTCTTGATCCCCTTCTGGGATGAAGATCCACCTCCAACAGCAGCAGCAGTAGAGACAAAGATACATTTATTCAGTGCTCACCCAAGTGTGACACAATCAAAATTGACAATATTACAAAGTCAATAATCATCTGACTGAAGTAAATATGAAAGTATTTATTCAATAAAAGATGTTTCATAATAATTATCAATTTAAACATAGAGATTATAACCAATTGGTTAGGACATACATGGTAAAAAAATTATGGCTAGAATGACAGTTGAAGTAACAACTGCAAATTAGCTAGATTATATAAAACCTTTCAGGTGTACTGGTGCTAGCAGGCAGATGTATATGATGGTGATGTAAAAAGATTGCCTAATACTGGTATACAACATTATTTGGACACAGAGGACAAAACAAAACATACAATGTAAATATAACACATATTCTTTAAACTTCGGTTACAAGAATGGGAGATAGAATTGTAACCCCTTCTATTGCGAGGTGACATTTCTTCAAAAAGTCATTTAAGGCTATCTTTATAGCAAATCCATTTTGCCAAGATGGGGCACAATTACAACAGTCTGAAATGTAATAACGGGTGATATGTCTGATTGTCATTTTACTCACCTGTCCAGGCTAAGAGCGAGAGGCTATCTTCCGTATCAGAGAAAGGCTCTGGGCCTGATTCAGACCCGGATGCAAATCTGTGTTTGCCTGCAGTATGTACGAGCGGGAATATGGTAAAAAAAGCGCTCGCACGTGTGGACGCTTGTAGCTAGGCTTCCGCCCCATATTCACCCAACCCCTCCTCTAGCTAGCAAGTGTCCGAAATAGCGAGCGCTCTACTCGTCTTTTGATGATGGTTGCGCTCGCACAAGTAATTTCCGGAAGTAGCCCTGTCATTTTTCGATTGCTTTGTTCCTCGTTTGGCAATCATATGTCATACGATTGTTGCCAATCATTACATTAATTTACTTAATTGTTGGTCAATTGTTTTCATTCATTGTTTTTTTTGAATGTCAATAAACTTTATTGTTTGTTTGGTTTGCCATTTTCTCCGCTGAATCCATACGGTTTTATGGAAAAAGCAGTTTTTTAGTTTAAGTATAAAGAATGTTTCTTTGCTATTAATGGTTTGGTTTTTTAATTTGTTTTTACTGAATATCTGGTTATTTGTTTGGTCTGAACTTTGCTTATGCACCTAAATGCATCAAGCCAATCATAACTCCCATTATATTTTTGTTTGTTTGTTCACATGACTCAAACATTAACCAATAGAATTTATCCTATGTTATTTATGAAAGTACATTAGCCAATCAGATTTTTTTGGTACCTGTAATAAAACTGTTTTTTTAAAATCATTGCCATCATGAGAGCCAGTGCGTTCACATGGCGGGAGTTGCTGGCCCTGACCGAAGTGATGGACCAGTGCTTAACAAATCAGCAGCCCCCCCATCACCAACCTCATCAAGCATAGGGCGTACGTGTAGGTGCGGCGGCATCTGCGGAGAATGGGATTTCACCAGACCATCGGCCAGCTCGAAAGATGTTGGTCGGACCTGCGCCGCAGGTCACCTGGCCTGCTGGATTTACTGTGGCTTTGGATCCGTCGGCGTAAGTGTATATGTGAAAGGTTTCATGTCTATGCCAATGTTAGTTGCATAATGTATTTTGCTAATGTAAATTAGCCTTAATGTGTGTGCCCTTAATGCGTGTGCATGTGTGCAGTCTGTCCTTGTTTTTTGTAAAATTAGACCTTGTTGTAATTTTTATATTTTTGTATTTTTTTTTAAAGGGATTAAAAGTATGTGAATTTTTTTTTTTTTTCTAACTCGAAATTATGTATTAATTTAAATTATGCCTCATTTAGGGCAAGAGCGGATACTGAGACGCCGCAGAAGGCCGGCACGACTCCTTTCCCCGATTCCACCAATGTCTTCCCCTGCCCACTCCTCCCAAAATTCACCACCCTCCCCTGACCTGGCCATCCCTATTTCCCCTCCCTCTCCTGGACCCCAATCCCAAATAACCACTCCTTCCCCTGATCAAACCTCCCTATTGTCTACTCCGTCCCCTTTGTCAGCATCCGAAATTAGCCATCCTTCTTCCCACCTGCACTGGCCAATGTCCCCCTCGGAGGAAGATTTGGACCACTCTGCCCCTGTACCTGAATCCGCAGGTATTTTTGTTTTCCTTTTGTGTAAGTAATTACCGTAAATGTGCCCTATATGCATAAAATGTGGAATCCAGTATTCAAATGTAAAGACATTTCCAAACTATTATTTTGGTGCAGGTTTTTTTATTTTTTTTGTGCGTTTTTTTTTTGTTTAAAATACATTGGTCACATGGAGGCATTTTATTTGTTAAATGTCACCTTTTTTTAACATAAAATATGTCCCTTAATTTGTTTGCAAAATAAGCTTTTGGCTGTGTACATCCAAATGACATTGTTTCAAAAATCTGCAAAATGTAATAAATAAAATTTCTTTTTAAAAAAAAGAGACATTTTTGCATTGTGCATATGACACAGGCCAATACACGACTTGTGTGGCTTGGGAAATTTAAAAAAAAGCAAAAAAATGGCTAATTGTGTTAGGCTTAGTTCAGATGCAAAAGAAATTGGTCTACCCACTCTTATCATGGGGTAATGGCTTTTAAAATTTTACCCTACAAATTTTTTCCTTTTTTTGGGGTTAAAAACTGGCATTTTGCAGATTTTTGAAAAAACTGAGAAATGGTTAAAACAATTTGCTTGATATGTTAAAATGTTTTCTTTGTTAATCATATTGTCCTTTTCCAAAATTATATTGTATTGTTTAATAATATACACATTTCTCTTTCAATAGAGCCACGGATGCAGGATCAGGCCATATTGGCTGAATTGCACAGCATGCGCCGCCATTTGTTACAGATGGCTATTTCGTTGGACCATTTAATTTGCTTGATGCACCAGCCTTAATTTTTTTTTGTTTTTGTTGGTTTAAAAAAATAAAAAAAAAATTCTGAAAAAAATCTCATTCCTTGCCTCACACATTATCAACCAAGGGTAAACAATATGTTTGTATGTGTCGAATGGGTTTCGTTTTTTTTGGTAAACAATGGCCCTGATTCAGAGCCGGACGCTCTGACCAGAGCGCTCGCTCTGAATCAGGGCCCACCTCCATAATTATGGAGCGTCCTCCTGGACGCTCGTATAGCTGTGGGTCACCACCCACAGCCTATACGAGCGTGCAGGTTGATGGTCGCGATGGTCTTGACCATCGCGACCATCGCCACTGCGAGCCGAAGCCTGCGGTTGAGTTTCTCAACCGCAAGGCCCGGAGTGATTTTGGCTCTATCAGAGCCAAAATCACTCCCATTGACATCACAGTGATGTCAGTGGGGCCGGCTTCTGACGGTAGGCGTTCCCTTGGGAATGCCCCCATCTGGGAGGCACGCCCCCGGCACGCCCACCAAAGGGGGCGTGCTGTCAATCAACATCGACAGCACGCCCCTTTGATCAGACACAATGAGCGAAGGAAAGTCCTTCACTCGTCGCGTCTCGCGCATGCGCACGATGGAGCTCCCTCCGTCGTGTGCATGCGCAGTGCACACCATCGACCCACTTGCGAGCAGACAGCCTGAATCAGTCCCAATGTTTTTCTGATAAAGATGGTTATATTTTAAAATTTCAAATGTTGATTTTTTAAAAACAATATATTTACATACATTCTGGTTTTTTTTAGGGAATTAAAAAAAAACATGGTTGTATTTGTCATTAACTCCATACTGGTACTCCCTAATACCCTTATGTAGTTAATGCATTGTTGAATTGTAATTTTTTTTTAAATGTGTAATACCAAATACAAATATGTTTTGACAAATTAGAAAGCATGCATAAAAATGTTTTATTAAAAAATAAAAATACCTTATTTTTCAACAGTTTACACTAGGATCCAAACTACAAAGTTAATGGCCAATTTAATTTTTTACCATGCTAATTTGTGGGAAAAATGATTATTTTCAAACAAGCTTTTAAAAATTAAATTTTAATGCACACAACTGAATCAAACAGACACACTCCCAAAAAAACAAAATCAAGAACTGGTTGTAGATGTAGCATGCCAACATGTTATCCAAAATCAGGCCAAAGTCACATTTGTCCAGGTGTAAAGTCCAAATTTGGGACATTATTGTCACAGTCTGTATTTTTCAGGTAGTATGCAGGTTGTTGTTTTGTGTTGGAAAAACAAAATAAGAGAACAAATTAAAAAAAATCAAACATTGGAAAGTGAACACATAATTTTCCATCTTCAATATTTTTTTTAAAATTAAAACTTTAACAAAAAATTACCTGATATAACGCAAAACAACATCATCGAGTATGGCCCCCCCAGACACTCTCCTACGACCAACCTCAGTGGGGCCATCTTCCGGCAAGGCATCCACTGGCTGCATTGGGACCCCACTCCTTATGGCGATGTTATGAAATATCCCACACAGGACCACAATTTTAGAAACCATAGCCAGCAAATACATTAGGTCACCACCAGAGCAGTGGAGGCATCTAAATCAGCCTTTTAAAAAGCCAATACAGTGCTCCACCACCTGCCTGGTGGCAGTAAGTGCGGAATTGTATTGACTTTTTGGCCCTGGTGTAGGGACCAAATAAGGAGTGAGCAGCCAGGGCATGCAAGGATAACCACTATCTCCTGCGTTAAAATAAAAAAAAATAAAAAAAAATCACTGTAATGTCAAAAAATTATGGGTACAACTTACCCAGAAGCCACGCATCACCAGCATGTAGGTTGTTTAATTTTTGCCAAAGCCCTGATTGCCGGATGACAAATGAATCATGTGCACTGCCGGGGTACTTAGCATTCAGGGACAGGATCTGGAGGGAGGCATCACATACCACCATTACATTCATAGAATGAAAATGTTTATGGTTCCTAAATATAGCCTCCAGCACTGCTAGAGGCTGAAGTGGTATGTGAGTGACATCCACAACCCCTATGATGTGTGCTAAGCCAGCAATTTGGAAAAATGTTTGCTTAACCACAGCAAGGGACCCCATATCCAATGGCATATGAATAAAATGATGGAGGTGCTTGAACATGGCATCCATCATGCCCCTCAGGATCCTGGAAAAGGAGGACTGTGATATTCCTGCCACTACTCCGACTGTGGTCTGGAAGGATCCTTGAGGCACAAAAATGTAACACCAACATAAATTGCGTTAGTGGTGGTATTGCTGTTGGATTGGTATTTTGCCTTTCAAGAACACTCTCTATTAATGAAAGAGTGTCTAGGATAATTTTTGGCAGAAGATAGTAAAACCTTAACACCACATCTTCAGGCATTCCAAAAAGGGTGACACATGTTTGAAATATCTGGGGCCTTGCACACCTACGAGGCCTACGCCTAGATGGATGTCCAGGTTGGTAGGGGTCTGGGACCATCACCACTATGAAATGACCAACATCAATCTGAAATTTTAGGCAAATTTTCATTGGCTTAGATATTTTAGAAAGGAAAATATACTTATCTTATCACTAAAAAGGCAGAATCTTACAGGGTTGGGTAGGGACATCTTGACAAAATCCTACATGTTTTTTAATTGAAATAAAATAAAATAAAAAAATGTAACAAGGCAGGCTAAGCCCACAAGAACACCACTGCATGCACCACACAGATGAGGTTAAGTTATCTTGACCTGAAAACAATCTAATGTACGATTGACCTAAAGAGATGAGCTTGCAAAAACTATGCCACAATTCCTAATATCGCATTATAGTATGCTTGACCTAAAGACATGAGCTCACAAAAACTACACCACAATTCCTAATATTGCATTATAGTATGCTTGACCAAACGATATGAGCTCGCAAAAACTATGCCACAATTCCTAATATCGCATTATAGTACGCTTGTCCTAAAGACATGAGCTCGCAAAAACTATGCCACAATTCCTAATATCGCATTATAGTACGCTTGACCTAAAGACATGAGATCCCAAAAGCTACCCCACAATTCCTAATATCGCATTATAGTACGCTTGACCTAAAGACATGAGATCGCAAAAACTATGCCACAATTCCTAATATCGCATTATAGTACGCTTGACATAAAGACATGAGCTCGCAAAAACTATGCCACAAATCCTAATATCGCATTATAGTACGCTTGACCTAAAGACATGAGATCGCAAAAACTATGCCACAATTCCTAATATCGCATTATAGTACGCTTGACCTAAAGACATGAGATCGCAAAAACTACGCCACATTTCCTAATATCGCATTATAGTACACTTGACCTAAAGACATGAGATCTCAAAAATGAAGCCACAATTCCTAATATCGCATTATGGTACGCTTGACCTAAAGACATGTGATCGCAAAAAATACGCAACTTCATTACGCATAAAAAAAAAAATATTTTTTAAAAATACAACACATATTAAACATTATTTGCTATACCAACATGTTTTTAGGTATACCAATCTGCACAGGCTGATCCCTACCTAAGTATGTTATATTTTAAACAAAGAAAGGAAAATTTTTAAAACCCCCAAAAAACTACTGACCACACCCAGACGAAACACCAAAATGAAAAGGGGACCAAAACTCGTCTCCTCTGAAATCCAACCACTAAATGTAAGCAAAGTTATAACATGTATTACAAATGTTTCCAAAAAATAAATAAATAAAAAAACCCTACCTTCAAGAGAACTGAATAGTTTTGAACCGAAAAAAATCCAACCAATAAACTCCAACCAACAAACTCACTCCGTCCACGACAAAAACCTCACC